>CM037025.1:12049032-12767173 GCA_020875875.1 Dioscorea alata | reverse complement strand
GACTTGTAAACCCTAGGATTATTATGTTTCTTTGACATTGTTATTATGCTTTTTCATTATTGATGAATAAATTCGAGTTTCAATCTTAATTGCTTCTTGTAATTGTTTTCCCTTAGCCGTGACACTAGGGTTGAGAATAATCTAGGTTATCCTTTAGAGGTGTGACAACTCCTATAGGGTTAGACTACTTAAGATTGAAGAGAGTTGAGAGGGTGAGTCGTGAGGTAGCGGAACGTCCCCTTTCCCCTCCAGTGTGATTCTCCCTACCTCCGTGCTCCATGATTTCTTAGCGTTCAAGATAAAGTGAAGTGCTAGAAAAGGAACTCCCCTGGGGCTTAGTTGCGCGAGCAACAGAGTGAAGGGTTGAAGTGAATCCTAGTACTGGGGCTTAATTAAGACTAGGGTTCTTCCACCTGGACCAAAGGATTAGAACTATACATAGGAACAGGGTTTATCACTAGGAATCCCTACAACTTAAAACAATCCCACGTAGTGTAAGGCTTAGGAAGACGGACTCCCCTAGGGCTTAGTTGACAGGTCAACGAGAGTCAAGGGTCGTAGTGAAAACCTAATGCCGGGTCATAGTATTGAGGTTAGTCATGATTGACCTTAGGTTTGGGACCGTCTGTTTAAGGATATCCTCGACTCAATTAACATCAATAGGAAAGTATAATAGCATTGTTTTGCACTAGAAGCATAAGTCCTAGGGGTACCTTGTCCGGGTACACATCTTTTCTCATTGCTTGTCTTTCTCTATTTACTCCTACTTGCACTCTTATTTTCCATCTTCTATTTTATTTCTTGTCACTTTTTAATTGCTTTCACACTCACTCATTAATCCTACTCTCACTTTTCGTACACCGCATAGCTAAATAGTGAGTTTTTGTGTCTTAAATCCCTATTCCCTGTAAAACAACTACCCACTCACCAGGGTAAAACTTATTACTTTGACAAGACTGTGCACTTGCGGGATACACGCAAGGGGTCGTGTCAAGTTTTTGGCGCCGTTGCCGGGGAATAGGCGTATTTTTTATACTTGTTTTTGCTATTTTAGCTATTCACTTTATTTTCTATTTCACGCTTCTTTATCTATCATTGTTCTTATTTTTCCTTTTCTTTGTTTTGGCTTAAGGTTATGACCCGCGGGAACCCTTCGATTCTTGTTGAAGTGATAAGTGCTTGATTATACATGTTTTACCTACTTGTTTTACATACATTGAGCATCATTTTACCATTGATTATGTCTCATAAAATGTATTTTGGTGTTCTTTTATGCAATTAGGTTGTGGAAGTGTTAAAGGAGGAAAAGGAAGCAAAGATGGGTTATAAAGACGTATTGTTGGGAGCTTTTGTACAACACAAGTGTCAAGGCACAAGAGGGGATCATGCACATGAGGGTGTGTGCCAACTTCCTTAAGAATTCAAGATGATTTGTGTGATGAAAGGGCACAAAGGCAGTCACACCTTCATGTCCCAACTTGTGTGAAGATAGTTAAAGCTCTCAAATGATGATTCGAAGAAGAAGAAATCTTATAACTCACCATATGGACGTGTGCCCGACCATGTGGCCTCAATATGAGAGAGTTTGGATCATGTTTATGAAGAGTACTGTAGCAAAAACACTGGTTATTTCACTGTAGCAGTACTGTAGCAAAATTACTGTTCACACGACCGCGTCAAAATCTCACGCGACCGCGTGGAAATTCTGCAGCCCACGCGATCGCGTGGGATCTCACGCGGTCGCGTGAAGACACGTGACTGGCGCGATTCAGACTTATAAATAGGCCGTTTCGTCGATTCTTTGGATATATTTTGTGTGCCTTTTGAGAGAGGAAGCGGCTAGGGTTTGAGGAGGAGGTCTTTGCCGAATTGGAGGGCCGTTCTTCACCAACTTTGATAGTTCTTTCCTCCGTCATAGCATCGAGGGAGTCATTAGCAACCTAGCTTCGGAGAAGGATCCTTCAAGACGTTGAGCGACCCATCAAGGCCATCATCACGAATTCAAGGGGGTTTATTTCCATGGTTTACATTGCTTTTCATTGTGTTATGTTTTGCTTTGTAATAAACCCCATGGAGGGCTAAACCCTAGTAGATACTTGGGCATGTGAACCCTAGGTTTCGATTCATGTATTGACTTTCTTTATGCTTTCTTTTAAATCCGAGTTTATTTGAGTTTCAATCTTGTTTTATCATTGCTTGCATGCCTTATTGATTCGTATGGTTGTTTGGTATGCTTGATTTGTTGCCTTGGTGAGAGAGAGGTCTCCATTAGGGTTAGAACATATGAGATTGAAGAGGGTTGAGAGGGTGAGTCATGAGATAGTGGAGCGTCCCCTTTCCCTTCCGATTAAGTGTTTCCTATCTCCGTATTCCCTAAGATCTATGCAACCATATTTGGTGTGAGGTGTGAGTTTGAGAGATTTCTCCGCCGGGACCTTGTAGGGGGTTAGGGATCTTCCGCCTAGAAGTAGGGTTAGATCTAATTTTAGGAATCGGTTTCACTTTTAGGTATCCCTAAAGCTTATTGCGGTCATATGGGGTGTGAGGTGTTGAGATTGAGCGATTTCTCCACCGGGACCTTGTAGGGGACTAGTATCGGTGGCCTGGAAGCAGGGACCGATTATTCTTGGATTACCTCGACTCATAGAACTCGGTTTAGAAGCATTTAGTTAGTCTTGCACTTCATGATAGAGCCTAGGGGGAGCATTGCCCGGGTATCTCATCTTCATTGATTGAGATCTCCCTTTATTTACCTTTTGCCTATTCATCTCTGGTATTAATTTCTATGCACACTAGATCACCACAAAATCACATTAATCATTAGGCTAGATTGCAGAGAAGAAGTTAGTACTAGTAGCCCTGTTCCCTGTGGATTCGACTACCCTACTCACCGGGGTAATTATTACTTCGACAACCCGTGCACTTGCGATACACACACGCAAAAGGGTGTGTCATGAAGGAAACCCGGATATTGGTAGAAGAACGCATCGTAAAGGGAAAGAACCTATGGAAGAACAGTCTAATCAAGCCAACATTGAGTCAGAAGGATCAGAAGCAATGGCAGAATAGAATGAACAACAGAGGACATTGTCCGATTTTGCTAGACCCGCGGTGATAGGAACCCAATCAAGCATTGTGAGGCCCCCAATTACTGCAAACAATTTTGAGTTGAAGCCATCGTTCATTCAAATGTTGCAACAGTCCGCAAAGTTTAATGGGTTGGCCGATGAAGATCCCAACAACCATATAGAGAACTTCCTTGAAGTGTGCAACATGTTGAAGATCAATGGAGTAACTGACGACGCAATTCGTTTGAGAGCTTTCCCATTTTCATTGAAGGGAAAAGCAAGACATTGGCTACATTCTTTACCGAGAGCATCTATCACTACTTGGGAGAAGATGGTCGAGGCATTCTTGGCTAGATATTTACCTCCGGGAAAATCAGCGAGGTTCCAGAATGAGATTTCGTCCTTCATGCAAATGGAATTGGAGTCTCTATTCAAGACGTGGGATAGGTTCAAGGAGCTCCTTCACAAATGCCCGCAACATGGATTCCCCCGAGTGGATGATCATTCATACCTTTTACAATGGGTTGAATCTGAGCACCAAGCAACACTTAGATGCAGTGGCAGGAGGAACTCTAGGAAGCAAGACTCCCGGTGAAGCCCGGCACCTTATTGAAGAGATGGCTATGAATAGCTATTAGTGGAACACAAGGGATCGAAAGAAGGTGGTCGGAATTCATGAAATAGATGCAGTTACATCTTTGGCGGCACAAGTAGAATCACTGTGTAAGAAGTTAGATGTTCTAACTTCACCAAGAGTTATGGCCATCACTACATGTAACGGTTGTGGGGAAGGTCATGCTTCGAGAGATTTCCCTATTGCTATTGGGGGCACTAGTACGTGGAACAGGTCAATTTTTGTTGGTAATGCTTACAGATGACAAGGCCAAGGCAACCCGTACAGTGGAACCTACAATCCGGGGTGGAAGAACCACCCAAACTTTTCATGGAGCAACCAAGGGCAGTCACAACAAAAGAACAATACACCACCGGGATTTCAAGGTCAATAAGCACCGAACTTAGAAAGCTGAGTGACCGGGTTGGAGGGGAAGATGACCAATCTTGAGAGAGCCCTCACAAGGTTTGTTGCTTCATCGGATGCTAGATTCCAATTGGTGGAAGCTACACTTTGCAATCACACCGCCTTCCTACATAATTTCGAAAATCAAGTGGGACAAATCCGAGGGAGCAATTGAAGGCAATTACCTTGAGAAGTGGAAAAGAGGTCGAGAGAAATCTCCCTCTAGAGAAGACAAAAGAAGCACCCGAGGTCGTGGAGATAGGAGAAGAAGCGACAAAGAAAAATGAGGTGGCACCCCCACCCTACAAGCCAAGGATTCCCTATCCTTCACGATTGAAGAATGACCAAGAGAACAAATAATATAAGAAATTTCTAGGTATTTTCAAGCAGTTGCACATCAACATACAATTCGCGGAAGCATTGGCCCAAATACCCAAGTACGCGAAGTTCTTGAAGGACCTCTTGACCAACAAGAGGAAATTAGAGGAGAGTGAATCTATGATCCTTGATGTCAACTGCTCGGCCATATTGCAAAATAACATGCCAAGCAAGAGGAAAGATCCCGGAAGTTTCATTATACCATGCAACATTGGCAACTTGGGTGAAGAATTGGCATTTGCCGATTTGGGGGCAAGCATCAATGTCA
The DNA here is from genome assembly GCA_020875875.1 of Dioscorea alata. Classification (NCBI taxonomy): domain Eukaryota; kingdom Viridiplantae; phylum Streptophyta; class Magnoliopsida; order Dioscoreales; family Dioscoreaceae; genus Dioscorea; species Dioscorea alata. The sequence continues at coordinate 12,762,441 of CM037025.1, read as the reverse complement.
TGCCCTACAAGTTCTTCCAAAAGCTAGGCTTAGGTGAGCCTAGACCAACTCGGATGACACTTCAACTTGCGGATCAATCGGTGAGGCATCCGAGAAAGATTATGGAAGATGTGTTGGTGAAAGTCGACAAATACATATTTCCTATTGACTTCATGGTGTTAGACGTCGATGAGGATGTCGAGGTGCCATTGATCCTTGGAAGGCCCTTCTTGCGTACTTCCAAGGCTTTGATTGACATGGACGGCGGGGAGCTCATATTGCGAGTTGGAGATGACAAGCTTACATACCGCCTCACCGAAGCCATGAGACACTCCCTTGACTTTGATGAAACTTTATATTTTCTTGACACCACCGATGAACTAATTGATGATTATGTGCAGGAAATGTTGAACCTAGATCCATATGAAGGGTGGCCGGACCAGGACATGGAGATCAAAGAAGAAGTGCTTTTGCTTGGTCTAGTTGAGAAGGAAATCAAGCCGGAACCGGGACTCATGAAGAAGATGAGAAGAAAGATAAAGAGAGCGAAGAGGCGCCACATGAAAAGACCCAAGGATAATGGGGGATGAGCATTCACGGAGTAAGGGTGTTTCACCCTTGTGTGGTACCAAATTCGATAATTCTCCCTCTACTCTACAAAGGTTATGTATTGCATGCTTTCAGGTTGTAGGGAAGAGGGCAACATTCATTCATGAACCCCCGTAAGGTAAGGTAGGTACGTTAAGCTAACTGAAGTTAAACAAGTGCTTCTTGGGAGGCAACCCAAGGTTTTACAGCTTTTCTAGGAACTAGTTTAGTTCTAGCATGAATAAGAGTCTTAGTTTTGGTGTCCTGAATTTTTAATACATGTGCTGCAATATTTTTATGGATTGTGGATGTTTTTGTGTTCCTAAACAATAATTGATGAAGTTTGAGTCGGTTGAGCATGTTTTCCATGATATCTGGTCATGTTTTGATGGTTTTCACAGGCTCTAAGTATCGTATTTTTGTTTCTGGATTTTTCTGTAGAGTCTGTGAATTTTCTAAGTAAACCAGAGAAAACACACGGCCGTGTGGAATTTCCACACGGGCGTGTGTTACCAATTAAGGCTCAACCAGAGAGGGTACAAGGGCGTGACCTTGCCCCTGTGAAAAACCTCAAGAGGGGCACACGGCCGTGTGAAATCTTGCAGAACTTGAACTCTCGTTCCCGAGAGTCACAGGGGCCGTGTTGATGCCCCTGTGAGTGCCCATGTGTTACGGCACACGGCAGTGTGGAATTTCCAGACGTTCGTGTGAAAGTCTGCAGAGAGTCCCCCACCCCATCCCGAGAAAACACAAGGGCGTGTGGCTGCCCCTGTGGGAGATCATGTGAAAGGTACATGGCCGTGTAGGTTATTCACACGACTGTGTGAAACACTTAGAGTTTCTCGGGACAAACCAAAGAAGCCACAGGGGCGTGTGGGTGCCCCTGTGGCTGGCCTTGTGTTCTTGGCCAGGTTGAGCACACGGCCGTGTGAAATTTCCACACTGCCGTGTGAAAAGTTTCAAAGACCTTAGAATTTTCCCATGATTCTATAGGGGCGTGTGGGTGCCCCTGTTGAGCTCTCCTGTGTAGGCACACTGCCGTGTGGGGTAGTCTAGAGAGCAACTAGAGTGCACACAGGGGTGTGTACCGACCGTGTGGATTCCCAAAACTCCAAAAGCCGTAATTTTCTTTTGGTTTTCACTCGTGCCTCTAGTTTTCTTCACTCCAAACAACTCTCTGACACTCTCTTGCACTCCCCCGGTCTTCTCTGAGAGTTTTAGAGGTTTTATTTGAGGTTTTTCAGGCCGATTTCAAGGTATACTCATCCACACCATCGGTAAGAACTTCAAACCCTTTTTCTTAGTCAATTCTTGATTTAATTCGTTCTTCTTGAATATTTCGCTTGGTTTAAATGATTAAAGTGTATACGAACATGCTTAGAAAGCATTTAGAGCGAATTTGATTGTAAAAATGAGTTTTTAGCCCCCACGGCCGTGGGGTTATGTCCGCTCGACGATCCACACGGGCGTGTGGAATTTCCACACGGCCATGTGGATTTTTGCAGATTGAGTTTTTCAACTGTTTTTAGTGATTTTTCTTTTCAATCTTGCAGATATGGCCTCTAGGGAAAAGAAGCAAGCAGGGAAAGACCCCAGTGAGCCTACCCCACCACCCGAGGAGATGGATTTTGATTTACCAGATCACCGGGCCAGGTTCAAGAGGTTATCGGCGCTCTGATTTGGGCAGTTGCGCTACACGAACTTGAGCGTACTAAGAGAGATACAGGTGTGATACTATAGCCACCGAGGTGGAGGAGCTACTGGCAGTGGGTAGCTGGGATCGGGTGCTATCCATCCGAGAGCCAACCATTCGAGCACTTTGATAAGTGCTTGTGTTATAGTAACGCGAAGCGTTATTATCTTACAATGAGCATCTCTTTTATCAGATTTTATCACTAAATGGTGTGCATTTGTGTACTCTTATGCATTGTAGGTTTGTGGAGCTATTTTGATGAAGAAGAACGAAGTTAGATCGTGTTTGCCATGGTTAGGGAGTTTTCGGACCAAGCAAGAAAAAAGGCACGAGTTTAGACTTGTGAGTGTGTACCATCCTCCTTTGGAGGGGCATAACGGCAGTCACATTCACAACAAGTTAAACTCGTGTAGCTTAGGAGAACTTCACCAAAAAGGAGATTTGAAGCAATCGGCACAATCTACCATTGATTATGTGGCCAATTCAATGGCCTCGATGAAGAACAATGAATTCGGAAGCATTTCGTGTGAGCACTGTAGCAGCAATGTAGCAAGCTGCTATTCACTTTCAGCCGAAATTCAGAAATCCAGAAAGTTCACACGGGAGTGTGGAAATTCGACACGGCCGTGTGAAATCCCGATAAGTTCAATTTTAAAGCCGCAAATTAACGTTATAAAAGCCGGATTTGGAGACTTTTTACACATCTTTGGACCTATCTTTCTCCCCAACTTCTGGAGAGCGGGGCTAAGGTTTCAGAGAGGACTTTGTGGAGGTTTGGAGCGCGTCATTGGCATTGTTACCGACGTCCGGCAGCCGCACAAGACCACGGCCACATCATACACAAGGGGGTTTTCATCGATGTTTCAATTTGTGTTTACTTTCATATTTTGATGAATTTGTATAGCTCCATGAGGAGCTAAACCCCTCGTGGGTATTTGGACTTGTAAACCCTAGGATAATTATGTTTCTATGACATTGTTATTATACTTTTCCATTATTTATGAATAAATTTGAGTTTCAATCTTAATTATCTCTTGTAATTGTTTTCCCTTAGCCATGACACTAAGGTTGAGAACAATCGAGGTTATCCTTTGGAGGTGTGACAACTCCTATAGGGTTAGACTACTTAAGATTGAAGAGGGTTGAGAGGGTGAGTCGTGAGGTAGCGAAACGTCCCCTTTCCCCTCCTGTGTGATTCTTCCTACCTTCATGTTCCATGATTTCTTAGCGGTTGAGATAGAGTGAAATGCTATAAGAGGAACTCCCCTGGGGCTTAGTTGCGCGAGCAACAGAGTGAAGGGTTGAAGTGAATCATAGTGCTGGGGCTTAATTTAGACTAGGGTTCTTCCACCTAGGCCAAAGGGTTAGAACTACACATAGGAACTGATTTTATCAGTAGGAATCCCTAGAACTTAAAGCAATCCCTCGTAGTGTGAGGCTTAGGAAGACGTACTCCTCTAGGGGTTAGTTGACATGTCAACGATAGTCTAGAGTCGTAGTGAAAACCTAATGCCGGGGCATAGTATTGCGGTTAGTCACGGTTGACCTTAGGTTTGGGACCGTGTATTTATGGATATCCTCGACTCAATTAACATTAATAGGAAAGTATAATAGCATAGTCTTGCACTAGAAGCATAAGTCCTAGGGGTAGCTTGTCCAGGTACCCTATTTCATCCATTACTAGTTCTTCTCTATTTACCCGTTCTTGCATTCTCTTGCCTTCCATATTTCTATTTAATTTCTTGTTTCTTTATATTGCTTTCATATTCACTCATTAATACTTTTCACACCCACCGTACATTCCTTAGCTAATTAGTGAAACCTCGTGTCTTAAATCCCTATTCCCTGTGGATTCGACTACTCACTCACCAGGGTAAATTTATTACTTCGACAAGCCCGTGCACTTGCGGGATACACGCAAGGGTCATGTCACACTTACACTCGAGGTGTTATTGACGTTAGTGTTTGACTAAGGATACGATAGCTTCACCGATACGGACACTATTTAGTTTCGTGCACTCGGTCAGTACTTCAGCTTGAGTGTTACCCAGTTCTCTGTCAGGATGGGTCTCTACGACGAGGCATTTACGCAGACGGAGGAGTATGCGCTACTGCCCACAGATTACCCAAGGACCTTGACACCTAAAGGACCTATAGGGCGTTGTGCGGGACGGGCAGTACGAGCCGGGGGTTTCGAAGGCGACATTCCTTTCCCAGCCAGTGTACAGGTACATCCATGCCGTACTGAGCAGGTTAGTGAGTGGCAGAGGAGATAGCACAGGGGTGCTAACTAAACAGGAGCTGCTCTACCTGCACAACATGGTACAGAGCGAGCCACTCCATCTAGGGTATGTTCTAGCTGAGTACATACACCATCAGGGTCAGTACCCTAGATGCGGAGTGATCTTCTCAGGCCCTTACATCACTCACCTTCTTATAGGCATGGGACTTAGAGATGGAGTTCGCGGGGCTGAGAAGGCAACTATACCAGCTCTGCTCGGCACAGAGACATTGCGATTGATGGGTATGATCCGCAGATCAGGATCGGGAGTCTACTCCATGATCATACCCCAGTCAGATCAGGCCGAGGGGTCACAGGCAACATTAGAGCCACCCCAGGGCCGACAGAGGCTGAGGCACCACCCACAGCACCGGAGCCTCCTCCAGTGTGAATCTTTTCTCCCTCTGGGGGTCAAGACAGGTTCGAGTGCCTCGAGAGTGCTTTGGGTGTCCTCCAGACTGAGTTGGCCGAGGTTAGGGCCACGCAGGCGGCACAGTTTTCACATACATCGGCACAGCTCACCGCCATACTTCAGTTACTTGAGCGATCTATGTCAACATCAACTTTCGTGGTCTGGCCCCGAGCCTCGACCCCACCACCATCTCCATCACCATCAACTGATCCACCAGCGACCTCAGAGCCCGCAGCAGCAGCACCTGAGTCATCGACATAGAACACCGACACTGAGGCGTCGTAGTTTATTTTAGCTTTTCTTTCTTTTGCACTTTTCGTATTATTTTGGAATTGTAGCACTCAAAAAGGACTCTCCTTCTGAGTTTATCATTTGTTTATCTTTTATTTTATTTTTCTCGAGTTGTATCTCATTATTCTATCTTTATATACTCAAGTTTTATTTTGATTTCTTCTTGAGCTATACTGAACCCTTGTGTATGTGTGCAGATGGTCTTGGATGTAAGGAATTTGAGGAATAAGTCATAAGGCACGGTCATGGGACCGTGTGTGTTCCACAAGCCATTGAGACTCAACTCTCAATGAACCTAGCTCCATCAAATGCAACACTTGAAGTTCAGGGAAGTAATGTTTCAATTGCCCACTTCCACACTAATTGTTTTTCATTGTTTTACTTTTGATTATACTTGCATGCGTACATTGGGGACAATGTACATCTTAAGTGTGAGGGGAGTTCACTTTGCACACACCTTTACTTGTGCGTTCAATTGCTTATGCTCATATATCCTATGGCAGTTCACCTTAGTTGTAACGGTTGTATTCTTAGAGTTTAGGAGAATTTTTAACATTGTATCCTATCATGTTTGATAGCTTCCCCGCAAGTGTACGGGATTGCCATGTAATACCTCGTACAGAAGCACGAGGATCGTATTCCACGGGGCTAAGGAGCTACTCTTACTCCTCCATCGCCTATTATCTAACCTAACAACACAAGCATGGATGTATGTCTACTAAAGCAAAGAAATAAATACGATATGATTAAACAAATTTAAAGGCATACAATGTTGTTGCAAGTACTACAATGAAGAGTGAAGACCTATGGATGTGGATCCCCTTGAGGGGTCATCATGATACATGGATGAAAGATAAAAGGTAGCTTGGTTGATTTAGACCGAAGGATCTCAAAATTAGATCAACCCCAATTTCTCGGCGATCGAACTCTAATCCCATACGGATATCGGTTGGAATCTCTTCCTAACCAACATCCCTACGATTGCATTAAGTACAAGGAGATCCAAAATAAGGAATACACTAAACCCTAGTCTATCCTTATAGCTCGGAGGGCTATCGACACCCAATTTCTCGGTGTGGCAATACAAGTAACCCCTTTTAGTTCAATAACGACCTAATACACGTGAGTAGGTCACATCTACATGTATAATTCAAGAAAGAACTACGGATCTCTCCATGTGGTAGTTCTAGACATGAAGCACAATGAACTAAATCTTAAACCAAACCAAGCTTGCAATTAAGTAAAGATCATCCAAAATACATGATAAACCCCCCCAAGGTTCACCAACATCCGGTGGCCTTGGGGGTCTAGTGTGCCATCAAGCAAGTAACAACAAAAATACAAAGTAAATCACTTTAAAAGCTCATAAATGACACTCCCTAGATGAAATGATGAAGGTGGAGGTGGAGGTCCGGCCGAATGACGCTTTCCCCCGTCCAAGAGATGCCGAATGACGCTTCCCTTGACTTGGATCCTTGCCTCCTTGATGGTGAAGCTTCTCCCCTTCAAAATGATGCTCTTGCCTCCTTCCTTGGCTCCAAATCGTCGTCTCTCCAAAGATTTCTTCATTTCTTCCCTCTAGATGCCGGCCAAGAAGTTCCTTATGTGTGCCCTAAAAACATCTATAAATACTCCCGCAGTATCCCGGGGTGGATAGATAGGCAAAAACAAGGCAAAACTTGTATCATGTGGGAGTGTATCCCGGGGTGGATGGATGGATCCCGGGGTGGATAGATGAATCCCGGGGTGGATAGGGGGCCGTGAGAGCTAGTTGAAATTCACTGTCTTTTGATGCTCACGGCCCCTTATACGGCCCCGTATGCTGCACTGTTCACCCTTATGCACTTCCATCATTTCCAGCCCAAAACTCCTCAGGTGCAACAGCAACTGCTACAGTGAATCCGCTACAGTACTCCAGCTACAGTGATATGCTCCGGTACTCCAGCTACAGTAAATGCGCTACGACACCATGATTTTCTTCCTTTTTCACCCAAATCGTATTATCATGTTCCTCATGGCTCCTCCATTCCCTACAACATAAATAATACTCAATTAAGCATAAAACGGGCATCCATTCATATAAAAAATACATGCTAAGTGAACAAAATACGTATATTAAAACATATACATTTAGACACTTATCAATGCTCTAGTTTCACTTGAATTTTAGGGAATTTTTGCTCGATTATCTCTTATTGCACTAATCACTCTTGAAATCTTTTGGAAATTCAAACTCGAAGTTTTTAAGGATAAGTTTAGTATTGCTTAGTAAGCTTTTAAGTGCTATAGTACTGAAACTATATATATATATATAACTCATGTGATCTTGTGAATATTAGTTCAGCTTTTATCTTTGCATTTGGGGTGGAAAGAGCTACCTCCTATGAAGTATGTAGCTACTCTCATAAGTCGGATACAAGTTATGCCCTAATGAGAGAAAGAGCTATCTCATGGGAAGCGTGAAAGCTACTACCCGGTAGAAAGAGCTACCTCCTCGAAAGCGTGAAAGCCACCTTTGGCGGCAACCTAGGAAAGGGCTACCTTAGAGGTTGAGTGAAGCTACTACCTACCTACTTTGTGTACATAAATAAGTCCTTTTTAACAAGAGTTTAAGGAGTACTTTTTGGGTTGTCTTGAGTGAGTCCACACACACTACACATTTTCGAGTTGATTGTTCTTTTTTATTCGAGTTTTTAGCTAGAGCATTGATATCTTTATGCAATGTTTTGATTTCGCCTTACTCGTAGAATGCTTCTTTTGCACACTTTTGGTGAACCTAAAGCCGAGTACTTTCAATTGTTCTTCCCAAGTACTTTCACGGGTTATTTTTGCTTGAGGACAAGCAAAAGCTTAAGTGTGGGGGAGTTTGATAAGTGCTTGTGTTATAGTATTGTGAAGCATTATTATCTTACAACGAGCATATCTTTTATCAGATTTTATCACTAAATTGTGTGCATTTGTGTGTTTTTGTGCATTGTAGGTTTGTGGACCTAATTTGAAAAAGAAGAACAAAGTTAGATCGTGTTTGCCGTTGTTAGGGAGTTTTCGGACCAAGCAAGGAACAAGGCACGAGCCTAGACTCATGAGTGTGTGCCAACTTCCTATGGAGGGGCACAAAGGCAGTGACGCTCACAATAAGTCTAACTCGTGTAGCTTAGGAGAACTTTACCAAGAAGGAGATTTGAAGCAATCGGCACGATCTACCATTGATTGTGTGCCCAATTCAATGGTTTCGATGAAGAATGGTGAATTCGGGGGCGTTTTTGGCGAGTACTATAATAGCACTTTAGCAAGTACTGTAGCAAAAACTGTTCACTGTCGACCGAAAATCAACATTTCAGCAACTTCATATGGGCGTGTGGAAATTCTACATGGCCATGTAAAATCCCGATAAGGCCGATTTTAAAGCCGCGACTCAACATTATAAAAGCCCGATTTGGAGATTTTTTACACAACTTTTTCCCAATCTTTCTCCCGAACTTCTGGAGAACGCGGCTAGGGTTTCAAAGAGGACTTTGTAGAGGTTCGAAGCATGTCATCGGCATCGGCATCGACGCCCGGCGGACGCACAAGACCACGGCCACATCATACTCAAGGGGGTTTTCATCGATGCTTTCAATTTGTGTTTACTTTCATATTTTGATGAATTTGTATAGCTCCATGAGGAGCTAAACCCCTCGTGGGTATTCGGACTTGTAAACCCTAAGATAATTATGTTTCTATGACATTGTTATTATGCTTTTCCATTATTGATGAATAAATTGGAGTTTCAATCTTAATTATCTCTTGTAATTGTTTTCCCTTAGCCGTGACACTAAGGTTGAGAACAATCTAAGTTATCCTTTAGAGGTGTGAAAACTCCTATAGGGTTAGACTACTTAAGATTGAAGAGGGTTGAGAGGGTGAGTCATGAGGTAGCGAAACGTCCCCTTTCCCCTCCGGTGTGATTCTTCCTACCTTCATGTTCCATGATTTCTTAGCGGTCGAGATAGAGTGAAATGCTAGGAGAGGAAACTCCCCTGGGGCTTAGTTGCACGAGCAATAGAGTGAAGGGTTGAAGTGAATCCTAGTACTGGGGCTTAATTGACACTAGGGTTCTTCCACCTGGACCAAAGGGTTAGAACTATACATAGGAACAGGGTTTATTTCCCTAGAACTTAAAACAATCCCACTGACACTACCTTTTGCGTGTGTACCGCAAGTGCACGGCCTTGTCGAAGTAATAAAATACCCTGGTGAGTGGGTAGTCGTATCCACAGGGAATAGTGTTTAGAAACAAGTGTTATCACTATCTTAGCTATAAATGGAATCGATGATGAGAGAGGTATATATTTATATAAATGTAAAAGAAAATAAAATAATGCAACAAGAATAATAAGGGTAGGAGAGGTAATCGATATAAAGATGGGGTACCCGGACAAAGCTCCCCCTAAGACTAATGCTTCTAGTGCAAGACTAGTATTATACACTCTAATTGATGTCTAATTAAGTCGAGGATATCCTTAAACACACGGTCCCAAACCTAAGGTCAACCGTGACTAACCCCAACACTATGCCCCGGCATTAGGATTCACTACGACTCTTGACTCTCGTTGACCTGTCAACTAAGCCCTAGAGGAGTATATCTACCTAAGCCTAACACTACGTGGAATTGCTGTAAGCTCTAGGGATTCCTAGTGATAAAACCTGTTCCTATGTGTAGTAGTTCTAACCCTTTGGTCCAGGTGGAAGAACCCTAGTCTAAATTAAGCCCCAGTGCATAGGATTCACGTCACCCCAAAGCCTTGGGGGAGTTTATCTACCTAACACTTCACTCTATTTCGACCGCTAATAAATCAAGGAATCGGAGGTAGGGAGAAATCACATCGGAAGGGAAAGGGGTACATTGCTACCTCACAACTCTCCCTCTCAACCCTCTTTAGTCTTAAGTAGTCTAATCCTATAGGAGTTGTCACACCTCCAAAGGAAAACCTAGATTGCTCTCAACCCTAATGTCACGTTTAAGGGAAAACAATATCAAGAGATAATTAAGATTAAAACTCAATTTTATTCATCAACGATGGAAAGCATAATAATCAATGTCAAAGAAACATAAGAACCCTAAAGTTTACAAGTCCGAATACCCCACGAAGGGTTTAGCTCCTCATAGAGCTATACATGTTCATCAATGTGGAAAATAAAGCATAAAACATAGACATAGATGAAAACCCCCTCGAAGTTGGTGTGGCCGTGGTCTTGTGCAAACGTCGAACCTCGAAATCGATGCCGACGATGTGCTAGAACCTCCACGAAATCCTCTCCGAAACCCTAGCCGCACTCCAGAAAGTTGGGGAAAAGTTAGGTCGAAAGATTCCCAAAAGGTTGCAAAAATCCCCTTTTATAATGTTGAATCGCGGCTTTAAAATTGGACTTATCGGGGGCTTCACACGGCCGTGTGGAATTTCCACACGCCCGTGTGAAGCTTCTGTCTCGGCTGGAAAATTAATTTCACACGGCCGTGTGGAATTTCCACACGCCCGTGTGTCTTCACTGGATGGCTGAAATTGCAAAACACACGGCCGTGTGGAATTTCCACACGCCCGTGTGACTTCTCTGGAACACTAGTCTTCAGCTGAACAGGCTTGGTACTTTGCCGAAACGCCTCCCGGGTCCATTGTTCTTCATCGAGGCCATTACTTGGGCACACAAGCAACGGTAGGTCGCGCCAATTGCTTCAAGTCTTCTTCTTTCGCGAAATTCTCCTAAGTAACACGGATTGGACTTGTTGTGAATGTGACTGCCTTTGTGCCCCTCCAAAGGAGGTTGGCACACATCCACAAGTCCAAATACGTGCTTCGTTCCTTGCTTGGTCCGAGAACATCTCAACATTGGCAAGCGCGACCTAATTTCATTCTTCTTCTCCAATTAGACTCCACAATACCTTCAATGCACAAGAGAACACAAATGCACACAATTAGTGATAAAATCTAATAAAAGGTATGCTTAATGTAAGATAATAACGCTTCGCGATACTATAACACAAGCACTTATCAAACTCCCCCACACTTAAGCTTTTGCTTGTCCTCAAGCAAAAATAAAACGTGAAAATACTTGGGAAGAACAATTGAAAGTGCTTGGCCTTAGGTTCACCAAAAGTGCAAAAGAAGCATTCTACAAATAAGGGGAAATCAAAACATTGCATAAGGTTATCAATGCTCTAGCTAAAAACATGAATTAAAAAGGATAATAACTCGAAAACGTGTTAGTGTGTGCGACTTCACTCAAGAGAACCAACGAGTACTCCTCAAACTCTTATTTACAAGGACTTATTTACGAACGGAATAAAAAATTAGGAGAGGAAGTAGTAGCTTCACACATCCTCGAAGGTAGCCCTTTCCTAGGCGGCCGCCAAAGGTGGCTTTCACTCTTTCGAGGAGGTAGCTCTTTCTACCGGGGTAGTAGCTTTCACGCATCCCATGAGATAGCTCTTTCTCTCATTAGGGCATAACTTGTATCCGACTTATGAGAGTAGCTACATACTTCATGGGTGGTAGCTCTTTCCACCTCAAATGCATACATAAAAGAAAGCAACTATTCACAAACTCACATTTTTCTCTTTTTTTTTTTTTTTTTTTTTTTTTTTATATATATATGCATTTTCCAAAGTAAAACTAAGAACGATGATAAACTTGTCCTTTAAAACTTCAAGATCGAGTTTCCAAAAGATTTCAAGAGTGAGTAGTGCAATAAGGTGTAATCGAGCAAAAATCCCCTAAAATTCAAGTGGAACTAAAGCATGATAGGATACAATGTTAAAAATTCTCCTAAACTATAAGAATACAACCGTTACAACTAAGGTGAACCGCCATAGGCTACATGAGCATAAACAATTGAACGCACAAGTAAAGGTGTGTGCAATGTGAACTCCCCCCCACACTTAAGATGTACATTGTCCTCAATGTACGCACAGAAGCACAATAATAAGTGAAAACGACAAAAGCAATTAGTGTGGAAGTGGCAATTGAAACATTACTCCCCTGAACTCCAAGTGTTGCGTTTGATGGAGCTAAGTCATTGAGAATTGAGTCTCAATGGTTTGTGGAGCACACACGATCCCATGACCGTGTCAATGACTATTCCTCAAAATCCTTACATCCAAGACCATCTGCGCACACATAAACGAGGGTTCAGTAAAGCTCAATAAAACTCGAGTATATAAAATGTAAAGCAATGAATACAACTCGAGACAAAATAAAAAGCAAAATAAAAGCTATACTCAGAGGGAGAATCCCTTCTGAGTACTACAAGTCCAAAATAAAGTAAAGATATACAGAAATGACAAATAAAAGAAAAGAATCTAAAATCTAGGATGCCTCAGCGTCGGTGTCCTGAGTGGTGGCCTCTGGTGCTGCTGGAGGCTCTGTATCTGCTGGTGGATCGGCTGATGTCGGTGCAGGTGGATCTGCTGGTGATGCGGGAGATGGAGGTGGTGGAGTGGAAACTCGAGGTCGGACCACGAAGGAGGAGGAGGCAATCTGCTCGAAGGTCTGTCGTAAGCTCTGGAACTGCGCCATCACCTCCTGGTGCTGTGAAATCTGTGTGGCCCTAACCTCAGCCACCTCGGTCTGGAGGATCCCCACTGCGCTCTCGAGGCTCTCCAGTCTGTCCTGGCCTCGAGACGGTGAAAACATCCGCACCGGAGGTGGCTCCGGTGCGGTGGGGGGTACCTCAGCCTCTGCCCCTGTCTCTGTGTCCTGCGGGGGTGGCTCCAATGCTGCCTGGGAGCCCTCGGCCTGCACTGTCCGGGGTATGATCATAGTATAGACTCCTGGTCCTGATCTGCGGACCATACCCATCAGTCTTAGTGTCTCTCTGGTGAGCGGGGCTGGTGTAGCGATCTTTTCGGCCCCGCGCACCCCATCTCTGAGCCCTAGGCCTATAACGAGGCGTGTGATGTAGGGCCCTGAAAAAATGACTCCAACCCTGGGGTACTGGCCCTGGTGGCGAATGTACTCGGCTAGAACGTGCCCCAGGTGAAGTGGCTCACTCTGCACCATGGAGTGCAAGTATAGCAGCTCCTGTCTGCTCAGTACCCCTGTACTGTCCCCTCGGCCACTAATAGACCTGCTCAGGATAGCATGAAGGTACCTGTATGCTGGCCGGGAAAGGAATGTCGCTTTCGAAACCCCCGGCTCATACTGACCATCCCCGCATAATGTCTCGTAAATCGTCTGTGGTGTGAGGGTACCTGGATACTCGGTGGGTAGCAAAACATACTCCTCTGTCTCGGTGTATGCCTGATCGTACAGGCCCATCAGGACTGAGAACTGAGTGACACTCATGCTGAAGTGTCTACCGAGGACACGGAACTGAATCGTCTGGCTATCCGTGAAGCTATCATACCCTCGGTTGAATTCGAATGTCGATAGGACCTCGAGGGTGATGTCTCGAGTTGCTGGCTCTCGAATAGATAACAATCGGTCCCAACTCCCCACAGCCAGCAACTCCTCCACCTCTGTAGCTATGGCGTCGCCCCCCTGTATGTCTCTCAATACGCTCAAATCAGGGTAGCGCGACTGTCCAAATCGAAGTGACGAGAGTTTCTTGTACCGCTCCCTGTGCTCGGGTAAATCAAACTCCATTTCTTCGGGGGGTGGAGTAGCTGCCCGCGGACGCTTGCCGACCGATTTCCTAGGCCTAGTAGACATCTCTGCAAAATTGAAAGAGAAAGAGATCAAAAACAAGTTAAAATACTCAATCTGCAGGAATCCACACGGCCGTGTGTTAATTCCACACGCCCGTGTGGATCATCGGGCGGACAGAGTATAACGGCCGTGGGTTGAAAAATTTAAAATTTACAATCTAATTTGCTTTAATTCATTCTTAAGCAACATTGCATACTCAGAAATCAATTAATAAAGGCGAAATCATCAAAAGAACGAATGAAATTGAGAATCGACGAAGAAAAAGGCTTTGAAGTTCTTACCGACGGAGTGGATGAAGAAATACTAAGAATCGGCCGGAAAACTCCAATAAAAAGCCTCAAAAATCCTCTGAGATGGTTAGCGAACTAGTGGAGAGGGTAGGAGAAAAGTTTAGAATGGAAATAGAAGAGGCACGAGTGAAAACCAAAAGAAATCACGCGGCTTTTGGAGTTCTGGGGATTCACACGGCCGTGTCACGATCCCCCACGGCCGTGTGCCTCTCAAATTAGGGTTCACAGGGGCCAACCCACGCCCCTGTGTGCATTCTGTTTGTTCTCTGACTACCCCACACGGCCGTGTGTTAATTCTACACGGCCGTGTGCCTTCACAAAGATATCCACAGGGGCTGGTACACGGCCCTGTGGAGTCTCGGGAGAACACAAAAGGTCTCTGAAAAACTTCACACGGCCGTGTGGAATTTCCACACGCCCGTGTGCCCAACCTGGCCAAGAACACAAGGCCGGTCACAGGGGCATGTCACACGCCCCTGTGACCTCTCTGGATTGCCCGAGAAAACTAAGTGTTTCACACGGCCGTGTGAATGAACCACACGGCCGTGTGCCTTGACAAGCTCTCCCACAGGGGCTCACACACGCCCCTGTGGTTTCTCGGGAAGTTTGGGGTTCTTTCTGCAGAGTTTCACACGGCCGTGTGGAAATTCCACACGGCCGTGTGCCTTGGCACAGCGGCACTCACAGGGGCATCCACACGCCCCTGTGGACTCTCTGGAAAAGAGTTTAAATTCTGCGGAATTTCGCACGGCCGTGTGTTAATTCCACACGGCCGTGTGCCCCTTCAGAAGTTTTTCACAGGGGCAAAGTCACGCCCCTGTGTCTTCTCTGGTTGAGCTCCAATTGGTAACACACGGCCGTGTGTTAATTCCACACGGCCGTGTGTGTTCTCTGGTTTACTTAGAAAATTTTACAGACTCTCAGAAAAATTCAGAAACTCTTTTAAAACACTTAGAGCCTGGATAAACCATAAAAACATGACCAGAGATTATCGAAAACACACTCAACCGACTCAAACTTCGTCAATTAACGTTAAGGCACATGCAAATAATCGAAAATCCACAAGAAATCCCAGCATATGCACATGAAAATTGGGACACCATTGCTAAGACTTTTATTCAATCCTAAAACTAAACTAAGTACTAGAAAACTATAAAAACGCTTGGGTTGCCTCCCAAGAAGCGCTTGTTTAACGTCACTTAGCTTGACGTACCTGTCTTACCTTACGGAGGTTCATGAGTGGAATTTGCCCTCTTCCCTAAAATTTGAAAGCAAGCATTGCATAATCGTTGCAAGGTAGAGGGAGAATTATCGAGTTTGTTACCACACACGGGTGAAACACCCTTACTCCGTGAATGCTCATCCCCTTTCTTGTTGGGGTTCTTGTTGTGGCGACGTCTCGACCGCTTCAATCTCCGAAGGACTTTCTTCCTAAGCTCCTTCTCCTTCTTGATGTCTATCTCAACTGAAACAAGCGCGAGCACTTCTTCCTCTTCAGTCTCTATGTCTTGGTCCGGCCACCCTTCATATGGATCCGGGTTAAACATATCCTGCATATATTCATCAATGCAATCATCAGTGACATCAAGATAATATAGAGCATCATCAAAATCAAGAGAATGTCGCATGGCTTCGGCGAGGCGGTAAGTGAGCTTGTCGTCCCCAACCCTAAGTGTGAGCTCTCCACCGTCCATGTCTATCAAAGCCTTGGAAGTGCGCAAGAACGGCCTCCCAAGGATCAGCGGTACCTCGACATCCTCGTCTACATCAAGCACTACAAAGTCGACCGGGAAAATGTACTTATCCACTTTCACCAACACATCTTCAACAACACCCCTCGGATGCCTCACCGATCTATCTGCAAGCTGAAGTGTCATCCGGGTAGGTCTAGGCTCGCCCAAGCCTAGCTTTTGGAAGAACGTGTAGGGCATGACATTGATGCTTGCCCCCGAGTCGGCTAGTGCCATCTCCTCACCCATATCACCAATATTGCACGGTATGATAAAACTTCCGGGGTCCTTCCTCTTGCATGGCATATTCTTCTGTAGCACTGCCGAACAGTTTGCATCGAGGATGACGGATGCACTTTCTTCTAATTTCCTCTTATTGGTTAAGAGGTCTTTTAAGAATTTCGCGTACTTGGGCATTTGGGCTAATGCTTCCGCGAATGGAATGTTGATGTGCAATTGCTTGAAGACACCCAGAAATTTCTTGTATTGCTCATTGTCTTGGTCATTCTTCAATCGTGAAGGATAGGGAATTCTCGGCTTGTAAGGTGGGGGTACCACCTCTTTCTCCTTTGGTGCTCCATCCTCTATTTCCACGACTTCGGGTGAGTCCTTAGTCTTCTCAAGAGGGAGATGTCCCTCAACCTCCTTACCACTTCTCAAGGTAATTGCTTTTAGTTGTTCTCTTGGGTTGGTCTCCGTATTGCTAGGCAAACTACCTTGATGTCTCTCCGCCAAAGTCTTCGCAATTTGCCCTACTTGGTTCTCCAAGTTGTGTAGGGAGGCGGTGTGATTGCGAAGAGTAGCTTCCACCGATTGAAACCTTGCATCCGAAGAAGAAACGAACCGTGTGAGGGCTCTCTCTAGGTCAGTCATCTTTCCCTCCAACCCAGTCACTCGGCTTTCTAAATTCGGAGCTTGTTGACTTTGAAATCCCGGTGGTGCACTATTTTTGTTCTGTTGTGATTGTCCTTGATTGCTCCAAGAGAAGTTCGGATGGTTCTTCCATCCCGGATTGTATGTACCACTATACGGGTTGCCTTGGCCTTGTCCGCGATATGAGTTCCCCACAAAATCGGCCTGCTCCACCGTACTAGTGCCTCCAATAGCAATAGGACAATCGCTTGAAGCATGTCCTCCCCCACAACCGTTACAAGTAGTGATGGCCGCAACTCTTGGCGAAACTAGAGCATCTAGCTTCTTACTTAATGATTCCACTTGTGCTGCCAACGATGTAACCGCATCAACCTCATGAATTCCGGCAACCTTTTTTCTATCCCTTGAGTTCCATTGATAGCTATTCATAGCCATCTCCTCTACAAGGTGCCGAGCTTCACCGGGAGTCTTGCTTCCAAGAGTCCCTCCGGCCGCCGCATCTAAGAGTTGCTTTGTACTCGGATTCAGCCCGTTGTAAAATGTGTGAATAATCATCCACTCGGGAAATCCATGTTGCGGACATTTGCGAAGGAGCTCCTTGAACCTGTCCCATGTCTCGAATAGAGACTCCAATTCCATCTGTACAAAGGATGATATCTCATTCCGGAGTCTTGCAGATTTCCCCGGTGGAAAGTATCTAGCCAAGAATGCCTCGGCCATTTCCTCCCACGTAGTAATGGAGGCTCTCGGTAATGAGTGCAACCAATGCCTTGCTTTTCCTTTCAGTGAAAATGGGAAGGCTCTCAATCGAATTGCGTCGTCCGTCACTCCATTTATCTTCAACATGTCACACACTTCCAAAAAATTTTCTATGTGACTATTAGGGTCTTCATCGGCTAACCCATTAAACTGTGCGGACTGTTGCAACATCTGAATGAACGACGGCTTCAATTCGAAATTCATTGTTGTAATTGGGGGCCTCACAATGCTCGATTGGGTCCCCATAACTGCGGGTCTAGCAAAATCGGACAACGTTCGCTGCTGCTCGTTCTGTTCTGCCATTGTCTCTGACCCTTCTGTCTCAATATCGGCTTGATTTGATGCTTCTTATGCAGGTTCTTTCCCTTTACGATGTGTTCTTCTTCCGATGTCTGGGTCTCCTTCAACAAGTATTGAAGGGTTCCCACGGGTCATAACCTGGAGCCGAAAACAAAGAAAAGAAAAATAAGAACAATGATAGGTAAAGAAGTTATGAAATAGAATGCGAAGTGAATAGCTAAAGTAGTGAAAAACAAATATCTAAAACACCTATTCCCCGGCAACGGCGCCAAAAACTTGACACGACCCCTTGCGTGTATCCCGCAAGTGCACGGGTTTGTCGAAGTAATAAATTTACCTTGGTGAGAAGGTAGTCGAATCCACAGGGAATAGGGAGATAGAGTATAAGAATTCACTAATTAAGCTATGCGAAATATGGAAAACAATGGTGATATTAATGAATGAATGTATTTCAACACAATAAACTAAATAGAAGGATGAAAGTAAGAAATGCAAATAGGAAAATCGAGAAGGACTTGCAATGAGTAAAAGGGGGTATCCGGACAAGCTACCTCTAGGGTCTATGTTTCAAGTGCAAGACTATGATATTATGCTCTCCTATTGATGTCAATTGAGTCGAGGAAATCCTAAGACTCACGGTCCCAAACCTAAGGACAACCGTGACTAACCCCAATGCTATGCTTTGGTATTAGGATTCACAACACCCTTCACTCTGTCACCTAGATGATTAAGCCCCAGGGGAGTCCATCTACCTAAACCTCACACTATATGGGATTGCATTATGCTCTAGGGATTCCTAGTGATTAAACCTGTTCCTACAACAATAGTTCTAACCCTTTGGTCCAGGTGAAAGAACCCTAGTCTAGATTAAGCCCCAGCATATAGGATTCACTACAACCCTTCACTCTATTATTTGCGCAATTAAGCCCTAGGGGAGTTTATCTACCTATTGCTTCACTCTATTTCGACCGCTATTAAATCAAGGAATCGGAGGTAGGGAGAAATCACATCGGAAGGGAAAGGGGTACATTGCTACCTCACAACTCTCCCTCTCAACCCTCTTTAGTCTTAAGTAGTCTAATCCTATAGGAGTTGTCACACCTCCAAAGGAAAACCTAGATTGCTCTCAACCCTAATGTCACGTTTAAGGGAAAACAATATCAAGAGATAATTAAGATTAAAACTCAATTTTATTCATCAACGATGGAAAGCATAATAATCAATGTCAAAGAAACATAAGAACCCTAAAGTTTACAAGTCCGAATACCCCACGAAGGGTTTAGCTCCTCATAGAGCTATACATGTTCATCAATGTGGAAAATAAAGCATAAAACATAGACATAGATGAAAACCCCCTCGAAGTTGGTGTGGCCGTGGTCTTGTGCAAACGTCGAACCTCGAAATCGATGCCGACGATGTGCTAGAACCTCCACGAAATCCTCTCCGAAACCCTAGCCGCACTCCAGAAAGTTGGGGAAAAGTTAGGTCGAAAGATTCCCAAAAGGTTGCAAAAATCCCCTTTTATAATGTTGAATCGCGGCTTTAAAATTGGACTTATCGGGGGCTTCACACGGCCGTGTGGAATTTCCACACGCCCGTGTGAAGCTTCTGTCTCGGCTGGAAAATTAATTTCACACGGCCGTGTGGAATTTCCACACGCCCGTGTGTCTTCACTGGATGGCTGAAATTGCAAAACACACGGCCGTGTGGAATTTCCACACGCCCGTGTGACTTCTCTGGAACACTAGTCTTCAGCTGAACAGGCTTGGTACTTTGCCGAAACGCCTCCCGGGTCCATTGTTCTTCATCGAGGCCATTACTTGGGCACACAAGCAACGGTAGGTCGCGCCAATTGCTTCAAGTCTTCTTCTTTCGCGAAATTCTCCTAAGTAACACGGATTGGACTTGTTGTGAATGTGACTGCCTTTGTGCCCCTCCAAAGGAGGTTGGCACACATCCACAAGTCCAAATACGTGCTTCGTTCCTTGCTTGGTCCGAGAACATCTCAACATTGGCAAGCGCGACCTAATTTCATTCTTCTTCTCCAATTAGGCTCCACAATACCTTCAATGCACAAGAGAACACAAATGCACACAATTAGTGATAAAATCTAATAAAAGGTATGCTTAATGTAAGATAATAACGCTTCGCGATACTATAACACAAGCACTTATCACCCACGTAGTGTGAGGCTTAGAAAGACGGACTCCCGTAGGGCTTAGTTGACAGGTCAACGAGAGTTAAGGGTCATAGTGAAAACCTAATGTCGGGGCACAGTGCTGGGGTTAGTCACTGTTGACCTTAGGTTTGGGACCGTGTGTTTAAGGATATCCTCAACTCAATTAACATCAATAGGAAAGTATAATAGCATTGTCTTGCACTAGAATCATAAGTCCTAGGGGTACCTTGTCCGGGTACACATCTTTTCTCATTGCTTGTCTTTCTCTATTTACTCCTACTTGCACTCTCTTATCTTCCATCTTCTATTTTATTTCTTGTCACTTTTTAATTGCTTTCACACTCACTCATTAATCCTACTCTCACTTTTCGTACACGGTATAGCTAAATAGTGAGTTCTTGTGTCTTAAATCCCTATTCACTGTGGATACGACTACCCACTCACCAGGGTAAAACTTATTTCAGCTAAGTATCTAAGAATCTATTTCACTGCTCAAAAGTGGTTCCTTGTAGGTTGATGCATAAATCTAGATAGTAAACTGATTGGAAAAGAAATGTAAGGTCTAAACGGTCACATAGGTTAATTTTCTAATTAATTTCCTATATGTAGTGATATCTGCAAGTTCAACTTCGTCAAATAAACTCATTTTTTAGCTTGGACTTTTTAGGAATAATGGAAGGCTTACATTTGATCATATTAAAGCTCTTCATCAAGTCCTCCACATACTTCCTCTATGATATATGAATTCCAGAAACATCCTACATAATTTCCAAGCCCAAAAAATAAGGCATTAAGCCCAGATCACTCATTTCAAAGGTTTTCTATATATCATCTATGAATTTATTCATCATCTATAGTGAAGGGCTCATATAAATCACATCATCTTTGTCTCCAATATTTATGTTTAAAGTATGTTCAATCAAGCTCCTCTTGAACCCTTTTTATTACAAGTAATACTCATGATAAATTTGATAAATAGACAGCAAAAGAAATAGCTTCAGCCCAAAAATTAGTTGGTAACTGCCTACTATTTAGCAAGCTTCTGCCTTTCGCTACTAATGTCCTATTTTTCCTCTCAGCAACAACATTTTACTGAGGGGAATAGGGTTTGACTTTGCACTTGTCAATCTCACCATTAGCTTTATACTTTCTTTTAAAAATCCACTTTAGTCCAATTATTTTATTTCCAGGGGTTAAGGAAGTTAATTCCCAAGTATTGTTTCTTTTAATTGTAGATAGTTCAGCCTGCATTGCCTCTCTCCACTCTGGAATTTTGTGGGCTTCTTTATATGTTACTGGATCAGACATTGCCAATGCAATTGAGCAATTCTAATAGATTATGAGTTAAATTAGCCACAAATTAAACATTGTGAATCAGTTTTACTTCACCATTTTGAGTAGTCACAACAACTAAACCTTTTCCTGCAACCTCTATTTCTTTATTACCTCCCAACATAACTACATGCTTTTGAGTCTCATCCAACCTGTAGAACAGTTCCTTTCTCCCTATCATATGGCTTGGAAAGTTATTGTCTAGAAGCCAAATTAAAGGTTCTAGCATTTCAGTTTCAGTATGCACCATGAATAGACTTGAAAATGTTTAACATGTATTTTTGTCACCACTAAAGCTTGAACCTTCTCCCATATTTCTGTCTTTATACCAACAATTTGACTGAATGTCGCCAAATTTTGTATAGTGATAGCATTATACATTTCTCAATTGTCTCTTATAGACCTCTAGTAGGATAACTAACCACTTTGATCTATAGAATTATTACTCTGATTTCCTTCTATGAGGACATCACCAACAAATCTTCCTCTACCCCTATTATTACTCCTCTCCCTTCCTCTTAAGAAATCTCTGCCTCTACTATGATTAGAGGACCAATTCTTACTACCAGCTGACTCTCCTTTCATGTCAAGAGCCTTGTCTTCTGAATTAGTTACAAAAGCCTTCTTAGTAGATACATTATCTTGACTTAATAATAAAGCTTCATGAGCTTGAAGTAAGCCAACTAACTCATCCATGATTGGTTTTGTAAGATCTTTGGCTTCACCAATTACTGTAATAACAAAATTATAATTTGGTCCTAGGCTTCCAAGGACATTTCCAATAGCTAGAAGTCCAAGCATTTGATCTCCTAACCTCTCATCCAATTAACAAGATCATTCACTCTGGCAATGTAAGCTTTAACACCTTTATTCTCCTTTCTATGTAAAATTTCAAAAGATTACCTCAGTGCTTAAATTCTTAAAGCCATGATCTTGGCACTCCCTTTAAACTATGATTTGAGGGTATCCCATGCTTCTTTAGCAGTGTTGACAGCTGCAATTTGAGAGAATAAGAATCAATGTACTACTTGTTGAATAAGAAACAGAGCATGAGCATCCTTTTATTTATTCTCAGAAAGCTTGGCTTCTTCAAAAAATCCTTTTTTTGCCACTTCCCATAGACCATTGAAGTGGAACAAGGTCTTCATCATGATACTCCAATGATCATAGTCTTCTCCATTAAATTGGGGCACTAAAGATTGAGAAAAACTAGAAGCGTCACTACTTAAAGCCATCTTAAACTAGAAAACGAGGCTTCTTCAATTGAGCTCTCATACCAATTGAAGATAATAAGGATCAAGAAATAAGGGAGATCTGATCAACAACCAGAATAGAAATTCATAGATTCAGAAATATGAACATCACCCAACAGAACACACACACATATAACCTTACATAAAGGTTGACACACTCGCATGACCTTTAACTCATTACAAAACAACTTGACTAGATCAAACCAACTTAAAGCATAACCTCTCATCTGCCTTGATTAAATCCTAGCTTTTCAATTAAACTTCACACTTCCCTCCAAAAACATAACTATGATAACTAACTAAATTTTATTTCTTAAACCTCTTCAACTAACCTTCCAGTCTTGAACTTCAGCAGTAACAATGGTTTTTGCTGTCTTCAGTCACTCCAACAGTAGTTGCCTCTTGTGCTTGAGCTTTGTGGAGCATAAGATGCGATTGTAGTTTCAATAACATTAATCCAGATTTCAAGAGAGTATTTCAAAAAAGCATACAAATGGAGATGGATTACTTGTAAGTCAAAGACTTGATGAACAAGGAGAATAGTTATAATTTTTACTCTTAAACAATTAAAGTTTTCTATGATGCATCTTGGTTTGGTTCAACACTAAGATGTGGTTTAGGTTTTATAATTATGAATGTCACACATAGAACCCTGCTTACCAGACCAAGTACACCGACAAACGACCGCATACCCACAAGGCCAAGACCAAGTGGGCACACAAGGCCTCAATATCTATCTCACAAAACAAAAAAATATATAACAAAGTGACAGGGGCCTGAAAGTATACGGGTTGTCACAGTAATAAAGTACTACAGTGAGAGGGTAGTCGAATCCACAGGGAGTAGGGATTCTAGACACAAGAACTTGCTATTTAGCTAGTGTGAAGTACGGAAAATAAGAACAAGATCAATGTGAGTGTGCAAGAGTAATTAAAACGGCATAAGAAAATAAAAGAGAAGTATGGAAGATAGAAAAGTGAAAGTAAAAGTGAAGAGAGGAACAATCAAGTGTAAAATAGGGTACCCGGGTAAGTTCCCCCTAGGACTAATGCTCTAGTGCAAGACAATGTATTATACTCTCCTATTGATATTTAATGAGTCGTGGGCATCCTAAAGCACACAGTCCCAAACCTAAGGTCAACCGTGATTAATCCCAACATTATGCCCCGGCATTAAGTTTTACTACGACCCTTAACTCTTGTTGACCTATCAACTAAGCCCGAGGGGACTCCATCTTCCTAAGCCTCACACTACGTGGGATTACTTTACGTTCTAGGGATTCCAAGTGATAAACCATGTTCCTAAGTATAGTCCTAACCTTTTGGTCCAAGTGAAAGAACCCTAGTCTCAATTAAGCCCCAGCATTAGAATTCACTAAAACCCTTCACTCTATCGCTTACGCAACTAAGCCCCAAGGGAGTTCATCTCCTAGCACTTCGCTCTACTTTGACCGCTAAAAACTCTTGGAACACGGAGGTAGGGAAATCATGCCGGAGGAAAAAGGAGACGTTTCGCTAACTCACGACTCACCCTCTCGAGCCTCTCCAATCTCGAGTAGTCTAATCCTATAGGAGTTGTCACATCTCCAAAGGACAACCTAAATGATTCTCAACCTTAGTGTCACTGTTAAGGGAAAATTAACACAACAAGCAATCAAGATTGGAACTCAATTAAATGCATCAATTAAGAAAGAATAATAACATGTCATAGAAACAATATCATCCTAGGGTTTACAAGTCCGAATACCCACAAGGGGTTTAGCTCTGCATGGAGCTATACAAATCCATCAATGTGTATGAATAAACAAGAAAAATAAACATAGATGAAAACCCCCTTTGTAGCGTGGTTGTGGTCTTGTGTGGCCGCCTCGTCTCTTCACCAAACCCTTTGTCAAGCTTAGGGTACACCCAGTCGGATCGGTGCTGACGAAAGCTCCCCTAATAGCTATCTTCCAACGGGCTTCAATATCGATGCCATAGACACACTCTAATCCTCCACAAAGTCTCTCCAAACCCTAGCCGCAACCCTCTAGAAGATAAGCGAAAAGATCCCCAAAAAGGCCTTTAAATAGTGCTGAGTCGTGACTGTAAATCGGCTGAAATCGGGCATCCACACGGCCGTGTAGAATTTCCACACGCCCGTGTGGATTTTCTGGAACTGGATTTCTAGCGTACACTGAACAGTAAACTGCTATAGTAATTGCTACAGTAAATTGCTGCAGTACTTCTGCAATGCTCGTGCGTCAAATATGCCTGATTTCATCGTTCTTCATCGAGGCTGTTGAATTGGGCACACAATCAATGGTAAACCATATCAATTGCTTCATTCTCCTCATTGGCGAAGTTCTCCAATGCTACACAGGTTAGAGTTTTGTGAATATGACTGCCTTTGTGCCTCTTCAAAGGAGGTTGGCACACACCCACAAGTCTATACTCATGCCTTGTTCCTTGCTTGGTCCAAGAACTCCCCAACAATGGCGAACATGATCTAACTTTGCTCTTTCTTCACTAAGTTTACTCCACAACCCTACAATGCACAAAAGAACACAAATACACATTAATTAATGATTAAATCTGAGAAAATTAATGCTCAATGTAAGATAATAACACTTCGTGTTACTATAACACAAGCACTTATCACAAAGTAACAACTTCATAAAACAAAGGAATTCAAAGGATACAAATAACCAGGTCTACAACTACTGATTAGAGGAAAATCTAAAACACAAGAGTTGAAGCTTTAAACAAATAACAAGCTCTAGGTTTACAATAGAAGAACTATTTACATACTAATCAACTGGCATTTGCTCAATGGTCCATGCTCATCTATTCGCCACACACTTACTCCTGATCTAAAAAAGAGAAAACAACTATTTATGAGCTTGACAGCCTAGTAAGCACCCACTAAAAAAATACCGGAATCACATAAAAATTTTGCAAATTTCAAAATCACACTTAAGAGAGACATTGTACAATAATTATCAGATATAAAACCAAAAAATCAAAATATTTCAAAAAAATATAATTAAACAAAATGAGCAAGCATATATGTCTCCTAAATAACTAATGCCAAAACAAAATGATGAGTGCTTGCGTATAAGTATTACTAAGTATACTTTTCTTACATTGAGCATCACTTTTATCAGATTTTATAGGTAGAGACAAGTTTGGAAGAAAGAAAGCAAAAATAGATCATGGATGCAATTGTTGAGGAAACTCTTGGACCGAACAAGGATCAAAGAACAAGTTGTACTCGTAGACATTTGGGTATGTGCCAACCTCCAAGAAGTGAAAGTGGATACATAAACTAGAGGGGCACAAAGGCAGCGACACTCATTTGTTCCATCTTGTGTCACATTGTCAAGAGCTTCATCAATGTGTTTGGAAGCAAGATGCGACATGATCTACCGCATCGATATGTGCCCAATCATGCGACCTCGATGAAGAAATTGAAATCGGGAGCACTGTAGTAGTTAATGTTCACATCGCGCAAGAAAAATGAAGCCTGCAAATCCACATGCCCGTGTGTAATTTCCACAAGGCCGTGTGGATGCCCGATTTCTGCACTTTAAATACCGCTTTGAGAGTTTAATTTGGGGATCTTTTTCCTATCTTTCGCCTATCTTTTGGGGAGAACACGACTAGGGTTTGGAAAGGTTTTTGCTGTGATTTTAGATCGGTTCTACAACATTCAACATTGATTTCCTTCAAAAGAGAGTTATTGGGGGAGCTTTTAACGACATTGATTTAGCGAGGTGTGCCCTAGGCTTGACGGAGGAGTCTATGGAGAAGACGAGGCAGCTCTTGAAGACCATCAATACGGACGACAAAGGGGTTATCTCTATGGATTGCTTGCATTTATTTTTTATTTCATATTTGATTTTTTATTGATCCATGGAGAGCTAAACCACTAGTAGGTGCTTAGACTTGTAAACCCTAGGATGATTTTGTTTCATTGATTTCTATTATGTTTCCTTTAAATGATGTTTTAATTAAGTTTCAATCTTGTGTGGTTTAATTAAGTGAACTATTATAGAAGGTTTTATACCAGGGGACATGAGAGATAGTCTGTACATAAAATAAAAAGTGGAGTCTATGACAGTATTCCTCTGCTAGTATAGCACGAATGCGTGTATATAGACTATAATCTAGTAGGTTGGGTGGCTCTTGTGCCTAATCAGCATGTGCATCCTTCTGAAAGATTTTTGTGCAATCTACTTTAGTCGGGCTCAAAAAGAAAAAAAAAAAGAAAAAGAAAAAAAAGTGCACGTCTGTACATATGTGAGATAATAAAGTATCTTGATCCCCTGGAGCGTCCTGCATAGTCACTTTTGAGCTGAAGCTTTTTCTAGTAACCGAAGGACTCTTAACTGAGTATTGAGGGTGGCTTTAACATTTTAATGCAATCTTCATTGTGTGTGGGGTGAATGGTCACCTGGGGTAATCCAGGGTGTGGAGGTCAAGGTGGGAGTTAGCACACACTCACGGGGGCATTCTAGGAGAAACAGAACTAATATTACCTGACTATTCATTAAATAGCTCACTTCTTAATTTCTGTAAATTCATGCTTGTGGAGTCCTTTACTGTTGAGCTTGAGGTCATGCATTTAGCCGTTTATCTTCTTGCCCCTAGTTTTCATGTTTGTTTGCTTGGGGATAAGCAAACGCTTAGGTGTGGGGATGTTTAATAAACGTCTAAATGTACATATTTTATACATATACTTATGCATACTTTCTGTATTTTGTTGATGAGTCGATGCACTTTTTCCGGTCTAAATTGGGTTTATTTTGTGTTTCGGGTGCACAAGATGCTTAGGGAAGCTCAATAACGCGATTTGAGAAGAAATCCACGCCGAAATTGTCGTTTTAGGGGGTCCCAGCACTGTAGCAGCCTGAAGCACGAACATTTAAAGAATTTTCTAAGTCTGGAAACCCTCACGGCCTTGATCTCAGCCGCAAGCTGATAAACGCAGCAGTCACCATAGCAGATCTACTGTAGCAATTTACTGTAGCAACTTATGTATTTTTTTGGCGGAATTCAAAGGATCCTCACGACCCGTTTATGGACCGTGAGCCAGGCCGTAAGCCATCCCGAGAGGGCTTTAAATCAAGGGTTAGGGCATAATTTTGTGTTGTCTTTGGCCACCTCTTCTCCTCTACCACCATCTAGGGTTTGATCAGGGCTGAAGAAGACATTTTTGAGGAGCAAATCAGCGGTAGCACTTAACTAAGCCCCAGGGGAGTTTATCTGCCTAGCACTTGACTCTATTTCGACCGCTGTGAAATCAAGGAAACAGAGGTAGGGAGAAACCATGTCGGACGGGAAAGGGGTACATCGCTACCTCACAACTCTCTCTCTCAACCCTCATCAATCTTAAGTAGTCTAACCCTAAGGAGTTGTCACACCTCCAAAGGCAACCTAAATTGTTCTCAATCCTAGTGTCACATCTAAGAGAAAACAATAGCAATATGAAATTAAGATTGAAACTCAATTTTATTCATCAATAATGGAAAAGCATAATAATAATGTCAAAGAAACATAATAACCCTAGAGTTTACAAGTCCGAATACCCTTAAGGGGTTTAGCTCCTCATGGAGCTATACATGTTCATCAATGTAGAAAAGAAAGCACAAAGTAAAGACATCAATGAAAACCCCCTTGCGTATGGTGTGGCCGTGGTCTTGTACGGCCGTCGAACGTCAGTGACGATGCCGATGACGCGCGCTAAACCTCCACAAAATCCTCTCCGAAACCCTAGCCGCACTCCCCCCAGCTGGAGAGAAAGATAGGTCAAAAGATATCCTAAAAGGGCTCCAAAATCGCCTTTTATAATGTTGAGTCGCGGCTTTAAAATCTGACTTATCGGGGGCTTCACACGCCCGTGTGCAATTAACACACGGGCGTGTGAAATTTTTGTCTGCTGAAAAATTAATTCACACGGCCGTGTGTTAATTCCACACGGCCGTGTGAACTCTCTGGAATTCTGAATTTCGGCCGAAAGTAAACAGTAACTTGCTACAGTAACAAAGCTGCAATGCTCACCCGAAATACTCCCGAGTCCATCGTTCTTCATCGAGGCCATTGAATTGGGCACACAATCAATGGTAGATCGTGCCGATTGCTTCAAGTCTCCTTCTTGGTGAAGTTCTCCTAAGCTGCACGAGTTAGACTTGTTGTGAATGTGACTGCCTTTGTGCCCCTCCAAAGGAGGTTGGCACACACTCACAAGTCCAATCTCGTGCCTTGTTCCGTGTTTGGTCCGAAAACTTCCCAACATCGGTGAACACAACCTAATTTCGTTCTTCTTCTCCAATTTAGCTCCACAAACCTTCAATGCACAAGAATACACAAATGCACGCCATTTAGTGATAAAAACTGATAAAAGATATGCTCAATGTAAGATAATAACGCTTCGCGGTACTACAACACAAGCACTTATCACTATCCCAAGAGTCCTTGCGGGCTAGCTCACGGCCGTGAGCCCACCCGCATGGATGCTCGGGCTAAATGTTAAGTTGTGTACCTCTTCACCATTTTCTTCATATTTCTCTCATTTCTCATCCGTTTTCCCTCATTCTTTAGCTGTTTTTCTTGTTTTTTTCTTCCTCTACACGAATCTCCTACTTCCAAGGACTTAATTTGCATGATTTATTGGGCGTTTTGCCATCATCTTCATCAACTCTCCAAGGTACCTCTTTCTAAACCCTAGTTGTTGTGCATGAATGTTTCTTCTTCCTTTCTCCTATTTTTCAAGTTGAATGGATACCAATGTTGTGGGAGATTGGTTGTTTGTTGTTTTTGTGGGTTTTTGGAGCAATTTTAAATCTTTGTAAAAATTTTTATGCTCCATGTTCAAGGGAAGCTCTTGCAAATTTTTTTTGGGAGTTATTGTAGCATTTATCAAATTCTTTCACACTCCATCATGAGAAACCCTTGATTTTCTTGTATTTGGCCTGATCTTGTATCATCTTTGTAATCCCTTAGCAACACTTGCAATAAGAGAGAATTGGACATCATGGTATTGAATGAACAAGGACTCACTTGGATTTTGTTGTGTCTCATTGTTTTTGTTTTGTTAGTTGTTTGTTGTGTTTGTGTTTGTTCTTGTTTCCTTTTGTATCTTATTTTTGGGTGTGTGAATGGATGCTTTGAGATGATGTTCTTTTCTACCTTGCAGGGTGGAATTAGGGCATCATGCACACTTTCTTCTCCGTTATCTACCATGATCTTTGGTGGTCACCCCGATCTCATGGACTTCAAGACTCATGCTTTGAGACTCGGGTAAGTTCACAAAACCCTCCTACTATGTTTTTTATTGTCTATATTGTTGCATTCTATTTCTTAGGCACATTGAGGGCAATGTGCATCTTTAAGTGGGGGTGGAATTGGATTTTCGTGAACTTTGAAAATTTTTGCAATTGCATGCTTGAATTACCTGTGATAGCTATGATTTCATTGTTAAGGACTTCCTAGCTTGGTAGAATGATAGTTGTGAGCTGTACTTTACCTATGCTTAAATGTAGTTCTGTTCATCTTTAGTGCACCCTTATACTTGTTCGCGATCACTTCCACTTTGTATACTCCAACCAACCCATCATAATGATTTTGGCATTAGATTGTTAAATTCTATCTTCAATACTCTTTTAAGAGCTTTTGAGTTCCTTCATTGTTCTCTTTAGCCTGAAGTGAACTATTATAGCAGGTTTTATACCAGGGGACATGAGAGATAGTATGTACATAAAAAATATTGGAGTCTATGACAGTATTCCTCTACTAGTATAGCACGAATGCATCTTTGTAGACTGTAATCTAGTAGGTTGGGTGATAAGTGCTTGTGTTATAGTATCGCGAAGCGTTATTATCTTACATTAAGCATACCTTTTATTAGATTTTATCACTAAATGTGTGCATTTGTGTTCTCTTGTGCATTGAAGGTATTGTGGAGCCTAATTGGAGAAGAAGAATGAAATTAGGTCGCGCTTGCCAATGTTGAGATGTTCTCGGACCAAGCAAGGAACGAAGCACGTATTTGGACTTGTGGATGTGTGCCAACCTCCTTTGGAGGGGCACAAAGGCAGTCACATTCACAACAAGTCCAATCCGTGTTACTTAGGAGAATTTCGCGAAAGAAGAAGACTTGAAGCAATTGGCGCGACCTACCGTTGCTTGTGTGCCCAAGTAATGGCCTCGATGAAGAACAATGGACCCGGGAGGCGTTTCGGCAAAGTACCAAGCCTGTTCAACTGAAGACTAGTGTTCCAGAGAAGTCACACGGGCGTGTGGAAATTCCACACGGCCGTGTGTTTTGCAATTTCAGCCATCCAGTGAAGACACACGGGCGTGTGGAAATTCCACACGACCGTGTGAAATTAATTTTTCAGCCGAGACAGAAGCTTCACACGGGCGTGTGGAAATTCCACACGGCCGTGTGAAGCCCCCGATAAGTCCAATTTTAAAGCCGCGATTCAACATTATAAAAGGGGATTTTTGCAACCTTTTGGAGGATCTTTTCGACCTAACTTTTCCCCAACTTTCTGGAGTGCGGCTAGGGTTTCGGAGAGGATTTCGTGGAGGTTCTAGCACATCGTCGGCATCGATTTCGAGGTTCGACGTTTGCACAAGACCACGGCCACACCAACTTCGAGGGGGTTTTCATCTATGTCTATGTTTTATGCGTTATTTTCCACATTGATGAACATGTATAGCTCTATGAGGAGCTAAACCCTTCGTGGGGTATTCGGACTTGTAAACTTTAGGGTTCTTATGTTTCTTTGACATTGATTATTATGCTTTCCATCGTTGATGAATAAAATTGAGTTTTAATCTTAATTATCTCTTGATATTGTTTTCCCTTAAACGTGACATTAGGGTTGAGAGCAATCTAGGTTTTCCTTTGGAGGTGTGACAACTCCTATAGGATTAGACTACTTAAGACTAAAGAGGGTTGAGAGGGAGAGTTGTGAGGTAGCAATGTACCCCTTTCCCTTCCGATGTGATTTCTCCCTACCTCCGATTCCTTGATTTAATAGCGGTCGAAATAGAGTGAAGCAATAGGTAGATAAACTCCCCTAGGGCTTAATTGCGCAAGTAATAGAGTGAAGGGTTGTAGTGAATCCTATATGCTGGGGCTTAATCTAGACTAGGGTTCTTTCACCTGGACCAAAGGGTTAGAACTATTGTTGTAGGAACAGGTTTAATCACTAGGAATCCCTAGAGCATAATGCAATCCCATATAGTGTGAGGTTTAGGTAGATGGACTCCCCTGGGGCTTAATCATCTAGGTGACAGAGTGAAGGGTGTTGTGAATCCTAATACCAAAGCATAGCATTGGGGTTAGTCACGGTTGTCCTTAGGTTTGGGACCGTGAGTCTTAGGATTTCCTCGACTCAATTGACATCAATAGGAGAGTATAATATCATAGTCTTGCACTTGAAACATAGACCCTAGAGGTAGCTTGTCCGGATACCCCCTTTTACTCATTGCAAGTCCTTCTCGATTTTCCTATTTGCATTTCTTACTTTCATCCTTCTATTTAGTTTATTGTTTTGAAATACATTCATTCATTAATATCACCATTGTTTTCCATATTTCGCATAGCTTAATTAGTGAATTCTTATACTCTATCTCCCTATTCCCTGTGGATTCGACTACCTTCTCACCAAGGTAAATTTATTACTTCGACAAACCCGTGCACTTGCGGGATACACGCAAGGGGTCGTGTCAAGTTTTTGGCGCCGTTGCCGGGGAATAGGTGTTTTAGATATTTGTTTTTCACTACTTTAGCTATTCACTTCGCATTCTATTTCATAACTTCTTTACCTATCATTGTTCTTATTTTTCTTTTCTTTGTTTTCGGCTCCAGGTTATGACCCGTGGGAACCCTTCAATACTTGTTGAAGGAGACCCAGACATTGGAAGAAGAACACATCGTAAAGGGAAAGAACCTGCACAAGAAGCATCAAATCAAGCCGATATTGAGACAGAAGGGTCAGAGACAATGGCAGAACAGAACGAGCAGCAGCGAACGTTGTCCGATTTTGCTAGACCCGCAGTTATGGGGACCCAATCAAGCATTGTGAGGCCCCCAATTACAGCAATGAATTTCGAATTGAAGCCGTCGTTCATTCAGATGTTGCAACAGTCCGCACAGTTTAATGGGTTAGCCGATGAAGACCCTAATAGTCACATAGAAAATTTTTTGGAAGTGTGTGACATGTTGAAGATAAATGGAGTGACGGACGACGCAATTCGATTGAGAGCCTTCCCATTTTCACTGAAAGGAAAAGCAAGGCATTGGTTGCACTCATTACCGAGAGCCTCCATTACTACGTGGGAGGAAATGGCCGAGGCATTCTTGGCTAGATACTTTCCACCGGGGAAATCTGCAAGACTCCGGAATGAGATATCATCCTTTGTACAGATGGAATTGGAGTCTCTATTCGAGACATGGGACAGGTTCAAGGAGCTCCTTCGCAAATGTCCGCAACATGGATTTCCCGAGTGGATGATTATTCACACATTTTACAACGGGCTGAATCCGAGTACAAAGCAACTCTTAGATGCGGCGGCCGGAGGGACTCTTGGAAGCAAGACTCCCGGTGAAGCTCGACACCTTGTAGAGGAGATGGCTATGAATAGCTATCAATGGAACTCAAGGGATAGAAAAAAGGTTGCCGGAATTCATGAGGTTGATGCGGTTACATCGTTGGCAGCACAAGTGGAATCATTAAGTAAGAAGCTAGATGCTCTAGTTTCGCCAAGAGTTGCGGCCATCACTACTTGTAACGGTTGTGGGGGAGGACATGCTTCAAGCGATTGTCCTATTGCTATTGGAGGCACTAGTACGGTGGAGCAGGCCGATTTTGTGGGGAACTCATATCGCGGACAAGGCCAAGGCAACCCGTATAGTGGTACATACAATCCGGGATGGAAGAACCATCCGAACTTCTCTTGGAGCAATCAAGGACAATCACAACAGAACAAAAATAGTGCACCACCGGGATTTCAAAGTCAACAAGCTCCGAATTTAGAAAGCCGAGTGACTGGGTTGGAGGGAAAGATGACTGACCTAGAGAGAGCCCTCACACGGTTCGTTTCTTCTTCGGATGCAAGGTTTCAATCGGTGGAAGCTACTCTTCGCAATCACACCGCCTCCCTACACAACTTGGAGAACCAAGTAGGGCAAATTGCGAAGACTTTGGCGGAGAGACCTCAAGGTAGTTTGCCTAGCAATACGGAGACCAACCCAAGAGAACAACTAAAGGCAATTACCTTGAGAAGTGGTAAGGAGGTTGAGGGACATCTCCCTCTTGAGAAGACTAAGGACTCACCCGAAGTCGTGGAAATAGAGGATGGAGCACCAAAGGAGAAAGAGGTGGTACCCCCACCTTACAAGCCGAGAATTCCCTATCCTTCACGATTGAAGAATGACCAAGACAATGAGCAATACAAGAAATTTCTGGGTGTCTTCAAGCAATTGCACATCAACATTCCATTCGCGGAAGCATTAGCCCAAATGCCCAAGTACGCGAAATTCTTAAAAGACCTCTTAACCAATAAGAGGAAATTAGAAGAAAGTGCATCCGTCATCCTCGATGCAAACTGTTCGGCAGTGCTACAGAAGAATATGCCATGCAAGAGGAAGGACCCCGGAAGTTTTATCATACCGTGCAATATTGGTGATATGGGTGAGGAGATGGCACTAGCCGACTCGGGGGCAAGCATCAATGTCATGCCCTACACGTTCTTCCAAAAGCTAGGCTTGGGCGAGCCTAGACCTACCCGGATGACACTTCAGCTTGCAGATAGATCGGTGAGGCATCCGAGGGGTGTTGTTGAAGATGTGTTGGTGAAAGTGGATAAGTACATTTTCCCGGTCGACTTTGTAGTGCTTGATGTAGACGAGGATGTCGAGGTACCGCTGATCCTTGGGAGGCCGTTCTTGCGCACTTCCAAGGCTTTGATAGACATGGACGGTGGAGAGCTCACACTTAGGGTTGGGGACGACAAGCTCACTTACCGCCTCGCCGAAGCCATGCGACATTCTCTTGATTTTGATGATGCTCTATATTATCTTGATGTCACTGATGATTGCATTGATGAATATATGCAGGATATGTTTAACCCGGATCCATATGAAGGGTGGCCGGACCAAGACATAGAGACTGAAGAGGAAGAAGTGCTCGCGCTTGTTTCAGTTGAGATAGACATCAAGAAGGAGAAGGAGCTTAGGAAGAAAGTCCTTCGGAGATTGAAGCGGTCGAGACGTCGCCACAACAAGAACCCCAACAAGAAAGGGGATGAGCATTCACGGAGTAAGGGTGTTTCACCCGTGTGTGGTAACAAACTCGATAATTCTCCCTCTACCTTGCAACGATTATGCAATGCTTGCTTTCAAATTTTAGGGAAGAGGGCAAATTCCACTCATGAACCTCCGTAAGGTAAGACAGGTACGTCAAGCTAAGTGACGTTAAACAAGCGCTTCTTGGGAGGCAACCCAAGTGTTTTTATAGTTTTCTAGTACTTAGTTTAGTTTTAGGATTGAATAAAAGTCTTAGCAATGGTGTCCCAATTTTCATGTGCATATGCTGGGATTTCTTGTGGATTTTCGATTATTTGCATGTGCCTTAACGTTAATTGACGAAGTTTGAGTCGGTTGAGTGTGTTTTCGATAATCTCTGGTCATGTTTTTATGGTTTATCCAGGCTCTAAGTGTTTTAAAAGAGTTTCTGAATTTTTCTGAGAGTCTGTAAAATTTTCTAAGTAAACCAGAGAACACACACGGCCGTGTGGAATTAACACACGGCCGTGTGTTACCAATTGGAGCTCAACCAGAGAAGACACAGGGGCGTGACTTTGCCCCTGTGAAAAACTTCTGAAGGGGCACACGGCCGTGTGGACTTTACACACGGCCGTGCGAAATTCCGCAGAATTTCAACTCTTTTCCAGAGAGTCCACAGGGGCGTGTGGATGCCCCTGTGAGTGCCGCTGTGCCAAGGCACACGGCCGTGTGGAATTTCCACACGGCCGTGTGAAACTCTGCAGAAAGAACCCCAAACTTCCCGAGAAACCACAGGGGCGTGTGTGAGCCCCTGTGGGAGAGCTTGTCAAGGCACACGGCCGTGTGGTTCATTCACACGGCCGTGTGAAACACTTAGTTTTCTCGGGCAATCCAGAGAGGTCACAGGGGCGTGTGACATGCCCCTGTGACCGGCCTTGTGTTCTTGGCCAGGTTGGGCACACGGGCGTGTGGAAATTCCACACGGCCGTGTGAAGTTTTTCAGAGACCTTTTGTGTTCTCCCGAGACTCCACAGGCCCGTGTACCAGCCCCTGTGGATATCTTTGTGAAGGCACACGGCCGTGTAGAATTAACACACGGCCGTGTGGGGTAGTCAGAGAACAAACAGAATGCACACAGGGGCGTGGGTTGGCCCCTGTGAACCCTAATTTGAGAGGCACACGGCCGTGGGGGATCGTGACACGGCCGTGTGAATCCCCAGAACTCCAAAAGCCGCGTGATTTCTTTTGGTTTTCACTCGTGCCTCTTCTATTTCCATTCTAAACTCTTCTCCTACCCTCTCCACTAGTTCGCCAACCATCTCAGAGGATTTTTGAGGCTTTTTATTGGAGTTTTCCGGCCGATTCTTAGTATTTCTTCATCCACTCCGTCGGTAAGAACTTCAAAGCCTTTTTCTTCGTCGATTCTCAATTTAATTCGTTCTTTTGATGATTTCGCCTTTATTAATTGATTTATGAGTATGCAATGTTGCTTAAGAATGAATTAAAGCAAATTAGATTGTAAATTTTAAATTTTTCAACCCACGGCCGTTATACTCTGTCCGCCCGATGATCCACACGGGCGTGTGGAATTAACACACGGCCGTGTGGATTCCTGCAGATTGAGTATTTTAACTTGTTTTTGATCTCTTTCTCTTTCAATCTTGCAGAGATGTCTACTAGGCCTAGGAAATCGGTCGGCAAGCGTCCGCGAGCAGCTACTCCACCCCCCGAAGAAATGGAGTTTGATTTACCCGAGCACAGGGAGCGGTACAAGAAACTCTCGTCACTTCGATTTGGACAGTCGCGCTACCCTGATTTGAGCGTATTGAGAGACATACAGGGGGGCGACGCCATAGCTACAGAGGTGGAGGAGTTGCTGGCTGTGGGGAGTTGGGACCGATTGTTATCTATTCGAGAGCCAGCAACTCGAGACATCACCCTCGAGGTCCTATCGACATTCGAATTCAACCGAGGGTATGATAGCTTCACGGATAGCCAGACGATTCAGTTCCGTGCCCTCGGTAGACACTTAAGCATGAGTGTCACTCAGTTCTCAGTCCTGATGGGCCTGTACGATCAGGCATACACCGAGACAGAGGAGTATGTTTTGCTACCCACCGAGTATCCAGGTACCCTCACACCACAGACGATTTACGAGACATTATGCGGGGATGGTCAGTATGAGCCGGGGGTTTCGAAAGCGACATTCCTTTCCCGGCCAGCATACAGGTACCTTCATGCTATCCTGAGCAGGTCTATTAGTGGCCGAGGGGACAGTACAGGGGTACTGAGCAGACAGGAGCTGCTATACTTGCACTCCATGGTGCAGAGTGAGCCACTTCACCTGGGGCACGTTCTAGCCGAGTACATTCGCCACCAGGGCCAGTACCCCAGGGTTGGAGTCATTTTTTCAGGGCCCTACATCACACGCCTCGTTATAGGCCTAGGGCTCAGAGATGGGGTGCGCGGGGCCGAAAAGATCGCTACACCAGCCCCGCTCACCAGAGAGACACTGAGACTGATGGGTATGGTCCGCAGATCAGGACCAGGAGTCTATACTATGATCATACCCCGGACAGCGCAGGCCGAGGACTCCCAGGCAGCATTGGGGCCACCCCCGCAGGACACAGAGACAGGGGCAGAGGCTGAGGTACCCCCCACCGCACCGGAGCCACCTCCGATGCGGATGTTTTCACCGTCTCGAGGCCAGGACAGACTGGAGCGCCTCGAGAGCGCAGTGGGGATCCTACAGACCGAGGTGGCTGAGGTTAGGGCCACACAGATTTCACAGCACCAGGAGGTGATGGCGCAGTTCCAGAGCTTACGACAGACCTTCGAGCAGATTGCCTCCTCCTCCTTCGTGGTCCGACCTCGAGTTTCCACTCCACCACCTCCATCTCCCGCATCACCAGCAGATCCACCTGCACCGACATCAGCCGATCCACCAGCAGATACAGAGCCTCCAGCAGCACCAGAGGCCACCACTCAGGACACCGACGCTGAGGCGTCCTAGATTTTAGATTCTTTTCTTTTATTTGTCATTTCTGTATATCTTTACTTTATTTTGGACTTGTAGTACTTAGAAAGGATTCTCCTTCTGAGTATAGCTTTTATTTTGCTTTTTATTTTGTCTCGAGTTGTATTCATTGCTTTACATTTTATATACTCGAGTTTTATTGAGCTTTACTGAACCCTCGTTTACGTGTGCGCAGATGGTCTTGGATGTAAGGATTTTGAGGAATAGTCATTGACACGGTCATGGGATCGTGTGTGCTCCACAAACCATTAAGACTCAACTCTCAATGACTTAGCTCCATCAAACGCAACACTTGGAGTTCAGGGGAGTAATGTTTCAATTGCCACTTCCACACTAATTGCTTTTATCGTTTTCACTTATTATTGTGCTTCTATGCGTACATTGAGGACAATGTACATCTTAAGTGTGGGGGGGGAGTTCACATTGCACACACCTTTACTTGTGCGTTCAATTGTTTATGCTCATGTAGCCTATGGCGGTTCACCTTAGTTGTAACGGTTGTATTCTTATAGTTTAGGAGAATTTTTAACATTGTATCCTATCATGCTCTAGTTCCACTTGAATTTTAGGGGATTTTTGCTCGATTACACCTTATTGCACTACTCACTCTTGAAATCTTTTGGAAACTCGATCTTGAAGTTTTAAAGGACAAGTTTATCATCGTTCTTAGTTTTACTTTGGAAAATGCATATATATATAAAATAAAAAAAAAAAAAAAAAAAAAAAGAGAAAAATGTGAGTTTGTGAATAGTTGCTTTCTTTTATGTATGCATTTGAGGTGGAAAGAGCTACCACCCATGAAGTATGTAGCTACTCTCATAAGTCGGATACAAGTTATGCCCTAATGAGAGAAAGAGCTATCTCATGGGATGCGCGAAAGCTACTACCCCGGTAGAAAGAGCTACCTCCTCGAAAGAGTGAAAGCCACCTTTGGCGGCCGCCTAGGAAAGGGCTACCTTCGAGGATGTGTGAAGCTACTACTTCCTCTCCTAATTTTTTCCGTTCGTAAATAAGTCCTTGTAAATAAGAGTTTGAGGAGTACTCGTTGGTTCTCTTGAGTGAAGTCGCACACACTAACACGTTTTCGAGTTATTATCCTTTTTAATTCATGTTTTTAGCTAGAGCATTGATAACCTTATGCAATGTTTTGATTTCCCCTTACTTGTAGAATGCTTCTTTTGCACTTTTGGTGAACCTAAGGCCAAGCACTTTCAATTGTTCTTCCCAAGTACTTTCATTGGGTGGCTCTTGTGCCTAATCAGCATGTGCATCCTTCTGAAAGATTTTTGTGCAGTCTACGTTAGTCGGGCTCAAAAAGAAAAAAAAAATGCATGTCTGTACATATATGAGATAATAAAGTATCTTGATTCCCTAGAGCTTCTGTATAGTAACTTTTGAGCTAAAGCTTTATCTCGGAACCAAAGAAATCTTAACTGAGTATTGAGGGTGACTTTAACATTTTAATGTCGTCTTCATTGTGTGTGAGGTGAATGGTCATCCTCGGGTAATCCAGGGTGTGGAGGTCAAGGTGGGAGTTAGCACACACTCACGGGGGCACTATAGGAGAAACATAACTAATATTACCTGATTATTCATTGAACAGCTCACTTCTTAATTTCTGTACATTCGTGCTTGTAGAGTCCTTTACTATTGAGCTTGAGGTCATGCATTTAGCTGTTTATCTTCTTGCCCCTGGTTTTCATGTTTGTTTGGTTGGGGACAAGGAAACGCTTAGTGTGGGGATGTTTGATAAACGTCTAAATATACGTATTTTATATGTATACTTGCGCATGCTTTCTGTATTTTGTTGATGAGTCAATGCCCTTTTTCAGTCTAAATTGGGTTATTTCATATTTCGGGTGCAAAAGATGCTTAGGGGAGCTCAACAACGCGATTTGAGAAGAAATCCATGCCGAAATTGTTGTTTTAGGGCTCCCGGCACTGTAGCAACACTGAAGCAGCCTGAAGTACGAACATTTGAAGAATTTTCTAAGTCTGGAAACCCTCACGGGCAACCTCAAAGCCGTGAGGTCAGCCGCAAGCCGATAAATGCAGCAGTCACTATAGCAGATCTATTGTAGCAGTTTACTGCAGCAACTTACGTGTTTTTTCGGCAGAATTCAGAGGATCCTCACGACTCGTTTATGAACCGTGAGCCAGGCCATAAGCCATCCAGAGAGGGCTTTAAATCAAGGGTTAGGGATCATTTTGGGTTGTCTTTGGCCACTTCTTCTCCTCTACCACCATCTAGGGTTTGATCAAGGTTGGAGAAGACATTTTTGAGGAGCAAATCGGCGGGAAAAGAAGATCACACTCAAGGGAGAGCATCTAGGAGTTCGTCGG
Organism: Dioscorea alata; assembly: GCA_020875875.1. NCBI lineage: Eukaryota > Viridiplantae > Streptophyta > Magnoliopsida > Dioscoreales > Dioscoreaceae > Dioscorea > Dioscorea alata. The sequence continues at coordinate 12,722,138 of CM037025.1, read as the reverse complement.
CACCGATCCACGGATTCCCATCACCATCTTCTAGTCTTCATCTTAGGGGAGTTGTTATAAGCTTTATCTTGTATTTCTTGTTTTGTATGCATTCTCCTTTGTTGATGATGAACTAGACTCCCAAGGTCGCCGGGCATCCGGTGAACCTTAGGATGAACTTGTTTGTATGGATGTTTTGAGTACATTTTTGGTATTTTATTTGGTTGTGGTCTAAGCTTTGTGTTCTTTATTGTATCAAATTATATGAGAACTCTGTGGTTTGAATTCTAGGTTGTACTTGGTTGCGTGACCATCGCCCTTGTACTAGACATGCTTGGCTTAGAAGGGATACATGTACGAATATGCAGTGATGATCAGGTATTTGTACCCCTCCACCCATTGCAGACAAACCTAGATATTGAGTTTGACCCTAATTAGAGATTTCCCTAAGCGTAATGCAATTGTAGGAGGATTTGGGTGGAAGTGATTCCATGTTCCAATACTCATACTGGATTAGGGGTTATCACCGTGACCATCAGGGTGACCTACCTTTGGACGTCTCTTGGCCTAACCACCATTGCCTTCGTTACTCTAGCATCCTTCTAGCTTTAGTAGTTTCGAGGGGATCCTTGTCCGAGAACCTCACACTTTTATTGCTAATTGTTTCCTTAATGTGCTATTGTGGTTTGCCTTAGTCCACTTGTTTATAGCCTTTTCTTTTGTTTGTTTTCTCATCTTGATTTAAATATATAATTGTTAGATTAAACAGTGTTGTTTAGGGGGAAGTAATAGCAGCTCTTGGGACCCCAGGGAATACGACCCCCTCGTGCTTGGGCGAGGGGTATTACTTGACGACTCGTGCGCTTGCGGTTCTCAATCATGACCCAAGGCAACCCTTTGACATTAGTTGAAGATGATCTAGAAATTGGAAGAAGAACTCATAGACGGGGAAAGGAACCTGTACAAAAACAGTCAAATAAGGCTGAGATAGAAGTTGAAGGGTCTTATAATATAGGTGAACAACACGAGTAGGAGAGGACACTTTCAGATTATGCAAGACTTGCAGTTCTTGGCACACAGTCTAGTATTGTGAGGCCACCAATCATGGCTCAGAGTTTTGAGCTCAAGTCAGGCTTCATCCAGATGTTACAATAGTCAGCACAATTTAATGGGTTGGCTGACGAGGATTCAAACAAACCACATTGAGAATTTTCTGAAAATGTGTGACATGCTCAAGATTAATAGAGTCGTGGTTGATGCTATCAAATTGAGGGTCTTGCCATTTTCCTTGAAAGGGAGAGTGAAACAGTGGTTGCATTCATTGCCTAGAGCATCGATCACTACTTGGGCAGAGATGGTGGAAGCTTTCCTAGCTTGATATTTCCCTCCTAGAAAATCTGTGAAGCTCAAGAATGAAATATCCTCTTTTGTGCAGAAGAACTTGGAGTCTCTTTTTGAGACATAGGATAGGTTTAAGGATCTCCTGCGGAAATTTCCACAGCATGAGTTTCCCAAGTGGATGATTATCCATACATTTTATAATGGTTTGAATCCAAGCACGAAGCAATTACTTGATGTTGCGGCAGGAGGTACCTTAGGAAGTAAAACCCTCAAAGAAGCCCAATAGCTTATTAAAGAAATGGCTATGAACAGTTATCAGTGGAACACACAAGACAAGAAGAAGGTAATCGGACTTCATAAGATCGATGCAGTGACATCATTAGCAGCCCAAGTTGAGTATTTGAGCAAGAAGTTACCCACTCTAACTTCTCCTAGAGTGGCGGTAGTGATGAGTTGCACTAGGTGTGGGGATGGATATGCCTCAACTGATTGCCCGATTGCTATTAGTGGTACCACTTCAGTGGAACAGATGGATTTTGTAGGGAACATAATGAGAGGTCAAGGAAATCTGTTTAGCAATACCTACAATCCTGGGTGAAGGAAATACCCAAACCTGTCTTGGAGTAATCAGGGGTAACAGAAAACTACTAGACCACCGGGTTTCCAACAACAATAAGCTCCGAATATGGAGAACAGAGTTTTAGGGTTGGAAAACCAGATGACTGATTTGGAGAATGCTTTGAACAAGTTCATTCAATCTTCAGACACAAGATTTTAGTCGGTTGAAGCCACACTTTGCAATTACACTCCATCTTTACATAACTTGGAGAAACAAGTTGGTCAAATTTCGAAGTCACTTTCAGAAAAACCTCAAGGGAGTTTGCCTAGCAACACGGAGACAAATACAAGAGAACATGTGAAGGTGATCACTTTGAGAAATGGTCATGAAGTTGAGAGTAAGCCCCCTATTGAAAAAATAATGGTTGAGTCACCCAAAGAAATGAAGGTTAAGGAGAGAACTAAAGATAAAAAGGTAGCACACCCACCTTACAAGCCAAGAATTCCTTATCCTTCAAGGCTGAAGAATGACCAGAATGATGAGCAATACAAGAAGTTTTTCGGTCTTTTCAAGCAGTTGCACATCATAAAGATCCCTGTGAATTGCTATTACAAGAAACTATAAAGAGCATTATAATTATCACGTTCTCGCCTAAGCTCATCTTCCATCTTTTGAAACTTTTCATCCATCTGTCGGTGAAGATTTATGCACTCAGATGAATGACCACCACATGTGACGGGACGACGACTACCTGAATGGCCGTAATATTTTGTGGGTGTAGGATCCAATTCAAGCCCTCTTACTCGGTGATAAGTGCTCGTGTTATAGTTATACGAAGTATTATTATCTTACATTGAGCATTACTTTTCTTAAATTTTATCATTAATTTGTGTGCATTTGTGTGCTTTTCTGCATTGTAGGGTTGTGGAGCCAATTTGGAGAAGAAAGAAGCAAAAATAGGTTATGTTCGCCATTGTTGAGGAGTTCTCAGACCAAGCAAGGAATAAGGCACGAGTCTAGACTTGTGGGTGTGTGCCAACCTCCATTGGAGGGGCACAATGGCAGTCACATTCACAAAAGTCTAACTCATGTAGCATTGGAGAACTTCGCCAATGAAGAGAAATGAAGTAATCGACATGATCTACCGTTGATTGTGTGCCCAATTCAATGGCCTCGATGAGGAATGATAAATTCGGGAGCATTTCGGTGAGAGTACTATAGCAGCAATGTAGCTATACTGTAGCAAGTTACTGTTTACCGAAAATCAGAAAAACAGAGGATCCACACGCCCGTGTGGAAATTCCACAGGGCCGTGTGGAAAATCCATAGGGGCGTGTGAAACCCCGATTTCAGCCTGATTTCATCCTATAAATAGCCCGTTTTCAGATCTATTTGGGGACCCCCTTTCCCCTTCCCCCCCCCCCCCCCCCCCCCCCCCCCCCCCCCCTTCTATCTCTTACCTATCTTTTGGGGGTTTTCGGCTAGAGTTTGGAGAGGTTCTTGGAGGTCTTTGGAGGCGATTCTATGGCGTCGGCATCGACATCCTTTGTAAGATAGCTATTGGGGGAGCTTTCGTCGGCGTCGATTCGGCGAGGTATGCCCTAGGCTTGACAAGGGATTCATTGGGGAAGACATGCGGCTCCACAAGACCATCGATACGATCTACAAGGGGGTTTTCTTTATGGTTTTTATGCATATGTTCTTAAACTCTTTATTGACTTTGTATTGCTCCATGGAGAGCTAAACCCTACTGGGTATTCGGACTTGTAAACCCTGGGATGATATTGTTTCTATGACTTTTATTATGCTTTCTTAACTGATGCTTTTAATTGAGTTCCAATCTTGCATGTTAATTGTATTGATTTTCCCTTAGCCATGACACTAGGGTTGAGAATCATCTAGGTTATCCTTTGAAGGTGTGACAACTTCTATAGAATTAGACTACCCGAGATTGGAGAGGGTCGAGAGGGTGAGTCGAGAGGTAGCGAAATGTCCCCTTTCCCCTTCGGTGTGATTTTTCCTACCTCCGTGTTCCAAGAGTTCTTTGCGATCGAAGTAGAGTGAAGTGCTAGGAGATGGACTCCCCTGACATAGTAAAGGGTTGTAGTGAATCTAGTGCTAGTGCTAGTGCTTAACTGAGACTAGGGTTCTTTCACGTGGACTAAAGGGTTAGAACAATACTTAGGGACATGGTCTTTCACTTGAAATCCCTAGAACCCCAAGCAGTTCCACGTAGTATGAGGCTTAGGACAATGGACTCCCCTGGGGCTTAGTTGATAAGTCAACGAGAGTTAAGGGTCGTAGTGAAACCTAATGCCGGAGCATAATGTTGGGCAGAGTGATGGCCATTGATAATAATAGAGAACAAAGGAAAAGAAATACATTCTTTAATCCAAGAGATCTAGATGGGTAGGAATTTCATTTTGCGTAGAGTGGCGAGAATGGCATGCCATTCAATGGTATCAAAAGCCTTTTCAATGTCAACCTTAATTAACATCCTAGGGGACTTGGAAGCAAACTCCATAGAATACATGATTTCCTGAGCAGCCAGGATATTATCAAAAGTAGAGTGACTAGGAATAAAAATCACATTGCTCATAACTTACTAAATTATGAATAATATGTTTTGAATGGGTAGCCAAGATTTTAGAAATCACTTTGTAAGAAACATTGCAAACGGAGATAGGACCGAAGTCAAAGACCTTTTGGGGGTTGTTGATAAGTGCTTGTGTTATAGTATCGCGAAGCGTTATTATCTTACAACGAGCATATCCTTTATCAGATTTTATCACTAAATTGTGTGCATTTGTGTGCTTTTGTGCATTGTAGATTTGTGGAGCTAATTTGAAGAAGAAGAACAAAGTTAGAACGTGTTTGCCATTGTTGGGGAGTTTTCGGACCAAGCAAGGAACAAAGCACGACCCTAGACTTGTGAGTGTGTGCCAACCTCCTTTGGAGGGGCACAAGGGCAGTCACGCTCACAATAATTCTAACTTGTGTAGCTTAGGAGAACTTCACCAAGAAGGAGATTTGAGCAATCGACACGATCTACCATTGATTGTGTGCCTAATTCAATAGCCTCGATGAAGAACGGTGAATTCTTGAGCGTTTTAGGCGAGACTGTAGCAGCACTGCTGCAATTTATTGTAGCAAAAAATACTGTAGCAAGTTTCTATTCACTGTCGGCCGAAAATCAGCATTTCAGCAACTTCACACGGGTGTGTGGAAATTCCACACGGCCGTGTGAAATCCCGATAAGGCCAATTTTAAAGCCACAACTCAGCATTATAAAAGCCCGATTTCGAGACTTTTGACACATCTTTTTCCCAATCTTTCTCCCCAACTTCTAGAGAGCGCGGCTAGGGTTTCAGAGAGGACTTTGTGGAGGTTCGGAGCGCGTTATCGGCATCGTCATCGACGTTCGGCGGCCGCACAAGACCACGGCCACATCATACGCAAGGGGGTTTTCATCTATGCTTTCAATTTGTGTTTACTTACATATTTTAATGGATTTGTATAGCTCCATGAGGAGCTAAACCCCTTGTGGGTATTCGGACTTGTAAACCATAGGATTATTATGTTTCTTTGACATTGTTATTATGCTTTTCCATTATTGATGAATAAATTCGAGTTTCAATCTTAATTGCTTCCTGTAATTGTTTTCCCTTAGCCGTGACACTAGGGTTGAGAACAATCTAGGTTATCCTTTGGAGGTGTGATAACTCCTATAGGGTTAGACTATTTAAGATTGAAGAGGGTTGAGAGGGTGAGTCGTAAGGTAGCGGAACGTCCCCTTTCCCTTTCGGTGTAATTCTCTCTACCTCTGTGCTCCATGATTTCTTAGCGGTTGAGATTGAGTGAAGTGCTAGGAGAGGAACTCCCCTGGGGCTTAGTTGCGCGAGCAACAGAGTGAAAGATTGAAGTGAATCCTAGTACTGGGGCTTAATTGAGACTTGGGTTCTTCCACCTGGACCAAAAGGTTAGAACTATACATATGAACAGGGTTTATCACTAGGAATCCCTAGAACTTAACGCAATCCCACGTAATGTGAGGCTTAGGAAGACGGACTCCCCTAGGGCTTAGTTGACAGGTCAACGAGAATCAAGGGTCGTAGTGAAAACCTAATGCTGGGGCATAGTGTTGGGGTTAGTCACGGTTGACCTTAGGTTTGGGACCGTGTGTTTAAGGATATTCTCGACTCAATTAACATTAATAGGAAAGTATAATAGCATTGTCTTGCACTAGAAGCATAAGTCCTAGGGGTAGCTTGTCCGGGTTAGACCTGTCCATGGGCCGGGCCGGGCCGGGCCAGGTTCGGGCCAGGTTTTATCAATAATTACTAAAATTCAGCTTTGTCCAAGCTCGCCCCGGCCCGAAAATTCGGGCCTTAACTTTTTCCATAACCCGCCCAAATTTAATAACCTCTACCCAAGGCCCGCCCAAGCCCGCCCAAATAGGTTTTTCATCAAATAAAATATAAGTTATAAAAAATTAACAATAATATTAATATGCGAATATGACAAAATATTATTCTACAAAACACTTAAAAATTAAAATACCAAATACAAATATTTATACAATTACAACAACTAAACTTCAAGCCATTATAATCAATGGCAATCAACAATAAATATATATTATATAAGTATATACAAAACTAATTAATAAATAATCAATAGAAATTCACCATTATATATATATATAAGTATAAACAAAACTAATTAATAAATGTATTTTATAATTCGGGCCAGGACGGGCCAGGACAGGCCAAGTCGGGCTTTTAACAATAAAAACCAAACCCGGCCCGTTTTTAAAATGGGCTTCTTTTTTTGTCCAAGGCCCATCTTTTCTCATTGCTTGTCCTTCTCTATTTACTCCTACTTGCACTCTCTTACCTTCCATCTTCTATTTTATTTCTTGTCTCTTTTTAATTGCTTTCACACTCACTCATTAATCCTACTCTCACTTTTCGTACACCGCATAGCTAAATAGTGAGTTCTTGTGCCTTAAATCCCTATTCCCTGTGGATACGACTACCCACTCACCAGGGTAAAATTTATTACTTCGACAAGTCCGTGCACTTGCGGGATACACGCAAGGAGTCGTGTCAGTTGTCAACTTTAGGAATGAGAGCCACAAAGGTTTTGTTCCAAGCTCAAGGAAGTTTAGAAAAATTAAAGAAATAGGAGATAGCGCTATAGAGATGATCTCCAATGAGATTCCAGTAGAAGAGATAAAAATCAGCAATAAAACCATCAAGACCAGGGGATTTACCCTTAGGAATAACTCGGAGAGCACTGTAGACTTCCCATTTTGTCACAGGTTTAATCAGCGTCTCACAGTTGATGAGTGCATTTTATATCATGTATTCATGCCCTTTATTCTATCTTTTTCACTGACCTTTAGCATATTTATTGTGTAGAACTGGTGTTATTCATAGTATTACGTTCAATGCATAGGATTCGTGGGCCCGAGTCAATTTGGAGTGAAACTGAGTTCGTTTCCTACGTGTGCATTGACTGGGGGATCAGAGCTAGCTGGCACGGGCAAGACATGGTCATGCCCGATCTACTGAAAATCCCAGCCTGGAGAGCGGAATAGCAAAAAACCCTGACACGGGAGTGTCCCAGGTAGGACACGATCATCACAAGCCTGTGCCCGAAGTGCTACAAATCTCAGGAGAACCTCGTTTAAGGGCGACATGGACACAGTGCCTAGGACACGGTCGTGTGCTAGGTGACACGGGGATTGCACGTCTATACCCGAAGTGCTACAAATCTCAGGAGTTTCGCTCACGGATTTCCCAAAAAAGTACACGGTCTGAACACGACCATGTCCAGAACGTGTCGAGCCCCGAAACTGCCTTTTTAACTCCAGAACTTAGGGTTTCTATCTCATCTTTGTTCGGGGATTCTTCTCTCCACCTGGAGGACGTTGATGAGATCGAAGATCAAGCTTCACCAAACCACCTAAGGAGACCAAGGACGAGTAGGAGGCACCACAAGAGATGGGGTCGGCGCAAGGTCACCGCAAGGAAAGTCATCTAAAGTGTAGAAGGAAGTCATTTCTTCTTTCTCTTGTTCTTTTATTGTCCTTTTCTTGTGTACATGCCCACAAGGGGCTAACTGGCTACAGTGCCTAGGGTTGTGGACTATTGAACAACTGTAATGCTTATCCACTTGTTCTAATTGATTTGAGGAGTTCTAGTTGATATTTGTGTTTAATCTTGTGTTGCATAACTCGATGTGTTGAATGTACACAGTTGTTAGGGTAAAACTCGGTGCATAACTTGTTTATAAGTAATGTGCAGTTACCTTAGCAAAACTCAGTGTTTCTAAGAACACATAGATGCAACATTGCTAGTGAGCACACACCAATATCTGTGGAATGTACCTAGTAGACAATTAGGGTGAGATAGCGTGCATAAGTCCTAGGGAGCGCCCTAAGGGATTACTCTTGTATCGTTGAATACTTGGTTCTAATCTCCTCCATCTCCACCGATTCTATCATTCATTTAGTGCTTTTATCATTCAATCTCTTTTCTACTTGTTTCACTAAACATCAGATGATAAACTAGTACTTTGAGTACAGTTCCCTGTGGTTCGACAACCCTACTCTTTACGGAATACCACTTTATTACTTGTGTGCGACCCGTACACTTGCGGACAACGCATCAACAGTCATAGCTATTAAGGGAAGGTAAATCCCCCGGAAGAGCATCGAAGATCTGATCTAAGTTTTTAGAGGAACGAGAAGTCCAAAGAGAAGAGTAAAAGTTTGAGAAGCAACCATTGATAGTCTCCTGAGTTTCAAAGATGTTACTTGAGAGGTCTGAGATTTTTGAGATTTTGCTTTTGTGCTTGCGAATGCGGCCGATGTTTTGAAAGAAGGAGGTATTTTGGTCCCCATTGTTAACCCATTGCATTCTGGCATGATGCGACCAAAAGAGCAAGTTTTGGCAGAGAAGAGTATTATGGCAGTTGTATAGGGATCTAAGCCAAATATCAGTCCATGCATCCAAAGATGAAGGATCAATGGCTTTAATTCTGGCAATTTCTTGATTAATATTTGAAAGCTCCACATCGATGGGTCAGAGACCTGCAAATTTCCAATTAATAATATTTGATCTGGTGCGGGCCACACACTGGGAGAAAGAGTAAAGAGGATTAGAGTTGCTAGTATTGGACCAAGCTTGAGTAACACACTTATGGCAACCATCATAATCCAATAAGTAATTATCAAAACGAAAAATTTTATTAGGAATAGGGTCACCTTTTTCGACAGTAAGAAAAAGCGGGGAGTGATCAGAGTTAGTACGGGGGAGATGCTGGTTTACATAAGAGTCAAAACCTGAGATCCAATTTAAGTTGGCTAGAAACCGATCTAAACGGGCCCAACGGTGAGAGGAGCGAGAATGACCATTACACCAAGTGAAGTTAGAACCTGAAAACCCAAGGTTCAAAAGATTATTATAAGATATAAAATTAGAGAAATTTTTAGCTTTAGAAGAATAGTTCAGGAAATTCCCTCCTCCCTCCCTGTGCTCGCTGGCTGAGACTATCGCATTGAAGTCGCCAGCCAGGAGCCATGGGAGGTTGAGAGACGTGAGGGAAGAAAGAGAATTCCAAATTAATTTCTTATCGGAAAGACGTTGAGAGTTATAAATAATAGAGAAAACCCAAGAGCAGGAAAAAGGAGACGAAATAACGAGATGAATAGAGGTTTTAGTTCCAAGGATGGGAGTGACCATACCGAGCTCCCTTTTGTAGAGAATGATTATACCACCTAAGTACCCTATCGTAGTGACTGCAGCCCAATCCCAATGCTTTTGAAATAGCTTGTAGAAGGAGATAGTTCTGGAAGGATTAGCTTTAGTTTCCACAAGATAAATGATAGAAGGAGACAAATTGCTCATAAAGTGTTTAACTCTGTCAAGAGTTGGAGACCCCCTTACAATTCCAACATAAAAGTTTTAGAGCAATCATAGACAAACAGAGAAAAGAGATGGGAACTCAAAAGAGTGATTAGGAAGAGTTTCTTCCATTCTTTGACTGGCTCTCGGTCTTGCTTGAATCTCTCCGGGCAAGAGCTTCAAGCTTGGCTTCTCTTTGATATTGGACCAAAGTCATTTCATCGTCAGCCTCCTCTTCAAGATCATCATCAGTCTCCATTTCTGAATCAGCATCATCATCAGTTTCCATTTTAGATTCAAATGGATCTTTGAGAAGGTCAGGTGTACTGTTTTGAAAAGGGGCCTCATTTATCTTCCCAACAAGGGCTTGGTGGGAAGAAGAATCAGGTCCGCTCGAGGCAAGGACAAGAGCAACGGACGAAAGGAGTGTGCCATAAAGGGTCACGTCATCAACTCTCAGGGTATTAGAAACAACTGTTGGAGACGCAGTATCAATAGAATTTTTTAGAGTTTCAAGGGAGAAGGGAGGTTGAAGAGACGTAAGAACAGGGTTTTTTAGTATCGAGAGAGGTGGGGGTGGATGAGACGTGTGAGATGAATGTTCACCAGTTTCCCAAGTCATAGTTTGGGAATAGGTAATGGGTAAAGGGGCTTTTTCCTTTATCAACGGGTAGATGGGAGGCCATGTGGCGAACAAACGTAGCACTTCCCCTGCCATGCCTCGTGAAACCACCATGGGCTGCATGGGGAGATGGTGAGTCTTCCACGTGACGCCTGAGTTCAACAGTGGAGGCCAACATGTCAGTAGCAGGAGCATCATCTCTTCGGAGTCCACGAGGTGGAGCACTACCACCCCGTCCTACCCTGGAAGCACGACGCCGGCGAGCTATCAACCACGGGCCAAGATCGTTTTCGAAGGAGTTATTGACCTCAATTGGATCATTTTCTATGCAGTCAGTGTTTTGGGAGCGGTAAAGTTCCGACCCGACCCCATCAATATTCATACCCATCTCTCTTATCTTTGGCGCATCGATGGAAACCGATGCGGCCATTGAGGACGGGGGTATGAATACGATTGCTGAGTTTTGAACATTGGGCTTCACCGTGACCGATGATTCCACATCTAAAGCAAAAGATAGGAATTTTTTTCATATTGGATTAGAACAAGAATGGAGTTGTCACCATAGTTTATCCAAACTCCCTGTTGGAGAGGAGCACTTAGATCAATTTCAACGCACACACAGGCAAATCTAGTACGGGATCGAGAAAGCGTATGGTCATCAATCTTAAGGACTTTGCCAAAGTGAGAAGCAACCGTCTCAAGGATGTCCCCATTCCACAGCTCAATGAGGAGATGGTATAGTTGTATCCAGACTGCTATTGAAGAAAGTTGCTTGAAAGCTGGTTGGAAACCCTCATGCCAGGGGCGAGTTGGAGGATTCTTCCAGCGACTGTCCAAGGACCTTCATAGAGTAGGCGGGATAGCATCTCTTCCTTTTCACATTGGATATAATAGAAGCGGTTTGGGAGGTCAGAGACTTTGAAACAACCAAGGTCTTTCCAGGCATTAACGAGGGCAGCTTTAGCTTCATCAAGAGGAAGACACTTTCCCAAGAATTTAGCATATAGTGAAGTTCTCATACCTTCGCGAACTTGGGACAAGGAGTCTTCATCAATAATCACTTTGCTACAAACTTGAGTTTTAGCTTTTAGGAAGTGCTCCTTAGAGAGAATAAGGGGGGAAGGAGGCTTAGGGTTCTCAGAAGATCCTCCAACAATCTTTGCCCACGAGGCATCGAGAGCAATGTTTGGAGGCTTGGAGTGAGAGTTTGGGAAGGGGGCTCACTGCGCCATGGCCCCCAGAGGGAGGGGCCGAAGAAAAGGGAGGAAGGAGAATAGAGAGAAAAGCATTACTGAGTTCAAAGGGAGGAAGGAGAACAGAGAGCAAAGCGTTACTGAGTTCAAAAGGATTGGTACCGAATATGATAGTTAAACAAAGTAAAGCAAAAAATAGAAGACAATAAACACACACACACACTTTAACGAGGTTTTGATATCCTACTCCTCGTGGACACATGAGCAAAATGTTTCCATTATGACACATAGATTGCAATCTTTTTTCTTCACAACCATAAATCAGATTATACAGAATCCAAGATTAAAATCATTCTCTCATGAGAATAAAATGATCTCATCTTTTTGCAGTCACTCACCTAGGTCTTATATATATATATATATATATTAGCAAGATTAAAATGAAATCAATCATAAACATAAATCCTGCCCAAAACCATATTGGATCTATCAAACCCGCTTAAAACTAGGCAAGTTTGACACAATTACCTATTTAATATAAGTTAATTGTCCCGATTAATATAAGTCAACTGTTTCAAATTTTCCTAAGCGCTCTGATCCGCTAACGTGCTTATCTTACACCTCAGATTTGACACAACTTCCAGATATGTCTGGCTGGTGCGATCAATGTTGGTTGGTTAGTTGCAACGAGATACAGGTTGGCTAGCTAATTGGTAATCATTCTCCTCAATGGTGGCCACTTCTCTAATGGTATATCCATCTTGTTGTTGGTGGTAAATATGTCTTCACAGTCAACACTAGCATCCCTTTCTGAGCCCAAAGCCCGAGCGAACGCCTTTTCTCCTTGGGTTGATACTAGGAATCCCATAGTTAATGTGAAGGCTAGTGGGAGCTTTGATTCTGAAGAGTTTAAATGTGATTCGAGTTGCCAAAGGAGATCTGAGGTTTGATTTTTGGCAGGGGATGATCCATCATCATCATGACCATCAGTTTTAGTCCTGTTTTATCTAAACTTGTTAATAAAGATCTGTACTAACCTAACTGGATAATGGGTTTTTTTATGTTATCAAATTATATAGGATTAAAATGAATGTTGTATAACCATCACATGCGGATGAAATTAAGCTACGTGTCATAATACTGACGTTAGTAAAATTTTTTTTTAAGTAAAATCCTTATGGTGGTGTTTTTGTTGACCCAATGCCATGTGACCATGTCACCATCCAAGTTGTTCCATGTGCGCATCAAATCAGCCCTCACCATCCTAATAAGCATTGATTTGGCTGTTATTTCACTAATATGATCCAAATGAAACGTTAGGGCCCCGGCAAAATGCACTTAATCTTTTTAAATTTAATTTTCCCTTGATGTTAACAACAGCTTGTTTCTAGACCACCAACTTACTAAAGCAAGGTTGGGATTTGAAACCTTCATTCTTCAATGGGGAGAGCTGAAGTGTGGACATCCATGTCATCTCTTTTATCAAGATCTTTAGTATATATCTCGTGCTTTATGATAAGATTGTGTCATATTTGGATTGAAAGAGGATCATGGGCTTCATGATGTCTTTCACTCCTACCAATCTCAATGAAGAAGTCTTTGAGCACAGTGTCAGCTCATAAACGGACAATTGCCCAGCACCCTTTTTACCTGTCAAACAATGTCACTATTCTTGTGTCAATCTTATCTCACTTTCTTTTTTGACGATGAACCTCATGAAATTGCCAGCAATAACATGTTCTTTTCACACAACATTTTCTGAAAATACTGTACTTTGACCACAGACTTACGCTTTTATTCTTGGATTTTGACAATTATAATTTTAGAAAAACACAAAATTATACATGTTTATTATTATTATTATTATTATTATTATTATTGACTAATGCACAAGAACATTATAATCAAAGGTCTATGTCCAAACGGGAATTAAACATCTAACATTGCGCCCTTACATGATGACATGGGGTGTGGGCTTCAATTCTACACACCGCAATTGGGGGTTCATTACTATTACTGTATTAAACAAGTTTCAAACTTAAGCAATGAAATTTTCACACCAACACTTTTCACAGTTGAACTAATGTCGTTAAACCAAAACCCATTACCATATTTTTATTTTCAAACCTTAAAAATCAAGATTAATTTTTAATTATATGCATTCCTCTAGTAGTTAAGTATTAGTTACTAATTTTTTTTTCTTAAATCTTTATTCATTTGAATGCATGTTTAGTGTATAAATATAAAAAATTATGTTAATGGAGATCTGCTTCAAACATAAATCTATTTTTTTATATTTTATATCATTTATATGTATTTTTTCCTTAATTTATTGATATAAATCCTAAAGATAAGACCCTGAAACCCAACACAATTGATTGCAATCAAGCTTTGAGAAAAACAAAAATCAGATTTTAGAGAAACTGTGACTTAATGACTACAGAGAACCACCAACAAAAAGCATAAAAAATTTTCATCAGTAGTTATAAATTATGAGAATCAAGATTATAATATGATTTGAGCACTGCAAGCAAATAATTAATAAACCTCGAAAGTTCTTTATATAATTAAAAAGAAAACTCTCTCAATTTTATTGATTATAAAAGAAACCCTCCTTTCTATTAAAAAAACAAAAAAGAAAATACCATGGAATAATGTTTAAAAAGTTAAAACAATCAATAATAAAATTAAATGTGAATAAATCACATTAAATCAATGAAAAAACACGTTTAAGCTCTTATTGAAACTTTTTCTTCTTTACTCGCATAATTAGCCCATTTGGTAAACTCAAATGATCAATGACAATTCGGCTTCCCTCACTTGTTGTCTATAATTGAATGGTAGTAAGTTGTTAGTTCGCCATTGATGATATGTTAAAAAGGATGATTGTTTGGTATTAGTCTGAGTCAAAACATGCAATGATCACCATTGAAGTCTCATGGTAAACGCACTTAGGCAAAGGAAGGACAGGGCCAGCCTAACTTCATGTATGAGAGTTGAGATGGGTTGGCATGAGTAGTCATATTCAACCCAGCGTTGGTTTTGCACCAATCACAACTGTCTTAATTCTCATGATGCTTGTTGCCTTTTCAACTTCCTTTACATCACGAGTTGTACCATTCGACCTTATCTTTCTACAAGCCCACTTGACCTCGTTGCCATGAAGAAACATAAAATATGAATTTTCATCATCAAAAATGGAAATAGATTTGCTTCGAGATGTTTATATATATAATTTTATTTTTTAATTAAAATATTTGTTATGTTGTGGGTTTGAAAATAAGGTTGAGATGGGACCAGGAACGCTGTACCCATTATGTGTGAAAACGGGTTTTTTATATGATTCTCAATCAACCAAGAACCCTATATCCATTATGTGCGAAAATGAGTTTTCTATATAATTTTCAATCAACCGTGAATTTTATACCTATTATGTGTGAAAATGATTTTTTCACATGATTTTTAAATGAATATTAAAGGTGAATTACGGACACGGATTAGAAATTAAAAAGTGAGAGACTAAAAAAAAAATTGGGCGCTTTGCAAGTGTATCCCTCAATAATTTCAAAATTACATATTTATCTTTGAATAAAAGACAATTACATACATACCTTTAATAATACATATAATTACGTATATACCCATAGGGTTCAAATTAGTTGAAAAACCATCCATTAACAAACAAAAAAAAAATCTATAAAATGATCATTATACCTTTTGCATATATACTTTTGAAATTTTTTTTGTAAAATGAAGTTGTACAAGGGTTATTTTGGACTTTTTATATATTTTAATCCAAGTTATAATCATAATTAATAAAGTTTGATTAACTTTGGTAAATAAAATCTAACAGTATAAGCATATTTGTAATTATCTATATTTTTCAGGGGTATATATACAATTATATTTTTTGAAGGTAAATATGCAATTATAGAATTTTTGAGGAGTTTATAACCAATTTTCCCAAAAAAATTATATATGAGAGTATCTATATATATATATATATATATATATATAATAAAAATATTTTTGTTTTGCTGATCTATCAATTTTCTTGAGTGAGGTTCTTGAAGTGATCCGAGCTAATGAATAAAAATAATACTACTCTCTGTAGTGCGGACTAACTCAAATACAAAATATACTAAATAACAATATTATCTAATATCATCAAATGCTTCCAAGCACTGACTTTATTCTAACAGTTAGAAATAATACTAGTCCCAAACCAATCACATTGGCCTCTTTAATCACAAACCCATTAATTAAATAGAAAAAATGCTTACCATTTAATAAATCTGGTTTCCTAATTTGGAAAGGTTTAATCAGAGGACCCCCAAAGCACACCCACCTGAGTGTGACTGTCGAGACTTCATCGAGTTGTTTAATTGCTTTTAGGCAGGGGCGTGTGGCCGAAATCTCTTTGGTTTAGAAAGATGGAGAATAAAACGTGTGGGACAAGCGAGAACCGCAACACTTGATGTAGGATGGTATTTATATTTGTTTAGGCTCCGCACGTGACAAAATCTCATATTATTGATTTGAACAGTCACTGAGCATGGGATGATATGACTAGAAGCAGAATAAAGTGGGTTTGGTAACCCTGCCAATTTCTTTTTATGGGATTTAATTATTAAAGTTAAGATATTCAATAGGTATTTTTGTTTAAAAATTACTAATTAAAATGTATAATTGAATAAAAAATTAAATTTATTCTATCCAAAGTTTTCTTTATGAACAGTTTCAATTCAAACATTTTATGAATTATTATTATTCTAAATACACGGGGTTTAGATAAAGTAGGTTTTACATTCCTATCAACTTATGGGATGGAAATACACAATATTTGTTTGGTGGATGACCACTGTTTGGTGGAATAGAATGTTATAAAAATAGTGACTAAATATACTCATAGTTGAATCTCCCGGTCAATAATATTATAATAGTATTGTATACATATTGTAGATTGTTGTATAAAATATTTTAGTAGTATTGTTTATTTAATGTTTACAAGTTTTCTGTGGGAGAATGTTATTTTTCTCCTCTTGAGAGTTGTATGGCAGAGAAATTTATTAATTTGATTTGATTCGTAAAATATTTTCTGGTGATACACATAATAGGAGTTTAATCGCCACATATATCATTTGCCCGACTTAATAAATTCCTAGGGATAGTTAAACCACATTAAATGATGCATCACTGTACTTATTTGTCATCGACGACATTTCACGTTTTTATACAAAAAAAAGTAGTATTTGTCTGTATACAAAATTTTATTGGAGAAAAATGGTCAAATACCTTAAATAGCCCCTCTACTTTTCTGACTCTACCCTTTTAATAGTCTCTCTATATTAATTTGGCCTTTTTAGTCCCTCTACTTTATATTTTGGGTAAATCAAGGTCCACACCAAGAACGGCGTTATCTTTGCTGTTTGTTTGTGTCTGACGTGGAGTTTTTATGAATATAATATTAATAAAATGATAAAAGCATAGATAAAATATAATAAGTGTCTAAATGTAATTATACATATTTTGTACACTTAGCATATATTTTGTTGAGTATTGATGCCCGTTTTATGCTTAATCGAGTGTTATTTGCTTTGTAGGCATGTAGAAGCCACAGAGGACACGAGGATACGATTAGGGCTGAAAACCAGGTGTCGCAGTACCATAGTGTATTTACTGTAGCTGTAGCACTGTAGTGCATTACTGTAGTAGAGGTACTGTAGCGGCCATTGTAGCACCTGGGAATTTTGAGGCAGGAAGCTAATTCGAGTCATACGGCCTCAGCAGTGGTCATCATTAAGGCCGTCTGCCCCATCCAGAGAGTTTAGCCTACTTCATACTGCCTCAATGGTGCCCGGTATTGGCTGCATCATTGACCCGGTATTGACCCCGGTATACATTAGGTTTGGGCATTATAAAAAGATTCTTTAAGGGCAAAAGAAAGGACTTTTCTCTTGGCCTTTGAGGCCGCCACCACCACACCTTCTTGAGGCTTTCTGGCCATCTTTTGGCTGCGATCTTTATGGGAAACAAGCACGTGTCATCACCAAAAGGGAGAGGAGCAAGGTAGAAGGAGTTGGACTGAAGATCTAAGCCATCATCTGCAAACTTGTGAAGCTTCATCCATTCAAGGGGATCACGACCTAGAAGGAGTTTTCATTACTTCTTTTATGTTTTTGTCTTTCTTGTATGTTGTATAAGTGTCCCTTATCATGAAGGATTAACTTATTGTTGTGTTTGGATTTGGATAAATCCTAGGGTTTATCTTGTGTAAGAACTTTGGATGTTGACTTGTCATTTAATTTGATGGTTATTTGAAATTTAATCTTTCATGCTTTTATGTCTAGAATTACAATTGTGGAGAAATCCGTAATTCTTTTATGAGTTGTGCACATAGATGTGACCTACTCACGTGTGCTAGATCTAGGATAGATTGAAAGGGGATTCTTGTGCCGACACGTCGAGAGATCTGGTGCCGGTAGCCCTCCATCATTAGGTTTAAACCGAAGGATAGTAGGTTTATTCCTATTAGAGATTTCACAGAGCTCATTGCGATCGTAAGTGAGTTAATCTGGAAGAGATTTCGATTAACACTCGTATGGGATTAGGGGTTAGTCGTTGAGAGATCGAGGCTAATCTACTCACGAGGTCTCTAGGTCTCAACTACCGTCAATGCATCTTTATATCATCCTAGTTGGGCCTTAATGACAACCCTAGGTGGATTTCTTGTCCAAACACTCCCTTCTTATGCTTGTTACTCCCTTGTTTGTTTACATTCGTGTGCTAGTTGCCAGGCCATAGGATTAGCTTAGGTTAGTTTGTTTGTTTTATTTTCTCTCTACTTATATTGAATTGTAGGCTAGAAAATAAATGAAGAGTGAGTAATAGTACTTCCTTGGCCCCGTCGAATACGACCCCTCTGTCATGCACAGGGTATTACTTGGCGACCCTGTACACTTGCAGGGAAGCAATCAAAATATTATTTCTTTTCAATGCCCTTTCTCGAATCTGAATCCCTCTTTCACTTTCAAATCCAAGATGTTTTTTATTCTTTGGCTTTTTTTTTCGTTCTAAAACTGGTTTCTCTTATCATCCTCTCAGCCTCCAGTGTCTTGTTCCATTTGACCTTGTCGGAGCCGTGGGTGCGCCAATAGGAACTCCTAACCAACAACACTCATGTGAAATCAAATAGCCTAATCTTTGCAAAGCACCGACGGAGGAACTAATTTCATAATTGTATTCTTGATCTGAACATTAAATTGTACGAGAATCTTATTTTGATACTCAGTTATTTCTTTGATTGTAACAAAAGTCTCAATTTCGACAAAAGGTTGTACCTTAATGGCTAAAGCAATGGAGCAACACTGAAATCTGTTGATTTACTACTTTTTTAATATTGTTTTAAGTTGTGTTCACCTCTACCCCAAACCCTCTCTCCACCACCATCCTTGCATTTTCCTTTTGATCCACAAATATTGGTAACAACATCAATGGATATCCAAACCCTAATGCTTCAAGAATGGAACTCCATCAAGAATGACTCAAAAACCCTCCAGCTCTTTCATGCCCTAAAACCCTAACCTGATCTACCCATCCTCTCACCACCATCCCACGTCCACTTACTATCTCCTCAAACCCTAATGGCAACTCCTAATCATCATCCACTAATCCTTCTCCCAACCCTAAACCCTTTCTCAAAACCCACAAAAATGACAACCTTGATATCTCCAACCCTAATGCAATCTCATGTAGTAACTCTAAACTCAACATTGCTTCACTTCCAAATGCCATGTAAATCACTGACCTTCTCTTCTGCATGTCCAACCATGCAAATATCTCCTCATTGATCATCATTTTCCCAGTTGTTGCTCTTGGTGCAAGTAACCCTAAAGGAAACATTGGCTTCTGATGGAGATCTCTGAGAAGCTTTACAAACTCACTTTCAACCTCCATACATGTCCTTATCCCATAAGCTATATAACCTTCAAGTGTTTTCCTATACCTAGATATATCTGATATGCCAAAAACATTGTTTTCATAAGCAACTATTAGGTTTTTGCACCATGAAGAGAGTAAGAGAGGTTAGAAGGGAAAGGGATCCAATTTGGTTTGAGGGTGAAGTTTTATAGTGAGGTTCATGAGCCTTTGTCATTAGTAAGCCCTAAGAAAAGGCCTAAGAAAGTAAGGAAATAAGCAGTGAAGATGGAGAAGAAGGCACAAAGGATGAAGAAGCTTGAAGCTATAGGAATGGCCCATGGAGTGGCGAAGTCTAAGAGAAGCCAATTTGGTTTGGGAGAGGATTAATGGAGAAAGGTGGTGAAGGGGAGGTGGAGAGAGTTTAGAGAAAGTTTGAGGTGCTAGACTTGGTCCGGTGAGATGTCAGAGGTGGCTCCGGTGAGGGATGGGAGGTTAGGGTTTGGGGGGAGAGGGAGAGGAATGAAGGTGATGAAAGGTGAGAGGGAGGAAGAAGAGAGTTTGGAGATGTTTGTAGGGGTGGTGAAGTAGGAGATATGGTGGGCTTTAGAAGCTAAGGTTTTGGAGAGCTCTAAAAATGGCATCATGTGACCAAAAGCTAGCCATGGGAACTAATAAACGTCTAAATATAAATATTTTATATGTGAACCAATTTGATAATGAATTGATGCCCTTTTAGGTCTAAATTGGTTTATTTTGTGTTTCAGGTGCAAAAGATGCCTAGGAGAGCTCAACGACGCAATTTGAGAAGAAATCTACGCCAAAATCGTCGTTTCAGGGTCCCGGGCACTGTAGAAACACTGTAGCAGCTTGAAGCACACACATTTGAGGAATTTTCTAAGTCTGCAAACCCTCACGGGCAAGCTCACGGCCGTGAGGTCAACCGCAAGCAATTTAAAGACAGGCAGCACTGTAGAAGTATTACTGTAGCAGAACTGTAGCAATTTTACAACTTTGCGGATTCTTTCGACTCATGTTTCCTTAGTATGCTTATGTGGTGAGCCTTAGTCCATGTGTTTATAGTTTTCTCTTTATTATTCTTCTTATCTTGTTTTTATCATATAATTGGTAGACTAGACAGTGCCGTTTAGGGGGAAGTAATAGCAGCTCTTGGGACCCCAGGGAATACGACCCCTGTGTCACGTACAGGGTATTACTTGACGACCCGTGCGCTTGCGGACCACGCATATCAAGTTTTTGGCGCTGTTGCCGAGGACTCCAAGAATGCTTGGAAAACCTTTAGTTCACTGATTTAGTCATTTTTATTTCCTTTTATAGATATTTATCTTTCTATGTGTTTCCTATCCTTTTGTGCATACTTGGTTGTTTTCTTTTTCTTTTAGTTTCTTTGTTATATTATTGATTTTTGTTTTATTCATTTACACAGGGCCATGGACCTCATAGAAAAATTGTTGGCCACAAGAAACTATGCACTTGAGAAGGCGATGGAAGAATCTTCTGCCATGAGAGCACGCCAGAGCAATCCACACCATAATGACTACTATCCATATTGGCAAGGGCACTAAAATTTTTCTACACATCATTATACTCAACAATATGAACACCCTTACCAAGGATTGCCACAAGAACCCTCCTTTCAAGAACCATGGCATTACCACCCTCCAGTTGTTCAAAGTAAGCCACTTAATGAATGGGGTTTCAATACACAAGATGTGTTTACAAGATTTATGATGAATGCGGATGCTGAACTTGAAGCCTTGACTGCCGCAAAATTTAATGCCCAACCATCTCTTCAAAGCATGGAAAGCCATATAGGAGTATCTTCCAGCACATCGACCAAGTTGCCACACACTATAGGAGACCTATCTGAGAATGACACTAGTAGGGAAGAGAACAAAGGTGAATTTGAGGTGGAATTGGATATTGAGGTATTGGAGGTTGAAGAAAATGATGTTGCATCAATACCTTGTGAGCAAATGATAGATGTTCCATCTCAAGGTGAAGTTGAAGAAGAAAGAGAGGAGGATGACATCATGGCCATGGAAAAATGTGAGGAAGTGGATGAAGCTCAACCAACCACATTTGATGACACTACTCACCTTCATGTCGACCACTCCATCAACGAATCAATAATCTTCAAGTGTAGAAAAGAAACTCCGGGAATTGTATTTGAAGACATGGGAAGGAAGTTAAGGCTATCCTTGAACCCACCAATGCCGGCCTTGGACAATTCCCAACCAAAAATTTTTCCTTGGCGGCCCAAGCATATTTTATGGGCAATTGAAGTTCATCACAAAAGGGTTGAGAAAAAAATTGTGGATAGGATGTTGAAGCCTCCAATTGATCCACCCATACAAATCTTGATAAGTTCTCAACCAAACTTGTTTTCTTGGAGACCCAAACAATGCCTATGGGTAGTTCAAGGCCATTTACCAAGGGTTGAGAAAAAGGATGTGGATAGGATGTTAATGTCATACAATGATCCACCAACGCCAAGCTTAGATAACTCTCGACCAAAGCTTTTTCCTTGGAGGCCCAAGCAACTTTGTGGTGGGATACTCAAAGGAATTCTTGTCGAGACAAAAGAAGAAGTGGGGAGGAGGTTCAAGCCATCTAAGGATCCACCCAAGTTTAAATTGCATAACTCCCGGCCCAAGATTTTTCCGTGGAGGCCAAAAGGTAACTCATGCTTGGCTTCCAAATTTGCATCATCCCGGAAGGTAAGTTTCGTATTTCTTGGTAGTTCTTATGCCACTTCTAGCCGGGATGAACAAACCATTTTCAAGCCTCCTTAGGTAAGAAAGAGGTACGTCAAGCTAATGACGTTAAACAAGCGCTTCTTGGGAGGCAACCCAAGTTTTTAAATGTGTTGCAATTTCATTTTCATGTTGTTTGAATGCTTGACTTATTCATTTTCTGTATTCTTGGTGTGTTTGAAGTTTTAGTCTTCTTAGGTTTCTTCTTGTGTTAGTCATTTTTATCATCATTTTTGTTTAATCATTCATGCATGTTTATGTGTTGCCTTGAGTGATTTAATAATTAGATATCATGAGATCCATGTTTTGAGTGTTTCCATGCTTTGTTCGGCTTTGTTTCGAGTGTTTTTAGGGTTTAGAGGAGGCTAATTCAATGTAGAATCATGTTCAGGCCGTTTATGGCCCGTGAGCTCACCCGTGAGCCATCCAGAGAGTGCTCACGGGTAGGCTCATGGCCGTGAGCTCAGGCCATGAGCTATCCCGAGACTCCTCACGGGTAGGCTCACTGCCGTGAGCCCACCCGCATGGGTGGTCGGGCTAAACATTACATTAGTGTACCTCTCCACCATTTTCTTTATATCTCTCTCATTTCTCATCTGTTTTTCCTCATTCTTTCACCGTTTTTCTCCATTTTTCTTCCTCTACATGAATATCCTACTTACAATGACTTAATTTGCATGATTTATTGGGAGTTTTGCCATCATCTTCACCGATCTTCCAAGGTACCCCTTTCTAAACCCTAGTTGTTGAGCATGAATGTATCTTCTTCCTTTCTCCTATTTTTCAAGTTGAATGGATGCCAATGTTGTGGGAGAATGGTTGTTTGTTGTTTTTGTGAGTTTTTGGGTTAATTTGAAAGCTTTGTAAAAAATTTTATGCTCCATGTCCAAGGGAAGCTCTTGCAATTTTTTTGGGAGTTACTGTAGCATTTCTTGAATTATTTCACACTCCATCATGAGATGCCCTTGATTTTCTTGTATTTTGGAATGATCTTATATCATCTATGTTACCCCTTGGAAACACTTGCAATAAGAGAGAATTGAACATCATGATATTAAATGCACATGGACTTGCTTGGATGATGTTTTGTTCCATTGTTTTTCTTGTGTTTGTGTTTGTTCTTGTTTCTTTTTGCATTTTCTTTTTGGGTGTATGAATGGATGCCTTGAGTTGATGTGCTTTTCTACCTTGTAGGGTGGAATTAGGACATCAAGTGTGCTTTCTTCTTCATTATCTACCAGAATCTTTGGTGGTCACCCCGATCTCATGGACTTCAAGACAAATGCTTTGAGACTCGGGGAAGTTCACGAAACCCTCCTACTATGCTTTTATTTTCTATATTGTTGCACTCTATTGTTTAGGCACATTGAGGGCAATGTGCATCTTAAAGTGGGGGGTGGAGTTGGATTTTCGTGAACTTTGAAATTTTATGCAATTGCATGCTTAACTACCTATGATAGCTATGATTTTATTGTTAAGGACTTCCTGGCTTGGTAGAATGATAGTTGTGAGTTGTACTTTACCTGTGCTTGCATGTAGCTCTGTTTCACCTTTAATGCATCCTTATACTTGTTCATGATCACTTTCACTTTGTATACTCCAACCAACCCATCATAATGATTTTGGCATTAGACTGCTAAATTCTATTTTCAATACTCTTTTAAGAGCTTTTGTGTTCCTTCATTGTTTTCTTTAGCCTAAAGTGAACTATTGTAGTGGGTTTAACCAGGGGATTTGAGAGTTAGTCTGTACATATATTTATCAAAAAAAAAAAAGGAGTCTATGACAGTATTCCTCTGCTAATATAGCATGAATGCGTCTATGTAGACTGTAATCAAGTAGGATGGGTGGCTCTTGTGCTTGCCAGCATGCGCATCCGTCTGAAAGATTTTTGCGAAGTCTATGTTAGTCGGGGCTCAGAAAAAAAAGAAAAAAAAGAAAAAAAAGAAAAAAAGAGTGTATGTCTGTATATACATGAGAGTAATAAAGTCTTTTAATCCCCTGGTCCTCGCTGTGTAGTCACTTAAGAGCTAAAGTTTTATCTAGGAACCAAAAGACTCTTAATTGAGTATCAAGGGTGTTAGGGATGGGCATGGGGTGGGGAGTCCCCGCCCCTCGCGGGGATCCGCCCCGTTCGGGACAGGGAATCCCCGATTTCCTTCCCCGTGGGGTGGGGATGGGGGGATAAAATTCCCCGACCACTATAGCGGGGCGGGGGCGGGGAGTAATCTCCCCGCCCTGCGGAGTCCCCCGCCTCGAATATATATATATATATAATTTGTTGAAATTAATAAAATAATATATATATAATATAATATCATGTTTGTTAGTAATAAAAATAGGACTTCCTCCTCCCGGATTCTCCAACCGGGGCGGGGACGGGGAATCCCCGCTCGGAATGGGGGAGTGAGTGGGGAGACACTCCCCGTCCCCGCCCTGCCCCGTGCCCATCCCTAGAGGGTGTATTTAACATTTTAATGCCGTCTTCATTGTGCGTGGGGTGAATGGTCATCCTGGGGTAATCCAGGGTGTGGAGGTCAAGGTGGGAGTTAGCACACACTCACGGGGGCACTCTAGGAGAAATAGAGCTAGTATTAGTTGACTATTCATCGTACAGCTCAATTCTTGATTTCTACCCACTCGTGCTTGTGGAGTTCTTTACTTTGGAGCTTGAGGTCGTACATTTAGCCATTTATCTTGTTACCCCTGTTCTTTATGTTTGTTTGCTTGGGGATAAGCAAACGCTTAGGTGTGGGGATGTTTGATAAACGTCAAAATGTACGTATTTTATACGTATACTTGCGCATGCCTTTTCATATTTTGATAATGAATTGATGCCCTTTAAGGTCTAAATTGGTTTATTTTGTGTTTCAGGTGCAAAAGATGCCTAGGAGAGCTCAACGACGCAATTTGAGAAGAAATCTACGCCAAAATCGTCGTTTCAGGGTCCCAGGCACTGTAGAAACATTGTAGCAGCCTGAAGCACATACATTTGAGGAATTTTCTAAGTCTGGAAACCCTCACGGACAAGCTCACGGCCGTGAGGTCAACCACAAGCAATTCAAAGGCAGACAATACTGTATTAGCGTACTGTAGCAGTGTTACTGTAGCAATTTTACAACTTTGCGAATTCTTTCGACTCACATTACAGGCTACCTCACGGGCTACATATCGACCGTGAGCTCACCCATGAAGAGGCACGGGATCATCTTTAAATGGGTTTCTAGGGCATCATCTTGGTTGTCTTTTGGCCACCATTCTCCACTATTGTCATCTAGAGCTTCAAGGTTGCGGGAGAAGACGGATCTAGGGTGCAAATCGAAGGGGAGAAGAGGAGTGCTATCAAGGAGAAGATCTAGGAGCTTGTCGGCGCGGATTCGACAAGTTCTCATCACCACCTTCTAGTCTTCATCTTAGGGGAGTTTGTTTGAGCTTTGCTTTGTATTTCTTATCTTTTACTCTTGCTTCTTTGTTGATGATGAACTAGACTCCCAAGGTCACCGAGCATCCGGTGAACCTTCGGATGATCTTGATTGTATGGATACTTGATTTATATGTATGGTACTTGTGTGGTTTGTGGTTTAAGTTTGCTGTATTTGAATGCTTTGGTATGCATGAGAACTCTGTGTATCAATATTTAGGTAATACTAGGTTGCATGACCATTGCCCTAGTGTTAGACTCACCAAGCTTAAAAGGGATACATGTACAAATACGCCGTGACCATCGGGTATTTTGTACCCCTCCAACCATTAGGGTTAAGCCTAGATATTGTGTTTGACCTTAATTAGGGATTTCCCTAGGCGTAATGTAATCGTAGGAGGATTTGGGCGGAAGTGATTCCGTATTCCAATACTCGT
Organism: Dioscorea alata; assembly: GCA_020875875.1. NCBI lineage: Eukaryota > Viridiplantae > Streptophyta > Magnoliopsida > Dioscoreales > Dioscoreaceae > Dioscorea > Dioscorea alata. The sequence continues at coordinate 12,695,979 of CM037025.1, read as the reverse complement.
ACCGGATTAGGGGTTATCACCGTGACCATCGGGGTGACCTACCTTTGGACATCTCTTGGCCTAACCACCTTTTCCTGTGTAATTCTAGTATCCTTCTAGCTTTAGTAGTCCCGAGGGGATCCTCGCCCGGGGACCTCAAACTTTCATTGTTACTTGTTTCCTTAGTATGCTTATGTGGTGAGCCTTAGTCCATGTGTTTATAGTTTTCTCCTTATTATTCTTCTTATCTTGTTTTTATCATATAATTGGTAGACTAGACAATGTCGTCTAGGGGGTAGTAATAGCAGCTATTGGCACCCCAGGGAATACGACCCCTGTGTCATGCACAGGCTATTACTTGACGACCCTGTGCGCTTGCGAACCACGTGTATAAGGAACATTGCTATGTGGAGAGGTTGATAATGATGAAGATGATCATCATCACCATGGTACTCCATTGCCATGGATAGAACTAGAGTTTGTTGCTTCTAATGGCAAAGTAAGACACTGTCGCAGAAAACAAAGGACAAGAAGTAAAGAGAATTCGGAGAAGAAGGTGTACTTTAGGTTATGAAAGCATCTCGGATCTAAAAGTGAAAGAGGGATCCTGATCCAAGAAAGGGAATTGGAAAGAAATAATATTTTATCTATGTTTTTATCATTTTATTAATATTATATTAATAAAAGCTCCACGTTAGACACAAACAAACAGTAGAGGTAATGCCGTTCTCGGTGTGGACCTGATCTACCCAAAATATGAAGTAGAAGGACTAAAAAGACCAAATTAATATAGAGGGACTAAAAGGGTATGGTGAGAAAAGTAGAGGGACTATTTAGGGTATTTGACCGAGAAAAATTAAATACTAGCTTTTGTGTTGTAGGTAGTGACAGGGGCCCGAAAGTGCATGGGTTGTCGAAGTAATAAAGTACCCCGGTGAGAGGGTAGTCAAATCCATATGGAGTAGTGATTCAAGAAAAAAGGAATTGCTATTTAGCCAATGAAATATGATGGTGGTGAGAAGAAATCAATGTGTGTGTAATAAGATAAAGAGAAATATGGAAGAGAGAAGAATGCAAGCAAAGAGTAAAGAGGGGAAACAATCAGTGTAAAATGGGGTACCCGGACAAGCTTCCCCTATAACTAATGTTCTAGTGCAAGACTATGTATTATACTCCCTTATTGATGTTTAATGAGTGATGGAAATCCTTAAGCACATGGTCCCAAACCTAAGGTCAACCATGACTAGTTCCAATACAATGCCCTGGTATTAGGTTTCACTACGACCCTTCACTCTATTGATCTCTCAACTAAGCCCCAGGGGAGTTCATCTTCCTAAGCCTCACACTACGTGGAATTGCTTGACGTTCTAGGGATTCCAAGTGATAGACCTTGTCCCTAACTATAGTTCTAACCCTTTGGTCCAAGTGGAAGACCCCTAGTCTTAGTTAAGCCCCAACATTAGGATTCACTACAACCCTTCACTCTGTCGCTCGCGCGATTAAGCCCCAGGGGAGTTCATCTCCTAGCACTTCGCTCTAATTTGACCGCTAAGAACTCTTGGAACACGGAGGTAGGGAAAATCATACCGGAGGAGAAAATGGAAGTTTGGCTACCTCACGACTCACCCTCTCGACCCTCTTCAAACTCGAGCAGTCTAATCCTATAGAAGTTGTCACACCTTCAAAGGATAACCTAGATGATTCTCAACCCTAGTATTACTGTTAAGGGAAAATCAATATAATAAGCAATCAAGATTAGAACTCAATTAAAAGCATCAATTAAGAAAGCATAATAAAAGTCATAGAAACAATGTTATCCTAAGGTTTACAAGTCCGAATACCCACAAGGGGTTTAGCTCTCCATGGAGCTATACAAAATCATCAATGCATATGAAACACAAAAGCATAGCAAACATAGATAAAACCACCTTGTGATGCGTGGTGATGGTCTTGTGAGGCAGCTGCGTCATCTCCACTAAGTCCCTCGTCAAGCTTAGCGCACACCTCGCTGGATCAGTGCCAACGAAAAGCTCCCCCAATATCTATCTTCCAAAGGACGTCAATGTTGATGCTGTAGACTCACTCCAAACCTCCATAAAATCCTCTCCAAACCCTAGCCGTGAACCCTCCAGAAGTTGGGAAAAAGATAGGTCGAAAAGTCCTCCAATAAATCTGAGTCACGGTTTTAAATATGCTGAAATCGGGCATCCACACGACTGTGTGAAATTTCCACACGCCTGTGTGGATTCTCTGGAATTGAATTTCTGGCGTGTAGTGAACAGTAAATTGCTACAACAATTGCTACAGTAGCTTAGGCACAAAATGTTCCCGATTTCATGTTCTTCATTGAGGTCGTTGAATTGGGTACACAACCAACGGTAGATCATGTCGTTTGCTTCTTTCCTCCTTATTGATGAAGTTCTTCAGTGCTATACGGGCTAGACTTTTATAAGTGTGACATTTGTGCCCCTCCAATGGAGGTTGGCACACACTCACTAGTTCAGAACCTATGCCTTGTTCCTTACTCGGTCCAAGAACTCCTCAACAACGGCGAAGATGACCTAATTTTGCTCTTTCTTCTCTAAATTTACTCCACAACCCTACATGCACAAAAGAACACAAATGCACACCAATCAATGATAAAATCTGAGAAAAGTAATTCTCAATGTAAGAAAATAATATTTCGTATTACTCTAACATGAGCACTTATCATGTAGCATGTGATATATATATATATATATATATTTCTTTGAAAAAGTGAAATTCTTTTTGAAAACGAGATTCCACTGGCATATGGAGACTTTAAAATTTACTTTTAAATAATAATAAATATTTATTAATATTAACATATTTCATAAAAAATAATTATTAATATATTCATATTAATAATTAAATGCTCAAATATAAGATGTTATATAAAGTGTTGGCGTAGGAATTTAAGAACCTAAGTTCAAGTTTCGATGAACACAGTGGTGGTAATGAATCGCCAATTGTGAGTGCGGGTTTACAGCAAGAATCCCTAGCCTATGCGGTGATTATATATACACTTGTTGCATTTATTAGAAAAAAATGCAAAATGTTGTAAGTCAATTTCAACGGGTGAACTAAACACGGTAAACATCACAAAAACCACATAAAATAAATATGATTATATACCAAAAAAAAAAATAAAATTCTCTATATATTTTTTTCACAAAACTTCAATTATAAAAAATGGTATACAAATCAAATCGGGTAAATATCTTAGTGGGTATTGTGTTATAGCCAATTTTCATTTTGAACATCGAACTTTAATTTATATGATTTTGATCCACTAACTTTAATTTATGCTCATCAGAAGAGTACCAAAAAAATTTCAGGAAGAATTTAAAGATATGTGCACCAGATTTATCAACTCAGCACCAATTAGCCACGTTATTTGCATACGTGAACATGACACGCCATCAAAGAGATGGCTCAAAAGGTTAATGACATATGATGTGTCTAGGGATGGCAATAATCCCCAAACCCGACCCGACCCGAGTTTGACAGGTAAAACCCTGTTTGACTGGGTTTCTGGTCGAGTTCGGGTAAAACCCGATTAATATAAAGTGGGTGCGGGTGCGGGTATGAGAATCCTGATACCTGACCTGAACCCGAACCCGAACCCGAACCCGACCCCAAATTCAATTAACAATATACCTAATTATATATATCCAATTTTTTTATTAAGGTTTTTTAAATTCCCACTAGCCACTTGATAAGTGCTCGTGTTATAGTAACGCGAAGCGTTATTATCTTACAATGAACATATCTTTTATCAGATTTTATCACTAAATTGTGTGCATTTGTGTATTCTTATGCATTGTAGGTTTATGGAGCTAATTTGGAGAAAAAGAACGAAGTTAGATCGTGTTCGCCGTTGTTGGGAGGTTTTCGGACCAAGCAAAGAACAAGGTACGAGGCTAGACTTGTGAGTGTGTGCCAACCTCCTTTGGAGGGGCACAAAGGCAGTCACATTCACAATAAGTTTAACTCGTATTGCTTAGGAGAACTTCACCAAATAGGAGACTTGAAGCAATCGGCACGATCAACCATTGATTGTGTGCCCAAATCAATGGCCTCAATGAAGAATAACAGATTCGGGAGAGTTTCGGCGAGTTACTGCAGCAGCACTGTAGATTGGTACTGTATCAAGATACTGTTCACTTTCTGCCGAAAATCAGAATTCCAGAGAATTCACACGGGCATGTGGAAATTCCACACGGCCGTGTGAATTAATTTTTCAGGAAGCCAGAAACTTCACACGCCCGTGTGAAGTCCCGATAAGTTCAAATTTAAAGTCGCACTTAACATTATAAAAGCCCGATTTGGAGACTTTCAAATCATCTTTTGACCTAACTTTCTCCCCAACTTCTGGAGGGTGCGGCTAGGGTTTCGGAGAGGACTTCATGGAGGTTTGGAGCACGTCATTGGCATCGTCACCGATGTCCGACGGCCGCACAAGACCACGGCCACACCATACGCGAGGGGGTTTTCATCAATGCTTTTTATTTGCACTTTCTTTTATATTTTGATGAACATGTATAGCTCCATGAGGAGCTAAACCCCTCGTGGGTATTCGGACTTGTAAAACCTTAGGATTATTATGTTTCTATGACATTGCTATTATGCTTTTCCGTTATTGATGAATAAATTCGAGTTTCAATTTTAATTATCTTTTGCTATTGTTTTCCCTTAGCCTTGACACTAAGGTTGAGAGCAATCTAGGTTATCCTTTGGAGGTGTGACAACTCCTATAGGGTTAGACTGCTTAAGATTGAAGAAGGTTGAGAGGGTAAATCGTGAGATAGGGAAGCGTTCCCTTTCCCTTCCGGTGTGATTTCTCCCTACCTCCATTTCCTTGGTTAATTAGCGGTCGAGATAGAGTGTTAGGGCTTAATCTAGACTAGGGTTCTTCCACCTGGACCAAAGGGTTAGAACTACATATAGGAACAGGTTTTATCACTAGGAATCCCTAGAGCCTAAAGCAATCCCACGTAGTGTTAAGCTTAGGAAGATAGACTCCCCTGGGGTTTAGTTGACAGGTCAACAAGAGTCAAGGGTCGTAGTGAATCCTAATACCGGGACATAATGTTAGGGGTTAGTCACGGTTGACCTTAAGTTTGGGACCGTGTATTTAAGGATATCCTCGACTCAATTAGCATCAATAGGAAAGATAATAGCATAGTCTTGCACTGGAAGCATAAGTCCTAGAGGTAGCTTGTCCGGATACCCTATTTCATCCATTGCTAGTCTTTCTCTTTTAACTTCTACTTGCATTCTCTTATTTTCCATCTCTCTGTTTAATTTCCTGTCTTTTAGTATAATTGATTCCATAATCTACTCATCAATTCGATTGTCACTTTTCGTACACCGCACAACTAAATAGCGAAATCTTGTGTTTTAAATCTCTATTCCCTGTGGATTCGACTACCCACTCACCAGGGTAATTTTATTACTTCAACAAGCCCGTGCCTTGCGGGATATACGCAAGGGATCGTGTCACCACTGTAGATGACTGATGCCTTTCAACCTACTCCAGTGTGTCCTTCCACCATGGTGAGATAAAGGTTTGGGCGGAAGCCTTCTTCTCCTGGCTTAGGGTTTAGGGATCAAAGCATAGAGAAGGAGAACAAGAGAGATTTAAGAAGATATATTCTTATTGATAAGAAGGTGGTATTCTTACAAGGATTCAAGGATCACAAGATAGATTCCAAGATATCTTCTTACAAACACTAAGGGGCCTTATATAGGCTCCAAGACTTGACTATTAAGTAACCTTAACTCTGGTTAATATGTTAACCATCGTTAGGTTTACCAAACTGCTAGACAAGGATAAGACTTGATAAGACCTTAGTGGAGTACTAATATTCTCCACTAATTACAAGCTAACACTCTTAGTACTAGATCACTGTATCTACAGTGAATCTACTGTTACAAGCTAACATTCTTATGGTGTTGAATTTATCTATTTTGTGTTGCATTGAATGTTTATTTTCAATTTCTACTCTATGGTGTTCATTGAAACCAAAAAATTATGATTTTGGATTGACATTTTTAATTTTTACTTTGTATTTTAATTTTATTTTAAATATTTTTAAATAGGGTTATGGCGGGGCGGGTATACCCGCGGGTACTCAATTACCTGTCTGGTACCGGTGTGGATTGGGGTTTTAAAAACCCGCTGGATTCGAATTCAGGTTCCGGTATGGGGGCGGGGTAGCCGGTATAGCAAACCCCCACCCGACCTGACTCGTTGCCATCTCTATATGTGTTAATACTATTAGTCGGGTGGCTTTCTTTAATCATATGTCATGTCTGTGTATGCAGATAACACTGTAAACTGATGTTGACATGGCAAATTTGATATACATATCATAAAATTCTCCCCACATTTCTTTTAATATTTTTTTTGTGAACACAAATTAAAATTGAATGACCAATTTAATACAAATTGAAATTTGATGTTTAAAATAAAAAATAACCACAATAGACCACACATTAAAAAAAAAAATTTACCCAAGCAAAATCCATGGAGATACATCCACATTTTCCATATCTACCCCTTACATTACAAAACCCAAAAGAAAAAAAAAAAAAATAATAATAATTAAAAAAAAAAAAAAAGGAGTAGAGGAAAATGGGGTGGGTTGGATTAGTGGGAAGAAAAGAGAGCAGAGCGAAAGGCTGTCTCTTCATTCTTTCCACTTCGGTGCCCACTGGTCGTCACGGAAATGATGAGATTCCTGAACAAAAACAACATGAAGATCCCATTCAGCCTACCTCTTCCATCCCCCTCTGTTTTTCCATTCCAGCACCTCCACACCCCCACCACACCACACCATGATTCCTCCGCCCTTCCTCCTCCCTCCGTCCATCCTCCTTTCCCTCTGCTGACCTCCTCTTTCTCCTCCTCCTTTACCCCTATATTCCCACACCTTTTCTTCACAATTCCCATCTCCCTCTCCCATGAAATCACCGTCGCATTCGTTTCTGATGCTTTTCTTTTTCTTCTTTACTGTCACTGCCATTGCCTGTTGCCAGGCTGACAGGCAGGCCGTGCTGCTCATGGACTTCAAGAAGACTCTCATCGATGAGAACAACCACCTCAATGACTGGAACTCCAGCCTCTCAAATCCTTGCTCCTGGATTGGCATTGGATGTTTGCATTCTGAGGTGACCTCCATAAACCTCTCTGGTTTCAATCTTTCTGGTACTTTGTCTGGTTCCATTTGTCGTCTTCCCTTGATTACCATCTTCAATATCTCCAAGAACTCCATTTCTGGCCCTATTCCTGTAGAACTCGCTGGCTGTAAAAATCTTGAAGTTCTTGATCTTAGCACCAATTGGCTACATGGGATTATCCCTCCTGAGCTCTGTCAGTTGGCTTCTCTGAGGAAGCTTTACCTCAGTGAGAACTTCTTGTATGGTGAGATCCCTGATGCAATTGGCAAATTGGCATTGCTCCTAGAGCTTGTCATTTATAGTAATAATCTTACGGGTGGCATTCCGCAATCCATAGGAGGAATGAAGGAGCTCAGGATTATTCGGGCTGGCCTTAATAATCTCTCTGGTCCAATGCCGGCTGAGATTAGTGATTGCCAAAGTATGGAGATTCTTGGGCTTGCACAGAACAAGTTGGAAGGGATTCTTCCCAGAGAGATTGGGAAGTTGAAGAATCTGACTACATTGATTCTTTGGCAGAACCGTTTCTATGGGGAGATTCCTTCAGAGTTGGGGAATTGTACTAGTTTAGAGATGCTTGCCCTGAATGATAATTGTTTTAATGGTAGCATTCCTAAGGAAATTGGTAGACTGACCCTGCTCAAAAAGTTGTATCTTTACACCAATCAGTTGGATGGAAGCATTCCTGAGGAGCTTGGGAATTGCAAGAATGCAGTTGAAATTGATTTCTCTGAGAATCATTTGACAGGGTCTATCCCCAGGGAGCTTGGCTGCATACAGAGCCTTCAATTGCTTCATCTTTTTGAGAACCGCCTTCAGGGTGGTATTCCCAGAGAGCTCGGTCGGTTGAGCAAGTTGAGAAGAATTGATTTATCTATCAATAACTTAACCGGTGAAATCCCAACAGAGTTTCAAAACCAGGCTTCGCTGGAGTACTTCCAGTTGTTCAACAACAGTCTCCATGGAGTCATTCCTCCTCTTCTGGGGACCAAGAGCAACCTCACTGTCCTTGATGTTTCTAATAACAATCTCTCTGGTTACATTCCTGCTCATCTCTGCAAGTATCAGAAGTTAATCTATTTGAGTCTTGGAAATAATAACCTTCTTGGTAATATTCCATTTGGGGTGAAAACCTGCAAGTCACTTGTTCAGCTACGTCTAGGGAACAATCAGTTGACAGGAAGCCTCCCTGTTGAATTATCTTCTCTTCAAAACTTGACGTCATTGGAAATGCATCATAATAAATTCTCTGGTCCTCTTGCTCCTGAAATAGGCAAGCTCAAAATCATCGAAAGGCTACTACTGTCGACAAATTACTTCATTGGGCAGATTCCTCCAGCGATCGGAGAACTAACAGAACTTCACGATTTCAACATTTCATCCAACCAATTTTCAGGTGGTATACCTCCAGAGCTGGCAAACTGTACAAAGCTCCTGTTACTTGACCTTAGCAGGAATCATTTGACTGGAGAGGTTCCACCAGAGCTTGGCAGTTTAGTCAATTTAGGACGGCTTGGATTATCTGATAACAATCTGAAGGGTACCATTCCAAATTCTCTAGGAAGCCTCATTCGTCTTACTGAACTGCAGATGGGGGGGAATAATTTCTCTGGCCACATTCCTGTCGAACTTGGGCGGCTTAATGCACTGCAAATTGCTCTTAACATCAGCTTCAATGCCCTCTCTGGAGAGATACCAACCGAGCTGGGAAACTTGCAAATGTTGGAATCATTGTTCTTGAATAACAATCAACTAGATGGTGAAGTACCTGCTTCATTTGGTTTGATGTCAAGCCTCTTCATTTGCAACCTCTCTTACAATCACCTTGCTGGGACATTACCCAGTACCCAGGTATTTCAAAGGATGGACAGCAGCAACTTTCTCGGACTTGATGGCCTGTGTGGAACTGGTACGAAAGCTTGTCAGCCTTCACCTACATCATCTGGAGTGGAAAGAGATGATACAAAGCAGAAAATAATCATCATTGTTTGTGTGGTTGTTGGAATAGTTGCTCTAGCTCTTACTGTGGGAATTTCCTCGTCTCTAAAGCGGCAACTCCCAATTCTTGTTACTTCTGACAATCGAAAAGGTGATTTCTCTGATTTCTACTACTCTCCCAAGGAGGGGATCAGATATCAGGAGCTTCTTAAAGCGACTGGCAATTTCTCTGAGAGTGCCATTATAGGAAGAGGTGCCTGTGGGACAGTTTACAAGGCTGTAATGTCTGATGGAAGTATTATTGCTGTCAAGAAGTTGAAGCCCCATGGAGAGGGTTCTAGTGCAGACAGCAGCTTCCGTGCTGAGATATCAACCCTTGGGAATATTAGACACAGGAATATTGTCAAGCTCTATGGTTTTTGTTATCATCAAGATTCTAACCTTATATTGTATGAATATATGGCAAATGGAAGTCTTGGAGAAATGCTCCACAGAAATCAGGATGCATGCATTCTTGATTGGGACACTCGCTATAGGATTGCTCTTGGAGCTGCTGAAGGTCTTTGCTATCTTCATTCTGCCTGCAAACCTCAGATAATACATCGTGATATAAAATCAAATAATATTCTGTTAGATGAATCTATGGAAGCTCACGTAGGGGACTTTGGCCTGGCAAAATTGATTGACTTTTCACAATCCAAAACCATGTCTGCAGTTGCTGGTTCATATGGATATATTGCCCCAGGTAAAAATATTTCATGGTATTCTGTACTAGATTTTTGAATTTCTCATTCATGATGTACTTTAATTTAACACCATGTGCTTGAAATGGCTCTAGTCTTTGTGTTAAGGGATAAGGCTTTGATGGATTGATTATTATCAGAAAGGCTGTGCTCTGTTTTGCTAAAAATTTTATGCCAATTTTAGTTTGTTCTTTTTGTTTAAAGAGTATGTATGTAATAGGTAGCAAGATATCTGCAAATATGGTATGGAACAATTGATGTTTCATCTTCTCATACATAGCCTTTAACAAATATGTTTACTCTAGGAAAAATTGAATGAATAGGTTTCATTATATCTGACATGAAGAGTGCTCAAGGCTGGTTTTTCAGGAAACAAACTTTGGGTTACTATAACCGGAAGACTTACCACAGTATCTTTGCATAAACTGGTTTGTCCATACTGAAGTTGACATGTATCAGTTACAAGTAAAATGGGAAGAATGTGTTTTGCATTGAGTAAACTTGTAAATTCTTGTATGGATTCTATGTCATCTTCCCTGCAGTTGAGTTATGATGTCCATATTAATACATGATAAGTTTTGTTCGAGTAAGTATGATTTATGAAACTTCAGGTTCATTGAAATCAAAAAGTATTTCTTTTTGTTCTAACCATCGTGGTTCAGAGAAAAATTGAGTAGCTAGATGTGCTTTGTAGATCAGTTGTCAATCATCCTATAAAGATTATTTATATTTCTTCGTTCTTTTTGGTTAACAGGTTGTTTCTTTGACATCTTATAATTGTATTGTTTTCTGGTTTCTTGAATCAGAGTATGCCTTCACTATGAAAGTTACAGAGAAGTGTGACATCTACAGTTTTGGGGTTGTTCTATTGGAACTGATAACTGGGCGGTCGCCAATTCAGCCTCTAGACCAAGGAGGGGACCTGGTCAATTGGGTGAGAAGATCAATACAGCAAAGTCCTTCACCATCTAGTATTTTTGATGCCCGACTGGATTTAAGCTCAAGGAGTACAGTGGATGAAATGTCTTTGTTTCTTAAAATTGCATTGTTTTGCACTAGTGAATCCCCAGTTGACAGGCCAATCATGAAAGAAGTAATAGCAATGATGATTGATGTCAGGGAATCAACGAGTATTTCTCCTTCTTCTCCAACTTCAGAAACCCCTTTAGATGAAAGTGCTTCTTCCAAAGGTTAGTATGATGAGCTTCTTTCTTTACTAAATAATTGTTTGCACAGTTGATTGAGTTTTTAGAAGTGTATGAATGAAAATAGGATTCTGCTTTATTGTTGGGTGGTATCTCAAGTGAATAATATTGACTATTATGAAGTTCTAGGGCTGAATAATATTGATGTTTGTGGTGGCACACCTTTGATAGACAGCTTATAAAATCCTACAAGCTAATAGTTGAATCTGGTTGCTTGATATTCTGAAATCATTAAATTGGTTTTAGCATTTAATATGTAGTTGTTTGTCTAGAATGCTTAAACACTTGATGCTATTATAATCCTAGGATCAATTTGCTTTCACGAGAGGAAAGCATGAAATCATAGTTTTTCATTGCGATCTGTGTTTTTCTCATGTCACTAAAGGATTTCAAGCATGTCGTTGGCATTCACTTGTGCATCCATTAACTCTAGTGAATGTCTAGTTCCCAGAATTATTCCTGCCTGATGTTCTTTTCCCATAAATTATTTAGAATCTTGATCACTGGGTTATGTAATAACAGAATAGTTGGGATATTTGATCAGTTAGTTGCAAGGATTAGTCGTTTTCAGTAGTGGGAAAGAAATGAATTTTATACGAATTTGTAGGTCATTTTTGGTTTTTAATCTTATATGGAAGTTATTGTTTAAAGAGTTAAAATAAAAAATCCAGTGTGTCTTTTCTAAGAAGTGGAATAAGCTTGATCATATGTACATAAAAATGATAGCATTAGGTTATCAGAAAATTATGCATTTTTGATGATCAGCATGGGATGAAATTTAAGATGGATCTGTAACAGACACTTTTGGGGTAAATATTGTGTGAGAAAATTGATTAAGCCAAATTAAGGTAAAAAGTAAATGAGGACCAAGGCAAGGATGATGAGAATCAAGGCTGCAATCAAGAAATACAAATTAATGCAGTAAATAAAGATGATATTAATTAATTATGCTAAAGAATTATTTTGAAATCTAATTATGAATAAGTCTTTTATTTTCTTCCCTAGCTAAGTTCTGCAATAAAGGGTTTAGAATCCATGTTGTTATGAAGTAGTATGTACTACCTAAAATAGTAGCCTAGCCTTGTTATTTAATGATTAAACCTAATAAAACAAGTCTGGTTGAAAGTTTGTTTAATTATGATAGGTAGTTCTCTCTCTTTTCTTTGAGTTCCACCGTTCCTTACCATAGTTTCCCATAGGAAGCCTTAGCTGAATCATCTTGTGGCTAGATCCCAATCTAAGGCTTGCAATAATTGGTACCATAGTCAGAAGTCATGGGAGATTCAAATAACCAGATGAACCAAATAATGTTGATGATGAAGTACATGTTGGAGGAACATAGAGCTGAGTAGCAGTAGTAGGCAGTACTTGCTGCCTTTTAGCTAGAATTGGCAATATTTCCCTGACTCAAGATGCTAGCAGGAACATAACAACAGCAAGGTACCAACACCTGCATAATTAGAGTCTGCATCAGGGGATATTCAGACAGCAGCTTTGTTCCTCAACATGGAAGCCTTGAATTCCCTTTGTATGATTGAAAAGAAGACCCACTAGGATGGCTAAATGGATATGATTAAATTTTCGCAATCAACAGACAGTTTAGGGAGGGCAAGGTTGGACTTGCTTCATTCTATATGACCAGAGACGGCCAACTTTTGTTTTTTAATTTAACCAAAGAGAACTAGGATTTATCATGAGAGTGTTTCAAGGAATTGTGTCCTCTCCGTTTTGGATCACCAATCCGGGGGAACCCCTTGAAGAACTTATTATGCTTTTGCAAACAGGGACAGTAGAAGAAAACATAAGCAAATTTCAAGGCCTACTTGTGTGGACTACGACAGTGCGCTGATTAGCAGGTGGATATTTTCACAATAGGACTGTCATTATCCATCCACCTTGATGTGGAAATTCATCGGCCAACATATTTGATGTCAGCCATGAGCCTTGCTATTGCGTTCGAGAAAAAGCTCTAACTCAATGAAGGGAAATGCCACTTCTACAGCTCCAAATATCGAGATAGACCCTGAATATTGTACGAAGTCAAGAAAGAGCAAGGCAAAATAGTAGTATTGAGTTAGGATGGTAGACACTCTGACCAGCATCTATCAAATGTATGGATTGTACGGAAATGACAGAATGAAGAGCCAAATGGTTGTGTTACAATTGCAATCAAGCATACACTAGTAGCCATAAATACTGTTGGAAGATTACTATGTTTGGAAGATTTAATTAGAGAGATTTCAGCTATTCCTGATTTTGTGATCATATTTTGGGAGATGATTATTTTCTTCCTTACTTGTAGATTATTCTTTCCTTACTTGTAAAGTTGCTTGTTGTAGTTTATTCCTATATATACAGTGTGTATTATCAAAGGGAATGTATGCAGAAATTTTTTCTTATTAAAACTTTTATGGTACCAAAGCCAACCCTACTTTCCAAAGCAGTCTGTCCGCTGTTCGTGTCCGTCCGCCGTTCATACAACATAATGCATACCAATTTGCTGCAGTCTTTGAACTATTTGTGTCTGCAATTAAAATCATGAGTTCTATGAAGGAAACACCTACAAATGAGATGTCTTCATCAACCATCATTGAATCTGTCCAACCATCGATGGTGTCGTAGTCATTTGGGGAAGGTTCTTTGCCATCGTTGCAAATTACTAGCTACAAACTAGATGGTAAAAATTTTCTGCAGTGGTCTCGCTCGGTTCTCTTGGTGATTCGTGGACGAGGAACGATTGGGTATCTCAATGGAGAGGTGCAGCGGCCAGAAGTCAATGATTCGTCATATGCGAATTGGGAGCTCACCAACTCAATCGTCATGGTGTGGCTAATCAATTCAATGGAACCGCAAATAAGTCGCACATACCTGTTTCTACGCACTACAAAAGCAATTTGGGATGTTGTCAATAGAAATTATTCTGATCTTGAGAATGCATCTCATGTTTTTGAGATCAAGAATAAACTAAAGGAGTTACGTCAAGGAGCTATGGAGGTAACAGAGTACTATAATGAATTGCAGATTCTTTGGCAATAATTGGATCTACACTACGAAGCTGACTGGGGAGACCTCGACGAAAGTCTGAAATTTAGAAGACACTTGGAGAAAGAACGCTTATACGAGTTCCTAACAGGTCTAAACTGAGACCTTGATGAAGTGAGAGGTAGGATCCTTGGTCGCAGACTTTTACCACCTATAGATGAAGCTTTTGCTGAAGTCTGTAGAAAAGCTAGCAGAAAATGAGTCATGCTTGGTGAAGAGAAAGATGTTGCTCCTATAACTATGAGTGGCGATCGACCCATTGAGACTTCAGCCCTTGCTGTGAGAAGTGCTCCATATCGATCTAATAAAGATCAAAGAAAGGGAGGACGACCATGGTGTAATCACTGCAATAGAAATGGCCACACTCGTGATACTTGTTGGGATATTCACGGTAAACCAACAAATTGGAAACCAAAGGGAGCCAGAGAAACAAATCGAGCAAAGGTTTTCAAAGCTTCTGTAGAAAGGAAGATGGAGGAGAATCAAGAGAATGATGGAGTATTTCTGAATAAGTCATTGATCGAGCAACTCAAGAATCTCTTAAACCAACCAAAAGGGAGTAATTCAAATGCTATAGGAAGTAGTTCTGGTGGAGCAATTAGTAACTTCGCTCAGAAAGGTACTGTTTTTCATTCAATTCCTTGGATGCTTGACTCAGGAGCATCAGATCATATGACAGGTAATTGATCCATCTTCCTTTCCTAGACTCCATGTCATGGAAATTTCATAGTTAAGGTGGCTGATGGTAGCTATTCTTTTGTTACTGGAAAGGGGTCAATCAGTCTTTCAAATTCTACCACAATTCATTCAGTTTTGCACGTTCAAAACCTAACTTGCAATCTGATTTCTATTAGCAAGTTGACCCATGAATTGAATTGCACTGCTGATTTTTCTCCAACATGTTGTAAAATCTAGGAACTGGGATCGGGGAAGATGATTGGCAGTGCTAGGGAGGTAGGCGAACTCTACTATTTTGAGATGAAGAATGCGTGAATAAACAAGCTTCTATGGTTGAAAGTGAAGCTTTTTCTGTCTCTAAATCTGATGTAATAATGATGTGGCATCTCAGGTTAGGACACCCAAATTTCCAATTACCTTAAACGTTTGTTACCACATCTTTTCATGAATAAAGATCCGAATTCATGTCTGTGAAGCATGTCAATTTGCCAAACACATGTTCTAATTTCCCAAACCTACCATATACAAAATTTGAACCTTTTTCTCTTATTCATAGTGACATATGAGGACCTTCTCGTGTCAAAAATATTTCAGGAGTGCGATGGTTTATTACATTTATTGATGATCACACTAGAGTTTGTTGGGTTTATCTCCTTAAAGACAAATTTGATGCTGGAAAACCTTCAAAATTTTCCACTCGATGATAAAAAATTAGTTCAATACCTCTATAAAAGTCTTCCGAACTGATAATGGCAAGGAATATTTCAACTCAGTTCTTGGTGATTACCTTGAGACCAATGGCATAATCCATCAAAGTTCATGTCCCAATACACCACAACAAAATGGTGTTGCTGAACGAAAAAATCACCATCTTCTTGAAGTTGCTAGAGCCCTAAGGTTTGTTATGAATGTTCCTAAATATTTGTGGGGTGAAGCTGTACTAACAACCGCTTACCTCATAAACCGCATTCCCTAAAAAATCCTCAATTATGTCACTCCAATGTCAGTCCTTCAAATCTACCCAACCTTTCGATCCATGTCATCTATTTCTCTAAAGGTCTTCGGTTGTATTTCTTTTATCCATGTTCAACCACAATATCATTCCAAGCATGATTCAAAATCAATCAAATGTGTCTTCATTGGATATTTACTAACTCAACGTGGGCGTAAGTGTTACTCCTCTACTTTTCATCGTGTTTTTGTGTCCATGGATGTTTCTTTCATTGAGTTACAACCTTTTTTTCAACCTACTTATTTTCAGGGGGAGATGTTGATGGAAAATAAATTGTCTTGGGATGAACCTTCTTTCGATTCATATCAACCTTCCATGTTTAATTCACCTATTATTGACATAGATTTGCAGTCATTGCCACAAGAACAGAAATCAGATTTGGAGACAGGGGGAGTTAGTTATAAGTCACCTAAGTTACTTGTTTACTCACGCAGGAAACTGAATCAGAAAAGTAGTGAAGCTATCACTCTACATGGCCATGAATCAGACCTGAATCTCAGTACTAAACAAGAGTCTGAAGCTGAAAAGGGTGAAGGACAACTTCTTAATAATTCAGTTCAACCAACTGATGAAGGTCTAGATCTTCCTATTTCCTTGAGAAAAGGAATCAGATCCTGTACTCAACATCCAATAGCTAGATTTGTATCTTATGACAAATTTTCTCTAGGTTTCCAGGTTTTTTCTACTCGATTAACCAAGACGTGGGTTCCAAAGAACATTGAAGAAGCTTTATTTGATTCGAAATGGAAGATGGCAGCTCAAGAAGAAATGAATGCTTTGGACAAAAATGGAACTTGGGAGATGGTTGAATTACCAAAAGGAAAGAAAACAGTAGGTTGCAAGTGGGTCTTCACCATAAAGTTCAATGTTGATGGAAGTATAAGCAGGTACAAAGCTAGGCTTGTTGCAAAAGGTTTTACTCAAACCTATGGAGTGGATTATCAAGAGACATTCGCTCCGGTGGCGAAGTTGAATACTATTAGAGTCCTTTTTTCTTTAGCATCTAACCTCGATTGGCCATTACAACAATTAGATATTAAGAATGCATTTCTGAATGGTGACTTGCATGAAGAAGTCTATATGGATTTACCACCTGGTTTTGGAAATGGAAAGAATCTTGTTTGTAAATTAAAGAAGTCTCTCTATGGATTGAAGTAGTCTCCAAGAGAATGGTTTGATAAATTCAAATGTGCTATCAAGAGGAAATGATTCACACAAGCTCAGTCAGACCATACTCTATTCTACAAACACTCTAAAGATGGCAAGATAGCTATTCTTATAGTGTACGTAGATGATATTATTGTTATCGGGGATGATCTAGTGGAACTAGAAGCTTTGAAGAAGTATCTTGCAGTTGAATTTGAGCTAAAGGATCTTGGTGCTTTACGGTACTTCCTTGGCATGGAAGTAGCTAGAAGTAAGGCTGGAATTTCCATCTCACAGAGGAAATATATCTTTGATTTACTCACAGATACAGCGATGTTAGGTTGTAAACCTAGTGATACACCCATGGAACCAAACACGAAGCTAATGTTGAAGAAGGAAAAGAAGTTGACCGAGAACAGTACCAAAGGCTGGTGGGAAGTCTAATTTATTTGTCACATACACGACCCGACATTGCATTTTCTGTGAGTATGATTAGTCAATTTATGCACTCACCAAAAGAGAAGCATCTTGAAGCAATTTACAAGGTCTTGAGATATTTAAAAGGAACACCAGGCAAAGGACTGTTTTTCAAGAAGAATGATTCAAGGATGGTGGAACTTTATACAAATGTAGATTGGGCAGGTTCTTCAGTTGACAGAAGGTCTACTTCAGGTTATTGTTCGTATGTATGGGGTAATCTAGTGACTTGGAGAAGCAAGAAGCAATCGGTTGTTGCTCGGAGTAGTGTTGAGGCTGACTTCCGTGCTTTAGCTCAAGGAATATGTGAAGGTATATGGTTGGAAAGGATACTTACAGAGCTAAAGATGATCAATTACTATCCTATGAAATTGTATTGTGATAACAAAGTTGCTATAAATATTGCTCAAAATCCCATCCACCATGACAGAACAAAACATGTAGAGATAGGTCGTCATTTCATCAAGGAGAAAATTGACGAGGGAAGAGTCTCTATGACATATAACTTCAAAATATAACTTTAAAGCTTTCATATCCAATGAGGAGTTATCTTCTGCATATTCTCTAGCTTCCCCTGACACTAATCCTTCTTGTATAGATAGTCCTTCATGTACATCTTCCACCACTTAAAGTCTTTTTTGCCAAGATGAGTGGTTAGGCCACTAAGAAAGGTAAGGACATGCATAAGCTTTGGCGGAATAAGTGGGACTGGATCACGCACACGTAGACGGTGTGACCACTCGCACACAATCACTATTCACACTCAGAAATATGTCCTCACTCGTGATTTAAATTACATCACTTTTGAAGAGTTATATCAGGGAACCAGATACCAATAAGCCACTGCTCACATGATTACCATTGGAAGTTTGTTCCATTAAATTTCTTGGTGTTTCCTCCTAATTCATATGGCATTGCTTCCACTTAAGTGATAAGTTTCCTTAAGTGAGAAAAACCCCACAATCGAGCTCTAATTGTTGAGTAATATCCATGAAAACACAAGAATAAAAAAGAGAACAGTAAAAAAAACATAAGCATTCACAAAGAAGATACAATAATTAATGTGGGTCGACAATCTTGCCTACTTCATGGAGCTATGATGGGAATCTCACTTCCTTGTTGGTATCGAAGACGATTGGAATCGAAGACGATGAATTTAAGGAGAAACTCTAGCCGTCTGGATTTTTGACAATCTGACCGCCTAGTTCTCCATGTAATATGATGGGAATCTTAACCTCAATGATACATTGATAATTTACTTCAGTGGCATACTAATAATTTCTTATATACTAGGATTTGAAAAGTGAATTTGATTCAGGGGTGTTATCCCTGATTTTCCCTAGAGTAAACTCCTCAGACTAGTGTAGTTCTTTCATATTTTTTTTTTCTTCTTCCAGAAGAATTTCTTTTGGTTTTCACTAACATTGTAAAGATATGAATAATTTGGTGGGATAATTATTATATTTTGTGACATACAAACCAACGTTGCCTATATATGGCTTACATAGGGGAAAATTACATATCCATACAGGAGTGTGCATCCTTTTTTAAGATAGAGTATGCTACAATAGGGGCACGTTACATCCCATGCTCTCCATATGATCCTGCTTTACTTGGTCCATTTAAAGAAATAGTTTTGGTTTCCATTTCACTCCATTTTTTTAAAATTAATTTTCAGTCACAGTCTTCTATTTTATTTTGAATATATTTTTTTTCCCTATCTTTCTAAACTCCATAATTTTGTTAATAATTTTCTTATATCTACAAATTATTTCTTATCGAATTATTATTATTATTATTTTGATTTTCAACCCACCGGTTTCCTAAAGTCAGTGGCTCTAAACTAGTTTGAGTGAGGTAATGAAAGCCCTATTTGGGGTTTGCATACACGAGAATTCGAATTTAAAACTACTTGTTTAAGCAATCTAAGTCTCTACCACTAAGATCAACCCTTGTTTTTTTTTAATAGTATTTTTCATGATTTTGAGACTATTTATTCTTACTTAAATTTTAATATGATTTATATTTCTTGCCCCTAAGTTTCTTTTTTTAAAAAAATAATTTAGAATGTGTTCTAGTTCACATTGTTATATATTTGTATACAAACCTAAAAACTTGTTTTACTAATGTGAGAATAGAAAAAATAGTTTGTATATCCATTAGGAAAAGAGTATAAGGGTATATGTAGAGAAATATTAGGGTTTTGTGGTATGGCCCCAATATGGCCCATTAACCAGTCTAAACTCTTAACATTCCTCCTCAAGCTGGCGCATATATATCGAACATGCCCAGTTTGTTACGAAGATTACTAAAGACTTTAATATTTAAATCTTGGTGAAGATATCCGCCATAAGGAACTGTTCAAAACTCTGCCAAAAAAATATAGTTCCTCCCATCTGACTTTTGCGAGGCATAATGAAGAACCTTAACTAAATAATGATGAGACGAAGACATGACGACGAAGAGACAAATATTTTAGCAATAAGACAAGGGCATCATTGGTGAAGGCTGAGGAACTTCATCATGTGCTCATAAACCAACGGAAACGGGGAGATTTTTAACTAAAGAATCATGAGACGAAGACATGATTACAAAGCGACAAATCCTTCAGCAACGAGACAAAGTCATTATTGGTGAAGGCTGACGAACATCACCAGGTGCTCATAGATCAACGGAAACGGTGAGAGATGAGTGGTGGTTGGCGGTAGAGGTGGTGGCGGTGGGTGAAAGGCTAAGGTTTGGAGTGGTGATGGCGGCGGCTAGGGTTTTGCGTTGTGGTTAGTATTAAATCCAGTACTCTGGTACATGTGAGACTAGGAAAAATAGTTTGTATATCCATTAGGAAAAGAGTACAAGGCTAGTATATATAGAGAAATACTAGGGTTTTGTGGTATGGGCCGAATATGGCCCATTAACCAATCTAAACTCTAACAACTAAGATGCTCTTCACCACCCTAAAAACAATATGATTCACATATCTATACATAATACATATACCTATCTGGTTTTCACTTTTCATTAAATCCAAGTGTCAAATACTCTCTAATACTTGAATACTCAACATCCGAATCAATATCCTTGTAATATTTACATGACAGATAAATAAGAGAAAATAGTGGAGCTGATTGGCAGCCAAGGGCCAACTGAATAATTGAATAATTGGAGATGGAACTGATGTTTGGAGATTTTTTTGAGGATCCAGAGGACTTTGCAATTGATATGGAGATCACAACTGATATGTGGACAAGTTTCTTCATGTTGCTTTATCTTCTACCAATTGGCCCCACCGTTGCGCCAATGAATTTTCCATTGATAGTTTTGTGCTTTGTTAGTTTCATCCCATTCCAATCTAATGAATAATATCAACCCTTCTTATTTGCCATGATATTGGTTTACAAGTGGTTTCTGTATTCTCATGATTAAATTTAAGCTTAATTTTGTTCTGCACATTATAACTGCTGCAAGTATTTAGAAAATATTGAAGTGAACAGATTTATCTGATGGAATCTTATGTATCTAAATAGACTACTTTCGCGTATGTTATCATTTTAAAGGAAAATGTTTAGTATTGTCTTGTTGCAGAATAAACTCAATGGCGGGTGTGTACAGGATGACATAACGAGTGGGGCATTCGATATCATTTCTTTCTGATGTAGGGACTAAAGCAAGTAAGTTGGCTTTCAACTATACATGGGAGCTTCAGGAACTGACAGTATGGAATGGTAGATCAAGGCTGCTGAAAAAAATAAACTCCAAGCAAACCCAGGAGCAAGGGCCCTCTTCTTGTAAACTGTTAGAAGTTCACTACTCTGTTGCCTAATCCCATGAATTCTGTTCTTCCGGTTGGATATTTAAATAATTTTATCTGTGATTTTTCTCTAATTAATTGACTCAATTCATCTTCACATTTGGCTATTATGCTTGTTTTCTGCACTGGCCATGTGATTGTGTCAATTTAAACAAACGCAGCCTCTTTGTTGAAAATATTTGAATGTATAATGATGATATGTTATTACATGACATGCTCATGACTCAAGTGGCATTGCTCACTTTAATAGATGATAATCTGATAATTCAGTTTTAACTGTTAGGCCTTTCAACAAGTTGTCCATTAAATCTCTGGACTTCTTTTTTCTGTATGGGATCTCTTGGAGGAGTCTGATCTTGCATGGTTGTCTGCCAATAATTTAACATTAAAATTTGGGAGTGACTTAAGTCACTCTCAAGCAAAACATATTATTTTTGTACTTGTAATTTCTCTTGCATTTCCTTAATTGATGTTGTATAATCTGTGTAAGTTGTAGTTTTTCTATTTGTATTATGCTTTCTTGTGTGTTTTGTTTGGTTGGGCTATGTTTGAACTTTTCAAATTTAAAACCAAAATCATGTACTCTCGAAAATAAAAAATTAGACAAAATTTAAAGCCCAATCTTTTTGGTATTTCTTTCATCTTGTCCAACTTAAAGAATAATAATAATAATAATAAAAAACACATGTTGAGAACTAGATTATAGCTTACTTTAACTCAAATTTTATATCAAGTTGATTTATATTTGACAATTCAAATTTGATTCAGTTTTACTTTAAGGGTGTGTTTGTTTTGGTGTAATTGGAAATACACTGGATTTTCATTTACAATGTAACTGGAAATTCATGGATTTGAAAATACAGTAATGCAAAATCTGATGTTTGATTGGATGTAACTGAAAATACTGTATTATAGAATTATGTGTTTGTTTAGAGGGATTTGTAAATCTGTATTATGAAATCCGGTGTTTGGTTTGATGTATTAAGAGATGTGGGCACCCATGGTGAGATTACCCCCCAACTCTCAAACTTAATTTTTTGTTTTTTTTTTATTTTTATTGTCAATGTTGATTAATTTATTGAATGTAATTATTATATTAATTAACATAAGCATTAAATTTTTTAATTAAATTAATTTCTAACTTATTGATATATTTTTTAAATATATTGCACTTCTCCAATAATATTTTACTTGTTTTCTTAAATTTTAATTAAATAATTTTAAGTTAAATAAAATTAATTATTAAACTTATTAATATTTTTAGTAAATTTAATTATCAAACCAATAGACTATCTATTTGTTGTTAATTAAAAAAAATTAGCAAAACAATTTTAAACCTAAAAACAGAATGACATAACAATTAATCAAATACCAAATTGTGAACAAAATTAATCAATGATCATCCACAAGAGACCAAATTCGGCTTCATCATCTTCACCAACCTTGCACGCATTCCTAGCAAAACAATTCGCCAAAATCTTTGTTTCCCATTCAACACATCTAGTTGCCCAGCCATCACCATCAACAATGCAAACCTCTCAAAACGCTTCTCATCTCTACCCCAGTCCTCTCTACAATCTCTCTTATCTCCCCCACTGCACAAATCCTCTAGAGATTTTTTGTGAAGGTTTGATCTATGCTGGAGTCACGGAAAGGGTAGAGCCAGTTGGAGGAGTAGTAGTAGACGATCCCGGTGGTGACTTCCCAAGAGAATAGTGAGGTCTTTAATGTTGAGGTTGAGTTTGGAGAAGATGTTAAGGAAGACGGCGTTGTTTAAGGTCGGAGCTCGGAGGGCGGCTACCATTCTTGAGGTCAGGAAGGAGAAATTGAGGGAGATGGTGGTTCTGATTACCACTCCTAAGAAACTAAAATCCCTTGTATCATCATGTGCATAGCACGTGAAGGTGTCCAAACTCATGGGATTTTGTTTTACAGCCAAATTGGCTGTAAGACAAAATACCCTATCTGATGTAGTTTGAGTTACATTGATTTTAAAAATCCATTCAACCAAACACTGAATTTTGAAATACCAGGTAACTCAAACTACTTGTAATTTGAAAACACCCCAAACAAATACTACATAAACTTAAATGTCTTTACAGTTTGATTTTTGGTTTTATTATAAATAATATATGTGCGTGTGCCCGCGCATAAAGCTATTAATTTGGGCTTGATTTGGCCCGAGCTTGACTATAAAATTCCAAACATCAAATCTAGCTTAGGTTACTTATCTCATGCATAGCAAAAGTTTCAACAGTTATTTAGGAATTTTTTTCTACTAAAACAACTTTTATTTCTACTAAAACAACTACTGATCTCTTAGTTTACTTACATCAAATTCTATTATAGGTGCTTATATTTTTACTGAAAAGACAGTTTAAACCTCAACTCACTAAAATGAGGGCACAAGTGGGTTGATGTATTAACTCAATGTAGATACACGTCTCTTGATGTGACTTATCCATTTTATTTAGAAAAAAAGAATTGTAAAAATTTTGTTTGAAGTTAAAATATTGATTTAAATGACGAAACAAGATTGTAATATTTTATGGCGTAGATTGATAAGGGCCTAAACCCCAATATTATTTAAACAAAGAAATTACAATGACAATAATAAGTCACAACTTTTTTGTTTATCAACAAACATCTACAAACATAAAACTGAACTTTATTAGAAATTCTGAGTTTTCTTTTTTCCTTTCATACATTATTGTTTATTCCACTCCATGCAGCTTCTTGAGCAAGAGAATAAACTCATAAGCCCTTTGTGGATCTGGTATAGATTTAGACACACTTTTCCTCTCCATGCACCTCTTAGCCCAAGCTATAATCTTAGGGCACTCGTTCTCTATGTTCAAGTTAGCACAAACTTCATAAGCATGAAACCTGGCATAGAAACGCACTAAAGCGATATCAACAAATCCAAAAGTTTCACCACGGAAATCTTTTTGTTTCCGAGCTCTTCCTCCAAGGTCTTAAGGATTTTGATGAAATCCTTCTTCACCTCTTCTTGAGCCTCTCCTTTCATCCACAGTCTTGTATTACAATCATATATCTAACCAACAACAAAAAATAAAAAAATAAAAAATAAAAAATAAAAAATAAAAATAATAATAAAAATAATAAAAATAAAAATAAAAATATTAACACAAACATGCTAATGCCATCTCATCCTACAACATGCTGATTAAACTGAGTGTACCCGTGTATAAATTCACTGATAAGATTAAGGTTGGATTCTTTAACTAGAGCTAAATTTTAAAATGGTAGATTCATGCTGCTTGTATATATATATATATATATATATATATATTTTTTGTTTTTTGAGGTTATGTATTTGTTTTTATAATTTCATAAAGGTTTCTTTTTTTCTTTTTATGTGCTTGTACTGTGCTTATTCAGATTGAATTGTGAATGATGTCTTAAAGGGTTTTTTTGGTCGTGGTTCAAAGGTACTTGGAATCCCTACAGGTGTGTTGGAATATCTAAATTCTGGTCCTACTTATTTATTATGGATTATTATTCTAATCTACATAGAGTTCAATATTTTTGGTTCAGTATTTGTATCAGATTATTATCCGGCATTGTGGATTGAGTATCAATCTGATTTACTTAAAATTTAGCATATCCTTGCTCTATTGCCTTATATTGATTTGTCTGCATTCTGACCATGTATTGAAAGGAAACTTAAGTTACATAACTGATTTACTTCTTAGCAGAATTTAGATTTTGGTGTTTTCGCAAAACCAAACCTCTACTGTACTTTGCATGCAAGGATAAGCAAGAGTCCAAGTTTGCAGCAGTAACTTGGGTAAGGATTGTATGCCTTTGATGCAGTGAGGTTGCCATCATGTTATGTGTAGTCTCCATTGTCCTCTTATGAGACCATGCACAATGTATCCTTTAGTGCAATGTTATTTATTTATGGAAAGGTTTGTGCTACCCAAATTTTTTCTGTAGTGCAGATAAATGAATTTAGAAAACTTGGTGTAGACCAGCTTTCTTCATACTATTTTGCTATTTTAGATGACATACTATTCAACTTTTCTGACCCAGAGGAGAATATACGTGAGCTTGGGTTCACTCATTTGCCTTTTTGATTTATTCCCAACTTATAAGAATTATATTTACTAAGTTAAATTCATTCGGTTTCTTAGCTTGCTTATGAAATTAATGAAGATATTCTTGAATCATATGCTTGTCCAGATGAAAGATAAAACATAATTGCAGTCCTATCGATTTTTACAGAGTATTTTTTTTGTCTATTGAGGAAATACAAAGATTTTATGGTTATGCATATTACAAGAGGGAGCTATGCAATTGACACGACCCCTTGCGTGTATCCCGCAAGTGCACGGGTTTGTCGAAGTAATAAAAGTTACCCCTGGTGAGAGGGTAGTCGAATTCACAGGGAATAGGGAGTTAGAGTATGAGATTTCACTATTAAAACTATGCGAAGTACGGAAAAGTAATAATCGATTCGTGTGTGAATTGTGAGAACAACTATACTAAAAGACAGGAAATTAAATAGAGAGAGATGAAAGATTAGAGAGTGCAAGAAAAAGAGATTAAGGAGGATTTAACAATGAATAAAGTGGGGTATCCGGACAAGTTACCTCTAGGATCTATGCTTCTAGTGCAAGACTATGCTATTATACCTTCCTATTGATGCTAATTGAGTCGAGGAAATCCTTAGACTCACGGTCCCAAACCTAAGGTCAACCGTGACTAACCCCAACATTATGCCCCTGATATTAGGATTCACAACGACCCTTCACTCTATCGCTCGCACGATTAAGTCCCAGGGGAGTACATCTACCTAAACCTCACACTACGTGGGATTGCATTAAGTTCTAGGGATTCCTAGTGATTAAACCTGTTCCTATGTGTAGTTCTAACCCTTTGGTCCAGGAGGAAGAACCCTAGTCTAGATTAAGCCCCAGTGCATAGGATTCACTTCAACCCTTCACTCTGTTACTCGCGTAACTAAGCCCCAGGGGAGTTTATCTACCTAGCACTTCACGCTATCTTGACCGCTAATAAATCAAGGAAACGGAGGTAGGGAGAAATCACACCGGAAGGGAAAGGGGTACATCGCTACCTCACAACTCTCCCTCTCAACCCTCTTCAATTTTGAATAGTCTAATCCTATAGGAGTTGTCACACTTCCAAAGGAAAACCTAGATTGCTCTCAACCCTATTGTCACATCTAAGGGAAAACAATAGCAAAATAAAATCAAGATTGAAACTCAATTCTTATTCATCAATAATGGAAAAGCATAATAACAATGTCAAAGAAACATGATAACCCTAGAATTTACAAGTCCGAATACCCACAAGGGGTTTAGCTCCTCATGGAGCTATACATGTTCATCAATGTATGAAACAAAACACAAAGTAAAGACATAGATGAAAACCCCCTTGCGTATGGTGTGGCCGTGGTCTTGTGCGGCCGCCGGACGTCGGTGACGATGCCGATGACGCGCTCTAAACCTCCACGAAGTCCTCTCCAAAACCCTAGCCGCACTCCCAGAAGTTGGGGAGAAGAATAGGTCAAAAGATGTCTCAAAAAGTCTCCAAATCGGGCTTTTATAATGTGGAGTCGCGGCTTTAAATTTGCTGAAAACGGGATTTCACACGGCCGTGTGGAATTTCCACACGCCCGTGTGAAGTTTCTGGAATTCTGATTTTCGGCCGACTGTGAACAGTAACTTGCTACAGTGTTTTTGGTACATTACTGCTACAGTATTATGCCGAAACACTCCCGAATTCGTCGTTCTTCATTGAGGCCGTTGAATTGGGCACACAATCAACGGTAGATCGTGCCGATTGCTTTGAATCGCCTAATTGGTGAAGTTCTCATTGTTGGCATGAGTTAGACTTATTGTGAATGTGACTGCCTTTGTGCCCTTCCAAAGGAGGTTGGCGCACACTCATAAGTCTATGCTCACGCCTTGCTCCTTGCTTATTCCGAAAATCTTCCCAACAATGCCAAACACAACCTAACTTCGTTGCTTTCCTTCATTTTATCTTCACAACCCTACAATGCACAAAAGTAAACAATTGCACACTTTTTAGTGATAAAATCTGATTGAATTAAAGCTCATTGCAAAATAATAACGCTTCGCATTACTATAACACGAGTACTTATCAAATCCCCCCACACTTAAGCTTTTGCTTGTCCTCAAGCAAAAAAAATAGAACGTGAAAGTACTTGGGAAGAACAATTGAAAGTGCTCGGCCTTAGGTTCACCAAAAGTATGCAAAAGAAGCATTCTACAAGTAAAGGGAAATCAAAACATTGCATAAGGTTATCATTGCTCTAGCTAAAAACTCGAATAAAAAAGGATAAAAACTCGAAAATGTGTTAGTGTGTGCGATTTCACTCAAGAGAACCAATGAGTACTACTCAAACTTTGGTTAGAAAGGACTTGTTTATATACAAAAAACAAAAAACAAAAATAAGGGAGGAAGTAGTAGCTTCACACATCCTTGAAGGTAGCCCTTTCCTAAGCGGCCGCCAAAGGTGGCTTTCACACTTTGGAGGAGGTAGCTCTTTCTACCGGGGTAGTAGCTTTCACGCATACCATGAGATAGCTCTTTCTCTCATTAGGGCATAACTTGTATCCGACTTATGAGAGTAGCTACATACTTCATAGGCGGTAGTTCTTTCCACCCCAAATGCATAATTAAAACAAAGCTAATATTTACAAACTCATATACTTTTTGTACTTTTTCTCTTTTCCATTTTTTTTTTATGCATTTTCCAAAGTAAAACTAAGAACGACGATAAACTTGTCCTTAAAAACTTCAAGATTGAGTTTCCAAAAGATTCCAAGAGTAAGTTGTGCAATATGAGAATATCGAGCAAAAAATCCCTAAAATTCAAGTAGAAACTAGAGCATGATAGGACACAATGTTAAAAATTCTCCTAAACTATAAGAATACAACCGTTGCAACTAAGGTGAACCGCCATAGGCTACATGAGCATAAGCAATTGAACGCACAAGTAAGGTGTGTGCAATGTGAACTCCCCCCCACACTTAAGATGTACATTGTCCCCAATGTACGCATGCAAGCACAATTAAAAATTAAGAATTGTAAAATAATTAGTGTGGAACATTACTCCCCTGAACTCCAAGTGCTGCATTTGCTGGAGCTAGGTGTATTGAGAGTTGAGTCTCAATGGGTTGTGAAACACACACGGTCCCATGACCGTGTTTATGACTATTCCTTAGATTCCTTTCATCCAAG
Organism: Dioscorea alata; assembly: GCA_020875875.1. Taxonomy (NCBI): domain Eukaryota; kingdom Viridiplantae; phylum Streptophyta; class Magnoliopsida; order Dioscoreales; family Dioscoreaceae; genus Dioscorea; species Dioscorea alata. The sequence goes on along the minus strand of CM037025.1, from coordinate 12,667,491 downwards.
ACCATCTGCGCACACATACACAAGGGTTCAGTATAGCTCAGTAAAAACTCGAGTATATAAAATATGAAAATGAAATACAACTCGAGATAAAAGAAAAGCTAAATAAAAGATAAACTCAGAAGGAGAGTCCTTTCTGAGTAATACTAGTCCAAAATAAAATAGAAAATACAAGAATGAAAATCAAATAAAAATAAAATCTAAGAAGCCTCAGCGTCAGTGTCCTGAATAGAAGCCTCTGGTGCTGCTGAAGGCTCTGTCGGTGATGGTGGATCTGCTGCTACTGGTGCTGGTGATGCTGGTAGTGGAGGAGTGGAAGCTCGGGGTTGGACCACGAATGGTGAAGTCATGGCTCGCTCGAGTAACTGGTGTATGCTGTGAAATCGAGCCATGACCTCTTTGTGCTGCGCTACCTGTGTGCCCCTGACCTCAGGCACCTCTGTCTGTAGCACCCCCACTGCGCTCTCGAGGCGCTCCAGTCGATCCTGGCCTCGGGAAGGCGATAAGATACGCACCGGAGGTGGCTCTGGCGCGGTGGGTGGTACCTCGGTCTCTGTGTCCGCTGGGGGTGGCTCTAATGCTGCCTGTGACCCCTCGGCCTGATCTGTATGAGGAATGATCAAAGTGTAAACTCCTAGACCTGATCTGCGGACTATCCCCATTATCTTCAGGGTCTCCATGCGTAGAAGTCCTCTCAGCACCACGTACTCCGTCTCAAAGTTCTAACCCCATAATCAGTCGCGTGATAGACGGGCCTGAGAAGATCACTCCCACCCTGGGGTACTGGCCCTGATGGCGGATGTACTCTGCTACAATATGCCCCAGGTGGAGTGGCTCTCCCTCTACCATCGAATATAGGTACAGGAGCTCCTGACGGCTCAGAACCCCCGTACTGTCTCCCCTGCCGCTCACTGATCGGCTGAGAATAGCATGGAGGTACTTGTACGAGGCCCTGGTCAAATATGTGGCCTTGGACACTCCTGGCTTGTATTCTCCCTGGCCACATAACCTACTGTACGCACGCTGCGGGGTCAAAGTACCCGGGTAGTCTGTGGGTAGTAATGCGTACTCCTCTGTCTCGGTGTGTGCCTGATCATACAGTCCCATCCGTACTGAAAACTCGGTCATGCACAAAGCGAAGTGTCGAACAAGGGCCTAGAACTGAATGGTGAATGATCTCAAGTGGTCTTTGCTTAGTATTTTGAGTTTCATTTTGCTATGATATCATCTTTTGCTTGAGGTTGTGTATTTAGTCACTTATCAGTATCCCTAGTTTTCATGTCCGTTTGCTTGAGGACAAGCAAATGCTTAAGTGGGTGGTATTTGATAAGTGCCTAAATACATCATGTTTTAGCAATGATATTCTTGTGCTTTCGTGCAACTTGTATGTGTTTTGATGACATTTTGCGCACTTGATGCTTTTATTTTCATTTCAGGGTTTTGAGGACCAAGTGCGCGAGATTAAACAGTATTCGTGTCATTTCGGAGATGATTGATGAAGAAACGAAGAGTTGGAGCACCCCGGAAGCCGGCGCGCCGCGCACGGGCTGGTTTTTCTCGGCCATGTGCGGCCACTGTGCGGACCGCGCCGTGGCCGCAGGCACCAGCCAGAAGCCTGTGCGGCCTGTGCGCAGGGCCGCACACTTGCCACAGGTCACAGCCAGAAGACTGTGCGGCCTGTGTGCAGCCCCGCACAATGGCCGCACAGCACAGCCAGAAGGCTGTGCGGTCACTGTGCAGCCCCGCACAATGCCCGCACACCTTCGAGCTATATATGGGCTCTTTCAGGTGTTTTGGGGGGAACTGGTTCTCTATCCGGCCTCCACTCCATCACTCACCACTCTCATCATCTTTGGAGGTATTTGGAGGAATTCTTGGGCAGATTTGAAGGAGAGAAGAATGGGAAGACGTAGAGAAGCTTCATAGGGCTCGCCGGCGCGGATCCGACGAGCTACACCATCAACCTTAGTCGACATCTTTGAGGGAGTTTTTCTTGTTTTTATTCGATGAATCCTTTGTATGACGAGCTCCTTAGCTTTGTGATGTCGAACTAAACCTCCCAAGGCCACCGGGCTCCCGGTGAACCTTGGGAGGAGACTTTGTATGAATGACCTTGTATTGATTTGAATGAATGTGTTGGTTTGATTGTTTGGTTTTAATTCATCAACATGTTGTTCATTCTACATCGGATGGATTCCGTAGAATTGATTGTGAATGATACTTGTTTGGCGGGATGCTAGCGTGTATTAGGTCAGTTGATGAGTTAAAGAGGGATACATGTATTAACACAGCGGAGGTCCCGGGTGTTAATAGCCTTCCGCGCGTTTAGGGTTAATTTAGCCGAGAGTGTGCATTAGATTAACCCTAATCAAGACTCCTTGTTCTCATTGACATCGTAGGGGTATTTTCTGGATAGGAAAACCCGTACTGGATTAGGACTACACTACGGAGGTTCCAGGGTAGTCGACATCCGAGTCTAGCGGACCAAAACCTTGCCGACCTTATTTTTATAGTTATCATTTTCTTTCTTATTTAGTCTCCTCCCGGGGGAATCCTCGCCCGAGGCCTTCCTTAATTATCGGCTTCTTCATCCCTATCTTTATTTCGGATTGAGTTCTATTTTATTTGCATTTCTTTACTTGTTCTTTTTATTTAAAATTTGCATCAACCCTGTTTCGATCGATTAGAAAGTGACTCCCAAAGGGAAGTAATAGTAGATCTCGGGCCCTAGGGAATACGACCCTCCTTGTGAGGTTATTACTTGACGACCCGTGCACTTGCGGCCGGGGAGTCGCGTGTTAGCTCTGTAGCTAGTCGCGCGCTCGCTCATCAAGTTTTTGGCGCCGTTGCCGGGGACCACACCGAGAATACTAGGAAAACTTTTGGATCATTGCTCTAGTCATTTCGCTTTCACCTATAATTATTCATCTTTTATTATTTTCGTTTCCATTGTTTGTATATATTCACTAATATCTCCTTTTGCCTTTTGTTTTCTCAGGCGTTCTGTGCATGACTCGTGCAAACCCCACTGGGTTTGTAGAGCCAAACGAAGAAATCGAACGTGTTATACACCAACGGTTGAAGGAAACTCAAGTGGGTCCCTCCTCTGGATCAGTTGCTCCACCGGAATCAATCCCTATTGCTATGGCTGAAGAGAGAAGAACGTTGTCGGACTATGAGAGGCCACAGTTTACCGGTGGAGGGTTTAGTGTGCAAGCACCGGCCGTCAGTGCAGGAAATTTCAATTTGGCCAGACCAATCGGCATGATACAGAACACAGTACAGTTTGACGGTTTGGCCGATGAGGACCCGAATGAGCACTTATCCCGTTTCGTCCAAATGTGCTCGACATTTAAAGTCAATGGCCTATCTGACGATGCAGCTAGACTTCGTCTTTTCCCATTCAGTTTGCGGGGCGCCGCTTACAGGTGGCTCACGTCACTCGCCCCGGGATCCATCAAGGCATGGGAGGAAATGGTGAACAAATTTATGGGCCGATACTTTCCCCCGAGCAAAGCGGCAAGATTACGGCAAGAGATCTCCGCCTTTAGTCAAAGAGACAACGAAACCCTCTTTGAAGCCCATGAGAGATTTAAGGATCTTCTGCGAAAATGTCCACATCATGGTTTCGAAGCTTGGATGCGAGTACAGATACTGTATAATGGTCTGAGCTATCAGAATCGTCAACTCATTGATGCCACAGCCGGTGGATCCTTGAGTGGTAAATACCCCGAGGACGCCGAAGAATTAATTGAGAACATGGCACGTAATGAATCACATTGGGGTTCGAGGGCGAAAATGACTCAAGCTCGTGGAGTTCATGAAATAGATAGTAAGACTGCTCAGGATGCGAAGCTCGAAGCACTAGCGAAGCAAGTGAGTTTGCTTATGTCCGAAAGAACCGAGCATTCGAGCACAAGTGTCAAGCAAGTAATGAACTGTGGAACTTGTGGGGGGGGGGGGGGGGGGGGGGGGGGGGGGGGGGGGGGCATGATGCTGCTTGTTGCCCCATCGCTGTCCCTGATGCCGCCCCGATTGAACATGTTGATTATGTGAATCAGGGACAGAAATTTCAAGGAAACCCTTATGGTGGGACATACAACCCCGGGTGGAGAAATCACCCAAATTTCAATTGGGAAAATCAAAGCCAACAGAAATTTTCACAACCGCCAGGGTTTCAGGCACAGTCATCACAGGCACCTCCAACGGAAAGGAAATTCACCACCGAAGATGTCCTAGCTAAATACATGCAAATCACCGATGCAATGTTGAACACACTTGAAACGACAGTGAGGAACATGCAAGCTTCAATCCAGGGCATCGAAAAACACTTGGGACAGATTGCGGCATCCATGGCAGAAAGAACACCGGGTAGTCTCCCTAGCAACACTGAGACTAACCCACGAGAACATGTACAAGCTATCACTCTGAGGAGTGGTAGAGAGGTTGAGGTTCGGCCGACTCGTAGGCCAACTGAAAACAAGGAAAAGAACATGGTGAGAGGCACTCCCTCCGTGTGTGGGGAGGAAGCTAAGGACAACCATGACAATCCTATTGAACCTCAAAACAAAGAAAAAAAATTGCCAGAGCACCAACCTAAGGTCCCCTATCCGGCAAGACTCAATAGGGACAAGGAGGACACTCATTTCAAAAAATTTTTGGAGATGATCAAGCAACTCCACATTAATCTTCCACTTGTCGAGGCCTTTGCTCAAATACCAAAATATGGTAAGTTTATGAAGGAGTTGCTTACAAACAGGAAGAAACTTGAAGAAGCATCTACGGTGTCTCTTGGCGAGAATTGTTCGGCAATTATCCAAAGCAAATTGTCCGAGAAAATCAAAGACCCGGGTGGTCTAATTGTAGAGTGTCACTTTGGGGACTCGCTTGTAGAGAAAGCCCTCGCCGATTCCGGTGCAAGCATAAATGTTATGCCCTACAAGCTTTTCTTAAAACTTGGCCTTCAAGACTTAGAGCCGACACGGATCACCATACAACTTGCGGACCGGACTGTTAGACGCCCGCGTGGCATTGTCAGCGATGTGATTGTGAAAGTTGGTGGTCTAGTCTTTCCGGCCAATTTTGTTATCCTTGATGTTGATGATGCTACTGAGGTCCCCATCATACTTGGCCGGCCTTTCCTTGCCACATCCCGTGCCCTGTTGGATATCCAAGACGGGAAAATGACCTTGCGAGCCGGGAATGAAGAAGCCACTTTTAAAATTCCCGAGGCAATGAAACACCCCAAGGAGCTTGACGACACTTCCTATGCACTAGATGATACAGAACTACAAGTTGAAGATTGTGTGCATGAAGTCCTTATGATGAACCCCCTTGATGAATTATTACAAGATATTGATGTTGAGGAGGAAAAAGCACCAAAGAAGGCACAAGAAGACCCTCCTCATACACATCCGGACAAGGCACAAAGGAGAAGCAAAGAAGAACGATCATGGAAGCGAGCATGGAAAAAGGTGACTCCTAAGGTCAGCAAAGCAAGCAGAAACTCTCATGAAAAGGGACACATGGCATGCTTCGTCGACCTAGGTACGCACAATGTTGATTCTCTCCTTTCCTTGAATTTATCGGCGGGGTCATCATTTGCATACATGGGAAATTCAGGTAATATCTCTGCCTTTGAACCACCTTGATGATGAGAAACTTGAACGTCAGGCTCATGACGCTAAACAAGCGCTTGTGGGAGGCAACCCATGATTTTTACAATTCCGTATTTTTATTAAGCATGAATTAGGTTTAGATTGTGAGCTCTCCTCTTCATTCGTTCTTGGTGTGATTTACTGTGTATGTCTGTGTTTCTCCCCCATCTAGGTGAAGCCCCGTTTGTTTTGTGTTTTTCAACATGTTTCAATTGTCCGAGATGAGTTTCGTCACGTTTGTAATGTTGAAGACTAGTTTTGGTTTGGAACTAGCTGATTTTTGAGTGTTTTGCAGGACTCTGTGCGGCTACTGTGCGGCCGCATAGAGGCCGCACACCCTTGGCAGAAGGGTGTGCGGCTGGTGTGCGGCCCACACACCACCCGCGCACCCCAGCCAGAGGGGTGTGCAGTTGGTGTGCCGCCCGCACACCACCCGCACATTTGGACCAGTCTTGCTGCATAAATTTCTTCTTCTTCGGCTTTTCTCCACCTTCTAGCACTAATCTTGATCTCTTCACTTCCCGTCGCATCGTTTCAACTTTAAAAACATTTTCAAAACCCCATTTCCCTTCATGTTTTCAAGATATTCTACCATTGCTTGATCTTCATCTCTGACGATGTAGCTCAATTGTCCGATCAAACCACGTGGAGGAAACACAGAGGACTTTGAACGACCCCACCCATCTTTTTAATTCGAGAGCTCACTTCCCTTTTATTGTCTGTTGTTTTCTTTATTTTTGTGTGGTTGATGGATGCTTGACTCGACGTCTTTTTTCCTTGCAGGTTGAACAAGACGTCCATTTCTCTTCCTCTCCACTTTGCTAGTTGCCATGGTGATGGCCACCCCGAGCTTATGCCTTACAAGTTTCTCGGGGAAGTTCACGAAACCACCCTCCTTATTTTTAATATACTAATTTTTCTGTACTGCTGATTCTTGTACATTGAGGGCAATGTACTGCTTTAAGTGGGGGGTGGGTATACATGTCTTAGAGTGATTTCGTGAACTTGTATGAAAATGTTTGAATTGTTGCACGATTGTAAAAACTAGGATGGCTTAGCTAATTGTGATTGTATGATAGCTCGAAACCGTGATAAATGCTAAGCTCCTTATGACCTTGCACACTTGAGATTTTCATGTCATTCTAGGCATTTCTCGCACTATTCCCCTAGGTAGAACCCTGGACATCTAGGTGAGGGACCACAGCACCTTCGTGACCCTCTTAGTTGCTAACCCATACTAGTGGGTTCGAGCCTTGGCGTGTTAGAATGTCGTCTAATAAAGTTTTAAGGACCTTCTTCTTGTTCTTTTTTTGCAATACGGTCGGAAAAAAAAAAAAAAAAAAACGTGGACAGTGCTTCTCTGCCCTAATAGCGAAGTAACTTGGGGTTCTGGCTCCTAACCAGAGTGTTCCTCTTGCCAAAAGCTATAAGGACAGTACTGTATGCGGCCTCTGCAGTTCCCGCATGACAGCCCGCATGAAGCTCCAGACTTAGCCGTTTCGCCAAAGGGTTCGTGCTACAGGATCGGCTACAGTAGTCGCTATAGTGGGGGGTATTTGATAAGTGCCTAAATACATCATGTTTTAGCAATGATATTCTTGTGCTTTCGTGCAACTTGTATGTGTTTTGATGACATTTTGCGCACTTGATGCTTTTATTTTCATTTTAGGGTTTTGAGGACCAAGTGCGCGAGATTAAACAGTATTCGTGTCATTTCGGGGATGATTTATGAAGAAACGAAGAGTTGGAGCACCCCGGAAGCCGACGCGCCGCGCACGGGCTGGTTTTTCTCGGCCGTGTGCGGCCACTGTGCGGACCGCGCCGTGGCCGCAGGCACCAGGCAGAAGCCTGTGCGGCCTGTGCGCAGGGCCGAACACTGGCCGCACGTCACAGCCAGAAGGCTGTGCGGCCTGTGTGCAGCCCCGCACAATGGCCGCACAGCACATCCAGAAGGCTGTGCGGTCACTGTGCAGCCCCGCACAATGCCCGCACAGCTTCGAGCTATATATGGGCTCTTTCAGGTGTTTTGGGGGGAACTGGTTCTCTATCCGGCCTCCACTCCATCACTCACCACTCTCATCTTCTTTGGAGGTATTTGGAGGAATTCTTGGGCAGATTTGAAGGAGAGAAGAAGGGGAAGACGTAGAGAAGCTTCATAGGGCTCGCCTGCGCGGATCCGACGAGCTACACCATCAACCCTAGTCGACATCTTTGAGGGAGTTTTTCTTGTTTTTATTCGATGAATCCTTTGTATGACGAGCTCCTTCGCTTTGTGATGTCGAACTAAACCTCCCAAGGCCACCGGGCTCCCGGTGAACCTTGGGAGGAGACTTTGTATGAATGACCTTGTATTGATTTGAATGAATGTGTTGGTTTGATTGTTTGGTTTTAATTCATCAACATGTTGTTCATTCTACATCGGATGGATTCCGTAGAATTGATTGTGAATGATACTTGTTTTGCGGGATGCTAGCATGTATTAGGTCAGTTGATGAGTTAAAGAGGGATACATGTATTAACACACCAGAGGTCCCGGGTGTTAATAGCCTTCCGCGCGTTTAGGGTTAATTTAGCCGAGAGTGTGCATTAGATTAACCCTAATCAAGACTCCTTGTTCTCATTGACATCGTAGGGGTATTTTCTGGATAGGAAAACCCATACTGGATTAGGACTACACTACGGAGGTTCCGGGGTAGTCGACATCCGAGTCTAGCGGACCAAAACCTTGCCGACCTTATTTTTATAGTTATCATGGTCTTTCTTATTTAGTCTCCTCCCTGGGGAATCCTCGCCCGAGGCCTTCCTTAATTATCGGCTTCTTCATCCCTATCTTTATTTCGGATTGAGTTCTATTTTATTTGCATTTCTTTACTTGTTCTTTTTATTTAAAATTTGCATCAACCCTGTTTCGATCGATTAGAAAGTGACTCCCAAAGGGAAGTAATAGTAGATCTCGGGCCCTAGGGAATACGACACTCCTTGTGAGGTTATTACTTGACGACCCGTGCACTTGCGGCCGGGGAGTCGCGTGTTAGCTCTGTAGCTAGTCGCGCGCTCGCTCATCAAGTTTTTGGCGCCGTTGCCGGGGACCACACCGAGAATACTAGGAAAACTTTTGGATCATTGCTCTAGTCATTTCGCTTTCACCTATAATTATTCATCTTTTATTATTTTCGTTTCCATTGTTTGTATATATTCACTAATATCTCCTTTTGCCTTTTGTTTTCTCAGGCGTTCTGTGCATGACTCGTGCAAACCCCACTGGGTTTGTAGAGCCAAACGAAGAAATCGAACGTGTCATACACCAACGGTTGAAGGAAACTCAAGTGGGTCCCTCCTCTGGATCAGTTGCTCCACCGGAATCAATCCCTATTGCTATGGCTGAAGAGAGAAGAACGTTGTCGGACTATGAGAGGCCACAGTTTACCAATGGAGGGTTTAGTGTGCAAGCACCGGCCGTCAGTGCAGGAAATTTCGATTTGGCCAGACCAATCGGCATGATACAGAACACAGTACAGTTTGACGGTTTGGCCGATGAGGACCCGAATGAGCACCTATCCCGTTTCGTCCAAATGTGCTCGACATTTAAAGTCAATGGCCTATCTGACAATGCATCTAGACTTCGTCTTTTCCCATTCAGTTTGCGGGGCGCCGCTTACAGGTGGCTCACGTCACTCGCCCCGGGATCCATCAAGACATGGGAGGAAATGGTAAACAAATTTATGGGCCGATACTTTCCCCCGAGCAAAGCGGCAAGATTACGACAAGAGATCTCCGCCTTTAGTCAAAGAGACAACGAAACCCTCTTTGAAGCCCATGAGAGATTTAAGGATCTTCTGCGCCAAGATCTACGCCAAGAAAGGCCTCCCAAGAATCAACGGTACTTCGACATCCTCATCCACATCAAGCACGACAAAGTCCACCGGAAAGACGTACTTGTCCACTTTTACCAAGACATCTTCCACAATTCTCCTCGGATGCCTCACCGATCGATCCGCAAGTTGAAGTGTCATCCGAGTGGGTCTAGGCTTGCCCAAGCCTAGCTTTTGGAAGAAGGTATAGGGCATGACATTGATGCTTGCCCCCGAATCGGCCAATGCCATCTCCTCACCCAGATTGCCAATGTTGCAAGGTATGATAAAACTCCCGGGATCTTTTCTCTTACTCGGCATGTTCTTTTGCAAGACGGCCGAGCAATTTGCATCAAGTACTACAGCTGCACTCTCCTCCAACTTCCTCTTATTGGTTAAGAGGTCCTTTAGGACCTTCGCGTACTTGGGCATTTGGGCTAATGCTTCGGCGAATGGTATGCTGATGTGCAATTGCTTGAAGATACCCAGAAATTTCTTGTATTGTTCGTTGTCTTGGTCATTCTTCAACCTCGAAGGGTAGGGGATCCTTGGTTTGTAGGGGGGTGGTGCCATCTCCTTATCTTTTGGAGCTTCTTTCCCTACTTCTTCTACTCCGGTTGCTTCATTTGTCTTCTCTAGAGGGAGAGTTCTCTCGACCTCTTTCCCACTCCTCAAGGTAATTGCCTTAAGTTGTTCCCTTGGGTTAGTCTCCGTATTGCTAGGCAAACTACCTTGAGGCCTTTCCGCCAATGTCTTCGCAATTTGCCCTACTTGATTTTCCAAATTATGTAGGGAGGCGGTGTGATTGCGAAGAGTAGCCTCCACCGATTGAAATCTAGCATCCGATGAAGAAACGAACCATGTGAGCGCTGTCTCAAGATTGGTCATCTTTCCTTCTAGCCCGGTCACTCGGCATTCTAAATTCGGAGCTTGTTGGCTTTGAAATCCCGGTGGTGCACTATTTTTCTGTTGTGACTGTCCTTGATTGCTCCAAGAAAAATTCGGATGGTTCTTCCACCCCGGATTATATGTTCCACTGTACGGGTTGCCTTGGCCTTGTCCTCTATATGAATTTCCAACAAAATCGGCCTGCTCTACCGCACTAGTGCCTCCAATAGCAATAGGACAATCGCTTGAAGCATGTCCTCCCCCACAACCGTTACAAGTAGTGATGGCCGCAACTCTTGGCGAAGCTAGAGCATCTAGCTTCTTACTCAACGATTCCACTTGTGCCGCCAACGATGTAACCGCATCAACCTCATGAATTCCGGCAACCTTTTTCCTATCCCTTGAGTTCCATTGATAGCTATTCATAGCCATCTCCTCTACAAGGTGCCGAGCTTCACCGGGAGTCTTGCTTCCTAGAGTTCCTCCGGCCGCCGCAGGTAGGAGTTATTTGGTACTCGGATTCAACCCGTTATAGAAGGTGTGAATGATCATCCACTCGGGGAATCCATGTTGCGGGCACTTACGAAGGAGCTCCTTGAACCTATCCCATGTCTCGAATAGAAACTCCAATTCCATCTGCACAAAGGATGATATCTCATTCCGGAGCCTTGCTGACTTTCCCGGCGGAAAGTATCTAGCCAAGAATGCCTCGGCCATCTCCTCCCACGTAGTAATGGAGGGTCTCGGTAATGAGTGAAGCCAATGTCTTGCTTTTCCCTTCAATGAAAATGGGAAGGCTCTCAAACGACTCGCGTCGTCCGTCACTCCATTAATCTTCAACATGTCGCACACTTCAAGGAAATTCTCTATATGACTGTTGGGATCTTCATTGGCCAACCCATTGAATTGTGCGGACTGTTGTAACATCTGAATGAACGAAGGCTACAACTCAAAGTTGTTTGCCGTAATTGGGGGCCTCACAATGCTCGATTGGGTCCCCATTACGCATAGTCAGACAAGGTCCTCTGCTGTTCGTTCTGTTCTGTCATTGCTTCTGACCCTTCTGTTTCAATATCGGCTTGATTCGAAGCTTCTTGCACGGGTTCTTTTCCCTTGCGATGTGCTCTTTTTCCAATGTCCGGGTCTCCTTCAACAAGAATCGAAGGGTTCCCACGGGTCATAACCTGAGACCAAAGCAAAGGAAAGAAAAGTAAGAACAATGATAGATAAAGAAAATATGGACGAGAAAGTGAAGTCAATAGCTAAAATAGTGAAAAACAAATATCTAAAACGCCTATTCCCCGGCAACGGTGCCAAAAACTTGACACGACCCCTTGCGTGTATCCCGCAAGTGCACGGGTTTGTCGAAGTAATAAAAGTTACCCCGGTGAGAGGGTAGTCGAATCCACAGGGAATAGGGAGTTAGAGTATGAGATTTCACTATTAAAACTATGCGAAGTACGGAAAAGTAATAATCGATTCGTGTGTGAATTGTGAGAACAACTATACTAAAAGACAGGAAATTAAATAGAGAGAGATGAAAGATTAGAGAGTGCAAGAAAAAGTGATTAAGGAGGATTTAACAATGAATGAAGTGGGGTATCCGGACAAGTTACATCTAGGATCTATGCTTCTAGTGCAAGACTATGCTATTATAACTTCCTATTGATGCTAATTCAGTCGAGGAAATCCTTAGACTCACGGTCCCAAACCTAAGGTCAACCGTGACTAACCCCAACATTATGCCCCGGTATTAGGATTCACAACGACCCTTCACTCTATCGCTGGCACGATTAATTCCCAGGGGAGTACATCTACCTAAACCTCACACTACGTGGGATTGCATTAAGTTCTAGGGATTCCTAGTGATTAAACCTGTTCCTATGTGTAGTTCTAACTCTTTGGTCCAGGAGGAAGAACCCTAGTCTAGATTAAGCCCCAGTGCATAGGATTCACTTCAACCCTTCACTCTGTTACTCGCGTAACTAAGCCCCAGGGGAGTTTATCTACCTAGCACTTCACTCTATCTTGACCACTAATAAATCAAGGAAACGGAGGTAGGGAGAAATCACACCGGAAGGGAAAGGGGTACATCGCTACCTCACAACTCTCTCTCTCAACCCTCTTCAATTTTGAATAGTCTAATCCTATAGGAGTTGTCACACCTCCAAAGGAAAACCTAGATTGCTCTCAACCCTAGTATCACATCTAAGGGAAAACAATAGCAAAATAAAATCAAGATTGAAACTCAATTCTTATTCATCAATAATGGAAAAGCATAATAACAATGTCAAAGAAACATGATAACCCTAGAATTTACAAGTCCGAATACCCACAAGGGGTTTAGCTTCTCATGGAGCTATACATGTTCATCAATGTATGAAATAAAACACAAAGTAAAGACATAGATGAAAACCCCCTTGCGTATGGTGTGGCCGTGGTCTTGTGCGGCCGCCGGACGTCGGTGATGATGCCGATGACGCGCTCTAAACCTCCACGAAGTACTCTCCAAAACCCTTGCCGCACTCCCAGAAGTTGGGGAGAAGAATAGGTCAAAAGATGTCTCAAAAAGTCTCCAAATCGGGCTTTTATAATGTGGAGTCGCGGCTTTAAATTTGCTGAAAACGGGATTTCACACGGCCGTGTGGAATTTCCACACGCCCGTGTGAAGTTTCTGGAATTCTGAGTGTTTTTGCTACAGTAATTTTATTACAGTACTGCTACAGTAATTGTGCCGAAACACTCCCGAATTCGTCGTTCTTCATCGAGGCTGTTGAATTGGGCACACAATCAACGGTAGATCATGTCGGTTGCGTCGAATCGCCTAATTGGTGAAGTTCTCATTGTTGGTATGAGTTAGACTTATTGTGAATGTGACTGCCTTTGTGCCCCTCCAAAGGAGGTTGGCACACACTCACAAGTCTATGCTCACGCCTTGCTCCTTGCTTGGTCCGAAAAACTTCCCAACAATGCCAAACACGAACTAACTTCGTTCCTGTCCTTCATTTTATCTTCGCAACCCTACAATGCACAAAAGTAAACAATTGCACACTTTTTAGTGATAAAATCTGATTGAATTAAAGCTCATTGCAAGATAATAACGCTTTCGCATTACTATAACACGAGCACTTATCAGCAATATATACTCTTGATAGATGATCTTTGACAACATCCTGAACGGGAAAATTCCATGGCTAGATGTTCCCAATGAGATGTCATTTGAAGAGAAGGACTTAATTGATAGGTTTCGCCAGTATTTCCTTAAATTCCTTATTTGAATAGCTTACAAGCTTTGTGCTCTTTCAACCCTTGTGTTAATTATTAGTTTAGCTTGTCCTCACCAAGCCAAGTTAACAGACATAGTTGTGTTGTCATAACTTTCTTGTGGAAAAATGGATGGTATATATTTGTGTTTCTAACTTTTGCTTAAGGAATTGTAAACTACATTCAACTCAGCATTGAGAAGAACTTTGGAAAATGGTATGTCAAGCCTGTCTGGAATCTGAACTAGAGTGTAGTTTTCTCATTGATTCTCTGTTTGCAAATTGGAACTTCAATCATGTCAATCACTTGAGTTTCTGAAAAAAAATTTCAATATGATGATATCTATATTTCTCATTCCTTGGAAATATAATCGTGCATATCTGATGATTAGTTCATTTTGAGGTTGATTACTATCTAGATTGAGATGCATCCGAATTCTTTACTGCAGGTTTCTGATTTAAGATCCTAATTTGCGACTTGGTGCAAATGGTGCAGCTGAGGTTATAATATGCAAATTTCCGTGCTTCTTTATCACCTTTTTGTAATGGAAAACTTCTGTGAGCACTCAGACTTATGCATTTTGTTGATTTTGCAAGTTAAAGCACACACTTTCTTCAAGGAAATTAACTGGGGCAGCCTTGCTTTGCAGAAGGTATGGACTAGTGATTATTTGCTATTAGACCTTGGAATTATTATTGCATATAGCATAGTTTTTGATAAGTGCTTGTGTTATAATAATGCGAAGTGTTATTATCTTACAATGAGCATTACTTTCATCAGATTTTATCATTAAATAGTGTGCATTTGTGTGCTTTTGTGCATTGTAGGGTTGTGAAGCTAGTTTGGAGGAAAAGAGCAAAGTTAGATCGTGTTCGCCGTTGTTGGAGAGTTTTTGGAAGGAGCAAGGAACAAGGCACGAGTCTAGACTTGTGGGTGTGTGTCAACCTCTTTTAGAGGGTCACAAAGGCAGTCATATTCACAATAAGTCTAATTCGTGTAGCATAAGAGAACTTCACCAATGAGGAGAATTGAAGCAATCGGCACGATTTACCGTTGATTGTGTGCCGAATTCAACGGCCTCGATGAAGAACGATGAATTCTGGAGCTTTTCGGTAAAAGTGCTGTAGCTAGTTAACACAGGAAATACTGCAGCAAGTTACTGTTCACTATTTGCCGAAATTCAGCAAAACAGAGACTTCGCATGGGCGTGTGGAAATTCCACACGGCCGTGTGAAATCCTAATTTCAGTCGATTTAAAGTCGCGACTCAACACTATTTAAAGGCACTTTTGAGACTTTTTGGGGGATCTTTTGGCATATCTTTTCGCCTAACATCTGGAGGGTTGTGTCTAGGGTTTGGAGAGGACCTTTGAGCTATCGGCATCGACATCGACGTCCGGCGGTTGCACAAGACCACGACCACACGCTACACAAGGGGGTTTTCATCTATGCTTTTGGTTTGTGTTTATTCTCATAGTTTGATGGATTTGTATAGCTCCATGAGGAGCTAAACCTCTTGTGGGTATTTGGACTTGTAAACCCTAGGATGATTATGTTTCTATGACATGTTATTATGCTTTCTTTATTGATGAATAAAATTGAGTTTCAATCTTAATTGCATCTTGTATTGATTTTTCCTTTGGAGGTGTGACAACTCCTATAGGGTTAGACTACTTAAGATTGAAGAGGGTCTAGAGGGTGAGTCGTGAGGTAGCGAAACGTCCCCTTTCCCCTCCAGTGTGATTCTCCCTAGCTCTTGTTCCAAGAGTTCTTAGCGGTCGAGATAGAGTGAAGTGCTAGGAGATGAACTCCCCTGGGGCTTAGTTGCGCGAGCAACAGAGTGAAGGGTTGTAGTGAATCCTAGTGCTGGGGCTTAATTGAGACTAGGGTTTTTTCACCTAGACCAAAGGGTTAGAGCTATACATAGGAATAGGGTTTATCACTAGGAATCCCTAGAACTTAAAGTAATCCCATGTGCTGTGAGGCTTAGGAAGATGGACTCCCCTAAGGCTTAGTTGAAAGGTCAACAAGAGTCAAGAGTCGTAGTGAAACCTAATGCCGGGGCATAATGTTGGGGTTAGTCACGGTTGACCTTAGGTTTGGGATCATGTGTTTAAGGATATCCTCAACTCATTAAATATCAATAGGAGAGTATAATAGCATTGTCTTGCACTAGAAGCATAAATCCTAGGGGTAGCTCGTCCGGGTACCCTATTTCACTCATTGATTGTCTTTCTCTTATTACTCTTGCTTGCACTCTCCTGCCTTCCATATTTCTCTTTTATTTCTTATTTTTCTAAAATTACTTTTGCAACCACACATTGATTCTATTCTCACTATCCGTACACCGCAATAGCCAAATAGCGAACACTTGTGTCTTTGATCCCTACTCCCTGAGGATTCGACTACCCTCTCAATGGGTACTATTATTACTGCGATAACCCATGCACTTTCGGGCCGCTGTCAAAGTTTTTGGTGTCGTTGCTGGGGAGTAGGCGTATTTTAGACATTTGCTTTTGGCTATTTTAGCTATTCATTTCGCTTTCTATTTCACACTTTCTTTGTCTATCATCGTGCTCACCTGTTTTCCTTTCTTGGTTTTCAGCCTCAAAAGGGATGTTTGATACAACTGAGATTTTTGATACACTTACAGGAATAGTGAAGGATGTGGAACAGAAAATGCAGTTGTTCACGGTACAATCAGTTACAAATTTCATTGAGTATGAGCAACTAGTGAGCATTCCTTTTGTAGAAGAAGAGGTCACTATTGATCATTCTTGTATAGAGCATATCATGAGTTGTGAATGGGGCAGTGTGTTGGACGAATTTGAGAAATCAACCCTAGCTTCTTCAAGTGGTGATACAGAAGAAAGTCTAGAGAGGGTCCTTGTTAAATTTGAATCATATTATCGGGAGCACAGGAAAGAAGTCTTTTCAGTGGGAATTATAGATTTGACTAAGGAAGCTTGTGAGATAGGAGTTGCAGAGGGATCTCAGGATCATCTCAACAGTCATGTTTCAGAGAACAATTCAGATAGTGTTATTGAACAGGAATCGACTCAGTTTGAAGAAATTGATAGATTAAAGGAGTGTCGATTGCGACCATCTATTGAAGAACCACCTGATGTGGAGTTAAAAACACTACCAGAACACTTGGAATATGCATTTTTAGCAGAAGAGATGAAGCTTCCCATGATTATAGCATCAGATCTCTCTTTGGATCAGAAGGCTAAGTTAGTGAATATGATGAAGAAACAAAAGTCTGCCCTTGCTTGGAAAATTACAGATCTGAAGGGCATAAATCCCTCATTCTGTAGCCATAAAATTTTAATGGAGGATAATTTCAAGTCAGTGATCCAACCTCAAAGAAGACTGAACCCGAATATGAAGGAAGTGGTCAAGGCAGAGGTGGTGAAACTGCTGGATGCGGGGATTATTTACCCTATCTTTGATAGTGCTTGGGTGAGCCCAACGCAAGTGGTTCCAAAGAAAGGGGGTATGACAGTGATCAAGAATGAAAGGAATGAACTCATTCCAACTAGAATAGTCACAGGATGGAGGGTATGCATTGATTACAGAAGATTGAATGACGCAACTCGGAAGGATCACTTCCTATTGCCTTTTATTGATCAAATGTTGGAGCGTTTGGCCAGGCATCAGTTTTACTATTTCTTGGATGGGATGTCAGGATACTTTAAGATTCATATTGCTCCAGAAGATCAAGAGAAGACAACATTTATTTGTCCTTACGGGACCTTTGCATATAGACGAATGCCGTTTGGACTATGCAACGTACCCACCACATTGCAACGTTGTTTGACTGCTATTTTTGATGACCTTTTGGAGGATATCATGGATGATTTTTCAGTGTTCGGTGACTCCTTTGATATATGTTTGAAAAACTTGGAGAGAGTGTTGATGAGATTTGAGGAGACAAACCTTGTGCTAAATTGGGAAAAGTGCTACTTCATGGTTCAAGAAGGCATCATTCTAGGGCACAAATCTCTTTGATGGGTATGGAGGTAGACAAGGCAAAAATCGAAGTCATAGATAAACTTCCTCCACCAACAAATGTTAAGGGAGTTCCGAGTTTCTTAGGGCATGCGGGGTTCTATAGGCTGTTCATCAAGGATTTTTCAAAAATCACACAAACATTGACTAAACTCCTCGAAAAAGATGTTCCGTTAGATTTTGGGGAAGAATGTACAACAGCTTTTAATGTGTTAAAAAAGAAATTAGTTCAAGCTCCAATTTTGATTACACTAGATTGGAATGAACCGTTCGAGTCATGTGCTATGCTAGTGACTATGCTATCGGAGTAGTTTTGGGCCAGAGAAAGGGCAAGCAGTTCGAACCTATTTACTATGGTAGTAAGACTCTTACAGGTGCGTAAGAGAATTATACTACTACAGAGAAGGAATTGCTAGCAGTTGTGTTCATCCTCGATAAATTCAGGCCGTATCTCATTTTGTTAAGAGTTATTGTGTTTACAGACCACTCAGTCCTCCGCTATCGTCTTAACAAGGCTGATGTGAAACCAAGATTGATCCGGTGGATATTTGATAAGTTCTTATGTTATAGTAATGCGAAGTGTTATCATCTTACAATAAGCATTATTTTTATCAGATTTTATCTCTAAATTATGTGTATTCATGTGCTTTTGTGCATTGTAGGTTTGTGGAGCTAATTTGTAGGAAATGAGAGAAGTTAGTTCACATTTGCCATTGTTGGGAAGTTTTCAAACTAAGCAAGGAACAAGGCACGGGTCTAGACTTGTGGGTGTGTGCCAACCTCCTTTAGAGGGGCACAAAGGCAATCACATTCACAATAAGTCTAGCTCGTGTTAGCATAGGAGAACTTCACCAAAAAGAAGAATTGAAGCAATCGGCACGGCTTATCGTTGATTGTGTACCTAATTCAACGACCTCGATGAAGAACGATGAATTCGGGAGCATTTCGGAAAAAGCACTATAGCAAATTATTGCAACAAAAGTTCTATAGCAAGTTATTGTTCACTGTTTGCCGAAAATCAGCATTCCAGAAATTCCACACGGGCGTGTGGAATTTCCACACGGCCGTGTGAAATCCTGATTCAGCTGATTTAAAGCCGCGACTCAATATTATAAAAGAACGATTTGGAGACTTTTTACACATCGTTTTGCCAATCTTTTCTCCCAACTTCTAGAGGGTTGCGGTTAGGGTTTCGGAGAGAACTTTGTAAAGGTTTAGAGTGCGTCATCGGTATCGTCATCGACGTCCGGCAGCTGCACAAGACCACGGCCACACCATATACAAGGGGGTTTTCATTGATGCTTTCAAGTTGTATTCCTTTTCATATTTTGATGGATTTTTATAGCTCTATGAGGAGCTAAACCACTTATGGATTATTATGCTTTTCCATTATTGGTGAATAAATTCTAGGGTTTATAAGTCCGAATACCCATAAGGGGTTTAGCTCCTCATGGACTATACAAATCCATCAAAATTTGAAATTGAAAGCAAATTGAAAGTATCAATGAAAGCCCCTTGTGTGTGATGTGGCCGTGGTCTTGTGCGGCTGTTGGACGTTGATGTCGACGCCGATGACGCGCTCCAAACCTCCACGAAGTCCTCTCCAAACCCTAGCCGTGCCTCTCCAGAAGTTAGGTCAGAAGAGAGCCAAAAAGATCCAAAAACAGTCTCCAAAACGGGCTTTTATAATGCTGAGTCGCGGTTTTAAATTGACTGAAATCGGGATTTCACACGGTCGTGTGGAATTTCCACACGCCCGTGTGAAATTGCTGAATTACTGATTTTCGGCAGACAGAGTGAACAGTAACTCGCTACAGTAGTTTTGCTACATTACTTACCACTGTGCTGCTACAGTACAAGCCGAAACGCTTCCAAATTTGTTATTCTTCATTGAGGCCGTTGAATTGGGCACACAATCAATGGTAGACTGTGCTGATTGCTTCAAATCGCCTTATTGACGAAGTTTTCCTTGTTAACATGAGCTAGAGTTATTGTGAATGTGACTGCTTTTGTGCCGCTCCAAAGGAGGTTGGCACACACTCACAAGTCTAGGCACATGCCTTATTCCTTGCTTAGTTTGAAAACTCCCCAACAACGGCGAACACGATCTAACTTCATTTCTTTTCTCCAATTTATCTTCACAACCGTACAATGCACAAAAGTAAACAAATGCACACTTTTTAGTGATAAAATTTGATTAAATTATTGCTCATTGCAAGATAATAACACTTCGCATTACTATAACACGAGGACTTATCAAACCCCCCCACACTTAAGCTTTTGCTTTTCCTCAAGTAAAATACAACGTGATAGTACTTGGGAAGAACAATTGAAAGTGCTCGGCCTTAGGTTCACCAAAAGTGTGCAAAAGAAGCATTCTACAAGTAAGGGGAAATCAAAACATTGGATAAGGTTATCATTGCTCTAGCTAAAAACTCGAATAAAAAAGGATAACAACTCAAAAACATGTAAGTGTGTGCGAATTCACTCAAGAGAATCAACGAGTACTCCTCAAACTCTTGTTACAAGGACTTATTTATATACACAAAGTAAGGAAGTAGTAGCTTCACTCAACCTCTAAGGTAGCCCTTTCCTAGGCGGCTGCCAAAGGTGGCTTTTCACACTTTCGAGGAGGTAGCTCTTTCTATCGAGGTAGTAGCTTTCAAGCTTCACATAAGATAGCTCTTTCTCTCATTAGGGCATAACTTGTATCCGACTTATGAGAGTAGCTACATACTTCATAGGAGGTAGCTCTTTCCACCACAAATGCAAAGCTAAACTAATATTCACAAGCTCACAAGTTTTTTTTTGCTACATAGAACTTCAAAACTTACTAAAGTAATACTAAACTAGTCCTTTAAAACTTCAAGTTCGAGTTTCCAAAAGATTGCAAGTGTGAGTAGTGCAATAAGAGGTAATCGAGCAAAAATTCCCTAAAAATTCAAGTAAAACTAGAGCATGATAGGATACAATATTAAAAAATTCTCCTAAACTCTAAGAATACAACCGTTACAACTAAGGTGAACCGCCACGATTGTTCTTGGTGAAGTTTTTGGCGCTGTTGCCGGGGAATAGGCATTTTAGATATTTGTTTTTCACTATTTTAGCTATTCACTTCGCATTCTATTTCATATTTTCTTTATCTACCATTGTTCTTATTTTTCTTTTCTTGGTTTACGGTTACAGGTTATGACCCGTGGGAACCCTTCGATTCTTGTTGAAGGAGACCCGGACATTGGATGAAGAACACATCGTAAAGGGAAGGAACCTGTGCAAGAAGCTTCAAATCAAGCCGATATTGAGACAGAAGGGTCAGAAATAATGGCAGAACAGAATGAACAACAACGAACATTGTCCGATTTTGCTAAACCCGCAGTCATGGGGACCTAATCGAGCATTTTGAGGCCCCCAATCACGGCAATGAATTTTGAGTTGAAGCCGTCATTCATACAGATGTTGCAACAGTCCACACAATTCAATGGGCTGGCCGATGAAGATCCCAACAGTCATATAGAGAATTTCCTTGAAGTGTGTGACATGTTGAAGATTAATGGAGTAACGCACGACGCAATTCGTTTGAGAGCCTTCCCATTTTCATTGAAGGGAAAAACAAGACATTGGCTTCATTCATTACCGAGAGCATCCATCACTACGTGGGAGGAGATGGCCGAGGCATTCTTGGCTAGATACTTTCCGCCGGTGAAATCTGCAAGACTTCGGAATGAAATATCATCCTTCGTGCAAATGGAATTGGAGTCTCTATTTGAGACATGGGATAGGTTCAAGGAGCTCCTTCGCGAGTGCCCGTAACATGGATTTCCCGAGTGGATGATCATTCAAACCTTCTACAACGGGTTAAATCCGAGTATCAAGCAACTCTTAGATGCGGCGGCCAGAGGGACTCTAGGAAGCAAGACTCCCGGTGAAGCCCGGCACCTTGTAGAGGAGATGGCTATGAATAGCTATTAATGGAATTCAAGCAACAGAAAGAAGGTTGCCGGAATTCATGAAGTTAACGCGGTTACATCATTGGCGGCACAAGTAGAGTCACTAAGTAGGAAGCTTGATGCTTTAGCTTCACTAAGAGTTGCGGCCATCACTACATGTAACGGTTGTGGGGGAGGTCACGCTTCGAGTGATTGTCCGATTGCTATTGGAGATACTAGTGCGGTGGAGCAGGTTGATTTTGTTGGTAATGCTTATAGAGGACAAGGCCAAGGCAACCCGTACAGTGGAACATACAATCCGGGGTGGAAGAACTACCCAAATTTCTCTTGGAGCAATCAAGGGCAGTCACAACAGAAAAATAATGCACCACAGGGATTTCAAGGCCAACAAGCTCCGAACTTAGAAAGCCGAGTGACCGGGTTAGAAGGGAAGATGACCGATCTCGAGAGAGCCCTTACACGGTTTGTTTCATCTTCGGATGTTGGATTTCAATTGGTGGAGGCTACTCTTCGCAATCACACCGCCTCCCTACACAATTTGGAAAATCAAGTAGGGCAAATTGCGAAGACATTGGCGGAAAGACCTCAAGGTAGCTTGCCTAGTAATATGGAGACCAATCCAAGGGAGCAACTAAAGGCAATCACCTTGAGGAGTGGGAAAGAGGTTGAGAGAACTCTCCCTCTAGAGAAGACAAAAGAAGCACCCGAAGTGGAAGAAGTAGGGGGAGAAGCACCAAAAGAGAAAGAGGTGGCACCACCACCCTACAAACCAAGGATCCCATACCCTTCGAGGTTGAAGAATGACCAAGACAATGAGCAATATAAGAAATTTCTGGGCATCTTCAAACAATTGCACATCAACATACCATTCGCGGAAGCATTAGCCCAAATGCCCAAGTACGCGAAGTTTCTAAAGGACCTCTTAACCAATAAGAGGAAGTTAGAGGAGAGTGCAGCTGTAGTTCTCGATGCTAATTGCTCGACCGTCTTACAAAAGAACATGTCGAGTAAGAGGAAAGATCCCAGGAGTTTCATCATACCTTGCAACATTGGCAACTTGGGTGAAGAGATACCATTGGCCGATTCCGGGGCAAGTATCAACGTCATGCCCTACACATTCTTCCAAAAGCTAGGCTTGGGCGAGCCTAGACCGACTCGGATGACACTTCAACTCCGGGATCGATCGGTGAGGCATCAGAGGGGTGTTGTGGAAGATGTATTGGTGAAGGTAGACAAGTACATCTTCCCGGTGGACTTTGTTGTGCTTGATGTCGACGAGGATATCGAGGTGCCGCTGATTCTTGGGAGACCGTTCTTGCGCACTTCCAAGGCTTTGATAGACATGGACGGTAGAGAGCTCACACTCAGAGTCGGAGATGACAAGCTCACTTATCGACTCGCCGAAGCCATGAGACATTCTCTTGACTTTGATGACACTCTTTATTATCTTGATGTTACTGATGATTGCATTGATGAATATGTGTAGAAAATGTTAAACCCGGATCCATATGAAGGGTGGCCGGACCAAGACATGGAGATACAAGAAGAAGAAGTACTTGCACTTGGTCCAGTCAAGATAGACATCAAGATGGAGAAGGAGCGTATGAAGAAGATGCTTCGGAGGATGAAGAGGTCGAAAAGACACCACAAGAAGAACCCCAACAAGAAAGGGGATGAGCATTCACGGAGTAAGTGTGTTACACCCTCTTGTGGTAACAAATTCGACAACTCTCCCTTTACTCTACAAAGACTATGTAATGCATGTTTTCAGGTTGTAGGGAAGAGGGCAACCTTCATTCATGAACCTCCGTAAGGTAAGATCAGGTACGTCAAGCTTAGTGACGTTAAACAAGCACTACTTGGGAGGCAACCCAAGGTTTTACAGTTTTTCTAGGAGTTAGTTTCGTTTTAGTCTGAATAAAAGTCTTAGTTTTGGTGTCCTAATTTTCATGTGCTTATGCTGTGATTTCCATTGTGGATTATTGACGTTTTCGTGTGCCTTAATGTTAATTGATGAAGTTTAAGTCGGTTGAGTGTGTTTTCCATGGTATCTGGTCGTGTTTTGATGGTTTTCACAGGCTCCAAACATCGTATTTGTGTTTTTGAATTTTTGGGAGATCCTGTGAATTTTTTCTAAGTAGCCCAGATAAAACACACGGCCATGTGGAAATTACACACGGGCGTGTGTTACCAATTAGAGCTCAACCAGTGAAGACACAGGGGCGTGTCTATGCCCCTGTGAATAACCTCAGAAGGGGCACACGGCCGTGTGGAAATTCCACACGGCCGTGTGGAAATTCGCAGAACTTAAACTCTTTTCCAGAGAGTCCACAGGGCCGTGTGAGTGCCCCTGTGAATGCCACTGTGCCAAGGCACACGACCGTGTAAAACTCTGCAGAGAAAAACCCCTTCTTCCCGAGAAAACACAGGGGCGTGTGGGTACCCCTGTGGGGGAGCTTGTGAAAGGCACACGGCCGTGTGAAATATTTAGCGTTTCTCGGGCAAGTCAGAGAGACCACAGGGGCGTGTGTTGGCCCCTGTGGCCGGCCTTGTGTCTTGGCCAGGTGGGGCACACGGCCGTGTGGAATTAACACACGACCATGTGAAAATTTTGAGAGACCTTCTGTATTTTCCCGTGAATCCACAGGGCCGTGTGGGGGCCCCTGTGGATCCCCCTGTGAAGGCACACGGCCGTGTGGATTGTTCACACGGCCGTGTGGGGTAGCCCAGAGAGTGAACAGAATGCACACAGGGGCGTGTGATGGCCCCTGTGAACCCTAATTTCAGAGGCACACGGCCGTGTGGAATTTCCACAGGGCCGTGTGATTTCCCAGAACGTCAAAAGCCGCGCGATTTCTTTTGGTTTTCACTTGTGCCTCTTGACATTTTCATTCTAAACTCTTCTCTACCATCTCTATTACTTTCCCGACCGTCTTAGAGGATTTGTGAGGTGTTATTGGAGTTTTTCCGGCCGATTTTAAAACATTTCTTCATCCACTTCATCGGTAAGAACTTCAAGCCTTTTTCTTCGTCAATTCTTAATTTGATTCGTTCTATTGGATGATTTCGCTTGTTTTAAATGCTTATTATGTTTGCGAACATGTTTTAGATGAATGTAGAACGAATTTAGTTGTAAATTTTGGAATTTTAGTCCCATGGCCGTGATGCTCTGTCCGCTAGAAGCTCCACACGGCGTGTGGAATTTCCACACGGCCGTGTGGATTTCTGCAGAATGAGTTTCTGAACTGATTTTTAAAATTTTCTTTTGCAATTTTGCAGATATGGCTTCTAGGTCTAAGAAATCGGTCGGTAAGCACTCACTGCAGCAACTTACACGAAACTCGGGGTGCTACAGAGCCGAATGTCGTCCCGTAAGCCAGCCCGCATGAGTTGCTGGAATTGGGTTTTTAAAGGGAAAGTAGTTCATTTTTGAGAGGAGAAGCCCTAGGTCTTGAGCAAACTTGCCACCATCTTCAAATCGGAGCTAGAAGCTGCCGTCGGAGGCCATTTCTGGGGAGAGAATGACAAGGAGAGCGACATACGACGAGATCCACCTTTTTGATCCATAGTTGAGAGGAGAATCGACAAGGGAAGGCACCTATTTGGTGGCGTCTTTGGAACGTCATTCGGCCTCTATCGTTTGAGGGAGTGTTCTTGTCTTTGTATTTGGTTGTTTCTATGTAGTATCTTGTGTATTTTGTATTCATGGGCAACTAAACCCCAAGGTCACCGGATGTAGGTGAACCTTGGGGGTGAACTTGTGTAGGATGCTTGCTTGACTTGATTTATGCATTTTGGGACTTGTTTGTGAATCTTGTTTGGTGTATTTGAATGCTTGGTATGCATGAGAACTCCGTGTATCAATGTTTAGAAAATGCTAGGAAGCATGATCATTGCCCTAGTATTAGCCTCACCAAGCTTGGTAGGGATACATGTATGAATACACCGTGACCATCGGGTATTTGTACCCCTCCAATTGTTAGGGTTGACCTAGATTGTGTCTTCTCCCTAACTTCAGAAACCTTTTGCTCCCTTTGCAATCATGTGAGGATTCGAGCGGAAGGAATTCCGTATTCGATACTTGTACCGGATTAGGGACCAATTTCCATGACCATCGTGTTGGTCTAACTTCGGGTTTCTTGGCCCAAACTACCCATTTGCATGCTAGTTAAGGCAAACCCCGCACTGTAGTAGCCCTCTTGGTAATCCTCATCCGTGACCCTCTCTTTACATTGTTTTACCCCTTGCTTATTGCTTCCACCTTAGAGCATTTTATTTGCATGTTAATCATCTTTTTAATTTCTTTTGCACAACACTTAACTTGATCGGCCAAACAATCACATGAAGAGGAAGTAAGGGTAGGCTCTCGGGCCCTTGGGAATACGACCCCCTCGCGCGTGCGTGAGGGGTATTACTTGATGACCCCGTGCACTTGCGGGTCGAGTCAATCAAGTTTTTGGCGCCGTTGCCGGGGACCCACGAGAGATATCCGGAAAACTTAGAGTTGGTTGATTTGGCCATTGTTTTGTTTCGTGTTTTTTACCACTGTATATATATTCCGTTTCATTCCTTTTATTTTGTAAATATCTCTTACCTATCGTTTAACCATGTCTTCGTCAGGTGACTGGAGCAATTATTATCGGTCTCAGAAGGCGCACCTTTACTACTCAAGCGCAGGGACTACATTGAACCCTCCAAGCTTATATGATGATCAGTGGATGAGGCAGCACTATGAAGGCTCAACCAGCTCTACCACAGAAAATTACGACACTGGGTCTGTTCTCCAACAGTATATGTAGACTGAAAGGGTGAATCTGGTACGGTCTTTTGGACCCTCTAGCTGCCTGCTCGATCCAGTCAATAATTGGACGGAGAATAATTCGGATGAACACTTAGGGTCGTGGGCTCCAGTTGACAAGGAGACAGATCAAACAGGGTCAGAGAGTTCAGAAGGAAAGGACTGTTTACAGGAAGAGCACATGAATTCAGTTGAAGTAGAGCAACATGAAATGGAAGATAGCTCGGGGAATGATAGTTCATCTGAAATGGAAGATCAAAGAATCGAAAAGAATGATTTGAGCAATTATGGGAGATTGAAGTCATCGCTTGAAGAACCCCCTGAACTGGAATTGAAGCAACTGCCGGACCATCTAGAGTATGCCTTCTTGGGGAAAAATTCTACACTTCCTGTTATCATCGCAGCAGACTTAATCAGACAGCAGAAGGATATGCTCTTGGATGTACTAAAAAAACACAAGAAGGCAATTGCTTGGAAAATCGCTGATATTAAGGGGATCAGTCCGTCATTCTGTACTCACAAAATTCTTATGGAAGACAATCACAGGCCTGTGGCAATACCTCAATGAAGACTGAACCCTAACATGAAAGAGGTAGTGAAGAATGAAGTCATCAAGCTCCTTTATGCGGGCATTATTTATCCCATTTCTGACAGTGCATGGGTGAGTCCAGTTCAAGTAGTACCCAAGAAAGGGGGTATGACAGTCGTGACCAATGAGAAGAATGAATTGATACCTACCAGAACGGTAACAGGATGGAGGGTTTGCATAGACTACAGAAAGCTTAATGATGCTACAAGGAAAGATCATTTCCCCCTACCCTTCAATGATCAGATGCTTGAGCGACTTGCCGGCCACTCCTACTATTGTTTCTTGGATGGTTTCTCTGGATACTTTCAAATTCCTATAGCCCCAGAAGATCAAGAGAAAACTACTTTCACTTGCCCTTATGGTACTTTCGCTTACCGGCGGATGCCTTTTGGACTTTGCAATGCGCCGGCCACTTTTCAGAGGTGTATGATGGCCATCTTTGAAGACATGGTAGAAGACATTATGGAAGTGTTCATGGATGACTTCTCCGTGTTCGGTGACTCGTTCGATCTATGCCTCAACAACCTTGAACGAGTCCTGAGTAGATGCGAAGAAACAAATCTGGTGCTTAGTTGGGAGAAATGTCATTTTATGGTCAAGGATGGCATTGTCCTGGGACACAAAATTTCAAAACAGGGGATTGAAGTGGATAAGGCAAAGGTCGCTACTATTGAAAAACTTCCTCCTCCAACTTCAGTGAGGGCAATCAGGAGCTTCCTAGGACATGCTGGGTTTTACAGAAGATTTGTGCAAGACTTCTCTTCCATCGCCCGACCATTGACAAAACTGTTGGAGAAGGATGCTCCTTTTGAATTCAATAGTGATTGCATGAATGCCTTCTTAACCCTCAAGAAGAAATTGGTAGAAGCACCAATCATAGTTTCCCCTGACTGGAGTTTGCCATTTGAGCTGATGTGTGATGCGAGTGACTATGCTGTGGGTGCAGTGCTTGGGCAACGAAGGGACAAACACTTTCATCCTATCTACTATGCAAGTAAAACCTTGAACGGTGCTCAAGAGAATTATACCACTACTGAGAAGGAATTGCTGGCGGTAGTCTTTGTATTTGACAAGTTCCGGTCATATTTGGTGTTGTCCAAGGTAATTGTTTACACAGACCATTCTACCCTAAAGTATTTGTTGAGCAAGTCTGATGCCAAGCCTCGACTGATCCGCTGGGTGCTACTTCTTCAGGAATTTGACTTGGAGATAAAAGATAAAAAAGGGGCAGAAAACCTTGCTGCTGACCATCTCTCCCGCCTTGAGGGTCCCAATGACAATGTATTGGAAAAGAGAGAAATCAATGATTCATTTCCTGGAGAACAATTATGTAGTATTCAGGTGGTAGCAACAGATGAAACCCCGTGGTTTGCCGACTTTGCCAACTTTGTAGCTGCGAAAACATTCCCTAAGTGTCTCACTCACCAACAACGGAAGAAATTCTTTGCCGACCTGAAGTATTATATTTGGGAGAACCCCCATTTGTTTAGGGTTTGCTCGGATCAGACTGTCAGAAGGTGTGTTTCACTAGAGGAAGGGCAAGATATCTTGAGGCATTGCCATTCTGGGCCGACAGGTGGTCATTATAGTGGGAACCGGACTGCTAGGAAGGCACTCGATGGGGGTTTTTATTGGCCGACTTTGTTCCAAGATGCACAAACATTGGTGCGACATTGTGACAGGTGCCAGAGAACGGGTAATATCTCAAAAAGAGAGGAAATGCCTCAATCATGGAATCAAGCATGCGAAGTATTTGATGTTTGGGGAATCAACTTCATGGTACCGTTTCCTAGCTCGCAGGGCAACAAATATATCCTGGTGGCAGTGGACTATGTCTCCAAATGGGTGGAAGCACAGGCCCTCCCCTCGTGTGATGCACGAGTTGTTGTGAAATTCCTAAAAAAATTGTTTTCCCGGTTCGGAGCACCTAGGACAATCATTAGTGACCGGGGCACTCATTTCTGCAACTCTCAGTTTGAGAAGGTTTTGAAACGATATGGTGTGTCTCATAGAATCTCAACCGCTTATCACCCGCAAACCAGTGGTCAAGTGGAGGTATCAAATAGGGAATTGAAGCGCATCCTTGAGAAAATAGTTAGCCACCATAGGAGGGATTGGGCCGACCAGCTTGATGATGCACTCTGGGCGTATAGAACAACATACAAGACACCTATTGGGACAACACCATATAGATTGGTCTATGGAAAAACATGGCACTTGCCGGTTGAACTGGAACACAAGGCTTATTGGGCCATAAAGCAACTCAACTTTGATCCTCATTTGTGTGGTCGCAAGCGAAAACTCCAATTAAATGAGTTAGAGGAATGGCGATCCTTGGCATATGACACATCAATAAGGTATAAGGAGAAAATGAAGGAATACCATGACCGGCATATTAAACGAGCCAAGTGTTTCGAACCCGGGGACCAAGTATTACTATTCAATGCAAGATTAAAATTATTCCCCGGGAAGTTAAAATCACGATGGCATGGCCCCTACACCGTCACTCAAGTGTTTCCTCACGGCGCTGTCGAGATATCTCATTCACAATTGGGAACCTTTAAGGTCAATGGGCACCGGTTGAAACATTATTTCTCGGGTAACAACATTTTACACAAGGATGGAGGTAATTT
Source organism: Dioscorea alata (assembly GCA_020875875.1). NCBI lineage: Eukaryota > Viridiplantae > Streptophyta > Magnoliopsida > Dioscoreales > Dioscoreaceae > Dioscorea > Dioscorea alata. The sequence goes on along the minus strand of CM037025.1, from coordinate 12,637,857 downwards.
GACTCATTTTGATCCACCATGATGATAAGGTAAGAGACGTCGAGCTAAAGACGTTAAACAAGCGCTCCTTGGGAGGCAACCCAAGCATTTGATTTCCTTGCAAGTTCATTTTCGTATTTCTAGTTTGTGTGTTTGCATGTTTTTCGTATTTTTGAAGTGTTAGTGCTTGTTGTTCTTTGCCTTTTAGATGTGTGTTTGTGGTTGTTTAGCCATCTTTCTCAATTTTTTTGATCATGATCTTCAATGGTTCTCATGAGTTCTTTAATTTTTACTTCATTGTGTTGTATCAAATTCCATGTTTTGAATGGTTGTTTGTGGTTTTGGCTTTGTTTTTCATGAGTTTTTAGGATGTTTGGATGATTCCTTGATGAAAATCTTGAAATCAGCCCGTTTCTTGAGCATATGCAAAATTCCAGAAAGTCATACGGGCTACCATATGGGCATATGGTTGAGCATATAGAAAATTCCCAAAAGTCATACGGGCAAGCATATGCCCGTATGCCTACCCGTATGGCTGCGCAGAGCTTTTCACGAAACTCATACGGGCAACCATACGGGCATATGCTTGCCCGTATGGTTGGCTGACTTGTTTAAAACTCTTTCAACCCATGTTTTGTTCACTATTCACTCATCTTCTCATCATTTCCTTTCCTTCTCCTCCTCATTTCTCCATCATTTCCCTTCATTCTTTTTGTACAAGAAGGCTCTCCTCAACCTAGAGATCAAGTTTTTGGAAGATTTGCAAAGCTTTATCGAGTTTTTAGCCGGATTCCACTTCATTTTCACTTTGGTGCCCTAGATTGAAGTAAGCTCCATATCTCTCCATTTCTTGGGCTTTTCTTTGTGTTTTTGGGCTGATTTTCTTGGGAATGTGGTTGTGAATGTTTCTTGTGAATGTATGTGTTGAATTTCAAGGTTTGTAAAATTTGTTTGCTACTTTTACAAGAAGAAACTCTTGAAATTTTTTTCCGAAATTACTGTAGCAACACTAAGATTTCAGCCCCTTAATTCCATTGTGTATTCTTTTCATATATTTTTGGTTTGATGAAGCTTGTATGGTCTTGTAGGGATGCCGACCAAGCATGTGGCTTCAAAGTGACCCCGGAGGAGCTCTCCGCCCCCCGCTCACGAGCCAAGGTTCACCGATGAAACCCACAAGGCCCGTTATGCTCTTTTGTCGAGGAAGAAGTTCGGTATTGTACGCAAGATAGATTGGGAGACTTTGGAGGTTTTGAACCTTGATCATGCCATCCGGGAGTACATTTCGCTTGGTGGTTGGGATAAGATTTTTGAGATTGATGAGCCCACTTACAAGGAGATTACATTGGAGGTCCTTAGCTCGATTGAGGCATATTGTCCACACCCCTACACCGGGCAGGCCGGCCATGTATCATTCAGGGCATTCGGCAAGAAGCACAAGATGTCTCAAGACAAGTTTGCCTTTTATCTTGGACTCTACACGGATGATGACATTCACACTTCGGAGTTCAAAAATTTGCCGCGAGATTTCCCGCACCCAACCATCTATAGATCCTTCTGGAAGTCCATCGCTTGCACATCATCCAGGAAAGCTTCCACAATGGCGGCGCCCGCTCACAGGTACATTCAGGCTTTGCTATCCAGGAGTGTGAGCGATCGAGCTGACTCTACAGGGGTAGTTACTCGCATCGACTTGCTTATGCTCTACAGCATCATCGAGCGTTACCCCATACACCTGGGCTACCTTCTTGCTGACTTTTTTACCCACCAGGGGACCTCGACCCGCCTTAGGATGATTTTTGCCAGCCCATATGTTACACGTTTGATCAGGGGCCTTGGTTTGATTGAGCTCACCCGGGGTATGCAAATTGTGGGGACTGTCGCCCTGCTTGGACTGCCGACCTTACTTGCTATGGGTATGGTTGTGAGATCAGGGACCACATATCAGCTCAAGCGCCCGGCAGAGGGAACATCACGAGACCCTGAGTCCCCGCAGGATTCTGAGGCAGGATCTGACTCCGAGTCGGAGTCTACTCCCGAACCTGAGCCCGACACTGGGACTAGCACATCTTCTCTTGAGTCTAGGTTCGCGGAGTTTTGCCTCGAGGTTCAGCAACAGCTGCAGACACTTGAGAGGGGGCAGAGCCGCATTGAGAGCAACGTTGCTGAGATCCTCACATTCCTGCGCAGCTCATCTTCATCTGCCGGCACTTCATCCGCCACGACCACGCGCATGGCCTCACGACTTCCACCGGATCATTAGACTCATGACACTTACTTTCAGTTTTTACTTTTCATGTTGTTTGTATTTTGTTTTTGCGTACTTAGACTTAGTTTGGTATTTGTTGTATCGTTCAGTTAGTTAAGGTTTCGGCCCTACTAAACTATTTCTTTTTATTTATGTAGTTTGGATTTTATTTGTTCGCTCTCCTTATTTACTTATTGAGTTGTGATGCATTTCCTGTTGCTTTCAGGACTGATCGTTGAGGATGCTTCACACTCCATTGCCCTAGTTTTTTACCCCTGTCTGTATTCACCTTGGATTTACTGCATCAGCCAATTGGGGAAGTCTCCTTGCTTCATCTCCTTATTTTTATTGCATACATATCACCATGTTCTGCTGATTCATGTACATTAGGGACAATGTACGATTCTAGGTGTGGGGATGGAGTTCTTTACTTTTATTTGCATGCTTGCTGTACCGATGATAGCAATGATGCCTAGTTTAGGACTTCCTAGCATGAAGGTTCGACAATTATGAGTTGTATCTTTTCACTATACCTACATGAGGTCCTGCTTTATCTTTAGTGCACCGACATACTTTTGCACATTTACTTCCATCTCATACACTCCAACTAACCCATTGCAATGTTTTTGGCATTAAATTGCTAAAGTCTACTTTCAATACCTTTTTAAGAGCCTTTGAGGTTCTGTGTTGTTCTTTGGCCTCAAGGGAGACTGTTTAACATGTTTTATACCAGGGGATACAAGATATGTTGTATATATGTACTAAAAAAAAAAAAAAGTGGAGTCTATGACAGTATTCCTCTGCTAGTATAGCATGAATGCGTCTATGTGGACTGTAATCAAGTAGGATGGGTGGCTCTTGTGCCTGGCCAGCATGTGTATCCGTTTGAACAATTTTTGTGCAGTCTATGTTAGTCGGACTTAGAAAAAAAAAGTGTGTATATATGTAGGTAAAGAATAAAGTATCTTGTTTATGTCCCCTGGAACCTGTTGCATTATCACTTGAGAGCCAAAGTTTCATTCAGGACCCGAAGGACTTTTAACTGGGTATTGAGGGTGTCTTTAACAGATTAATGCCGTTTTCATTGTTTGTGGAGTGAATAGTATGGGGAATGAGGTTGTAAGTAAGCACACACTCACCAATGCACTTTAGATGAAACAGGACCATCCATATCCAGTTACCAACAGAACAACTCATTATCTGTCCTTCCTTCTGTCTGTGCTAGTGGGGTCCTCTACTATTGAGCTTGAGGTCGTATAGTTAGTCATTTATCTGTTGTTCCCCTGTTCTTCATGTCTGTTTGCTTGGGGACAAGCAAACGCTTAGGTGTGGGGATGTTTGATAAATGCCTAACTGTACGTATTATTTATGTATGTTCACGTATTCTTCGAGTATTTGTATATGAGTGGATGCCCGTTTTCGGTCTAAATTATTTTATTTCGTGTTACAGGCACTGAAGATACCGTGGGGAGCTCAACAACAAGATTTTAGAAGAAATTGACAAGAAAAGACTATTTTCGAGCCCGGGGGGGGTACTGTAGCAGTAATGTAGCAACACTGTAGCACGAGAATTTTGGCGAAACAACTAAGTCTGGAATTTCATACGGGCACTGGATTGCCCGTATACGGCTCCTGTAGAAGCGGCACTGTAGCATAATGATAAGTGCTCGTGTTATAGTAATGCGAAGTGTTATTATCTTGCAATGGGCATTAATTTAATCAGATTTTATCACTAAAAAGTGTGCATTTGTTTACTTTTGTGCATTGAAGGGTTGTGGAGAAGATCTAGAGAAAAAGAAGGAAGAATAGGTTATGTTCGCCGTTGTTGAGGAGTTCTCGGACCAAGCAAGGAACAAGGCACGAGTCTAGACTTGTGGGTGTGTGCCAACCTCCATTGGAGGGGCACAAGGGCAGTCACATTCACAAAAGTCTATAACTCGTGTAGCATTGGAGAACTTCGCCAATGAAGAGAAATGAAGTAATCGACATAATCTACCGTTGATTGTGTGCCCAATTCAACGGCCTCGATGAAGAACGATGGATTCGGGAGTATTTCGGAGAAGTACTGTAGCAGATACTGTAGCAAAATACTGTAGATAAATACTGTAGTATATACTGTTCACATTCTGCCGAAATTCAGAATTCCAGAGAGTTCACATGGGCGTGTGGAAATTCCACACGGCCGTGTGAATTAATTTTCCAGCAAGCCAGAGAGTTCACACGGGCGTGTGGAAATTCCACACGGCCGTGTCCTGTAGCAGGAATACTGTAGCAGAAACACTGTAGCAAAAACACTGTTCACAGGTGTCGAGAAATCACGATTCCAGAATTTCCACACGGGCGTGTGGAATTTCTGGATTTTCACAGAAGTCCGATTTCAGCCCGAATTCAGCCCGACTTCAGCCTATAAATAGCCTGTTTTCATATCTATTTGGAAAAACCTCCCCTTCTATCACTTGGATATCTTTTGGGGGGCTTTCGGCTAGGGTTTGGAGAGGTTCTTGGAGGTCTTTGGAGGCGATTAAACGGCATCGACATCGACATCCTTTGGAAGAAAGCTATTGGGGAAGCTCTCATCGGCATTGATTTGTCGTGGTGTGCCTTAGGCTTGACAAGGGATTCGTTGGAGAAGACACGCGACTACACAAGACCATCGATACGATCTACAAGGGGGTTTTCTTTATGGTTTCCATGCATATGTTCTTAAACTATTTATTGACTTTGTATTGCTCCATGGAGAGCTAAACCCTAGTGGGTATTCGGACTTGTAAACCCTAGGATGATATTGTTTCTATGACTTTTATTATGCTTTCTTAATTTAATGTTCTATTATTGAGTTCCAATCTTGCATGACGATTGTATGAGATTTTCCCTTAGCCGTGACACTAGGGTTGAGAATCTATTAGGTTATCCTTTGAGGGTGTGACAACCTCTATAGGATTAGACTACACAAGGTTGGAGAGGGTTGAGAGGGAGAGTTGTGAGGTAGCGATGTACCCCTTTCCCCTCCGGTGTGGTTTCTCCCTACCTCCGTTTCCTTGATTCATTAGCGGTCGAGATAGAGTGAAGTGCTAGGTAGATAAACTCCCCTGGGGCTTAGTTACGCGAGTAACAGAGTGAAGGGTTGAAGTGAATCCTACGCACTGGGGCTTAATCTAGACTAGGGTTCTTCCACCTGGACCAAAGGGTTAGAACTACACATAGGAACAGGTTTTACCACTAGGAGTCCCTAGAACTTAATGCAATCCCACGTAGTGTGAGGCTTAGGTAGATATACTCCTCTAGGGCTTAGTTGACAGGTCAACGAGAGTCAAGAGTCGTAGTGAATCCTAATGCCGGGGCATAGTATTGGGGTTAGACACGGTTGACCTTAGGTTTGGGACCGTGTGTTTAAGGATATCCTCGACTCAATTAGACATCAATTAGAGGGTATAATACTAGTCTTGCACTAGAAGCATTTATCTTAGGGGGAGCTTTGTCCGGGTACCCCATCTTTATATCGATTACCTCTCCTACCCTCATTATTCTTCTTGCACTCTTTTATTTTCTTTTTACATTTATATATATATACTTTTCTCATCATCGACTTCTTTCATAGCTAAATAGCGATAACACTTGTTTCTGAACACTATTCCCTGTGGATACGACTACCCACTCACCAGGGTATTTTTATTACTTCGACAACCCGTGCACTTGCGGGGTACACACGCAAGGGGTGTGTCAAGTTTTTGGCGCCGTTGCCGGGGAATAGGCGTTTTAGAGACATTTGTACTTTGCTATTTTAGCTATTCATCATTCATTCTATTTCACCTTTTCTTATTCTTCCATCATTCTTATTTGTTTTTTCTTTTGTTTTGTCTTACTTTTTCTTGCAAGGGCCTAAATGAAGATTGATGCAATCATTGAGCTATATTCTCAAGTTGAAGCTCTCAATACAAGGCTTGATAGAATTATTGCTTCACAACAACAAAGCAATCCAAGCTACAACACATATCATCCAAATGAAAGGAGCTACCAAAATTTTTCATGGAATAATGATGGACAACATTGGGAAGCACCTCAAGAGCAATTTCAAAAGGATGAGAGACTCGAAGAGGATGCACCTCCGTGGAAAAAAGTGCTAGACAATTTTATTGAAGCATCCAATGCCTCTTGCCAAAGTATGGAAGCCACACGAAAGTGTCATGAAGCCTCCTACAACAACCTTGAGCATCAATTAGGATGGATACTTGACACACTCTCCAAGGAACATGAAGTATTTGAGCAAGTAACGCAAGACCCTTGTAGAGTTGATGTGGTAGTGAACGACAATGAAGAAATGAGACATACCGAGTACATTGCTGTAGAAATTGAAAAGAAAGAGGAAGAACATCTTGTTGAGAATTTGGATTGCTTGAAAGAACAGTGTGCTTGTGAGGAAGAAAATTTTCAAGGGGATTTGCTAGTGTCATGTTCCTTTCAAGATGAAAATACACAAGAAGAAGCAAACCCTAAAGTAATGGAACAAGCACCGCTCTTTGGGATTGATCAACTCATAAAAAGCAAGAAAGAGACTTTGGGAAGGGAAAACGATGTGGGGAGGATATTTAAACCATCCCATGACCCACCTATGCTAAGCTTGGACAATTCCCAACTCAAATTGTTTCCTTGGAGGCCAAAAGTAGGATGGTTGGACCCTCCAACAAATACTCCACCTCGGCAAGTCGATTTTTGGTTTAAAGGAAGTAGCTATGCAAGATCTTGTCGGGAGGAACACACTCTTTTCAAGCCGCCTTGAGGTAAGAAAGAGGTACGTCATGCTTAGTGACGTTAAACAAGCGCTTCTTGGGAGGCAACCCAAGTTTTTATTGCTTTTCTAGGTTTTAGTTTAGTTTTAATATGAATAATTGCCTAATTTCGGTGTTTTGATTTTATTATGCATGTGCTGTGATTTTCTCATGGATTATTGTTGTTTTAGTGTGCCTAATTGTGATTGTCGAAGTTTTGGGTCGTTTGAGTGTGTTTTCATGGATCTCTGGTCGAATTTTTATTGTACATGCAAGCTCTGAACGCTGTATTTGAGTTTCTGAAATTTTCTGCAAAGCTTGCAAATTTTTCTAAGTCATCCAGAGAAGACACACGGCCGTGTGGAATTTCCACACGGGCGTGTGTCACAGTTCAGAACTCATCCAGAGAAGACACAGGGGCGTGTGATTGCCCCTGTGAACGACCATATGAAGGCACACGGCCGTGTGGAATTTCCACACGGCCGTGTGGATCTTTGCAGAGCTACAACTCTCCATCCCGAGAGACACAGGGGCAGTGTGAGTTCCCCTGTGAGTGCCCATGTTTATAGCACACGGCCGTGTGGAAATTCCACACGGCCGTGTGGATGTTCTGCAGAACAAGAACTTCATCTAGAGGCTCACAGGGGACGTGTGAGTGCCCATGTGGGTGAGCGTCTGCATGGCACACGGCCGTGTGGAAATTCCACACGGCCGTGTGGAACACTTAGATGATTTTCTTGGGATCCAGAGAGTCCACAGGGGCGTGTGGGTGCCCCTGTGGTCGGCCGTGTGTTTTGGCCAGGTTGGGCACACGGCCGTGTGGAATTTCCACACGGCCGTGTGTATGTTCTGGAAAGCAAACAGAGGAAACACAAGGGGGTGTGACTGCCCCTGTGAACCCTTCTAGTGGAGGCACACGGCCGTGTGGATGTACAGAACATGATAGGTTGTTTTTAATTTTAAAATCTTCTTTTGCCTTTTCAATTCTAAATGCCTCCACACTCAAGGGATGTTTCCTCACATTTTCCCAACCCTCTCTTTGTCCATTTAAGGAGTTTTTTAAGTTGTTTTCCGACCATATTCGAAGTTTTTGATTTTCAGTTCGTCGGTAAGCATATTTTCTTCTTTTTCTTCGTCAATCTTTTCTTTTTCAGCACCACATCCACCAGTATCAGCACCGACAGCAGCACCGGAGATCGAAGAACGGACGACACCGACGCTTGAGGCGTTTTTAGCTTTATTTTTTTCTTTTGTTTTATTTTACTTTTATTGAGCTTCACTGAACCCCCTTGTGTATGTGCAGATGGTCTTGGATGCAAGGAATTTGAGTACTAGTCATAGGCACGGTCATGGGACCGTGTACCCTCCACAACCCGTTGAGACTCAACCCTCAATGAACATAGCTCCATCAAACGTACCACTAGGAGTTCAGGGGAGTATTGTTTCAATTGCCCACCTTCACACATTATGTTTTGATTGTTATACTTTTTATTGTGCTTGCATGTGTACATTGAGGACAATGTACATCTTAAGTGTGGGGGGGAGTTCACATTGCACACACTTTTACTTGTGCGTTCAATTGCTTATGCTTATGTAGCCTATGGCGGTTCACCTTAGTTGCAACGGTGTATTTTTATAGTTTAGGAGAATTTTTAACATTTTATCCTATCATGCTCTAGTCTCTACTTGAATTTTAGGGAATTTTTGCTCGATTATCTTATATTGCACAACTTACTCTTGGAATCTTTTGGAAACTCAATCTTGAAGTTTTTAAGGACAAGTTTATCGTTGTTCTTAGTTTTACTTTGGAAAATGCATATATAAGGAGAGAAAAATATGAAAAAAAAAAAAAACAAAACAAAACAAAAAAAAGATGAAAATGAAAAAAAAAAGTGGAAAAATGAAAAGAGAAAAAGAGAAAAAATATATGAGTTTGTAAATATTAGCTTTGTTTTAATTATGCATTTGGGGTGGCAAGAGCTACCGCCTATGAAGTATGCAGCTACTCTCATAAGTCGGATACAAGTTATGCCCTAATGAGAGAAAGAGCTATCTCATGGGATGCGTGAAAGCTACTACCCCGAAAGAGTGAAAGCCACCTTTGGCGGCCGCCTAGGAAAGGGCTACTTTCAAGGATGTGTGAAGCTACTACTTCCACCACTATTTTTTGTTTTTGTATATAAATAAGTCCTTTCTAACCAAAGTTTGAGGAGTACTTGTCGGTTCTCTTGAGTAAGATCGCACACACTAACACATTTTCGAGTTTTCATCCTTTTTGATTCGAGTTTTTAGCTAGAGCATTGGTAACCTTATGCAATGTTTTGAGTTCCCCTTACTTGTAGAATGCTTCTTTTGCATACTTTTGGTGAACCTAAGGCCGAGCACTTTCAATTGTTCTTCCCAAGTACTTTCACGTTCTATTTTGCTTGAGGACAAGCAAAAGCTTAAGTGTGGGGGGATTTGATAAGTGCTCGTGTTATAGTAATGCGAAGTGTTATTATCTTGCAATGGGCATTAATTTAATCAGATTTTATCACTAAAAAGTGTGCATTTGTTTACTTTTGTGCATTGAAGGGTTGTGGAGAAGATCTAGAGAAAAAGAAGGAAGAATAGGTTATGTTCGCCGTTGTTGAGGAGTTCTCGGACCAAGCAAGGAACAAGGCACGAGTCTAGACTTGTGGGTGTGTGCCAACCTCCATTGGAGAGGCACAAGGGCAGTCACATTCACAAAAGTCTATAACTCGTGTAGCATTGGAGAACTTCGCCAATGAAGAGAAATGAAGTAATCGACATAATCTACCGTTGATTGTGTGCCCAATTCAACGGCCTCGATGAAGAACGATGGATTCGGGAGTATTTCGGAGAAGTACTGTAGCAGACACTGCAGCAAAAATACTGTAGTTAAATACTGTAGCATCTACTGTTCACATTCTGCCGAAATTCAGAATTCCAGAGAGTTCACACGGGCGTGTGGAAATTCCACACGGCCGTGTGAATTAATTTTCCAGCAAGCCAGAGAGTTCACACGGGCGTGTGGAAATTCCACACGGCCGTGTCCTGTAGCAGGAATACTGTAGCCGAAACACTGTAGCAAAAACACTGTTCACAGGTGCCGAGAAATCACGATTCCAGAATTTCCACACGGGCGTGTGGAATTTCTGGATTTTCACAGAAGTCCGATTTCAGCCCGAATTCAGCCCGACTTCAGCCTATAAATAGCCCGTTTTCATATCTATTTGGAAAAACCTCCCCTTCTATCACTTGGATATCTTTTGGGGGGCTTTCGGCTAGGGTTTGGAGAGGTTCTTGGAGGTCTTTGGAGGCGATTAAACGGAATCGACATCGACATCCTTTGGAAGAAAGCTATTGGGGAAGCTCTCATCGGCATTGATTTGTCGTGGTGTGCCTTAGGCTTGACAAGGGATTCGTCGGAGAAGACACGCGACTACACAAGACCATCGATACGATCTACAAGGGGGTTTTCTTTATGGTTTTCATGCATATGTTCTTAAACTATTTATTGACTTTGTATTGCTCCATGGAGAGCTAAACCCTAGTGGGTATTCGGACTTGTAAACCCTAGGATGATATTGTTTCTATTACTTTTATTATGCTTTCTTAATTTAATGTTCTATTATTGAGTTCCAATCTTGCATGACGATTGTATGAGATTTTCCCTTAGCCGTGACACTAGGGTTGAGAATCTATTAGGTTATCCTTTGAGGGTGTGACAACCTCTATAGGATTAGACTACACAAGGTTGGAGAGGGTTGAGAGGGAGAGTTGTGAGGTAGCGATGTACCCCTTTCCCCTCCGGTGTGGTTTCTCCCTACCTCCGTTTCCTTGATTCATTAGCGGTCGAGATAGAGTGAAGTGCTAGGTAGATAAACTCCCCTGGGGCTTAGTTACGCGAGTAACAGAGTGAAGGGTTGAAGTGAATCCTACGCACTGGGGCTTAATCTAGACTAGGGTTCTTCCACCTGGACCAAAGGGTTAGAACTACACATAGGAACAGGTTTTACCACTAGGAGTCCCTAGAACTTAATGCAATCCCACGTAGTGTGAGGCTTAGGTAGATATACTCCTCTAGGGCTTAGTTGACAGGTCAACGAGAGTCAAGAGTCGTAGTGAATCCTAATGCCGGGGCATAGTGTTGGGGTTAGACACGGTTGACCTTAGGTTTGGGACCGTGTGTTTAAGGATATCCTCGACTCAATTAGACATCAATTAGAGGGTATAATACTAGTCTTGCACTAGAAGCATTTATCTTAGGGGGAGCTTTGTCCGGGTACCCCATCTTTATATCGATTACCTCTCCTACCCTCATTATTCTTCTTGCACTCTTTTATTTTCTTTTTACATTTATATATATATACTTTTCTCATCATCGACTTCTTTCATAGCTAAATAGCGATAACACTTGTTTCTGAACACTATTCCCTGTGGATACGACTACCCACTCACCAGGGTATTTTTATTACTTCGATTTCTTTTGGTTTTCACTTGTGCCTCTTGACATTTTCATTCTAAACTCTTCTCTACCCTCTCTATTACTTTCCCCACCGTCTCAGAGGATTTGTGAGGTGTTATTGGAGTTTTTCTGGCCGATTTTAAAACATTTCCTCATCCATGATAAGTGCTCGTGTTATAGTAATGCGAAGCGTTATTATCTTGCAATGAGCTTTAATTCAATCGGATTTTATCACTAAAAAGTGTGCAATTGTTTACTTTTGTGCATTATAGGGTTGTGAAGATAAAATAAAGGAAAGGAACGAAGTTAGGTCGTGTTTGGCATTGTTGGGAAGATTTTCGGACCAAGCAAGGAGCAAGGCGTGAGCATAGACTTGTGAGTGTGTGCCAACCTCCTTTGGAGGGGCACAAAGGCAGTCACATTCACAATAAGTCTAACTCATGCCAAAAATGAGAACTTCACCAATTAGGCGATTCGAAGCAATCGGCACGATCTACCGTTGATTGTATGCCCAATTCAACGGCCTCGATGAAGAACGATGAATTCTGGAGTGTTTCGGCACAATCACTGTAGCAGCACTGTAACAAATTAACGTAGAAAAAACACTGTAGCAAGTTACTGTTCACAGTCGGCCGAAAATCAGAATTCTAGAAACTTCACACGGACGTGTAGAAATTTCACACGGCCGTGTGAAATCCCGTTTTCAGCAAATTTAAAGCGGCGACTCCACATTATAAAAGCCCGATTTGGAGACTTTTTGAGACATCTTTTGACCTATTCTTCTCCCCAACTTCTGGGAGTGCGGCTAGGGTTTTGGAGAGGACTTCGTGGAGATTTAGAGCGCGTCATCGGCATCGTCACCGACGTCCGGCGGCCGCACAAGACCACGACCACACCATACGCAAGGGGGTTTTCATCTATATCTTTACTTTGTGTTTTATTTCATACATTGATGAACATGTATAGCTCCATGAGGAGCTAAACCCCTTGTGGGTATTCGGACTTGTAAATTCTAGGGTTATCATGTTTCTTTGACATTGTTATTATGCTTTTCCATTATTGATGAATAAGAATTGAGTTTCAATCTTGATTTTATTTTGCTATTGTTTTCCCTTAGATGTGACACTAGGGTTGAGAGCAATCTAGGTTTTCCTTTGGAGGTGTGACAACTCCTATAGGATTAGACTATTCAATATTGAAGAGGGTTGAGAGGGAGAGTTGTGAGGTAGCGATGTACCCCTTTCCCTTCCGGTGTGATTTCTCCCTACCTCCGTTTCCTTGATTTATTAGCGGTCAAGATAGAGTGAAGTGCTAGGTAGATAAACTCCCCTGGGGCTTAGTTACGCGAGTAACAGAGTGAAGGGTTGAAGTGAATCCTATGCACTGGGGCTTAATCTAGACTAGGGTTCTTTCTCCTGGACCAAAGGGTTAGAACTACACATAGGAACAGGTTTAATCACTAGGAATCCCTAGAACTTAATGCAATCCCACGTAGTGTGAGGTTTAGGTAGATGTACTCACCTGGGACTTAATCGTGCGAGCGATAGAGTGAAGGGTCGTTGTGAATCCTAGTACCGGGGCATAATGTTGGGGTTAGTCACGGTTGACCTTAGGTTTGGGACCGTGAGTCTAAGGATTTCCTCGACTCAATTAGCATCAATAGGAAGGTATAATAGCATAATCTTGCACTAGAAGCATAGATCCTAGAGGTAACTTGTTCGGATACCCCACTTCATTCATTGTTAAATCCTCCTTAATCTCTTTTTCTTGCACTCTCTAATCTTTCATCTCCCTCTATTTAATTTCCTGTCTTTTAGTATAGTTGTTCTCACAATTCACACACGAATCGATTATTACTTTTCCGTACTTCGCATAGTTTTAATAGTGAAATCTCATACTCTAACTCCCTATTCCCTGTGGATTCGACTACCCTCTCACCGGGGTAACTTTTATTACTTCGACAAACCCATGCACTTGCGGGATACACGCAAGGGGTCGTGTCAATCCACTTCGTCGGTAAGGACTTCAAGCCTTTTTCTTCGTCAATTCTTAATTTGATTCGTTCTATTGGATTATTTCGCTTGTTTTAAATGCTTATTATGTTTGCGAACATGTTTTAGATGAATGTAGAACGAATTTAGTTGTAAATTTTGGAATTTTAGTCCCACGGCCGTGATGCTCTGTCCGCTAGAAGCTCCACACGGGCGTGTGGAATTTCCACCCGGCCGTGTGGATTTCTGCAAAATGAGTTTCTGAACTGATTTTTAAAATTTTCTTTTGCAATTTTGCAGATATGGCTTCTAGGTCTAAGAAATCGGTCGGTAAGCATCCTCGCGAGCCTACACCCCCTCCAGCGGAGTCCGAATTCAGTATACATGAGCACCAGACCAAGATTCATAGATTGTCCACACTCCGATTCGGATAGACGCGATACGCTGATTTGAGTGCAGTTAGAGGAGTGCAGGGAGGAGATGCTATTGCCGACGAGATTGAGGAGTTGCTCGCGGTTGGTAGCTGTAGCCGTCTATTATCTATCAGAGATCCCGTGATCAGGTCACTTGCTTTAGAGGTTCTGGCATCATTTGAGTTCGATCGGGGGTACAACAGCTTCACTGAAGATTCCACTGTTCAGTTCCGTGCCCTCGGTCGATATTTTACTTTGAGCATGACCCAGTTCTCAGTGCAGATGGGGTTATACGACGCAGCGTACACTGAGACAGAGGAGTACGCACTGCTCCCCACAGATTACCCTGGCACCCTGACCGCCCAGCGCGCATATAGTCGATTATGTGGTCAGGGCCAGTACGAGCCTGGGGTTTCCAAGGCCACTTGCTTGACCAGGACATCTCACAGATACATCCACGCCGTACTCAGCAGGTCAGTGAGTGGCAGAGGGGACAGTATAGGGGTGTTGAGCCGTCAGGAGCTCTTGTACTTGTATTCGATGGTGGAGAGCGAGCCACTCCACCTTGGGCACATTGTGGCCGAGTACATCCGCCACCAGGGTCAGTACCCCATGATCGGAGTTATCTTCGCACGCCCGTACATCACCCGATTGATTATTGGATTGGGGGCTCAGAGATGGAGTTCGGGGGGCCGAGAAGATCAGTACACCAGTCCCCCTTAGTATTGAGATATTGAGACAGATGGGGATGGTCCGAAGAGCAGGACCAGGGACCTACACATGGATCATACCCCAGACAGATCAGGCCGAGGGGTTACAGGCAGCGTTAGAGCCACCCCCGATAGATACAGAGACACAGGCACCACCCACCGCGCCGGAGCCACCTCCGGTGCGCATGTTCTCGCCCTCTCGGGGCCAGGACAGGTTGGAGCGCCTCGAGAGCGCAGTGGCCGTGCTACAGGCAGAGCAGGCCGAGATCAGGGCCGCAAAGGTTGCACAGCAAGCAGAGACTATGGCACGGTTTGACAACATATGGAGACTTCTAGAGCAGGCCGTGTCACTACCATCTGTGGTCCGACCTAGAGACCCCACTCCTCCACCACCATCTCCTCCAGCATCAGTAGATCCACCTACATCTCCAGAGCCTCCAGCAGCACCAGAGGCCACTATCCAGGACACCGACGCCGAGGCGTCTTAGTTTTAGTTTTCATTTCTTTTGATTTTCATTTTTGTACTTTTTATTTTATTTTGGACTTGTACTACTCAGAAAGGATTATCCTTCTGAGTTTATCTTTTATTTTGCTTTTCTTTTATCTCGAGTTGTATTCATTGCTTCATATTTTATATACTCGAGTTTTATTGAGCTATACTGAACCCTTGTGTATGTGTGCGCAGATGGTCTTGGATGTAAGGATTTTGAGGAACAGTCATTGGCACGGTCATAGGACCGTGCGTGCTCCATAAACCATTGAGACTCAACTCTCAATGACCTAGCTCCATCAAACGCAACACTTGGAGTTCAGGGGAGTAATGTTTCAATTGCCCACTCCCACACTATTTGTTTTTATTTGCTACTTATAATTGTGCTTGCATGCGTACATTGGGGACAATGTACATCTTAAGTGTGGGGGGGAGTTCACATTGCACACACTTTTACTTGTGCGTAGGTTAAAGGACTAGTTTAGTATTACTTTAGTAAGTTGTGAAGTTCTATGTAGTTAAAAAAAAAAAAATTTATGAGCTTGTGAATATTAATCTAGCTTTTATCTTTGCATTTGGGGTAGAAAGAGCTACCTCCTATGAAGTATGAAGCTACTCTCATAAGTCGGATACAAGATATGCCCTAATGAGAGAAAGAGCTATCTCATGGGAAGCGTGAAAGCTACTACCCCGGTAGATAGAGCTACCTCCTCGAAAGTGTGAAAGCCACCTTTGGCGGCCGCCTAGGAAAGGGCTACCTTAGAGGTTGAGTGAAGCTACTACTTCCTTACTTTGTATATATAAATAAGTCCTTGTAACAAGAGTTTGAGGAGTACTCGTTGGTTCTCTTGAGTGAATTCGCACACACTTCACGTTTTCGAGTTATTGTCCTGTTTGATTTAAGTTTTTTTTAGCTAGAACAATGGTAACTTCATGCACTGTAGCTTGTTTTGCAGCAAAAAACACTGTAGCAAGTTACTGTTCACTTTTGGCCGAAATTCAGAATTCCAGAGAATTCACACGGGCGTGTGGAATTAACACACGGCCGTGTGAATTAATTTTTCAGCAGACAGAAACTTCACACGCTCGTTTGAAGCCCCCGATAAGTCAAATTTTAAAGCCGCGATTCAACATTATAAAGGCGATTTTGGAGACCTTTTGGGATATCTTTTGACCTAATTTTCTCTTCAACTTGGGAGTGCGGCTAGGGTTTCGGAGAGGATTTCGTGGAGGTTTAGCGCGCGTCATCGGCATCGTCACTGACGTTCGACGGCCGCACAAGACCACGGCCACACCATACGCAAGGGGGTTTTCATTGATGTCCTTATTTTGTGCTTTCTTTCATACATTGATGAACATGTATAGCTCCATGAGGAGCTAAACCCCTTAAGGGTATTCGGACTTGTAAACTCTAGGGTTATTATGTTTCTTTGACATTGTTATTATGGTTTTCCATCATTGATGAATAAAATTGAGTTTCAATCTTAATTTCATCTTGGTAATGTTTTCTCTTAGATGTGACACTAGGATTGAGAACAATTTAGGTTGCCTTTTGGAGGTGTGACAACTCCTTAGGGTTAGACTACTTAAGATTGAAGAGGGTTGAGAGGGAGAGTTGTGAGGTAGCGATGTACCCCTTTCCCCTCCGACGTGGTTTCTCCCTACCTCTGTTTCCTTGATTTCACAGTGGTCGAAATAGAGTGAAGTGCTAGGCAGATAAACTCCCCTGGGGCTTAGTTACGCAAGTAACAGAGTGAAGGGTTGAAGTGAATCCTATGCAGTGGGGCTTAATCTAGACTAGGGTTCTTCCACCTGGACCAAAAGGTTAGAACTACACATAGGAACAGGTTTTACGATTAGGAATCCATAGAGCTTAAAGTAATCCCACGTAGTGTGAGGTTTAGATACATATACTCCCGTAGGGCTTAGTCGTGCGAGCGATAGAGTGAAGGGTGACGTGAATCCTAATACCGTGGCATAGTGTTGGGGTTAGTCACGGTTGTCCTTAGGTTTGGGACCATGAGTCTTAGGATATCCTCGACTCGATTAAACATCACTAGGAGAGTATAATAGCATAGTCCTGCACTAGAAGCATAGACCCTAGAGGTAGCTTTTCCGGATGCCCTATTTCATTCATTACTAGTCCTCTCTATTCTCTTTTACTTGCACTCTCTCATCTTCCATCTTTCTATTTAATTTCTTGTCTTTCATTATACTTTATTCTATATTCACTCATTGATCCTACTATTGCTTTTCCGTACTCCGCATAGCTTAATTAGTGAAATATCGTATTATAATTCCCTATTCCCTGTGGATTCGACTACCCACTCACCAGGGTAAATTTATTACTTCGACAAACTCGTGCACTTGCGGGATACACGCAAGGGGTCGTGTCAGGCTACATGAGCATAAATAATTGAACTTACAAGTAAAGGTGTGTGCAAAGTAAACTCCCCCCCACACTTAAGATGTACATTGTCCCCAATGTACACATGCAAGCACAATAAAAATAGAAAGTTGTAAAGCAATTAATGTGGAAGTAGGCAATTGAAACATTACTCCTATGAACTCCAAGTGTTGCATTTGGTGGAGTTAGGATCATTGAGAGTTGAGTCTCAATGGGTTGTGAAGCACACACGGTCCCATGACTATTCCTTAGATTCCTTACATCCAAGACCATCTGCGCACACACACACAAGGGTTCAGTATAGCTCAAGAAAAACCAAAAATAAAGCTCGAGTATATAAAAATATGAAAATGAAATACAACTCGAGACAAAATAAATCAAAATAAAGATAAACTCACAAGGAAGATCATTTCTGAGTGCTACAAGTCCAAAATATAAAAAAAAAGTACTACTAAAATCAAAATAAAAAATAAAACTACGACGCCTCAGCGTCGATGTCCTGATCAAGAGCCTTTGGTGCTGTTGCGGGGTCTGAAGGTAGATCTGCTGCTGATAGAGCTGGAGAAGGTGGTGGGGTAGGGGCCCGGGGCTAGACCACGAATGGGGATGACACGGCCTGCTCAAGTAAACGCTGTATAGTCTCGAGCCGTGTCATCGTCTCTAACTGCTGTGCGGCCTGTGTAGCTCGCAACTCGGCTACCTCTAGCTAGAGGACACCCACAGCACTCTCGAGGCGCTCGAATCTTTCCTGGCCTTGAGACAGAGAAAAGATCCACACTAGAGGTGGCTCCGGTGCTGTGGGTGGTGCCTTAGCCTCTACCTACCCTAGGGGTGGCTCCAACGCCGGCTGTGACCCCTCGGCATGATCTGACTGGGGTATGATCCATACATAAGTCCCTGATCCAGCTCTGTGGATCATACCCATCAGCCTCAGCGTCTCTGAGCCTAGAGGAGCCGGTACTGTCGTCTTCTCGGTCCCCCGAAAGCCATCTCTGAGTCCCAGGCCAATGATCAAGCGAGTGATATACGGGCCTGCGAAGATGACTCCGACCATGGGGTACTGGCCCTGATGGCGTATGTACTCTGCTAAGATGTGCCCCAAGTGGAGTGGCTCTCCCTGCACCATGGAATGGAGGTATAATAGCTCCTGCCGGCTGAGCACCCCTATGCTATCCCCCCTGCCTTTCACGGATCTGCTCAGAACAGCGTGAATATATCGGTACGTTGGCTGGGTGAGGCATGTTGCCTTCGAAACCCCGGGCTCATACTGTCCCTCTCCACACAGAGCACCGTAAGCTCTCTGGGGTGTCAGGATCCCTGGATAATCTGTGGGAAGCAGTGCGTACTCCTTTGTCTCAGTAAACGCCTCGTCGTATAGACCCATCCTGATCGAGAACTGCGTGACACTCAAACTGAAGTGCTGACTGAGGGCACGAAACTAAATAGTAGCTAGATCAGTGAAACTATCGTATCCTCGGTCAAGCTCAAATGATGATAGGACCTCTAGAGTGTGTGATCGGATCGCTAGGTCTCTGATAGACAGTAAATGACCCCAGCTACCAATTGCGAGCAGCTCGTCGATCTCATCTGTGATACTGTCTCACCCCTGTATACTTCTCGCTGCACCCAAATCGACGTATCGTGTCTGTCCTAATCGGAGTGTCGATAGCCTCTTGAATCTGTCCCTGTGCTCTGGTAAATCGAAATCCATCTCCTCGGGGGATGGGGTGGGCTCACAGGGTCACTTCCCTGCTTGCCTCCTTGCCCTGGAGTCTATCTCTGTAGGATTGAAAAGAAGAATGATAAAAAACAGTTAAAATATACAATCTGCAGAAATCCACACGGCCATGTGGAAATTCCACACGACCGTGTGGATCGTCGAGCGGACAGAACCCCACGGCCGTGGGGGCTAAAATTTCGTATTTATAATTAATTTCGCTCTAATTTCTTTCTAAACAAGTTCACCTATAGTTTAATCATTCAACACAAGCGAAATGATCAAGAAAAACAGATTAAATCAAGAATTGACAAAGAAAAAGGGCTTGAAGTTCTTACCGACGGTGTGGATGAGTAAACCTCGAAATCAGCGGGAAAAACCTCAAATAAAACCTCTAAAACTCCAAGAGACGATCGGAAAATCGATAGAGAAGGTCGGAAAGCCGTTTGGAGTGAAGAAAACTAGAGGCATGAGTGAAAACCAAAAAGAAACTTACGGCTTTTGAAGTTCTGGGAATTCACACGGCCGTGTGAAATTTTCACACGGCCGTGTGCCTCTGAATTAGGGTTCTCAGGGGCCAGCACACACCCCTGTGTGCACTCTAGTTTCTCTCTGGACTACACCACACGCCCGTGTGAGACTCCCACATGGCAGTGTGCCTTCACAGGGGAGCTCCATAGATGCTGGTACACGCCCCTGTGGATTCACGGGAAACACAGAAGGTCTCTGGCAAATTTTCACACGGCCGTGTGCCCAACCTGGCCAAGCATAAGGCCAGCCACAAGGGCACCCACACAGCCCTGTGACTTCTCTGGATCAACCCGAGAAACTCTAAGTGTTCCACACGGCCGTGTGAATAATCCACAGGGACA
The DNA here is from genome assembly GCA_020875875.1 of Dioscorea alata. Taxonomy (NCBI): domain Eukaryota; kingdom Viridiplantae; phylum Streptophyta; class Magnoliopsida; order Dioscoreales; family Dioscoreaceae; genus Dioscorea; species Dioscorea alata. The sequence continues at coordinate 12,617,793 of CM037025.1, read as the reverse complement.
TGTGAATAATCCACAAGGCCGTGTGCCTTTCACAAGCGCTCCCACAGGGGCAGCCACACGCCCCTATGTTTTCTCCAGATGGAAGGGGACTTTCTGCAGAGTTTCACACAGCTGTGTGGGAATTCCACACGGCCCTGTGCCTTAACACATGGGCACTCACAGGGGTACCCACATGCCCCCGTGGACTCTCTGGACCGAGAGCTTAAGTTATACAAGATTTCACACGGCCGTGTGGAAATTCCACATGACCGTGTGCCCCTTTTGAGGTTTTTCACAAGGGCAAGGTCATGCCCCTGTGCCCTCTCTGGTTGAGCCCTATTATGTAACACACGCCCGTGTGGAAATTCCACACGACCGTGTGTTTTCTCTGGTTTACTTAGAAAAATCACAGACTTTGCAAAAAAATTCAGAAACACAAATACGATACTTAGAGCCTGTGAAAAAAAATCAAAACACGACCAGATACCATTCGAGTTCGACAGATCGTACGGAGCCTTCTCTACTCTCGAGACTATTTAGTTCAGAGCGCTAGGATAGCATTTCAGCCTCAGTGTGACTTAGTTTTCGACCATGATGGGGTTGTATTTTGAGGCCTATACACATACAGAGGAGTATGAAGGCCTCAATACTAATTACCCGGGCAGTCTTACTCCGCAGAGGGCTTACAGGGAGTTGTGTGGAGAGGGACAGTACGAGCCGGGGTTCTCAAAGGCTACGTGCTTGTCCCGCCTGGCCTACAGATACATTCACGCTATTCTGAGCAGGTCAAGGAGTGGCCGGGGTGACAGCAATGGAGTATTGAGTCGTCAGGAGCTGCTCTATTTGTATTCTATGGCTCAGAGCATACCACTACACCTAGGGCACATCCTAGCTGAGTACTTGCGCCATCAGTGCCAGTACCATAGGGTTAGAGTGATCTTCTCAGGGTCCTACATCACGAGACTCCTTATCGGGATTGTTTTCCGCTTAGCACAGAGACTCTGAGGATGATGGGGATGGTCCGCAGATCAGGACCAGGACTATACACTATGATCATCCCTGCTCAGAGTCTACAGAGGGAGATCAGGCCGAGGGGTCACAACCGGCATTGGAGCCACCCCCATTGCGGATCCCTCTCGAGGCCAGGACAGATTTGAGTGCCTCGAGAGTGCGATGGGTGTCTTGTAGACAGAGGTGGCCGAGATCAGGGCTATCCTGACCACGCAGCATACAGAGACGATGACACGGCTCGATATTATCAGACACTTACTCGAGCGATCCGCACCATCAGCCGATCCACCATCAACCTCGACTCCATCTCCACGATCTGCACCATCAGCCGATCCACCAGCACCGTCAGAGCCTACAGCAACAGTACCATAGGCTCCCATACAAGACACCGACGCTGAGGCGTCATAGTTTATCTTAGTTTTTTTTCTTTTGCACTTTTGTTTCTTATTTTGGACTTGTAGTACTCAGAAAGGATTCTCCTTTTGAGTTTATCATTTATTTTTCTTATTTTTATCGAGTTGTATTTCATTTCTATATCTTTATATACTCGATTTTTATTTAGATTCTTCTTGAGCTATACTGAACCACTTGTGTATGTGTGCAGATGGTCTTGGATGTAAAGAATTTGAGGAATAGTCATAGGCACAGTCATGGGACTGTGTGTGCTCCATAAACCATTGAGACTAGACTCTCAATGACCTAGCTCCATCAAACGCAACACTTGGAGTTCAGGGGAGTAATGTTTCAATTGCCCACTTCCACACTAATTGTTTTTCATTGCTTATGTTTCATTGTACTTGCATGCATACATTGGGGACAATGTACATCTTAAGTGTTGGGGGGGGGGGAGTTCACTTTGCACACACCTTTACTTGTGCGTTCAATTGCTTATGCTCATGTAGCCCGTAGCGGTTTACCTTAGTTGCAACAGTTGTATTCTTAGAGTTTAGGAGAATTTTTAACATTGTTTCCTATCATGCTCTAGTTTTATTTGAATTTTAGGGAATTTTTGCTCGATTACCTCTTATTGCACTACTCACTCTTCAAATATTTTAGAAACTCAAACTCGAAGTTTTAAGGACTAGTTTAGTACTACTTTAGTAAGTCTTTAAGTCCTATATATCTGAAAAAAATAAAAAAAAACTTGTGAGCTTGGGAATATTATTTTAGCTTTTATTTTTGCATTTGGGGTGGAAAGGGCTACCTCCTATGAAGTACGTAGCTACTCTCATAAGTCGGATACATGTTATGCCTTAATGAGAGAATGAGCTATCTCATGGAAAACGTGAAAGCTACTACCCCGGTAGAAAGAGCTACCTCCTCGAAAGCGTGAAAGCCACCTTTGGCGGCCGCCTAGGAAATGGCTACTTTAGTGGTTGAGTGAAGCTACTACCTCCTTACTTTGTGTATATAAATAAGTCCTTGTAAACAAGAGTTTGAGGAGTACTCCTTGGGTTCTCTTGAGTGAATTCGCATACATTTACACATTTTCGAGTTGTTGTCCTTTTTTATTCAAGTTTTTAGCTAGATCAATGATAACTTTATGCAATGTTTTGATTTCCCCTTACTTGTAGAATGCTTCTTTTGCATGCTTTTGGTGAACTTAAGGCTGAGCACTGATAAGGGCTTGAGTAGACATGTTTTATCTACTTGTTTTACATGCATTGAGCATCATTTTACCATGGATTATGTCTCATAAAGTGTATTTTGGTGTTCCTTTGTGCAATTAGGTTGTGAAAGTATTGAAGGAGGACAAAGGAAGCAAAGATGGATTATAAAGAACTATTGTTGGGAGCTTTTGTACAACACAAGTGTCAAGACACAAGAGGGGATCATGCACATGAGGGTGTGTGCTAACTTCTAGAAGAATTCAAACCGATTTGTGTGATAGAAGGGCACAAAAGCAGTCACATCTTCATGTCCCTACTTGTGTGAAGATAGCCAAAGCTTCCAAATATTGGTTCGATGGAGGAAAAGTCTTATAACTCACCACGTGGAAGTGTGCCCGACCATGTGGCCTCAAGATAAGAGAGTTTGGATCGCGTTTTATGAAGAGTACTGCAGCAAAATAATGGTTATTTTATTGTAGCAGCATTGTAGCAGAAATCACTGTTCACACGACCGCGTGGGAAATCTGCAGCCCACGAGACCGCGTGGGATCTCACGTGGTCGCGTGGAGACACGTGACTGGTGCGTTTTTAAAGTTATAAATACCCCGTTTTGCCGATTTTTAGAGGACTTTTTTAGCACGTTTGAAGGCAAGAGCGGCTAGGGTTTCAAGGACGAGGTCTTTGGCGATATTGGGGGTCGTTCTTCACCAACTTTGATAGATCCTTCGACGAGATTGCATCAGGGAGCAATTGGCGGCCTAGCTTCAGAGAAGGTTCCTTCGAGACGTTGAACGATTCATCAAGGCCATCATCACGAATTCGAGGGGGTTTACTTTCATGGATTATTTCATTATCTTTTGCTTTGTAATACGCCCATGGAGGGCTAAACCCTAGTAGATACTTGGGCATGTGAACCCTAGGTTTCGATTCATGTATTGACTTTTTTTATGCTTTCTTTTAATTTCGTGTTAATTTGAGTTTTAACCTTGTTTAATTATTGCTTCCATGCCTTATTGATTCATATGATTGTTTGGTATGCTTGATTTGTTGCCTTGGTGAGAGAGAGGTCTCCATTAGGGATTAGAACATATAAGGTTAAACAGGGTTGAGAGGGTGAGTCTTGAGATAGAGGAGTGTCCCCTTTCCCTTCTGATTGACTGATTCCTATCTCCGTTTTCCCTAAGTTTTATGCAACCATATGGGGTGTGAGGCGTGAGATTGACAGATTTCTCTGCCAGGACCTTGTAGGGGTTAGGGATCTTTTACCTAGAAGTAGGGTTAGATCCAATTTTAGGAATCAGTTTCACTCTTAGGTATCCCTAAAGTTCATTGCCGTCATATGGGGTGTGAGGTGTTGAGATTGAGCGATTTCTTCGCCGGGACCTTGTAGGGGACTAGTATCGGTGGCCTGGAGGCAAGGACCAATTATTCTTGGATTACCTCGACTCATAGGACTCGGTTTAGAAGCATTTAGTTAGTCTTGCACTTCATGATAGAGCCTAGGGGGAGCATTGCCCGGGTATCTCATCTTCATTCATAGAGATCTCCTTTACTTTTTCCCTTTACTTGCTTGCTTGCGATTTTCTTATTTTACACATTACATCCATTGCCGCATATTATCGATTCGACTAGATAACTGAGAAGTAGTCACTACTAGTACTTCCATTCCCTGTGGATTTGACTACCCACTCACCAGGGTAATTATTAGTTCGACAACCGATGCACTTGCGGTACACACACACAAGGGGTGTGTCAGGGTGTGTCAGGCACTTTCAATTATTCTTCCCAAGTACTTTCACGTTTCATTTTTCTTGAGGATAAGCAAAATCTTAAGTGTGAGGAGGAGGGGGGGGGTTTGATAAGCATTATCTTTATAAGATTTTATCGCTAAATTGTGTGTATTCGTGTGCTTTTGTGCATTGTAGGTTTGTGGAGCTAATTTGTAGGAAATGAGCGAAGTTAGATCGTGTTTGCCATTGTTGGGAAGTTTTCAAACTAAGCATGGAACAAGGCACAGGTCTAGACTTGTGGGTGTGTGGCAACCTTCTTTGGAGGGGCACAAAGGCAGTCACATTCATAATAAGTCTAGCTCTTGTTAGCATAGGAGAACTTCACCAAAAATAAGATTTGAAGCAATCGGCACGGTCTACTATTGATTGTGTGCCCAATTCAATGGCCTTGATGAAGAACGATGAATTCGGGAGCGTTTCGGTAAAAGCACTGTAGAAAGTTACTGCAGTAAGTTACTGTTCACTGTTTGCCGAAAATTGGCATTCCAGAATGATAAGTGCTTGTGTTATAGTACCACAAAGCGTTATTATCTTACATTAAGCATATCTTTTATCAGTTTATCTCACTAAATGGTGTGTATTTATGTACTCTTGTGCATTGAAGGTTTGTGGAGCTAAATTGGAAAAGAAGAATGAAATTAGGTCGTGTTCACCGATGTTGGGAAGTTTTCGGACCAAGTAAGGAACAAGGCACGAGCTTGATTTGTGAGTGTGTGCCAACCTCCTTTGTAGGGGTACAAAGGCAGTCACATTCACAACAAGTCCAACTCATGTAGCTTAGAAGAACTTCACAAAAAAGAAGACTTGAAGTAATCGGCACGACCTACCATTGTTTGTGTGCCCAACCAATGGCCTTGATGAAGAACAACGGATTCAGGAGCATTTCGGTGAGTTACTACAGTTTGTTACTGTAGCAAGCTACTGTTCATTTTCTGCCGAAAATCAGGGTTTTAGAGGATTCACACGGGCGTGTGGAAATTCCACACGGCCATGTGAAGCCCCCGATAAGTCCGATTTTAAAGTCGCGATTCAATAAGATAAAAGGGGATTTTGGAGACCTTTTGGGATATCTTTTGACCTATCTTTCTCCTCAACTTGGGGAGTGCGGCTAGGGTTTTGGAGAGGATATCGTGGAGGTTTAGCGCGCATCATCGGCATCGTCACCGACGTTTGACGGCCGCACAAGACCACGGCCATACCATATACAAGGGGGTTTTCATCAATGTCTTTGATTTGTACTTTCTTTTCTATTTTGATGAATATGTATAGCTCCATGAGGAGCTAAATCCTTTGAGGGTATTCGGAGTTGTAAACTCTAGGGTTTTTATGTTTCTTTGACATTGTTATTATGCTTTTCCATTATTGATGAATAAAAATTGAGTTTCAATCTTAATTTCATCTTGTTAATGTTTTCCCTTAGATGTGACACTAGGGTTGAGAACAATTTTGGTTACCCTTTGGAGGTGTGACAACTCCTTTAGGGTTAGACTACTTAAGATTGAAGAGGGTTGAGAGGGAGAGTTGTGAGGTAGCGATGTACCCCTTTCCCCTCCGACGTGGTTTCTCCCTACCTCTGTTTCTTTGATTTCACAGTGGTCGAAATAGAGTGAAGTGCTAGGCAGATAAACTCCCCTGGGGCTTAGTTACGCGAGTAACAGAGTGAAGGGTTGAAGTGAATCCTACGCGCTGGGCTTAATCCAGACTAGGGTTCTTCCACCTGGACCAAAGGGTTAGAACTACACATAGGAACAGGTTTTACCACTAGGAATCCCTAGAGCTTAAAGCAATCCCACATAGTATGAGGTTTAGGTAGATATACTCCCCTGGGGCTTAGTCGTGCGAGCGACAGAGTGAAAGGTTGACCTGAATCCTAATACCGGGCATAGTGTTGGGGTTAGTCACTGTTGTCCTTAGGTTTGGGACCGTGAGTTTTAGGATATCCTCGACTCAATTAACATCAATAAGGAAGTATAATAGCATAGTCCTGCACTAGAAGCATAGATCCTAGAGGTAGCTTGTCCGGATACCCTATTTCATCCATTGCTAGTTCCTCTCTATTCTCTTTTACTTGCACTTTCTCATCTACCATCTTTCTATTTAAATTCTTGTCTTTTATTTTGTTTGCTTCCACATTCACTCATTGATTCGGTTATCGCTTTTCCATACGCCGCATAGCTTTATTAGTAAAATCTCGTATTCTAAATCCCTATTCCCTGTGGATTCGACTACTCTCTCACCAGGGTAAATTTTATTAGTTCGACAAACCCGTGCACTTGCGGGATACACGCAAGGGGTCATTTCATAGAAATTTCACACGAGTGTGTGGAATTTCCACACGGCCGTGTGAAATCCCGATTCAGCCGATTTAAAGCCACGACTCAACATTATAAAAGCCCGATTTGGAGACTTTTTACAGATCTTTTTGCCAATATTTTCTCCCAACTTCTAGAGGGTTGCGGCTAGGGTTTCGGAGAGGACTTTATGAGGGTTTGGAGCGCGTCATCGGCATCGTCATAGACGCCCGGTGGCCGTACAAGACCACGGCCACAACATACACAAGGGGGTTTTGATCGATGCTTTCAATTTGTATTCCTTTTCATATTTTGATGGATTTGTATAGCTCCATGAGGAGGTAAACCCCTTGTAGGTATTTGGACATGTAAAACCTAAGATTATTATGTTTCTTTGACATTGTTATTATGCTTTTCCATTATTGATGAATAAAATTGAGTTTCAATCTTAATTGCATCTTATAATTGTTTTCGCTTAGCCGTGACACTAGGGTTGAGAAAAATCTAGGTTATCCTTTGGAGGTGTGACAACTCCTATAGGGTTAGACTACTTAGGATTGAAGAGGGCAGAGAGGGAGAGTCGTGAGGTAGCGAAACATCCCCTTTCCCTTCCGGTGTGATTCTTCCTACCTCCATGTTCCATGATTTATTAGCGGTCGAGATAGAGTGAAGTGCTAAGAGATAATCTCCCCTAGGGCTTAGTTGCGCAAGCAACAGAGTGAAGGGTTGATGTGAATCTTAGTGCTGGGGCTTAATTTAGACAAGGGTTCTTTCACCTGGACCAAAGGGTTAGAGCTATTCATAGGAACAGGGTTTATCACTAGGAATCCCTAGAACTTAAAGCAATCCCACGCAGTGTGAGGCTTAGGAAGATAGACTCCCCTAGGGCTTAGTTGATAGGTCAACAAGAGTCAAGAGTCGTAGTGAAACCTAATGCTGTGGCATAGTGTCAGGGTTAGTCACTGTTAACCTTAGGTTTTGACAGTGTGTTTAAGGATTTCTCTACTTAATTAACATCAATAGGATAGTATAATAGCATTGTCTTGCACTAGAAGTATAAGTCCTAGGGGTAGCTTGTCCGGGTACACAACTTTACTCATTGCTTGTCCTTCTCTATTACTCCTAATTGCACTCTCTTGCCTTCCATCTTTCTATTTTATTTCTTTATAATTTCTTTCACACTCACTCATTGATTCTCTTCACACTCACCGTACATCGCTTAGGTAAATAGTGAAATCTCGTGTCTTAAATCCCTATTCCCTGTGGATACGACTACCCACTCACCAGGGTAAAATATTATTACTACGACAACCCGTGCACTTGCGGTACGTACTCGCAAGGGGTGTGTCAATATTACGCCTACAAGAGTTTGATACGGAGATAAAGGACAAGAAGGGGAGTGAAAACGTGGTGGTGGATCATCTGTCTCGGTTAGAGGGAAGTATTGGACGAGAGCCATCAAGCAAGGAGATTAATGATTCCTTCTTGAAGGAACACTTGTACTAGATCCAGAACTTAGCATCGTCAGGTGATACTCCATGGTTTGCAGACTTTGCCAATTACTTGTCTGGGAAGGTTCTTAAACAAGGGCTTACATTCCAACAAAAGAAGAAGTTCTTTAGCGATTTGAAGGATTACTTCTGCTATTATCCGTTCCTTTTTTGCATCTGTGCAGACCATGTAAGTCAGAGATGTGTATCAAGGAAGGAAGGATGTGATATGCTTGCTCATTGTCATTCAGGACCAGTTGGAGGCCATTATGCATCAAGTAGAACTGCAGAAAAGGTTTTAGCTGCGGGGTTTTATTAGCTAACTCTCTTCCAGGATGCATACCTGTTTGTTCTTCGATGTGATAGTTGTCAGAGGGCAGAAAATCTATCTCGGCTGGACGAGATGCCTCAGAACCCTATGCAATTCTGTGAGGTATTTGATGTTTTGGCATTGACTTCGTGGGGCCGTTTCCAAAGTCCAATGGGAGCCAGTACATATTAGTGGCAGTTGACTATGTCTCTAAATGGGTTGAAGCTCAAGCATTGCTGACTAATGATGCCAGAACTGTGGTAAAATTCTTGAAGAGGTTGTTTACTCGGTTTGGAACTCCGCGAATTATCATTAGTGATCGAGGAACCCATTTTTGCAACTCCGAATTGGAAAAAAAGTTGAAGAGGTATGGAGTACATCACCGCCTTGCCACTCCGTACCATCCACAAACTAGTACTCAAGTGGAGGTAACCAATAGAGAGCTCAAGAGGATCTTGACGAAATTTGTAGAGCAAGGAAAGCGAGATTGGTCTGAGCATTTGGATGATAAACTCTGGGCCCATCAAACCGCATACAAGACCCCTATCAAAACTACTCCGTATAATTTGGTCTACGGGAAGTCATGGCACCTACAAGTGGAGCTTGAACACAAAGCGTATTGGGCAATTAAGGCAATGAATTTTGATTTGAAAAAAGCTGGTGAAAAAAGATTGCTACATCTTAATGAACTTGATGAATGGAGGTTGAAGGCATATGAGAATGCTAGAATTTACAAAGAAAAAATTCAAAAGTGGCATGACAAGCACATCAAGTTACCAAACGAGTTCAAAGTGAGTGACCAAGTGCTACTATTCAATTCTCGGTTGTGACTCTTCCTCGGAAAACTGAAGTCTACATGGTTTGGCCCATAAACAGTAATTCAAGTATTACCTCAAGTAGCAATTGAGATCACTCATCCGGAGAAGGGTATATTCAAAGTAAATGGGCATCGGTTCAAGTAACGATGACAAGGAGGTATTCTTTCTTCAACCGCCATAAGGTAAGGCCAGTTATGTCAAGCTAAGTGACGTTAAACAAGCGCTTCTTGGGAGGCAACCCAAGCTTTTACTATTTTTCTAGGAGTTAGTTTAGTTTTAGCATGAATGAGAGCTTAGTGTTAGTGTCCTGATTTTTAATGCATGTGTTGTGATTTTTTTTTCTAGTGGATCGTTGATGTTTTTGTGTCCCTAAACATTGATTGACGAAATTTGAGTCGTTTGAGCATGTTTTCTATGGTCTATGGTCGTGTTTTGATTGTATATACAGGCTCTAGGTATTGTATTTGCGTTTCTGAATTTTTCTAAAGAGTCTATGAATTTTCTAAGTAATCCAGAGAAAACACACGGCCGTGTGGAATTTCCACACGGGCATGTGTTACCAATTAGGGCTCAACCAGAGAGGGCAAAAAGGCATGACCATGCCCCTGTGAACAACCTCAAAAGTGGCACACGACCGTGTGAAACTTCCACAGGGCCGTGTGAACTCCTGCAGAACTTAAACTCTCTTTCCCGAGATTCCACAGGGGCATGTGGGTGCCCATGTGTTAAGTCACACGGCCGTGTGAAATTTTCACATGGCCGTGTGAAAATCTATAGAGAGTTCCATTCTTTCCCGAGAATACACAGGGGCGTGTGGCCGCCCCTGTGGGAGAGCTTGTGAATGGCACACGGCCGTGTGGATTTTTCACACAGCCATGTGGAACACTTAGACAAATCTCCGGTGAACCAGAGAGGCCACAGGGGCGTGTGGGGTGCCCCTGTGGCCGGCCTTGTGTTCTTGGCCAAGTTGGGCACACGGGCGTGTGGATACGGGTAGAGGCCTTAGGCATTTTCCCGAGAGCACACAGGGGCGTGTGATTGCCCCTGTGGAGCTCCCCTATGAAGGTACATGGCCGTGTGGGGTTCTTACACTGCTGTTTGAGGGTGTTCAGTGAGCAACAGGAGAGAACACAGGGGCGTGCGTCTGCTACTATGAACCCTCTCAGTAGAGGCACACGGCCGTGTGGTATATCCACACAACCGTGTGGATGCGCAGAACTAAAAAGGGCCGAAATCTTTGTTCATATTCCTTTTGACCTGATAAACGTCTAAATGTACGTATTCTACACGTATGTATGCGCATGTATTTCGGTGTTCTATTAATGAACCGATGCCCTTTTCGGTCTAAATTGTTTTATTTTGTGTTTCAGGTACATTATATGCTTTGGTGACCCTAACGACGCGATTTGAGGGGAAATGTGCACCGAAACCGTCGTTTTAGGGTCCTGAGTACTATAGCATTACTATAGCTACCTGAAGCGCGAAGAGTTGGAAGGAAAATGAAATCTGGAAACCCTCACGGGCAGGCTCACGGCCGTGAGGTCATCCGCGAGCAGTTTTACTGTAGTCGTCACTGTAGCCTGTATTACAACTTTGTGGTTTCTTGTAGCCTGTATTACAGGCTCCCTCACAGGCCGTATATGGACCGTGAGGTCAACCGTGAACTTGCCCGAATTCATCTTTTAAGGGACTTTGGCTAAGGCTTTCAAGGGCATCAAGTGTCTTCTTCTTAGGGCTCTCATCACCACTCAAATTCGGAGGAAGGAGAAGCATTTGGAGGGCGATCTAGGCAAGGATTTGGCGAGGAGAGCAAGGTTTTGGGAAGGATCTTCACCCTAGAGCTTGGATTTGGAAGGTTGAAGACAAGGAAAGCCACCCCTTTATGTGGCGTCTTTGGAACTTCTCCGGCCTTCATCTCTTGAGGGAGTTCTTCTTATGCTTTTGGTGTTTGGTTTCATGTATTTTGTGTTGTATTTCTTGATCATGAGGAACTAAACCACAAGGTCACCGGATGTAGGTGAACCTTGGTGGTGAACTTGTGTATTTTGGATGCTTTGTTCTAATTCATTATTTGTGGCATGTTTGTGATCCATTGCTTGGTGTTTTAATTGCTTGATATGTATGAGAACTCTATGTATCAATTGATCTAGGAAATGCTAGGTTGCATGACCATTGCCCTAGTGTTAGACTCACCAACTTTGGAAGGGAAATACGTATAAATATGCCGTGACCATCTGGTATTTGTACCCCTCCACTCCTAGGGTTAAGTACCGAGTTGTTGCTTTAACCCTAGTTTGAGAAAGCCATTGTACCCTTAGCAATCGTGTGGGGATTTGGGCGGTAGAAATACCGTAGCGGTGGAAATACCATATTCCAATACCCGTACCGGATTAGGGGTCAATTTCCGTGACCATCGGGTTGGCCTAGTCAAGGGTTTTCTCGGTCCATCATTGCCACATGCATGTTAGTTCAAGCCGTCAAACGCAATTTAGTAGCCCCTAAGGGAATCCTCATCCGTGACCACTCCTAACCATTGAATTTCCCGTATTTTGCCTTAGTCATCTTGCATTTATTTTATATTTTCTTGTTTGCTTTTCATCAATTTCCTTAACTCAAGCTTTATCGGTTAAACAACATTGCAAAGAGGAAGTAAGGGTAGATTCTCGGGCCCTTGGGAATACGACCCCATCACGCGTGCGTGAGGGGTATTACTTGGCGACCCCGTGCACTTGCGGGTGATCCATCATGACCCTTCATCTCTAACCTCTCCTACGCTCAGAAGAACACTCTTCTACGCATCCCTTACAATCTCTCTGACGATTTTGCTGGTTTTAGAGGATTTTTCGGCAAAAATCTAAGTTTTTGATTCGTGTATCATCGGTAAATCTCTTTTGTTCTTTTTACTTCGTCAATCTGATTCTGTTAGTTTATTGGATCTATTTACACCAATTTTACTTGCGTATGCACTTCTTTATGGGTTCCTGAAAGTTTCAAAATGATTAGGGGTGCTTTGCATGAAATTTTGGCCTCACGGTCATGTTTTTACTGTGCCCTGACAATCCACACGGGGGTGCGGAATTTCCACACAGCCGTGTGGATTCCTGCAAAGTGAATTTCCAATGATAATTTGATTATTTTTAACATTTTGTAGGAATGGCACCTAAACAGAAACAAGTGACCGGTAAGAGACCCCTTGAGCTGTTTTCAAAAAAGTTAGACTTTGCCACAACTGAGCACCGGGTAAGATATGAAAGGTTGGCAAAACTCAAGTTCGAGAAGTCTAGATACATCGATTTGAGCTCTGTTTAAGGACAGCTGAGTAGGGTGAGGACATGGCGGACGAGATTGAAGAACTTATAGCAGTGGGGAGTTGGAAACGCTTGCTATCTATTCGAGAACCAGCTAACCACCCACTTACTTTAGAGGTGCTTGCATCCTTTAAGTTTGATAGATCACCTAGAGATTTGGAGAGTACTGACACTATTTAGTTTAGAGTGTTTGGGCACTGCTATAGTATGTTCGTAACTCAGTTTTGCATCCTCATGGGCTTATACGATGAAGCTTTTACAAAGATGGATGAGTACGAGATCCTCCATACTGATTCTCCCAGCAGTTTAACCCCCTAGAGAGCTTACCGAGTGTTATGCGGTCAGGGGCAATACGAGCCAGGGACATCAAATGCAACTTGTTTATCATGTCCATCCTATTGGTATATTCATGCCATTTTGAGTAGATCAATAAACGGCCGTGGTGACAGTACCAGAGTCCTAAGCTGGCAGGAACTCCTCTATCTCCATTCGATGGTACGGAGCGAGCCGCTCCACCTTCACCATATTCTTGCAGAGTACATGCGTCATCAGGGCCAGTATCCTCGTCTTGGGACCATCTTTTCAGGACCATACTTCATAAGACTTATCAACGAGATGGGCATCAGGGAAGCGATTAGAGAGATCGAGAAGATAGTCATACCTTCTCCCATCAACTTGGAGATGTTGAGACAGATGAGCATGGCTAGGGAATATGACCACTGCTACGTGATGAACAGGCCCCAATCGGGGACAACAAGGGGAGATAAGGCAAGGGGATTGCAGCTATTTCCAGCACCGCCCGAGAGCGAGACACCACCTACAGCACCAGAGCCAGCTCCAGTGCGCATCTTCTCTCTATCTCGGGGCCAGGACAAACTTGAGCACCTCGAGAGTGCTGTAGGGGTCCTTCAGAGTGAGGTGGCCGAGGTCAGAGCTACCCAGTCCACGCTGCACTTAGAGACGATGACACAGTTCGCCGCTATCCGATAATTACTTGAGCGAGCTATGTTATCACCATTCGTGGTGCGGCCCCAAGCCTTGACTCCACAGCCTTCTCCCGTACCTCAGGACGATCCACCAGTACTAGTGGAGCCTTCAGCAGCACCAGAGGCTCCGGTACAGGACACTGACGCTGAGGCATCATAGTTTTATCTTTGTTTTCTGTCATTTTGATTTCTTTTGTACTTTTATTTTATATTTTGGACTTGTAGTACTCAGAAAGGACCTTCCTTCTGAGTTTAGCTTTTGTGTTTTTTTTTAGTTTTCCTCGAGTTGTATCTCATTTCTCTATCTTTATATACTCGAGTTTTATTTTGATTTTTCTTAAGCTACACTGAACCCCTTGTGTGTGTGTACAGATGGTCTTGGATGTAAGGAATTTGAGGGATAGTACTAGCCACGGTCATGGGACCGTGTGTGCTTCACAACCCATTGGGACTCAACACTCAATGAACCTAGCTCCATCAAACGCAACACTTGGAGTTCGGGAGAGTAATGTATCAATTACCCACTTCCACATTAATGGTTTTCATTGTTATTCTTTTTATTGTGCTTGCATGCGTACATTGGGGACAATGTACATCTTAAGTGTGTGTGTGTGTGGGGGGGGGGAGTTCACTTTGCACACACCTTTACTTGTGCGTTCAATTGCTTATGCTCATGTAGCCCATGGCGGTTCACCTTAGTTGCAACAGTTATATTCTTAGAGTTTAGGAGAATTTTTACCATTTTATCCGATCATGCTCTAGTTTTACTTGAATTTTAGGGAATTTTTGCTCGATTATCTCTTATTGCACTACTCACTCTTGAAATCTTTTGGAGACTCAAGCTCGATGTTTTAAGGACTAGTTTAGCATTGTCTTTAGTGAGTTTTTTAAGTTCTATATTGCAAAAAAAAAAAAGAAAAAAAATTTGTAAGCTTGTCAATATTTGTTTAGTTTTATTTGTGCATTTGGGGTGGAAAGGGCTACCTCCTATGAAGTATGTTGATACTCTCATAAGTCAGATACAAGTTATGCCCTAATGAGAGAAAGAGCTATCTCATGGGAAGCGTGAAAGCTACTACCTCGGTAGAAAGAGCTATGATAAGTGCTTATGTTATAATAATGTGAAGTGTTATTATCTTACAATGAGCATTACTTTCATCAGATTTTATTACTAAATAGTGTGCATTTGTGCATTGTAGGATTGTGAAGACAATTTGGAGAGAATGAACAAAGTTAGATCATGTTCGCCGTTGTTGAGGAGTTTTCGGACCGAGCAAGGAACGAGGTATGAGCTTAGACTTGTGAGTGTGTGCCAACCTCCTTTGGAGAGGCACAAAGGTAGTCACATTTACAACAAGTCTAACTGGTGTAGCATAAGAGAACTTCGCCAATAGGGAGAATTGAAGCAATCAACATGATCTACCATTAATTGTGTGCCCAATTCAATAGCCTTGATGAAGAATAACGAATTCGGGAGCGTTTCGGCAAGAGCACTGTAGCAAGTTACTGTTCACTACTGCCGAAATTTAGCAAAACAAAGACTTCACACGGGCGTGTGGAAATTCCACACGGCCATGTGAAATCCCGATTCAGCCGATTTGAAGCCGCAACTCAACGTTATAAAAGCCTGTTTTGGAGAATTTTTCTATATCTTTTTGCCAATCTTTTCTGCGAACTTCTGAAGGGTTGTAGCGAGGGTTTCGGAGATGACTTTGTGGAGGTTTGGAGCATGTCATCGGCATTGTCATCGATGTCCAGCGGCTGCACAAGACCACAGCCAAACTATACACATGGGGGTTTTCATCTATGCTTTCAATTTGTTTTCACTTTCATAGTATGATGGATTTGTATAGTTCTATGAGGAGCTAAACCCCTTGTGGGTATTCGGACTTGTAAACCCTAGGATTATTATGTTTCTTTGACATTGTTATTATGCTTTTCCATTACTGATGAATAAAATTGAGTTTCAATCTTAATTGCATCCTGTAATTGTTTTCCCTTAGCCGTGACACTAGGGTTGAGAGCAATCTAGTTTATCCTTTGGAGGTATGACAACTTGATAAGTGCTCGTGTTATAGTAACGCAAAGCGTTATTATCTTACAATAAACATGTCTTTTATCAGATTTTGTCACTAAAAAGTGTGCATTTGTGTATTCTTGTGCATTGTAGGTTTGTGGAGCTAATTTGGAGAAGAAGAACGAAGTTAGATCGTGTTCGCCGTTGTTGGGAGGTTTTCGGACCAAGCAAGGAACAAGGCACGAGTTTAGACTTGTGAGTGTGTGCCAACCTCCTTTGGAGGGGCACAAAGACAGTCACATTCACAATAAGTCTAACTCGTGTTACTTACGAGAACTTCACCAAGAAGGAGACTTGAAGCAATCGGCACAATCTACCATTGATTGTGTGCCCAATTCAATGGCCTCAATGAAGAATGACGGATTCGGGAGCATTTCGGCGAGTTACTATAGTAGCAATGTAGGTCGCACTGTAGCAAAACACTGTAGCAAGCTACTGTTTGCTTTCGGCCGAATTTCAGAATTCCAGAGAATTCACACGGGCGTATGGAATTAACACACGGCCATGTGAATTAATTTTTTCAGCAAAAAGAAACTTCACACACCCGTGTGTTAATTCCACACGGCCGTGTGAAGTCCCGATAAGTCCAAATTTAAAAGCCGCACTCAGCCTTATAAAAGCCTTATTTTGGAGACTTTGAAAATATCTTTTGACCTATCTTTCTCCTCAACTTCTGGAGAGTGTGGCTAGGGTTTCGGAGAGGACTTTGTGGAGGATTGGAGCGCGTCATCGGCATAGATATCGATGTTCGACGGCCGCACAAGACCACGGGCACACCATATGTAAGGGGGTTTTCACCAATGCTTTTGTTTTACACTTTCTTTCATATTTTGATGAACATGTATAGCTCCATGAGGAGCTAAACCCCTCATGGGTATTCGGACTTGTAAACCCTAGGATTATTATGTTTCTATGACATTGTTATTATGCTTTTCCATTATTGATGAATAAATTCGAGTTTCAATTTTAATTCTCTTTTGCTATTGTTTTCTCTTAGCCGTGACACTAAGGATTGAGAACGATCTAGGTTATCCTTTGGAGGGGTGACAACTCCTATAGGATTAGACTACTTAAGATTGAAGAAGGTTGAGAGGGAGAGTTGTGAGGTAGCGATGTATCCCTTTCCGTTCTGGTGTGATTTCTCCCTACCTCCGTTTCCTTGATTTATCAGCGGTTGAGATAGAGTGAAGTGCTAGGTAGATAAACTCCCCTGGGGCTTAGTTGCGCAAGAAACAGAGTGAAGGATTGACGTGAATCCTATGCACTGGGGCTTAAGTTAGACTAGGGTTCTTTCACCTGGACCAAAGGGGTAGAACTATACATACGAACAGGTTTTATCACTAGGAATCCCTAAAGCATAAGGCAATCCCATGTAGTGTTAGGTTTAGGTAGAAATACTCCCCTGGGGCTTAGTTGCATGAGCGACAGAGTGAAGGGTTGACGTGAATCCTAATGCCGGAACATAGTGTTGGGGTTAGTCATGGTTGACCTTAGATTTGGAACCGTGTGTTTAAGGATATCCTCGACTCAATTAACATAAATAGGAAAGCATAATAGCATAGTCTCGCACTAGAAGCATAAGTCCTAGAGGTAACTTGTCCGGGTACCCCATTCTCATTCATTGCTTGTTTTTCTCCTTCTACTTTTACTTGCACTTTCTTGTCTTTCATCTCTCTATTTACTTTCTTATCTTTTATTTTAATTGATTCCATAATTCTCTCAACAAACCGACTATCACTTTTCGTACACCGCATAACTAAATAGCGAATTCTTGTGTTCTAAATCCCTATTCCCTGTGGATTCGACTACCCACTCACCAGGGTAATTTTATTACTTCGACAAACCCGTACACTTGCGGGATACACGCAAGGGGTCGTGTCACAACTCCTATAGGGTTAGACTACTTAGGATTAGAGAGGGTCGAGAGGGTGAGTCGTGAGGTAGCGAAACGTCCCCTTTCCCCTCTGGTGTGATTCTCCCTACATCCGTGTTTCATGATTTCTTAGTAGTCGAGATAGAGTGAAGTGCTAGGAGATAAACTCCCCTGGGGCTTAGTTGCGCGAGCAACAGAGTGAAGGGTTGAAGTGAATCTTAGTGCTGGGGCTTATTTTAGACTAGGGTTCTTTTACCTGGACCAAAGTGTTAGAGCTATACATAGGAACATGGTTTATCACTAAGAATCCCTAGAACTTAAAGCAATTCCACGCAGTGTGAGGCTTAGGAAGATGAACTCCCCTAGGGCTTAGTTGACAGGTCAACAAGAGTAAAGGGTCATAGTGAAACCTAATGCCAAGGCATAGTGTCGGGGTTAGTCACGGTTGACCTTAGGTTTGGGACCATGTGTTTAAGGATTTCCTCGACTCAATTAACATCAATAGGAAAGTATAATAGCATTGTCTTGCTCTAGAAGCATAAATCCTAGGTGTAGCTTGTCCGGGTACCCAACTTTACTCATCGATTGTCCTTCTCTGTTTACTCCTACTTTCACTCTTTTACCTTCCATATTTCTATTCTATTTCTTGTTCTTTATAATTTGTTTTACATTCACTCATTGATTCTCTTTACACTTATCGTACACCGCATAGCTAAATAGTGAATTCTTGTGTCTTAAATCTCTATTCCCTGTGGATATGACTACTTACTCACTAGGGTATTTTATTACTTCGACAATCCGTGCACTTGGGGGTACACACGCAAAGGATGTGTCAAGCTACCTCCTCGAAAGTGTGAAAGCAACCTTTGGCGGCCTCCTGGGAGAGGGCTACCTTAGAGGTTGTGTGAAGCTACTACCTCTCTACTTTGTGTATATAAATAAGTCCTTGTAATAAGAGTTTGAGGAGTACTCTTTGGGTTCTCTTGAGTGATTTCACACACACTTACACATTTTCAAGTTGTTGTCCTTTTTTATTCAGGTTTTTAGCTAGAGTAATGATAACCTTATGCAATTTTGTGATTTCCCCTTACTTGTAGAATGCTTCTTTTGTACACTTTTGGTAAACCTAAGGCCGAGCACTTTCAATTGCTCTTCCTAAGTACTTTAATGTTTTATTTTTGCTTGAGAACAAGCAAAAGCTTAAGTGTGGGGGAGTTTGATAAGTGCTCGTGTTATAATAATACAAAGTGTTATTATCTTACAATGAGCATTACTTTCATTAGATTTTATCATTAAATAGTGTGCATTTGTGTGCTTTTGTGCATTGTAGGGTTGTGAAGCTAGTTTGGAGGAACTGGTGGAGTTTGATTTGCAAACTTTTGTTGACCTCTCCTTAATTAATTTTTTTTCAAGGTGAAGTAATCAGTGCTTAGTTCAAGTGGAGATTTATTTCAATTCTACAGACCATTTACTGCAAATTACCTTATCGAACAAGCAAATTTCATATATTACTAGTTGCTATGAAACCATGAGTCTTGGCATGTCGTTTATGGTGTCGAATTAAATGGTAGCTATTTTTATTGCAGAACCTATCTCAATGGGCACTCATGAACTATGATGTTCTCTTACAAGGTGGTAAAACATCGAAGTGCTCATCTCCCTCAGGAGGTAAGAATATCACTGAAATATAACTAGTTGGTCACATCAGTTATTGCCCAAATACTAGGTCCATGCCATTTTATCAGGTTTATGGTAATATATTACTCTAGATTGGTTGTCTCACTACTCATTCTGTGATGTGGTAATTAAATTTAATCTTGATGGTATTTATATAGTACTCAAAGTTGCATGGTGATAGTTAAATATAATTTTATAAAGTACTCAGATTTAAGTTGTCATACTTAAATTTAATGTTTAAGTTTTCATTGTGATTTGAGTCAGTAATTCAGTAACTGGGGCACATGAACAAAGTCCATTAAATGTTTATCTTATTTGATCAACTAGATGCTTTCTTTATCTTTTCTGGACTTGTAATAATAGTGAACTGATTAGCTAATCGAAGTGTTAGATATGAGATTATAAACCAAACATATGAATCAATATCACAATCTTAAATGGATTGACCCCAATACTATGAACAGAGTTTTTCATTTTTTTTTTCATCGTCTTCATCTACAAGATTAATGTAAGAATTTTCTAGCCATCATAACCTTTCAATAAATTTGTGTGTTTGATTGTTCAAAGTATGAAGGAAATAGGGTGTTAGTGTTATTTCCATGATCTGTTTGTCATACTTCTTGAGGTATTACTTAATACAGTTAAAATAATATACTTGCTTATTAATATATATATATATATATATATATATATATATATATATATATATATATATATATAAAAGATTTGGATTTTGATGGAATGATATTGGATTTTGAAGATGAAGAGTATACAAGAATTTTTTTTACTTTGTGTAATTAAACCTAAAAATATTTTTTAATAAAATTAGATAAAATGGTGTAAAACTCTTTATATTTTGTTATTAGTCAAAATATATTGCAATTTTGCTCATAAATTGCCAATCAAAGTCAATGACATTGAATTTAGCATTTTTTTTAATGTATTGAAAGATTTATGTTTTTAATTTACAGGTTAAATAAATTTATCTATTATTAATAGGAAAATAAATCAATATTTAATTTAATTTAATTAATGAATAAATTTAGAGGCGGTTATAACTGCTTGTAAAAGTATAAACATGTAAAAAATTGTTAACTATAGAGGCGGTTATAACTGCCTCTAAAACTCTTAAGAGAGGAGTTATAGAGGCCGTTAAAACAACCTCTAAAACTATTGAGGGATGATGAAAAAACATAGTAGCTACAGAGGCGGTTATAACCGCCTCTACCACTTCTAAAGCTAGTGAAAACTTAGTAGCTATAGAGGCGGTTATAACTTCCTCTATCACTTATAATTTTTAAAAGCGGTTAAAACCGCCTCTATGCTTGTTATTTAAAACCGCTGCTGTAGATAAAATTTACTCCAACAGTTGGTACAAACCGGCTCTAAAGTGTAGAGTTAGCTTGATACGAGGCGGTTTAGAGGCGGGTGAAAAAACCAACGCTATACCTATAGAAGTGGTTATAACTGCCTTTATAGTTCTTAAAAACCGCCTCAAAAGCACTTTTTTTGTGTATTGGATTTAAGTAGTAAAAGTATCTAATTTATGTAATCTATGATTTTGCATAAAACACTGAATGCAAATTTTTGATGTCATAAGTTATCACAGTTTCGTTTACGTAATGCGAGGGTGGGGTGATATGTTCACCAACTCAAGATGACGCAAAAAATTTGTCTCATTAAATGCTTTTATCCTTTTATTAATATACTAGTATGTGATTAATAAAGTTATCACTACCTTCCTATATAAAAAAAAAAATACTACTATAGTTACATGTTTGCTAATAAAATCAGCCCAAAATCGAGCTTGGGTGCGAGCGAAGGGTTCAGCAGGGAGCAACCATACTTTATCCGACCAAACCTCATCAATGTAAACAATGAGGAGGGAGTCGCAGATTGGTTTGCTATCATGAATGAGCACCGGAACTTTTTTATAAATTGGGTTGGATTCTAGCAAGAGGACATTCTTGTTGTTCAAAATATCCTGCTCTTTGTACTGATACTCCACACCCTTCTCATCAAGTGCTATCTGCACCCTCTTCCCAAAAGCTCAGCAGAACCTCCCCATCCTTTTCCATGAAGATATTATTATGTGTGACTTGCTACTACTGCCTTGGTAACTAATTTGTTTCTTGTTTCTAGGTTGTGGTTAAGTTCTTTATATAGGAAGAAGAGAAGGATGAGTTCAGAGGTGATGTGTTATTTGGTTAGACTGTTTTCCACTTAACGTTCAACAAGAAAAATCGATTACATGTTTAAAAATTATAAATAAATAGATACAAATAAATAGATGCTTTTTATAGTTTTATTATTATTTATTTTAAGAAGTGTGCTATATATTTTTTTTTGGGAAGTAATTATTAATCCCTCCGAAGTTTATATATCTCTAATAAAGTCCTCATAATTTGCCTATCCCATAAAAATCCCTCTTTTTTAGCCAATCTCTTTCTCAACCTAAATGGCACTGACAGAGGAGAAGATGCAGCTAAGTGGCACAGGAAATTACTAGTTTGCCCTTTTTCTTATGTCACACCCCGATCCGCAGGTCCACAGGATGCGACAACCGCCGCGACAATCTCGAGGAGGGATGCTCCGCCACTCAACCCTCGAGACAGCGCCAGGCTGCACAATAAACCTGGAATCAACAATATTAACACAAATGCCAAGTTTCAAGAACAACAATGCCCAGCGGAAGTAGTATAAACAACAATAACAACAACAACAACAACAACAACAACAACAACAACAACAACAACAACAATGACAACGACGATGACGATGACGACATCAACAATAAGAATAGAAGATAGAAGTTCACGAATTCACAGAAAGATAACACTAACAATAATAGCAAAAGCTGATACACACAAGTTTAAGAGTGGCTTAAGTACAACACCATACAATAGAGTTCTCGACGTACTAATGGATCCAAGACTCCAATAACATATGCATGATCCAAAAATAACATACATGAATAAAAGTGATACAAGGAAACAAGAAGGCAGCAAATGCTCAGCACGCAGCCGCATCGCCTCACCTACTACCTGCAACAAAACTGGGAAGGAGAAAGAGGGGATGAGTAACCACAGTTACTCAGTGAGGAGATTAGCACAACTCCACCAGAAATATACCGAAAGATAACAATACCAAAAAATAAATCAGTGAAGGTACTCTACTAATAATATACTTGGTTTGAAACCCACTTACACATAATAATAATCTACACCATAATACAACAGAATAAAGTAATACCCATAAATTCTTAATACCCAACTAGGGTTTAAAACAAGGAAAATTTGAAATACCAACCACAGGTTCAAACTATAAAACACACTGAACATTTAACAAACTTTACCATGCTACAAATAACTCAATACAACACCAAGTTGTAAACAAGTATAGCAATTATAAGATACAAGGTTTATCAATTCTAACATGATGAAAATCCTCAAAAATTTGGGAATAATAAGGATAACACTTATCACAAAAGAATACCATCTTTCTCATTGAAATACAAATAGAATTTCATAGAAATCAACAAGAAAACACATGCCATCCTGGACCTAGCATAAGCACAATTCTCATCGATAGATTCAAATATCAAGATGCTTAGAAATAATTAACTCATCTATCATAAATCAACAATAATGTCCAGAATGACCTCAAAAACTCTCCGTCGCTAACCATGGCCTTGGTTAGGTCTGGAGCTACCAAGATACGTGCATCTTGGCATTGGCCGCTGGGAAGTTCGTGTAGTGACTCTGAACAACCCAACTATACCCATGTCAGGGATCTACGCTCCCACCTGATATAGTATAACCGTTTTGATAGTATTCCACGTCACCTTTAAATAGGTCGGCCCGTGGAAACCATCCATTTCTTACTACAGTAAGTACTGGAGCTCGGCTCCCATGTCATCAACAAAGAATTTAAACAATAACTTAGCCCGTAGGCTCAATATAAATATCATGATAGCATAATTCTCAATAAGAGACAGTAAGTGTTCACAATGGCAATTCTCACTCCAAGAGTGATCAATTTGATCATATCATTAGTAATGAAACCATTTTCATCAAAAGTATCATATAAAGATGTCTTTCAAAAATACACCTTGTGCTTTGCATTAATACCATGAAAATCAACTTGTTTTCACATGCCTTTGTTCGAATAAATAACATTTAAAACTAAACAAGATTTCTTGATCACTTGCTCCAATCATAGCATCGGCAATAACACAAAATGCGTAGCATAAAAAAGGTTACATAACCCATTTGGGTACGATGACAAAAGTCTCAAACCTTCAATTTGGAAACCATGAAGTCATAATAAAGCTTTCGAAGCTGAAATACAACATTTGGCAAACTTTGCAAATAAACTTGATCATGATTCAAATATGCCTTTTTGGTCATCAAATCAAACATCTCAAATCTCATAAGAATACACAATTTGAAACGTATATTTCAAAACATAGGATTTTCAAATCTCAACAACATATATGAATACTTTCATAATGTTTAGGAAATGAACCCAGTCACAATTTAGTTATGGCTCCAAACTACCCAAAACACATTTCAAAAGCCACTAATGATGCAGGCTATCATTCTGGTGAAACTAAACCAATTATGACAAAGGTGTGTGAAATAATACAATCTATAAGCCATAGAATATCTAATCTTCACTTATAAATTCCTAATCACATAACAACTCAAATAACCATTCCTTTGAACGGTAATACTTTCATGTAAGAAATATATATATATATATATATATATCATTCCAAAATAAAGTTTAAATCTTAAATCGAAGCATAAAACATATAGAGTCCTAATCGAGTATCATAATGCACAAAGATAAATATATATACGTATATAGGTATTCTTCGGATAGGATTATGCTTATTAGTCCCGCTCACAACTTTGACGACTTCGCTCGCTTGAACGCTAGTTCTCGACAAGCTCTTTGCTTCAATCCAAAACTTTTCCTCCTTGAGAAAGCACAAGAAACACCAGTAAATTGTTAGGACAAAAGTCAAGCAAGAACCTTAAGTTCTTCTACCAAACAACCCTAATGAACTCTAGGGTTGCTCCACTCATGACTCAAGGTACTAAACCAAATCTAAGGGTATAAGCTCCTCTCTAAACCAAGACACTGTAGCAACTTACACGATTTCGGGACTTTCTTGGAATTCTTCTCTCCCCGCATACGGGGCGGCATAGGGGGCCGCATAACCCACTGGAAAAGGTTTTTAAGGGTTTTGGGAGTTCATTCTTGAAAAAAAGGCTAGGTCTTGAGGGAGGAAACACTTCATCATCTTCTTGGAGAGCTTGAGGCCGGCCTTTGGAGGCATTTCTTGAGGAGAGGACGACGGGGAGAGCACGAGACGACGAACCCACGCCTTCGATTTGCATTTGAGAGGAAGTTTGACAAAGGAAACCACTCCTTGGGTGGCGTCCTTGGAAGCGTCATTCGGCCTTGATCTTTTCAGGGGGTGTTTTCATTATGCTTTTAGTTGTTTTCATGTATTTGTTTACTTATTTTGTGATCATGAACAACTAACCCCAAGGTCACCGGATGTAGGTGAACCTTGGGGGTGAACTTGTGTATTTTGGATGACTCTTTCTAGTTTATGCATTTGGTTTGGTTTGTGATCCTTGTTTGGTGGTTCTTGAATGCCTTGATATGTATGAGAACTCTATATGTCAATTCCTAGATGATGCTAGGTTGCATGACCATTGCCCTAGTATTAGGCTCACCAAGCTTGGAAGGGAATACATGTACGAATACGCCGTGACCATCGGGTATTTGTACCCCTCCAATTGTTAGGGTTGTCCTTGATTGTGTTTCAACCCTAGCTTGGGGAAATCCACTAAACCCTTTGCAATCGTACAAGGATTTGGGCGGAAGAAATTCCGTATTCCAATACTTGTATTGGATTAGGGACCAATGCCGTGACCATCGGGTTGGTCTAATTTAGGGTTTCCCGGTCCAAACCACCCACGTGCATGCTAGTTAGGGCATCCTTAGCACTTTAGTAGCCCCCGAGGGAATCCTCATCTGTGGCCATTCCCTCACCTTGATTTTTCCCCTCCATATTTATTCTTGCTATTTACATGCTCTTTGTTTAGTAGATTTTTAGTAAGTCTTACTCCAAGTGATCGACTAGGTCAAACAACATTGTGATAAGGAAGTAAGGATAGCTTCTCGGGCCCTTGGGGATACGACCCCCTCGTGTTCGCGCGAGGGGTATTACTTGGCGACCCCGTGCACTTGCGGGTGAGCGATTCAAACGCGTTTCTCACCACAACTCCAAAGGCTCGACAAGGAGATTCAAAGAAAACTCAATGGGAAAATGACCACAACATCTAAGACAACTGAAAGAACAACCAAAGGCAAAGAGGACCGAAACACCACATCTTATCCCATATTCAAATTATCTCCAGGAATTTATGGAAAAGCCCTCCACTCCTCGGGAACCACTCACGGAAAAGTCGGATGGTTGGCATGTCTAAGCGTTGGGATTTGCGAATGGAAACCTTACCTCGCTTAAGGTGCACTATTTCACTTTCTTCTTATTGCGCTGAAGCCAGTGGAGAGAGCCTTTACCTCAGTCGTCTTCCTCACGAAAGTCCACCTTCATTCTCAGACTTTATTATAGTCCTTCACTGATGTGTATTTAGTAAAATTTTTTGATTGATGTGAACACCCGCAAGTGCATAGGGTCGTCAAGTAATACCTCTTGTGCAACCACAAGAGGGTCATATTCCCAGGGCCCAAGGAGTTACCCTTACTTCCTCTTTGCGTGTTGTTTAGAGTAAAGATTCAAGTGAGTGATCTAAACTACAAAAGAAATAAAAAGAACTCAAGAAAAGAGTCTACAGTCGAGGTAAAAGAGGGTGAAATCCAAGGGGTGAAAATGGTCACGGATGCGGATTCCCTTGGGGCTACTAAAGTGAGAAGGATGTTAAGATTACCATGCAACTAGTGGTTTGGACGGGAGATTCCTAGGATAGGTCAACCCGATGGTCACGGCAATTGACCCCTAATTCAATACGAGTATTGATGTGGAATTTCTTTCAACCAAATCCTCCTAGATCACATTAAAAGCATGGAATTCTCTAATTAGGGTCGATACTCAAACTAGGTTCAACCCTAATATCTGGAGGAGTATAGAATACCCAATGGTCACGGCTTATTTGTGCATAGATCCCCTTCAAGCTAAGTGAGTCTAGTACAAGGGCGTTGGTCACACTACCAAGTACAATATAGAAAATGGCATATAGAGTTCTCATGTATATTAATGCATCAAAATACACCACGCTTGAATCTCAACCACACCAATTGCAATAAAAGTGAATCAAAACATTCAACTACACAAGTTCACCACAAGGTTCACGAACATCCGGTGACCTTGGTGTTTAGTTGTTCATGCTAACAAAATACATGCTCAAAATCATAAAAACAACCAAACAAAGCAACAAAAAACTTCCTCAAGTAATGAATACGGAGTAATAAGCCCTGGAAAGCTTCCAATGATGCCACCAAAAGGGTGGCTTCCTTGTCCTCTACAAGCCTCTACACAAGGAGGTGAGGGGAGATCTTGCCAAATCTTGCTTCTGCTTTCGATTTCCACTCCAAAGAATGTCTTTTTTCAGTTTATTTTACCTTAGATCTAGAGGTGGAGATGAGAGCTCTAAGGAAGGAGGAGATGATTGCTAAAAAAGCCCTAAGAATCACTTTAAAAACCATTCTCGGGTTAGGTTCACGATCTGGTTCATGGGCGTGAAGGAACCCATAAGAGCCTTTGGATTTCTGCCAAAATTTCCATGAAGTGCTACAGTAAAACGTTACAGTAAACTGCTATAAGTGCCAGGGGCTCGAAAGTGCACGGGTTGTCATAGTAATAAAGTACCCTGGTGAGAGGGTAGTCGACTCCACAGGGAGTAGGGATTAGAGACACAAGAAATTGCTATTTAGCTAGTGTGAAGTATGAATGGTGAGAGCATAAATCAATGTGTGTGCAAGAGAGTAATAGAGAAATATAAAAGACAAGAGAGTGCAAGGAAAGAGTAAGAGAGGGACAATCAATGTAAAAAGGGGTACTCGAACAAGCTCTCCCTAGGACTAATGTTCTAGTGTAAGACAATGTATTATGCTCTCTTATTGATGTTTAATTAGTCGAGGATATCCTCAAGCTTATGGTCCCAAACCTAAGGTCAACTGTGACTAATCCCAACATTATGCCCCAGCATTAGGTTTCACTACGGCCCTTCACTCTTTTGATCTATCAACTAAGCCCAAGGGGAGTGCATCTTCCTAAGGCTCGCACTACGTGGAAGTGCTTTACGTTCTAGGGCTTCCAAGTGATAGACCCTGTTCCTAAGTATAGTTCTAACCCTTTGGTCCAGGTGAAAGAACCCTAGTCTCAATTAAGCCCCCGTACTAGGATTCACTACAACCCTTCACTCTATTGCTCGTGCAACTAAGCCTCAGGAGAGTTCATCTCCTAGCACTTCGCTCTACTTTGACTACTAAGAACTCTTGGAACACGGAGGTAGGGAAAATCACACCGAAGGGGAAAGGGGACGTTTCTCTACCTCATGACTCACCCTCTCGACCCTCTCCAATTTCCACACGCCTGTGTGGATTTTCTGAAATTGGTTTTCTGGCGCGCAGTGAATAGTAAACTTCTACAATAATTACTACAGTGCCTGTTATAGTACTTGCGCATCAAATGTTCTTGATTTCATCGTTCTTCATCGAGGCCGTTGATTTGGGCACACAATTAATGGTAGATCATGTTG
Source organism: Dioscorea alata (assembly GCA_020875875.1). Lineage (NCBI taxonomy): Eukaryota > Viridiplantae > Streptophyta > Magnoliopsida > Dioscoreales > Dioscoreaceae > Dioscorea > Dioscorea alata. The sequence goes on along the minus strand of CM037025.1, from coordinate 12,589,772 downwards.
ATTGTTTCCTTTATCCTCATTGATGAAGTTCTCCAATGCTACACTGGTTAGACTTTTTGTGAATGTGACTGCCTTTGTGCCCCTCCAAAGGAGGTTGGCATATACCCACAAGTCTAGACTCGTGCCTTGTTCCTTGCTTTGTCCAAGAACTCCCCAACAACGGCGAACATGACCTAATTTTGCTATTTTCTTCTCTAAATTTACTCCATAACCCTACATGCACAAAAGAACACAAATGCACAACAATTAATGATAAAATCTAAGAAATGTAATGCTCAATGTAAGAAAGTAACACTTCGTATTACTTTAACATGAGCACTTATCAATAGTATTGCGCATTCTTTAGCTGGTTTATCGGCGTTTTCACGACTGTTAGAATGCTTGTCAACAAAACCCAAGATTTCACCATTTCTTATTTCCTTCGTGCTATAGTGCTAGGGCTATAAAACGTCATTTTCGATGTCGATTTCTTTCTCAATTACGTCGTCGAGCTCACTTGGGCATCTATGAGGCCTGTAACATGAATATAATCAATTAAACCACAAAACCAACATCAATTCATCAATTAATACATGAATAATACAATAAATATATGTATAGAATATGTATATTTAGGCTTTTATCAAATATCCCCACACCTAAACATTTGCTTGTCTTCAAGCAAACAATCATGAAGAATAGAGGCAAGAAGATAAATTGCTAAATGTATAATCTTAAGCTCAAATGTAAAGAACTCTACAAGCACAAATAAAAAGGAATCAAGATAGTGAGTTGCTCTACAGGTAATTAAGTAGAAAAATAGTCTTGTTTCATCTAAAGTGCTCCTGTGAGTGTGCATAAACTTCCAACCTCATCCTTCACACCTTGGATTACCCTTGGATGTCTATTCACCCCACACATGATGATAACTAGCTTTTAAGTGACTGTAAAACATGTTCTAGGAGATCAGTAGAGATATTTTATTTTATTGTATGTGTATATACATTTTTTCCCCAAGTTTGACTAACGTAGACTGTACAAAATCTTCCTGGAGAATGCACATGCTGATTAGGCATAAGAGCCACCTAACTTACTCGATTACATGTCTATATAGACGTATTTGTGCTTTACTAGCAAAAGAATACTGTCATAGAATCCTTTATCTTCTCTTTTTTTTCATATATACACACACACTGTATCTCCTGTTCCCTGGTTTAATACTTGCTATAAAAACTTTACTTAAGGCTAAAGAAAAACAATAAAGGAACCAAAAGCTCTTAAAAGAAAATTACAAGTAGAATTTAACATTCTAACGGTAATAACAAAGTAATGGTTTGGTAGGAGAGTATAAGGTTGAAGTTTCTTGACAAAGCATGAAGGTACACTAGAGATAAAACAAGACTTCCATAAAGGAATAAATAAAGATACAACTCACATCTATCATTCTTTTAAGGTAGGAAGTTCTTAACTAAGTATCACTATTATCACAGGTAAGTCAAGCATGCAATCAAATAAAATACCCTATCCCCACACCTAGAGTCATACATTGCCCTCTGATGAGTGCCTTTTATATCATGTTTTCATGCCCTTTACTCTATTCTTTTAGTTGTCCTTTAGCATATTTTGGTGTATAGTTGGTGCTATTCAAGGTATAATGTTTATTGTGTAGGAATCGTGGGCTTTAATCAATTTGGAGTGAAACTGAGTGTGTTTCATGTGTGTTTATCGACCAAGGGAAAAGAAGAAGCTAAACACAGGCAGAACATGGCCGTGGTCGATCTACTGCAAGCCCAGCCTGGAGAGCAAGCTAGCAAAATCCTAACACGGGAGTGTCCCAGGCAGAACACAATCTCCATACGCCCGTGCCCATGCCACTGCAAATCTCAAGAAAATCCCCTCCAGGAGTGACATAGGTATGGTGCTGGTTACACAGGCGTGCGCAAATTGACACAGGAGTCACACGGCCATGTGGCCGCCATTGCAAATCTCAGGAGTTTCCCTCAAAATATTCCCAGAAAAGTACGCGGGCTAAACACGACTGTGTCGGGACCTGAATATGCCTTTTTAACTCCAGATTTTAGGGTTCATCTCATTTTTGTTCGGAGACTCTTGATAAGTGCTTGTGTTATAGTAACACGAAGTGTTATTATCTTACAATGAACATATATTTTATCAGATTTTATCACTAAATAGTGTGCATTTGTGTATTCTTATGCATTGTACGTTTGTGGAGCAAATTTGGAGAAGAAGATCGAAGTTAGATTGTGTTCGCTATTGTTGGGAAGATTTCGGACCAAGCAAGGAACAAGGCACGAGCCTAGACTTGTGAGTGTGTGCCAACCTCCTTTGGAGGGGCACGAATGCAGTCATATTTACAACAAGTCTAACTCGTGTAGCTTAGGAGAACTTCACCAAGAAGGAGACTTGAAGCAATCGACACGAACTACTATTGATTATGTGCCTAAATCAATGGCCTCGATGAAAAACAATAGATTTGGGAGCGTTTCGGTGAGTTACTGTAGCAGCACTGTAGCTTGTTACTATAGCAAAACAATGTAGCAAGCTACTGTTAACTTTCTGCCGAAAATCAAGATTCCAGAGAGTTCACACAAGCGTGTGGAAATTCCACACTGCCGTGTGAATTAATTTTCCAGCAACCAAGAAACTTCACACGGGCGTGTGGAAATTCCACACGGCCATGTGAAGCCCCGATAAGTCCAATTTTAAAGCCGCGACTCAACATTATAAAAGCCCGATTTGGAGACTTTTTGAGGATCTTTTGATCTAACTTTCTCCCCAACTTCTGGAGAGTGCAGCTAGGGTTTCAGAGAGGACTTCGTGGAGGTTTGGAGCGTGTCATCGACATCGTCATCGACGTTCGGCGGCGACACAAGACCATGGCCACACCATATGCAAGGGGTTTTTCATCAATGTCTTTAATTTGTGCTTTATTTCATATTTTGATGAACATGTATAGCTCCATGACGAGCTAAACCCCTCGTGGGTATTCGGACTTGTAAAACCCTAGGATTATTATGTTTCTATGGCATTGCTATTATGCTTTTCCATTATTGATGAATATATTCGAGTTTCAATTTTAATTATTTCTTCCAATTGTTTTCCCTTAGCCATGACACTAGGGTTGAGAACAATCTAGGTTATCCTTTGGAGGTGTGACAACTCCTATAGGATTAGACTACTTAAGATTGAAGAGGGTTGAGAGGGTGAGTCGTGAGGTAGCGAAGCGTCCCCTTTCCCGTCCGGTGTGATTTCTCCCTACCTCCGTATTCCTTGATTTCTTAGTGATCGAGATAGAGTGAAGTGCTAGGTAGATAAATTCCCCTGGGGCTTAGTTGCGCAAGTAACAGAGTGAAGGGTTGACGTGAATCCTAAGCACTGGGGCTTAATCTAGACTAGGGTTCTTTCACCTGGACCAAAGGGTTAGAACTACACATAGGAACATGTTTTATCACTAGGAATCCCTAGAGCTTAAAGCAATCCCACGTAGTGTTAGGCTTAGGTAGATATACTCCCCTGGGGCTTAGTTGCGTGAGCGACAGAGTGAAGGGTTGACATGAATCCTAATGCCGGGGCATAGTGTTGGGGTTAGTCACGGTTGACCTTAGGTTTTGGACCACGAGTTTAAGGATATCCTCGACTCAATTAACATCAATAGGAAAGTATAATAGCATTGTTTTGGACCAGGGTAAATTTTATTACTTCGACAAGCCCGTGCACTTGCGGGATACACGCAAGGGGTCGTGTCAACTCTTCTCTCCACCGAAAGAACATTGATGAGATCGAAGATCAAGATTTACCACACCACCTAAGGAGAATAAGGATGAGTTGGAGGCACCAAGAGAGGTGGGGTTAGCACACAGAGCTCGGCAAGGAAGGACATCTTAAGAAAGAAGGGAGTCATGTCTTCTTCTCCTTGTTCATTTATTACTTCTTCCTTGTTGGACCTACCTATGGGCGGCTAACTGGCCATAGTGCCCTGGGGTTTGCGAACTTCAATAACTTGTAATGCTTAAACACTTGTTGCTATTTGTTCTATGGAGTTCTAATTAATTCTTGTATTTAATCATGTTTTTACATAACTCGATGTGTTGGATGTGCACAGTTGTTAGGGTAAAACTTGGTGCGTAGCATGTTAGTGAGAGATGCACAGTTATCTTAGTAAAACTCGGTGTATTTGAGAACTCATAGATACAACATTGCTAGTTGATAAGTGTCTAAATGTATGTATTTCAGTATATGTATTTTATTCACTTAGCATATATTTTTGTATGAATAGATTCCCGTTTTGTGCTTAGCAGGTACTGTAGCACCTGGGGGTCTTCGGCAAGAAAATCCTGAGAATTTTGCCTAAGCCTCACGGTCCCGTCTGCTACCCCGTGAGGATCTCACGGCCCAGTCTGCGACCCAGTAAAGTGTTTCCAGCATGTTTTGCCTACCCTTCACTACCCAGTAAACTGCCTAGTTAACCACCCAGTTAACTACCCAGTGAGGCTCGGGATTTGAGGCTATAAGAGATCATCTCTAGGGCTTTTGAAGGGACTTTTGGATTGGCCTTTGAGGCCGCCGCCACCTGACACGACCCCTTGCGTGTGTCCCGCAAGTGCATGGGTTTGTCGAAGTAATAAATTTACCTTGGTGAGAAGGTAGTCGAATCCACAGGGAATAGGGAGATAGAATATAAGGTTTCACTAATTAAGCTATGCAGAATACGGAGAACGATAATAAGATTGATGAGTGAAAATAATGCAAAGCAATAAACTAAATAGAGAGATGGAAGAAAGAAGTGCAAGTAGGAAAATCGAGAAGGACTAACAATGAGTAAAGGGGGGTATCCGGACAAGCTACCTCTAGGGTCTATGTTTCAAGTGCAAGACTATAATATTATGCTCTCCTATTAATGTCAATTGAGTCGAGGATATCCTAAGACTCACGGTCCCAAACCTAAGGACAACCGTGACTAACTCCAACACTATGCCCCGGTATTAGGATTCACAACACCCTTCACTCTGTCACCTAGATGACTAAGCCCCATGGGAGTCCATCTGCCTAAACCTCACACTATGTGGAGTTGCATTATGCTCTAGGGATTCCTAGTGATTAAACCTGTTCCTATACGTAATTCTAACCCTTTGGTCCAGGTGGAAGAATCCTAGTCTAGATTGAGCCCCAGCAAATAGGATTCACTACAACCCTCCACTCTATTACTTACGTAACTAAGCCCTAGGGGAGTTTATCTACCTATTGCTTCACTCTATTTCGACCGCTATTAAATCAAGGAATCGGAGGTAGGGAGAAATCACATCGAAGGGGAAAGGGGTACATTGCTACCTCACAACTCTCCCTCTCAACCCTCGTTAATCTTGAGTAGTCTAATCCTATAGGAGTTGTCACACCTCCAAAGGAAAGCCTAGATTGCTCTCAACCCTAATGTCACGTTTAAGGGAAAACAATATGAAAGGATAATCAAGATTAAAAACTCAATTTTATTCATCAATGATGGAAAGCATAATAATCAATGTCAAAGAAACATAAGAAACCCTAAAGTTTACAAGTCCGAATACCCCACGAGGGGTTTAGCTCCTCATAGAGCTATACATGTTCATCAACGTGAGAAATAAAGCATAAAACATAGACATCAATGAAAAACCCCCTCGAATTAGTGTGGCCGTGGTCTTGTGCAAATGTCGAACCTCGAAATCGATGCCGACGACGCGCTAGAACCTCCACGAAACCCTCTCCGAAACCCTAGCCGCACTCCAGAAAGTTGGGGAAAAGATAGGTCCAAAGATCCCTCCAAAGGTTGCAAAAATCCCCTTTTATATTGTTGAATCGCGGCTTTAAAATTGGACTTATCGGGGGCTTCACACGGCCGTGTGGAATTTCCACACGCCCGTGTGAAGCTTCTGTCTCGGCTGAAAAATTAATTTCACACGGCCGTGTGGAATTTCCACACGCCCGTGTGTCTTCACTGGATGGCTGAAATTGCAAAACACACGGCCGTGTCGAATTTCCACACGCCCGTGTGACTTCTCTGCCTGGCTAGAAAATGGCTCACACGGCCGTGTGGAATTTCCACACGCCCGTGTGACTTCTCTGGAACACTAATCTTCAGTTGAACAGGCTTGGTAACTTGCCGAAACGCCTCCCGGGTCCATTGTTCTTCATCGAGGCCATTACTTGGGCACACAAGCAATGGTAGGTCGCGCCGATTGCTTCAAGTCTTCTTCTTTCGCGAGATTCTCCTAAGTAACACGGATTGGACTTGTTGTGAATGTGACTGCCTTTGTGCCCCTCCAAAAGAGGTTGGCACACATCCACAAGTCCAAATACGTGCTTCGTTACTTGCTTGGTCCGAGAACATCCCAACATTGGCGACCTAATTTCATTCTTCTTCTCCAATTAGGCTCCACAATACCTTCAATGCACAAGAGAACACAAATGCACACATTTAGTGATAAAACCTGATAAAAGGTATGCTTAATGTAAGATAATAGCGCTTCGCGATACTATAACACAAGCACTTATCAAACCCCCCCACACTTAAGCTTTTGCTTGTCCTCAAGCAAAATAGAACGTGAAAGTACTTGGGAAGAACAATTGAAAGTGCTTGGCCTTAGGTTCACCAAAAGTATGCAAAAGAAGCATTCTACAAGTAAGGGAAAATTAAAACATTGCATAAGGTTATCAATGCTCTAGCTAAAAACTTGAATCAAAAAGGATGAAAACTCGAAAGCGTGTTGGTGTGTGCGATCTTACTCAAGAGAACCAACGAGTACTCCTCAAACTTTGATTAAAAAGGACTTATTTATATACAAAGATAAAAAAAAATAAAGGTGGAAGTAGTAGCTTCACACATCCTTGAAGGTAGCCCTTTCCTAGGCGGCCGCCAAAGGTGGCTTTCACTCTTTTGAGGAGGTAGCTCTTTCTACCGGGGTAGTAGCTTTCACGCATCCCATGAGATAGCTCTTTCTCTCATTAGGGCATAACTTGTATCCGACTTATGAGAGTAGCTTCATACATCATAGGAGGTAGCTCTTTCCACCCCAAATGCATAATCAAAACAAAGCTAATATTTACAAACTCATATACTCTTTTTCTTTTTTTTTTTTTTTTTTTTTTTTTTTTTTTTTTTTTGCATTTTCCAAAGTAAAACTAAGAACGATGATAAACTTGTCCTTAAAAAACTTCAAGATTGAGTTTCCAAAAGATTCCAAGAGTAAGTTGTGTACTAAGATGATTCGAGCAAAAATTCCCTAAAATTCAAGTGAAAACTAGAGTATGATAGGATACAATGTTGAAAATTCTCCTAAACTATAAGAATACAACCGTTGCAACTGAGGTGAACCGCCATAGGCTACATTAGCATAAGCAATTGAACGCACAAGTAAAGGTGTGTGCAATGTGAACTCCCCCCCACACTTAAGATGTACATTGTCCTCAATGTACGCATATAAGCACAATAATAAGTGAAAACGATAAAAGCAATTAGTGTGGAAGTGGCAATTGAAACATTACTCCCCTGAACTCCAAGTGTTGCGTTTGATGAAGCTAGGTCATTGAGAGTTGAGTCTCAATGGTTCGTGGAGCACACACGATTCCATGACCGTGTCAATGACTATTCCTCAAAATCCTTACATCCAAGACCATCTGCGCACACATAAACGAGGGTTCAGTAAAGCTCAATAAAACTCGAGTATATAAAATGTAAAGCAATGAATACAACTCGAGATAAAAAGAAAAAGCAAAATAAAAGCTATACTCAGAAGGAGAATCCTTTCTGAGTACTACAAGTCCAAAATAAAGTAAAGATATACAGAAATGACAAATAAAAGAAAATAATCTAAAATCTAAGACGCCTCAGCGTCGGTGTCCTGAGTGGTGGCCTCTGGTGCTGCTGGAGGCTCTGGATCTGCTGGTGATGCTGGAGCTGCTGGTGCTGAGGGAGATGGAGGTGGTGGAGTGGACACCCGAGGTCGGACCACGAAGGAGGAGGAGGCGACAATCTGCTCGAAGGTCTGTCGCAAGCTCTGGAACTGCGCCATCACCTCCTGGTGCTGTGAAATCTGTGTGGCCCTAACCTCGGCCACCTCGTTCTGTAGGATCCCCACTGCGTTCTTGAGGCGCTCCAGTCTGTCCTGGCCTCGAGATGGTGAAAACATCTGCACCGGAGGTGGCTCCGGCGCGGTGGGGGGTACCTCGGCCTCTGCCCCTGCCTCTGTGTCCACTGGTGGTGGCTCTAATGCTGCCTGGAACCCCTCGCCCGGGAATGCCTCGGGCCAGTATAGTGTGTAACGCTGGTAATGTCTCCAGGCCATGCCCATCTGTCTCAGCATCTCCAAGTCGATTGGGGAAGGTGTGACTGTCTTTTCTATCCCTCTGATTGCAGCCCGAAGACCCATTCCCTTCATAAGTCTTGTGATGTATGGTCCTGCAAAAATCGTCCCAAGCCTAGGATATTGACTTTGATGACGCATGGACTCGGCGAGTATATACCCAATATGGAGTGGCTCCTTCAGTACCATTGAATATAAATAAAGGAGCTCCTGGCGACTCAGAACACCAGTACTGTCTCCCCTGCCACTAATAGATCTGCTCATAACTGCGTGTAGACATCTATAGGCAGGTCGAGAAAGGCATGAAGCCTTGGAGACACCCGGCTCGTACTGACCCTGACCACAAAGTCTGCTATACGCCTGCTGCGGTGTCACGGTACCTGGGTAGTCGGTAGGAAGTAAAGAATACTCCTCAGTCTCGGTAAATGCCTATTCATAGAGGCCCATCCCGATCGAAAACTGGCTCATACTGAGGCTGTAATGTCGACCGAGGGCTCTGAACTGAACTGTGGTGCCCTCGGTGAAACTGCTGTACCCCCGGTCGAACTCAAACGACGCCAGGACCTCTAAGGTGAGCGGTTGGATCACCGAGTCCCGGATAACCATCAATCTCTCCCAGCTACCGACTGAGAGCAGCTCGGCAATCTCATCTGCGACGCTGTCTCCACCCTGAATACTCCTCACTATACTCAAATCCAAATATCTCGTCTTTCCAAAACGGAGTCCTGATAAATGCTCGAACCGAACCTGATGCTCGGTTATACTGAACTCTGTCTCTGCTGGAGGAGGTGTGGGCTCACGGGGGCGCTTCCCTGTCGATTTCCTGGGTCTAGAAGACATTCCTGTAAGATTGGAAAAGAAACAATAAAAAACAGTTCAAAATAACCAATCTGCAGAAATCCACACGGCCGTGTGTTAATTCCACACGCCCGTGTGGAGTTTCTGACGGGCAAAGCATCACGGCCGTGGGGTTAAAAATCCACAATTTACATCTAAATTCGTTCTAATTTCATTCTAAGCATGCTCGTATGTAATGTAAACATTCAAACCAAGCAAAATTGTATAAAAGAACGAATTGAATCAAGAATTGACGAAGAAAAAGGTACTGAAGGTCTCACCGGCGGTGAAGATGAAAAACAAAGTAATACGGCCGGAAAACTCGAACAAATTCCTTCAAAAACCTCAGAGAAAGTCGGGGAAGTGATAGAGAGGGTAGGAGAGAAGTTTAAAGTGGAGAATGAAGAGGCACAAGTGATTTCTATAAGAAAAACGCGCGGCTTTTGAAGTTCTGGAAATTCACACGGCCGTGTGAAGTAACCACACGGCCGTGTGCCTCAGAAATTAGGGTTCACAGGGGCCAACACACGCCCCTGTGCGCACTCTGGTCATTCTCTGAACTACCTCACACGGCCGTGTGTTAATTCCACACGGCCGTGTGCCTCCACAGGGGTCTACACAGGGCCACCCACACGGGCCTGTGGACTCTCGGGAAAACACAGACGCTCTCTGAAAAATTTTCACACGGCCGTGTGAAACATCCACACGACCGTGTGCCCAACTTGGCCAAGAACACAAGGCCGTCCACAGGGGCACCTCACACGCCCCTGTGGCTTCTCTGACTCGCCCGAGAAACAATAAATGTTTCACACGGCCGTGTGAATAATCCACACGGCCGTGTGCCTTGACAAGCTCTCCCACAGGGGCTCACACACGCCCCTGTGGTTTCTCGGGATGAAAGGGAATTCCTACAGAATTTTCACACGGCCGTGTGCCTTAGCACAGTGGCACTCACAGGGGCATCCACACGCCCCTGTGGACTCTCTGGAAAAGAGTTGAAGTTCTGCGAAATTTCACACGGCCGTGTGTTAATTCCACACGGCCGTGTGCCCCTTCTGAAGTTTTTCACAGGGGCAAAGTCACGCCCCTGTGTCTTCTCTGGTTGAGCTCCAATTGGTAACACACGGCCGTGTGTTAATTCCACACGGCCGTGTGTTTTCTTTGGTTTACTTAGAAAATTGTACAGACTCTCAGAAAAATTCAGAAACTCTTTTAAAACACTTAGAGCCTGTATAAACCATAAAAACACGACCAGAGACTATCGAAAACACACTCAACCGACTCAAACTTCGTCAATTAACGTTAAGGCACACATAAATAATCGAAAATCCACATGAAAACTCAGCATATGCACATGAAAATTTGGACACCATTGCTAAGACTTTTATTCAATCCTAAAACTAAACTAGGTCCTAGAAAAACTACAAAACACTTGGGTTGCCTCCCAAGAAGCGCTTGTTTAACGTCACTTAGCTTGACGTACCTGTCTTACCTTACGGAGGTTCATGAGTGGAATTTGCCCTCTTCCCTATAATTTGAAAGCAAGCATTGCATAATCGTTGCAAGGTAGAGGGAGAATTATCGAGTTTGTTACCACACATGGGTGAAACACCCTTACTCCGTGAATGCTCATCTCCTTTCTTGTTGGGGTTCTTTTTGTGGCGACGTCTCGACCTCTTCAATCTCCGAAGGACTTTCTTTCTAAGCTCCTTCTCCTTCTTGATGTCTGTTTCAACTGAAACAAGCGCGAGCACTTCTTCCTCTTCAGTCTCCATGTCTTGGTCCGGCCACCCTTCATATGGATCCGGGTTAAACATATCCTGCATATATTCATCAATGCAATCATCAGTGACATCAAGATAATATAGAGCATCATCAAAATCAAGAGAATGTCGCATGGCTTCGGCGAGGCGGTAAGTGAGCTTGTCGTCCCCAACCCTAAGTGTGAGCTCTCCACCGTCCATGTCTATCAAAGCTTTGGAAGTGCGCAAGAACGGCCTCCCAAGGATCAGCGGCACCTCGACATCCTCGTCTACATCGAGCACTACAAAGTCGACCGGGAAAATGTACTTATCCACTTTCACCAACACATCTTCAACAATACCCCTCGGATGCCTCACCGATCTATCCGCAAGCTGAAGTGTCATCCGGGTAGGTCTAGGCTCGCCCAAGCCTAGCTTTTGGAAGAACGTGTAGGGCATGACATTGATGCTTGCCCCCGAGTCGGCTAGTGCCATCTCCTCACCCATATCACCAATATTGCACGGTATGATAAAACTTCCGGGGTCCTTCCTCTTGCTTGGCATATTCTTCTGTAGCACTGCGAAGCAGTTTGCATCGAGGATGACGGATGCACTTTCCTCTAACTTCCTCTTATTGGTCAAGAGGTCTTTTAAGAACTTCGCGTACTTGGGCATTTGGGCTAATGCTTCCGCGAATGGAATGTTGATGTGCAATTGCTTGAAGACACCCAGAAATTTCTTGTATTGCTCATTGTCTTGGTCATTCTTCAATCGTGAAGGATAGGGAATTCTCGGCTTGTAAGGTGGGGGTGCCACCTCTTTCTCCTTTGGTGCTCCATCCTCTATTTCCACGACTTCGGGTGAGTCCTTAGTCTTCTCAAGAGGGAGATGTCCCTCAACCTCCTTACCACTTCTCAAGGTAATTGCCTTTAGTTGTTCTCTTGGGTTGGTCTCCGTATTGCTAGGCAAACTACCTTGAGGTCTCTTGATAAGTGCTTGATTATACATGTTTTACCTACTTGTTTTACATACATTGAGCATCATTTTACCATTGATTATGTCTCATAAAATGTATTTTGGTGTTCTTTTATGCAATTAGGTTGTGGAAGTGTTAAAGGAGGAAAAGGAAGCAAAGATGGGTTATAAAGACGTATTGTTGGGAGCTTTTGTACAACACAAGTGTCAAGGCACAAGAGGGGATCACGCACATGAGGGTGTGTGCCAACTTCCTGAAGAATTCAAGATGATTTATGTGATGGAAGGGCACAAAGGCAGTCACACCTTCATGTCCCAACTTGTGTGAGGATAGTTAAAGCTCTCAAATGATGATTCGAAGGAGGAGAAGTCTTATAACTCACCATATGGACGTGTGCCCGACCATGTGGCCTCAAGATAAGAGAGTTTGGATCATGGTTATGAAGAGTACTGTAGCAAAAACACTGTTCATTTCGCTGTAGCAGTATTGTAGCGGAATTACTGTTCACGCGCCCGCGTCAAAATCCCACGCGACCGCGTGGGAATTCTGCAACCCACGCGATTGCGTGGGATCTCACGCTGTCGCGTGAAGACACGTGACTGGCGCGATTCAGACTTATAAATAGGCCGTTTCGCCGATTCTTTTGGGATCTTTTGTGTGGCTTTTGAGAGGAGAAGCGGCTAGGGTTTGAGGAGGAGGTCTTTGCCGAATTGGAGGGCCGTTCTTCACCAACTTTGATAGTTCTTTCCTCCGTCATAGCATCGAGGGAGTCATTGGCGACCTAGCTTCGGAGAAGGATCCTTCAAGACGTTGAGCGACCCATCAAGGCCATCGTCAAAAATTCAAGGGGGTTTATTTCCATGGTTTACATTGCTTTTCATTGTGTTATGTTTTGCTTTGTAATAAGCCCCATGGAGGGCTAAACCCTAGTAGATACTTGGGCATGTGAACCCTAGGTTTCGATTCATGTATTGACTTTCTTTATGCTTTCTTTTAAATCCGAGTTTATTTGAGTTTCAATCTTGTTTTATCATTGCTTGCATGCCTTATTGATTCGTATGGTTGTTTGGTATGCTTGATTTGTTGCCTTGGTGAGAGAGAGGTCTCCATTAGGGTTAGAACATATGAGATTGAAGAGGGTTGAGAGGGTGAGTCATGAGATAGTGGAGTGTCCCCTTTCCCTTCCGATTAAGTGTTTCCTATCTCCGTATTCCCTAAGATCTATGCAACCATATTTGGTGTGAGGTGTGAGATTAAGAGATTTCTCCGCCGGGACCTTGTAGGGGGTTAGGGATCTTCCGCCTAGAAATAGGGTTAGGTCTAATTTTAGGAATCGGTTTCACTTTTAGGTATCTCTAAAGCTTATTGCGGTCATATGGGGTGTGAGGTGTTGAGATTGAGCGATTTCTCCGCCGGGACCTTGTAGGGGACTAGTATCGGTGGCCTGGAGGCAGGGACCGATTATTCTTGGATTACCTCGACTCATAGAACTCGGTTTAGAAGCATTTAGTTAGTCTTGCACTTCATGATAGAACCTAGGGGGAGCATTGCCCGGGTATCTCATCTTTATTGATTGAGATCTCCCTTTATTTACCTTTTACCTATTCATCTCTGGTATTAATTTCTATGCACACTAGATCACCACAAAATCACAGTGGTCATTAGGCTAGATTGCAGAGAAGAAGTTAGTACTAGTAGCCCTGTTCCCTGTGGATTCGACTACCCTACTCACCAGGGTAATTATTACTTCGACAACCCGTGCACTTGCGGTACACACACGCAAAGGGGTGTGTCATCTCTCCGCCAAAGTCTTCGCAATTTGCCCTACCTGGTTCTCCAAGTTGTGTAGGGAGGCGGTGTGATTACGAAGAGTAGCTTCCACCGATTGGAACCTTGCGTCCGAAGAAGAAACGAACCGTGTGAGGGCTCTCTCTAGGTCAGTCATCTTTCCCTCCAACCCGGTCACTCGGCTTTCTAAATTCGGAGCTTGTTGACTTTGAAATCCCGGTGGTGCACTATTTTTGTTCTGTTGTGACTGTCCTTGATTGCTCCAAGAGAAGTTCGGATGGTTCTTCCATCCCGGATTGTATGTACCACTATACGGGTTGCCTTGGCCTTGTCCTCGATATGAATTCCCCACAAAATCGGCCTGCTCTACCGCACTAGTGCCTCCAATAGCAATAGGACAATCGCTTGAAGCATGTCCTCCCCCACAACCGTTACAAGTAGTGATGGCCGCAACTCTTGGCGAAGCTAGAGCATCTAGCTTCTTACTCAACGATTCCACTTGTGCTGCCAACGATGTAACCGCATCAACCTTATGAATTCCGGCAACCTTTTTCCTATCCCTTGAGTTCCATTGATAGCTATTCATAGCCATCTCCTCTACAAGGTGCCGAGCTTCACCGGGAGTCTTGCTTCCAAGAGTCCCTCCGGCCGCCGCATCTAAGAGTTGCTTTGTACTCGGATTCAACCCGTTGTAAAATGTGTGAATAATCATCCACTCGGGAAATCCATGTTGCGGACATTTGCGAAGGAGCTCTTTGAACCTGTCCCATGTCTCGAATAGAGACTCCAATTCCATCTGTACAAAGGAAGATATCTCATTCCGGAGTCTTGCAGATTTCCCCGGTGGAAAGTATCTAGCCAAGAATGCCTCGGCCATTTCCTCCCACGTAGTAATGGAGGCTCTAGGTAATGAGTGCAACCAATGCCTTGCTTTTCCTTTCAATGAAAATGGGAAGGCTCTCAATCGAATTGCATCGTCCGTCACTCCATTTATCTTTAACATGTCACACACTTCCAAGAAATTTTCTATGTGACTATTAGGGTCTTCATCGGCTAACCCATTAAACTGTGCGGACTGTTGCAACATCTGAATGAACGACGGCTTCAATTCGAAATTCATTGCTGTAATTGGGGGCCTCACGATGCTTGATTGGATCCCCATAACTACGGGTCTAGCAAAATCGGACAACGTTCGCTGCTGCTCGTTCTGTTCTGCCATTGTCTCTGACCCTTCTATCTCAATATCGGCTTGATTTGATGCTTCTTGTGCAGGTTCTTTCCCTTTACGATGTGTTCTTCTTCCAATGTCTGGGTCTCCTTCAACAAGTATTGAAGGGTTCCCACGGGTCATAACCTGGAGCCGAAAACAAAGAAAAGAAAAATAAGAACAATGATAGGTAAAGAAAATATGAAATAGAATGCGAAGTGAATAGCTAAAATAGTGAAAAACAAATATCTAAAACGCCAATTCCCCGGCAACGGCGCTAAAAACTTGACACGACCCCTTGCGTGTGTCCCGCAAGTGCACGGGTTTATCGAAGTAATAAATTTACCTTGGTGAGAAGGTAGTCGAATCCACAGGGAATAGGGAGATAGAATATAAGGTTTCACTAATTAAGCTATGCAGAATACGGAGAACGATAATAAGATTGATGAGTGAAAATAATGCAAAGCAATAAACTAAATAGAGAGATGGAAGAAAGAAGTGCAAGTAGGAAAATCGAGAAGGACTAACAATGAGTAAAGGGGGGTATCCGGACAAGCTACCTCTAGGGTCTATGTTTCAAGTGCAAGACTATAATATTATGCTCTCCTATTAATGTCAATTGAGTCGAGGATATCCTAAGACTCACGGTCCCAAACCTAAGGACAACCGTGACTAACTCCAACACTATGCCCCGGTATTAGGATTCACAACACCCTTCACTCTGTCACCTAGATGACTAAGCCCCATGGGAGTCCATCTGCCTAAACCTCACACTATGTGGAGTTGCATTATGCTCTAGGGATTCCTAGTGATTAAACCTGTTCCTATACGTAATTCTAACCCTTTGGTCCAGGTGGAAGAATCCTAGTCTAGATTGAGCCCCAGCAAATAGGATTCACTACAACCCTCCACTCTATTACTTACGTAACTAAGCCCTAGGGGAGTTTATCTACCTATTGCTTCACTCTATTTCGACCGCTATTAAATCAAGGAATCGGAGGTAGGGAGAAATCACATCGAAGGGGAAAGGGGTACATTGCTACCTCACAACTCTCCCTCTCAACCCTCGTTAATCTTGAGTAGTCTAATCCTATAGGAGTTGTCACACCTCCAAAGGAAAGCCTAGATTGCTCTCAACCCTAATGTCACGTTTAAGGGAAAACAATATGAAAGGATAATCAAGATTAAAAACTCAATTTTATTCATCAATGATGGAAAGCATAATAATCAATGTCAAAGAAACATAAGAAACCCTAAAGTTTACAAGTCCGAATACCCCACGAGGGGTTTAGCTCCTCATAGAGCTATACATGTTCATCAACGTGAGAAATAAAGCATAAAACATAGACATCAATGAAAAACCCCCTCGAATTAGTGTGGCCGTGGTCTTGTGCAAACGTCGAACCTCGAAATCGATGCCGACGACGCGCTAGAACCTCCACGAAACCCTCTCCGAAACCCTAGCCGCACTCCAGAAAGTTGGGGAAAAGATAGGTCCAAAGATCCCTCCAAAGGTTGCAAAAATCCCCTTTTATATTGTTGAATCGCGGCTTTAAAATTGGACTTATCGGGGGCTTCACACGGCCATGTGGAATTTCCACACGCCCGTGTGAAGCTTCTGTCTCGGCTGAAAAATTAATTTCACACGGCCGTGTGGAATTTCCACACGCCCGTGTGTCTTCACTGGATGGCTGAAATTGCAAAACACACGGCCGTGTGGAATTTCCACACGCCCGTGTGACTTCTCTGTCTGGCTGGAAAATGGCTCACACGGCCGTGTGGAATTTCCACACGCCCGTGTGACTTCTCTGGAACACTAATCTTCAGTTGAACTGGCTTGGTAACTTGTCGAAAGGCCTCCTGGGTCCATTGTTCTTCATCGAGGCCATTACTTGGGCACACAAGCAACGGTAGGTCGCGCCGATTGCTTCAAGTCTTCTTCTTTCGCGAGATTCTCCTAAGTAACACGGATTGGACTTGTTGTGAATGTGACTGCCTTTGTGCCCCTCCAAAAGAGGTTGGCACACATCCACAAGTCCAAATACGTGCTTCGTTCCTTGCTTGGTCCGAGAACATCCCAACATTGGTGAACGCGACCTAATTTCATTCTTCTTCTCCAATTAGGCTCCACAATACCTTCAATGCACAAGAGAACACAAATGCACACATTTAGTGATAAAACCTGATAAAAGGTATGCTTAATGTAAGATAATAGCGCTTCGCGATACTATAACACAAGCACTTATCACCACCGCACCTCCTTGGGGCCTTCCGGCCATCTTTCGGGGGGGATCTTTGTGGGAAACAAGCACACATCATCACCAAGAGGGAGAGGAGCAAGGGAGAAGGAGTTGGAGTGAAGATCTACGCCACCATTGCATCATCATTTGAAGCTTCATCCATTCAAGGAGATCACAACCTAGAGGGGGTTTTCATTGCTTCTTTTATGTTTTTGTCTTCCTTTTATATTGTTTAAGTGTCCCTTGTAATGAGGGATTAACTTATCATTGTGTTTGGATTTGGATGAACCCTAGGGTTAATCTTTTGTATGAACTTTGGATGTTGTTATTAATCTAGTTTGTTGGTTGTTTTGAGATTCAATCTTTCATGCTTTCATGTCTAGAATTACATATGTGGAGAAATCCATGATTCTTTTATGAGTTGTACACGTAGACGTGACCTACTCACGTGTACTAGATCTAGGAGAGATTGAAAGGGGATTCTTGTGCCGACACGCCGAGAAATTGGGTGTCGGTAGCCCTCCATTGCTAGGTTTAGCCGAAGGATAGTAGGTTTACTCCTATTAGAGACTTCCTTGAACTCTTTGCGATCGTAGGTGGGTTAATACGGAGAGATTCTGATTAACACTCGTATGGGATCAGGGGTTAGTCGCTGAGAAATCGGGCTAATCTACTCACGAGGTCTCTTCGTCTCAACTATCATCAATGCATCTTTATATCATCCTAGTTTGGGACTTAATGACAACCCTAGGTGGATTCCTTGTCCATACACACCCTTCTCATGCTTGATAGTGCCTTGATTGTTTACATCCGTGTGTTAGTTACCAGGCCATAGGATTAGTTTAAATTAGTTTGTTTGTTTTATTTCTCTTCTACTCATATTGAATGGTAGGCTAGAAAATAGATGAAGGGTGTGTAATAGTACTTCCTTGGCCCCAGTGGAATACGACCCCTGTGTCACTCACAGGGTATTACTTGGCGATCCCATACACTTACGGGGAAGCTATCACTAGTGAGCATACACTTGGATCATTGGAATGTACATGGTAGGCACTAGGGACAAGATAGTGTGCAATAGTAACAAGGATCACCTAGGGGCATTACTCTCATACTGCTAAAACACTCGATCCTAATATCCTACCATTTCCACCATTTTATCTCACCTTCATTATCTCTTGATTCAATTACTTGTGTTTACTAGACATCATAAGATTAATTAGTACTTTGAGTATAGTTCCCTGTGGTTCAATAACCCTACACTTCACCAGATATCACTTACTTTTTTATTGCAATCCGTACATGACAGGGCCCCAAAAGTGCACGGGTTTGTAGAAGTAATAATAGTACCCCGGTGAGAGGGTAGTCGAATCCACAGGGAATAGGAATTTTAAGACACAAGAACTCACTATTTAGCTATGTGGTGTGCAAAGAGTGATAATAGAGTCAATGAGTGAGTGCAAAAGTAATTTTAAAGAAACAAGAAATAAAAGAGAAGTATGGAAGGTAAGAGAGTGCAAGTAAGAGCAAATAGAGAAGGACAATCAATGAGTGAAGTTGGGTACCCAGACAAGCTACCCCTAGGACTTATGCTTCTACTACAAGACAATGCTATTATAATCTCCTATTGATGTTAAATAAGTCGAGGATATCCTTAAACACACGGTCCCAAACCTAAGGTCAACTGTGACTAACCCCAATATTATGCCCCGGCGTTAGGTTTCACTATGACCCTTGACTTTTGTTGACCTGTCAACTAAGCCCCAACATTAGGATTCACTTCAACCGTTCACTCTGTTGCTCGCGCAACTAAGCCCAATGGGAGTTCATCTCCTAGCACTTCGCACTATCTTGACCGCTAAGAACTCTCAGAACACGGAGGTAGGGAGAATCACACCGAAGGGGAAAGGGGACGTTTCGCTATCTCACGACTCACCCTCTCAACCCTCTCCAATCTTAAGTAGTCTAACCCTATAGGTGTTGTCACACCTCCAAAGGATAATCTAGATTATTTTCTTCGTTTCTTTTCTTTTAGATGCCGGCCAAGAAGTTCCCCCTTTTGTTCCCTCAAAAACATCTATAAATACTCCCGCAGTATCCCGGGGTGGATGGATGGATCCCGGGGTGGATAGGTAGGAAAAGACAAGGCAAAACTTGTCTCATGTGGGGGTGTATCCAGGGGTGGATAGATGGATCCCGGGGTGGATAGGGGGCCGTGAACCCTAGTATAAAATCACTGTCTTTTGATGCTCACGGCCCCTTATATGGCCCCGTATGCTGCACTGTTTACTCTTATGCACTTCCATCATTTCCAGCCCAAAACTCCTCAGATGCAACAGCAACTGCTACAGTAAGAATGCTACAGTACTCCAGCTACCGTAAATACGCTACAGTACTGCGTCGCCTGAATTTCATCCTTTTTCGCCCAAATTGCATTCTCGTGCTCCTCATGGCTCCCCCGTGTCCTACAACATAAATAGTAGTCGATTAAGCACAAAACGGGCATTAATTCTTAACAAAATACATGCTAAGTGTACAGAATACGTATATTAAAACATATACATTTAGACACTTATCAAATATCCCCACACCTAAGCGTTTGCTTGTCCCCAAGCAAACAAATCATGAAAAATAAGGAGACAGATAAGTGGCTAAATGTACATCTCCGGCTCAGACAAATACGAGATTCCACAAGTATAGAGTAATGATACACAGATGTTGAGTTACAGTCAATACGTACAACAAACAGATCTTGTCTCACCTCTTATATGTCTGTACAGTGTAAGTGAATCTTTCATCTCATTTGCCCTGACATGGTCTAGCCCTATGACTTCAATCAGTACAGCTCTATATGCTAATCACTCCACAAGTACAGAGTACTAAGTCTTAAAAAGCTAAGTGCCACTCCAATGAACAATTAAGATCCTTCTAATTCTACAACTTGAGACTAAATCCCATTTCCACTCACGAACTCAAGTAGGCAGTCCAAGAGATCACTAGGTTTTTTTTTTTTTTTTTTCGAGTCCGCCTAACGTGGACTGCACAAAAATCTTTCAGGAGGATGCACATGCTGGTTAGGCACAAGAGTCACCCAACTACTCGATTACAGTCTACATAGACGCATTCATGCTCCATTAGCAGAGGAATACTGACATAGACTCTTTTTTTTTTTTCACCCTAGATCAAACCTTTAGACTGCACTACAAGTAGCAAAACTAGGACTAGCTCAAAAAGACTTGGAAGTTCTTAAGAGTTCATTGAAGGATAGAACTTAGTAGTCTAAGGCTAAGTATTCAAAATTGTGTGTTAAGCATACAAGAGAGTTAAGAAAGTCAAGCAGGCTATTCCCAGGGCATCAACAAAAGACTCAGTGCACAAAACAATACTAGGGGTGAAACAGGATTCAATAGAGCACAACAAGAAATGTAACTCACATCAATCATTAATTCATACTTGAAGAATCTCACAAGAAAGTAACAAGCCATCATTGATGACACTAGCATGTAAAGTTGACCTAATACATGTAAATACACCCATCCCCACACCTAGTGTTGTACATTGCCCTCAATGTACACTAATCATGAAAATAGAGGCAATATACACAATAATAACAAAGGAGGAGGGTGAAAACGAACTTCCCCGGTTTATTTTGTACAAATGGCGAAATGTGACCCGACAAAAGTGTACGGCGAGCTTTACATGTCGGGTCCGGCTCCCACAAAATGTGGAGATGCTCACCAAATTCCCCTCAATGCCCTGCAAAGCACAAGGGCAAAACCATCATTCCAAAAAAAATAAAACAGGAAAGAATAATACTAGGGAGCGGTCAAACACAACTAAATAAAAGAAACCAGAGTTCTACAAAGTGTTGTTCAGGGTATAACCCTTCCCAACTTATTCAAAACAAACAAACACACGTGCAGAAAATAAAGAAAACAACAATAAATAGAAACAACATGCTGCTAAAAGAAAAATAAGTGTCCATGCTCACGAATGAAACGGCTCGTCGATAACAGGTGGGACAGGTGTGTCGGTGCAGGATGCGGTGCCAGTCCGTGAAGATGAACCGCGAGCAGAGATGGTAAACTGGCGAAAGTCCTCGGTGAGCAGGCGCTGACCCTCTATGATCTGGTACAGCTGTCAGCGCATCTCACGCTGCTCGTGACGGATGGCCTGAATATCGCTCTCCATTCCTTGCAACCTAGCTTCGAAGCCCGATGATGATGTGGTGCCAGGAGTGGGAGTGGGCGTGTCATCAGGATCGGAGTCAGTGTCTGCTGGCAAACTGGACTCCCCGGCCGATGACTGTCGGGAAAGTCGGTAGCGGGCACCTCTCTTTTCAACTAGACCAACAGCAAGCAAGACATTCGCGCCAAGGGCCGCAGCACCACCCACAATCGTCATATCACGAGCGCGGTCCAACAATTTCATACCGTGAATCAACCTGGTGATGTATGGACCCAAGAAAATAGCACCTAACCGCGCGCACTGTGCGTGATGAATAAATGCTTCAGCCACAAGATGCCCAAGGTGAAGGGGGCACTGCTCAAAAATCCCAAACAAAATCAGTAGATCAGAGTTGGACACCACTCCAGTACTATCATTTCGGCCCCCTATGGAACGAGTAATTAGGGCATGCACATATCTCATGATAGGATTAGCAATCCGGGATGCCTTGCGAGTGTTTTTAGTGTCGCCTGAGGCTATGGTGGCCCAATATTGATTCGCATTCACATGCGGTGGAAAATCGACTCGGATTTGGCCGATCAGAATGGAGTTCATGTATTCCTCGTCATAGACCCCTAAGTAACTTGCAAATTCGACGTGAGTCAACTCGCGGAGTCTTCTAAAAGCTTGGAAGTGAATAGTCCCCTGTTTCTGACAAATGATGCGTCGCCGGTCTTGTTGTGCCTCAAAGGTGTTCAAAACCTCCAAAGTGAGCTGCCGGTATGTTGGTTCATCGATAGTAAATAAATTCACCCAACCATTTTGAGATAGAACCTCCCTCACTTGGTCGGCAATCCCAAGCTCTTCCAAACAATTCCAATCAATACGTCAGACGGTGCCAAAGGGTTTAGTCTTCAATATTTCGTAATGTGCCATGTGAAGGGGGTGCGTGAACGTAGGTTCCTCGGGAATTTGTGTTGAAGCTCGTGGACGTTTTGAAGCAACCCTCTTGAAGTTTGGCATCCCTACAACACATAAGATTCTCATCAAGCCTAAACCAATCCAATATAACACCGAAGATAACACAAGAAGCAAGAAACAAATGAAAAATGGCCATGAATAGGGTCCATACGGCCGTATAGGGGGCCGTATGGACACTATTCATGGTGTAGCATTTCATTACCATCATGAAAATTGAAAAATTTTTACAAGAATTCAATGGAAATTGAACAAACAACAATCACAACACCAACACATGATAAAAGCATGAATTTATCTACCAAAAAGCTCCATGAACTCAAGAGAAAATGAGAAAGAGAAATCTAGGGCATCAAAAAGCTTACCGGTGACTCCTTGGTGGAACTTGCTTGAAGCACTTGGTAAATCACTAGATCGATGTCACAAAATGTCTAGGAGGTGATCTAGGACGAAAAATGGAGAGATATGGTTGAGAAATGATGGAAAGAGGGGAGGAGAAATGATGGAGATGAAGGGAGAATGGAGAAGAAGACCCAAAGGACCAAAGAATGGGGGGGTTAAGATACTAGGCCGAGCCTCACGGCCCCTCTCAAGGCCGTGAGAAGGGCCGTGAAGCCTAGTACAAAACCCCAGCCCGCAAATTATTTCCACTAGCCAGCGTCTCACGGCCCCCCATACGGCCGTGAGGGGGGCCGTGAACCCTAGTGTAATTTTACTGGAAATTCGTTCACGGCCTTTCTCACGGCCCCTTTAGGGCCGTGAGGACCTGAGGAAGCTGGTTTGGGGTCTCAACGCACTCAAGAACTCTCCGGGAATGTAATAACATGATCCAAAACACCTCCTACTCAAAAGAAATACGCAAAAGACTCGAATAAACTCATAAATTGACAATAAAACAGGTAGGCACAACAAGGAAAAATATAAAACAACACACATGATGAGAGTAAAATTTTGAGGATGGACTTATTCAAATGCAAAATAGATAAGGAAACTAGCACAATGCAAAGTAGATATGAACAACTAAAATATGAAAATTGAATTGAAAACCCCCGAACACTTGGGTTGCCTCCCAAGAAGCGCTTGTTTAACGTCATGAGCCTGACGTACCTTCTCAATTACCTCATGGGGGTTCAAAAAGCTTGCGGTTACCCCCGGTCATCCTTGGAATGTTGTTATTGTTGCCCGGTAAGTTCAATGACATCAAAGAGAAAACATTACACTTTTCATGAGTAAAGAGGGGTTCGAACTTTACCTTCCCTCCTAGAGACTTTGAACGACGAGGGTTGGTACCTTTTCTTTTCTTTCCTCGGATCTCCCTCCAAATTTTCTTCAACATTGATTCTTTTTTCTCTTTTTCCTTGGCATTGGTACATATCGCTTCCTCTTTTGGTTTCTTCAAATTGTGACTTGGAGGGGAATTGTGGGGTTCTTCTTGTTCTTTGTCCTCCACCTCCTCTAAGTATTCATCCAAAGGATTTAATGATAATACCTCCTGCACACAAGTAGAAATTAACCGATCAGTTTCATCAACAAAATACAATGTGTCATCATGGTCAAGGGAATGTTTCATGGCCGCCGGTAATGTGTAAATTACTTCTTCCTCCCCAACCCTTAAAGTCAATTGTCCTCCTTTTAAATCGATGAGAGCTCCAGAAGTGGTTAGAAAGGGGCGACTGAGGATCAGAGGTATCTCCACATCTTCATCTATGTCCATGATCACAAAGTCTACAGGAAACACCAATTTGTCCACCCGGACAATCACATCTTCCACAATCCCACGGGGTTTTCTTGTGGATCGATCCGCTAATTGCAAAGTCATCCTTGTAGGTCTGAGCTCTTCCAGACCAAGCTTCAAGTACATGGTGTAAGGCATAACGTTGATGCTTGCCCCCGAATCCGCTAGTGCATTTTCCTTCACTCCCCTCTCAAGCACACATGGGATTACAAAGCTACCCGGATCTTTCAATTTTTGTGGGAGCTTCTTTTCCAAAATGGCCGAGCAATTTCCCGAGAGTGCCACGGTGCCTTCTTCTTCAAGTTTTCTTTTATTTGTGAGGAGCTCTTTCAAAAACTTGGCATACTTCGGCATTTGTGTCAAAGCCTCGACGATTGGGATATTGATGTGGAGTTGCTTGAAAATATTGATGAATTTTCTGAATTGGACATCCTCCTTGTCTTGCTTCAATCTCACCGGATAAGGAATTTGGGGCTTGTACTCCGGTGGCTTTGAGTGTTCCCGAGAGTGAGCTTCATTATTTTCCTTTCGAGCAACCTCCTTAGCAATTTTTTCAGCTGGATGGGGATCTTCCTCAATGGCTATCCCAGTTTCTTTGACACTTGGGTTAACTTCAACCCTTGTCTCAATTTGTTTTCCGCTTCTAAGGCAATGGCCTTTAAGTGCTCCCTTGGATTCTCCTCGGTGTTGCTAGGGAGACTTCCCGAAGGTCGTTCTGCATTTGCCTTGGCGAGTTGCCCCACTTGATGCTCAAGAGATTGCACCGAGGCTTGAAGATTTCTCAAGATGGACCCAAAGTCACTGAGTTGAGAATTCACACTATTAAATCTTGATTCGGTGCCAATCATGAACTTGGCAAGTACATCTTCGGTGGTAAACCTCTTCTCTTGCAAAGGTGGTTGTGCTTGAGGATTCTGAGGGGGGCCATCCTTTTGTTGTTGTCCTTGATTCCAAGAGAAGTTAGGGTGGTATTTCCACCCCGGATTGTAGGTAGAGCTGTACGGATTTCCTTGCGGCCTTGGGCCCCCGATGTAGTCAACAGTCTCAATGGGTGCAACGGATGAGCTAGCAATAGGACATTGGGCGGCCCCATGTCCACCACCACAAGTGCTACAACTCATCACTGTTTCAGACTTCGAACTGCTACCCAAGAGCGTGTCTAGCTTCCTAGACAACAAGTCAACCTTTGCAGCGAGAGCATCATTGGCATTGATTTCATATATTCCGGCCCCCTTTTGTGGTGTTCCTCTCGAGGCCCAATGAGATTCATTACTTGCCATGGATTCAAGTTGTTGCTCGGCCTCATCAGGGCACTTGTTGCTAAGTGACCCACCCGCCGCGGCATCAATGAGTTGGCGGGTGGCATAATTCAGCCCATTGTAGATGATTTGTATCCGCATCCATGAAGCAAACCCGTGGTGAGGGCATCTTCGAAGGAGGTCCTTGAATCTCTCATAAGCTTCAAATAAACTTTCAGACTCTCCTTGCTTAAAGGATGAAATTTCTTGCCTTAACCTTGCCGCTTTGCTAGGAGGAAAGTATCTCCCAAGAAATTTCTCGACCATGTCTTTCCATGTCTTGATTGAACCCGGTGGTAGAGATGTGAGCCATCGGTATGCCGCGTCCCTAAGACTGAATGGGAAAAGTCACAATCGGATAGCATCATCCGTTACCCCATTTATCTTGAATGTAGAACAAATTTGGAGGAAACGGGAAAGGTGATCGTGTGCGTCTTCATTCGCGAGACCATTAAACTGGACTGAATTCTGGATCATGCCAATTGTGCTTGCTTTGATTTCGAAATTATGGGTTGCGTATTAGGTGCATGGACACTGAATTCTTCACCCGTAAATTGTGGCCTTTCATATTCTGACAATGTTCGTCTCTCCTTGGCCATGACGGAAGATGATAGATCCTCAACCAAAATGTCTTGCTCACTTGAGCTTTCACCAATTTCTCTTCTCCTATGATGCAAGGTCCTCTCAATTTCACTATCCGGTTGAACTAAGCCCGCCGGATTTCCACATGTCATACACGGTACCTTGCACAAATCAAGAAAGATAGAACAAATTAAACTCAAAGGAAATGAAAATAAAACAAAACAAAAGAAACAATAAGAAAATGGCTAGAGCAATAGGCTAGAAGTTTCTCAGAATTCCTTAGAAAGTCCCCGGCAACGGCGCCAAAAACTTGATTGCTTCCCCGCAAGTGTACGGGATCGCCAAGTAATACCTCGCACAAAAGCACGAGGATCGTATTCCACGGGGCTAAGGAGCTACTCTTACTCCTCCATCGCCTATTATCTAACCTAACCACATAAGCATGGATGTATGTTCTACTGAAGCAAAGAAATAAATACGATATAATTAAATAGAATTGAAAGCATACAATGTGGTTGCAAGTGCTACAATGAAGAGTAAAGGCCTATGGATGTGGATCCTGATTGAATCGATCCGCAAGCGCACGGGTCGTCAAGTAATACCTCGCACAAAAGCACGAGGGTCGTATTCCACGGGGTTAAGGAGCTACTCTTACTCCTCCATCGCCTATTATCTAACCTAACAACACAAGCATGGATGTTTGTTCTACTAAAGCAAAGAGATAAATACGATATGATTAAACAAATTTAAAAGCGTACAATGTGGTTGCAAGTGCTACAATGAAGAGTAAAGGCCTATGGATGTGGATCCCCTTGAGGGGTCATCATGATACATGGATGAAGGATGAAAGGTAGCTTGGTTGATTTAGACCGAAGGATCTCAAGATTAGATCAACCCCAATTTCTCGGCGATTGAACCCTAATCCCATACGGATATTGGTTGGAATCTCTTCCTAACCAACATCCCTACGATTGCATTAAGTACAAGGAGATCCCAAAATAAAGATACACTAAACCCTAGTCTATCCTTAAAGCTCGGAGGGCTATCGACACCCAATTTCTCGGTGTGCCAATACAAGTAACCCCTTTTAATTCATTAATGACCTAATACACGTGAGTAGGTCACGTCTACGTGTACAATTCAAGAAAGAACTACGGATCTCTCCATGTGGTAGTTCTAGACATGAGGCACAATGAACTAAATCTTAAACCAAACCAAGCTTGCAATTAAGTAAAGATCATCCAAAATACATGATAAACCCCCCAAGGTTCACCAACATCCGGTGGCCTTGGGGGCCTAGTGTGCCATCAAGCAAGTAACAACAAAAATACAAAGTAAATCACTTAAAAAGCTCATAAATGACACTCCCTAGATGAAATGATGAAGGAGGAGGTGGAGGTCCGGCCAAATGACGCTTTCCTCCGTCCAAGAGATGCCGAATAACGCTTCCCCTTGTCTTGGATCCTTGCCTCCTTGATGGTGAAGCTTCTCCCCTTCAAAATGATGTTCTTGCCCCCTTCCTTGGCTCCAAATCGTCGTCTCTTCAAAGATTTCTTCGTTTCTTTCCTTTAGATGCCGGCCAAGAAGTCCCCTTTGTGTGCCCTAAAAACCTCTATAAATACTCCCGCAGGATCCCGGGGTGGATAGATCCATCCCGGGGTGGATAGATAGGCAAAAATAGGGCAAAAACCTGTCTCACGTGGGGGTTCATCCCGGGGTGGATGGATGGATCCCGGGGTGGATAGAAGCATCCCGGGGTGGATAGGGGGCCGTGAGAGCTAGTTGAAAATTACTGTCTTTTGATGCTCACGGCCCCTTATACGGCCCCGTATGCTGTAGTACTCCAGCACCCTGATTCTTCATCCATTTTCGCCCAAATCGTATTATCATGTTCCTCATGGCTCCTCCATGCCCTACAACATAAATAATGCTCAATTAAGCATAAAACGGGCATCCATTCATATAAAGATACATGCTAAGTGAACAAAATATGTATGTTAAAACACATACATTTAGACACTTATCAAACATCCCCACACCTAAGCGTTTGCTTGTCCCCAAGCAAACAAATCATGAAAAACAAAGGGAATGATAAGTGGCTAAATGTACATCTCCGGCTCAAACAAATACGAGATTATACAAATATAGAATAATGATATACAGATGTCGAGTTACAGTCAATACGTACAATAAACAGATCCTGTCTCACCTCTTATATGTCTGTACAGTGTAAGTGAATCTTCCATCTCATTTGCCCTGACATGGTCTAACCCTATGACTTCAATCAGTACAGCTCTATATGCTAATCACTCCACAAGTACAGAGTACTAAGTCTTAGAAAGCTAAGTGCCACTCCAATGAACAATTAAGATCCTTCTAATTCTACAACTTGAAACTAAATCCCATTTCGACTCACAAACTCAACTCAAGTAGGCAGTCTAAGTGATCACTAGGGTTATTTTTATTTATAAGTATAAACACTTTTTTTTTTTTTTTTTTTTTTTTTTTTTTTTTTTCGAGTCCGCCTAACGTAGACCGCACAAAAATCTTTCTGGAGGATGCACATGCTGGTTAGGCACAAGAGTCACCCAACTACTCGATTACAGTCTACATAGACGCATTCATGCTCCATTAGCAGAGGAATACTGACATAGACTCTTTTTTTTTTTTTTTATTTTATTTTATTTTATTTTATTTTTTTTTTTTTACATACTCTAGATCACACCTTTAGACTGCACTACAAGTAACAAACCTAGGATTAGCTCAACAAGACTTAGAAGTTCTTAAGAGTTCATTGAAGGATAGAACTTAGTAGTCTAAGGCTAAGTACTCAAAATTGTGTGTTAGGCATACAAGAGAGTTAAGGAAGTCAAGCAGGCTATTCCCAGGGCATCAACAAAAGACTCAGTGCACAGAACAATACTAGAGGTGAAACAGGATTCAATAAAGCACAACAAAAAATGTAACTCCCATCAATCATTAATTCATACTTGAAGAATCTCACAAGAAAGTAACAAGCCATCATTGATGACACTAGCATGTAAAGTTGACCTAATACATGAAGATACACCCATCCCCACACTTAGTGTTGTACATTGCCCTCAATGTACACTAATCATGAAAATAGAGGCAATATACACAATAATAACAAAGGAGGAGGGTGAAAACGAACTTCCCCGGTTTATTTGGTAAAAATGGCGAAGTGTGACCCGACAAAAGTGTACGGCGAGCTCTACATGTCGGGCCCGGCTTCCACAAAATGTGGCGAGGCTCACCAAACTACCCTCAATGCCTGCAAGGCAAAAAGGGCACATCATCATTCCACGAAATTTAGAAAGGAGGGACGGGGAGTAATCAAGCAAAAACTAAAACCAAACACAAAAAGAACACAACAAGAATAAACACAAACACAACAAACAACTAACAAAAGAAAAACAATGGAACAAAAACATCATCCAAGCAAATCCATGTTCGTTCAATATCATGATGTCCAATTCACTCATATTGCAAGTGTTGCTATTGGATAACAAAGATGATACAATAATAGGCCCAAATACAATAAAATCAAGGGTGCTCATGGAGGAGTGTGAAAGAATTAAAAAAAAAAAAAAAAAAAAAAAAAAATGCTACAGTAACTCCCAAAAAAATTTTTGCAAGAGCTTCCCTTGTACATGGAGCATAAAAATTTTTACAAAGCTTTCAAATTACTCCAAAAACTGACAAAAACAACACACAACCAAACTCCCACAACATTGGCATCCATTCAACTTGAAAAATAGGGGAGAGGAAGAAGAAACATTCATGCTCAACACCTAGG
This sequence comes from Dioscorea alata, assembly GCA_020875875.1. Lineage (NCBI taxonomy): Eukaryota > Viridiplantae > Streptophyta > Magnoliopsida > Dioscoreales > Dioscoreaceae > Dioscorea > Dioscorea alata. The sequence goes on along the minus strand of CM037025.1, from coordinate 12,560,075 downwards.
GTTTAGAAAGGGGTACCTTAAAGGATAGGCGAAGATGATGGCAAAACTCCCAATAAATCATGCAAATTAGGTCCTTGGAAGTAGTAGATTCGTGTAGAGGAAGAAAAATGAAGAAAAATGGCGAAAGAATGAGGGAAAACGGATGAGAAATGAGAGAGTTATGAAGAAAATGGTGAAGATATAGGTCCAGGACCCGTGGCATACGGCCCCTCTCACGGCCGTGAAGGGGACCGTGAGCCCTAGGCCATTTTCACTGGAAATTTGTCACGGCCCCATATACGGCCGTGAGGGGGGCCGTGAGACACAAGCCAAACTCACTGGAATCGTCTCATGGCCCTCCAAACGGCCCCCTTAGGGCCGTGAGGACCTGGAAATCACTCAAAAGTTGGAATTTTTCTTCTCCAAATGGCTAAGGATGACATTGAAACATTATAGAACACCACCAACTTGAACGAAACATGAAACAAATCGATCTAATGCACAAAATGACAACAAAAACAAGCAACACTCAACAAAAAAAATGAATACACCACTCTTAAGATGACAAGAGAATAGCTAGCATGGACTTATTCAATTTCAAAGCTAGTGAAGAAAAACGGCGACTACAACAATAAGATGAACATCCAAAATACGAAAAGTGAACTAAAGACCCCCGAATGCTTGGGTTGCCTCCCAAGAAGCGCTTGTTTAACGTCACGAGCCTGACGTACCTTTTTTTTCTTACCTCATGGGGGTTCAAAGAGCTTGAAGTTACCCCCGGTTAAGCTTGAAACAACATTGTTACCCGGCAAGTTCAAAGACATCAACGAATAGACATTAACTTTTTCATGATCAAAGAGGGGTTCAAATTTTACCTTCCCTCCATGAGATTTTGAACGACGGGGGTTGGTACCTTTCTTTTTCTTCCCCCGTACTTCCCTCCAAATTGCCTTTAACATTGATTCCTTTTTCTCCTTTTCTTTGGCATTGGTGCATATTGCCTTCTCCTTTGGTTGCTTTAGGTTATTATTTGGAGGGGGGAAGTGGGCTTCTTCTTCTTGTTCTTCATCCCCTAGTTCTTTCAAATACTCATCCAAGGGATTCAACGACAATACCTCCTGCACACAAGTAGAAATTAACCGATCAGTTTCATCAACAAAATACAATGTATCATCATGGTCAAGGGAATGTTTCATTGCCGCCGGTAACGTGTAAATCACTTCTTCCTCCCCAACCCTTAAAGTCAATTTTCCTCCTTTTAAATCGATGAGAGCTCCAGAAGTGGTTAGAAAGGGGCGACCAAGGATTAGAGGTATCTCCACATCTTCATCTATGTCCATGATCACAAAGTCTACAGGAAACACCAATTTGTCCACCCGGACAATCACATCTTCCACAATCCCACGGGGTTTTCTTGTTGATCGATCCGCTAATTGCAAAGTCATCCTTGTAGGTCTGAGCTCTTCCAAACCAAGCTTCAAGTACATGGTGTAAGGCATAACGTTGATGCTTGCCCCCGAATCCGCTAGTGCATTTTCCTTCAGCCCCCCCTCAAGCACACATGGGATTATAAAGCTACCCGGATCTTTCAATTTTTGTGGGAGCTTCTTTTCCAAAATGGCCGAGCAATTTCCCGAGAGTGCCACGGTGCCTTCTTCTTCAAGTTTTCTTTTATTTGTGAGGAGCTCTTTCAGAAACTTGGCATACTTCGGCATTTGTGTCAAAGCCTCGACGATTGGGATATTGATGTGGAGTTGCTTGAAAATATTGATGAATTTTCTGAATTGGACATCCTCCTTGTCTTGCTTCAATCTCACCGGATAAGGAATTTGGGGCTTGTACTCCGGTGGCTTTGAGTGTTCCCGAGGGTGAGCTTCATTATTTTCCTTTCGAGCAACCTCCTTAGCAATTTTTTCAGCTGGATGGGGATCTTCCTCAATGGCTATCCCGGTTTCTTTGACACTTGGGTTAACTTCAACCCTTGTCTCAATTTGTTTTCCGCTTCTAAGGGCAATGGCCTTTAAGTGCTCCCTTGGATTCTCCTCGGTGTTGCTAGGGAGACTTCCCGAAGGTCGTTCTGCATTTGCCTTGGCAAGTTGCCCCACTTGATGCTCAAGAGATTGCACCGAGGCTTGAAGATTTCGCAAGATGGACCCAAAGTCACTGAGTTGTGAATTTACACTGTTAAATCGTGATTCAGTGCCAATCATGAACTTGGCAAGTACATCTTCGGTGGTAAATCTCTTCTCTTGCAAAGGTGGTTGTGCTTGAGGATTTTGAGGGGGGCCACCCTTTTGTTGTTGTCCTTGATTCCAAGAGAAGTTAGGGTGGTATTTCCACCCTGGATTGTAGGTGGAGCTGTAAGGGTTTCCTTGTGGTCTTGGACCGCCAATGTAGTCAACAGTCTCAATGGGTGCCACAGAGGAGCTAGCAATAGGGCATTGAGTGGTGACATGTCCACCTCCACAAGTGCTACAACTCATGACGGTTTCAGACTTGGAACTGCTACCCATGAGTATATCAATCTTCCTGGACAACATCTCGACCTTTGCAGCTAGAGCATCATCGGCCTTAACTTCATAAATCCCGGCCCCTTTCTGTGGTGTTCCTCTTGAGGACCAATGAGATTCATTACTTGCCATATTCTCAAGTAGTTGTTCGGCTACCTCGGGGTACTTGTTGCTAAGGGATCCACCTGCTGCGGCATCAATTAATTGGCGGGTTGAATAGTTCAGTCCATTGTAGACAATTTGTACCCGCATCCACGAAGCATAACCATGATGAGGACATCTTCTAAGGAGATCCTTGAATCTTTCATAAGCTTCAAATAAAGTCTCGGACTCCCCTTGTTTAAAAGCTGAAATTTCTTGCCTTAACCTTGCCGCTTTGCTAGGAGGAAAGTATCTCCCAAGAAATTTCTCGACCATGTCTTTCCATGTCTTGATTGAACCCGGTGGTAGAGATGTGAGCCATCGGTATGCCGCATCCCTAAGACTGAATGGGAAGAGTCGCAATCGGATAGCATCATCCGTTACCCCATTTATCTTGAATGTAGAACAAATTTGGAGGAAACGGGAGAGGTGATCGTGTGCGTCTTCATTTGCAAGACCATTGAATTGCACCGAATATTGAATCATGCCAATTGTGCTTGCTTTTATTTCAAAATTGTTGGTGGCGATGGTGGGTGCTTGGACACTAAATTCTTCACCCGTGAATTGTGGCCTCTCGTATTCGGATAAAGTTCGTCTCTCTTCGGCCATGATTGACGATTCACTAGTCTCAACTTGAACGCCTTGTTCAATCGGGTCTTCACCAATTTCTCTCAACCTCCGATGCAAGGTCCTTTCAATCTCACTATCCGGCTCCACCAAGTTTGATGGATTTCCACGTGTCATACACAGTACCTTGCACAAATTAAGAAAGATAGAACAAGTCAAGCTCAAAAGAAATGAAAATAAGAGAAAAGAAAAGAGACAAAAAGTAAATGGCTAGAGCAATAGGCTAGAAGTTTCTCAGAATTCCTTAGAAAGTCCCCGGCAACGGCGCCAAAAACTTGATTGAATCGATCCGCAAGCGCACGGGTCGTCAAGTAATACCTCGCACAAAAGCACGAGGGTCGTATTCCACGGGGTTAAGGAGCTACTCTTACTCCTCCATCGCCTATTATCTAACCTAACAACACAAGCATGGATGTTTGTTCTACTAAAGCAAAGAGATAAATACGATATGATTAAACAAATTTAAAAGCGTACAATGTGGTTGCAAGTGCTACAATGAAGAGTAAAGGCCTATGGATGTGGATCCCCTTGAGGGGTCATCATGATACATGGATGAAGGATGAAAGGTAGCTTGGTTGATTTAGACCGAAGGATCTCAAGATTAGATCAACCCCAATTTCTCGGCGATTGAACCCTAATCCCATACGGATATTGGTTGGAATCTCTTCCTAACCAACATCCCTACGATTGCATTAAGTACAAGGAGATCCCAAAATAAAGATACACTAAACCCTAGTCTATCCTTAAAGCTCGGAGGGCTATCGACACCCAATTTCTCGGTGTGCCAATACAAGTAACCCCTTTTAATTCATTAATGACCTAATACACGTGAGTAGGTCACGTCTACGTGTACAATTCAAGAAAGAACTACGGATCTCTCCATGTGGTAGTTCTAGACATGAGGCACAATGAACTAAATCTTAAACCAAACCAAGCTTGCAATTAAGTAAAGATCATCCAAAATACATGATAAACCCCCCAAGGTTCACCAACATCCGGTGGCCTTGGGGGCCTAGTGTGCCATCAAGCAAGTAACAACAAAAATACAAAGTAAATCACTTAAAAAGCTCATAAATGACACTCCCTAGATGAAATGATGAAGGAGGAGGTGGAGGTCCGGCCAAATGACGCTTTCCTCCGTCCAAGAGATGCCGAATAACGCTTCCCCTTGTCTTGGATCCTTGCCTCCTTGATGGTGAAGCTTCTCCCCTTCAAAATGATGTTCTTGCCCCCTTCCTTGGCTCCAAATCGTCGTCTCTTCAAAGATTTCTTCGTTTCTTTCCTTTAGATGCCGGCCAAGAAGTCCCCTTTGTGTGCCCTAAAAACCTCTATAAATACTCCCGCAGGATCCCGGGGTGGATAGATCCATCCCGGGGTGGATAGATAGGCAAAAATAGGGCAAAAACCTGTCTCACGTGGGGGTTCATCCCGGGGTGGATGGATGGATCCCGGGGTGGATAGAAGCATCCCGGGGTGGATAGGGGGCCGTGAGAGCTAGTTGAAAATTACTGTCTTTTGATGCTCACGGCCCCTTATACGGCCCCGTATGCTGTAGTACTCCAGCACCCTGATTCTTCATCCATTTTCGCCCAAATCGTATTATCATGTTCCTCATGGCTCCTCCATGCCCTACAACATAAATAATGCTCAATTAAGCATAAAACGGGCATCCATTCATATAAAGATACATGCTAAGTGAACAAAATATGTATGTTAAAACACATACATTTAGACACTTATCAGATCCCCTTGAGGGGTCATCATGATACATGGATGAAGGATAAAAGGTAGCTTGGTTGATTTAGACTGAAGGATCTCAAGATTAGATCAACCCCAATTTCTCGGCGATTGAGCCCTAATCCTATACGGATATCGGTTGGAATCTCTTCCTAACCAACATCCCTACGATTGCATTAAGTACAAGGAGATCCCAAAATAAGGATACACTAAACCCTAGTCTATCCTTATAGCTCGGAGGGCTATCGACGCCCAATTTCTCGGTGTGCCGATACAAGTAACCCCTTTTAGTTCATTAATGACCTAATACACGTGAGTAGGTCACATCTACGTGTATAATTCAAGAAAGAACTACGGATCTCTCCATATGATAGTTCTAGACATAAAGCACAATGAACTAAATCTTAAACCAAACCAAGCTTGCAATTAAGTAAAGATCATCCAAAATACATGATAAACCCCCCAAGGTTCACCAACATCCGGTGGCCTTGGGGGTCTAGTGTGCCATCAAGCAAGTAACAACAAAAATACAAAGTAAATCTCTTAAAAAGCTCATAAATGACACTCCCTAGATGAAATGATGAAGGAGGAGGTGGAGGTCCGGCCGAATGACGCTTTCCCCCGTCCAAGAGATGCCGAATGACGCTTCCCTTGACTTGGATCCTTGCCTCCTTGATGATGAAGCTTCTCCCCTTCAAAATGATGTTCTTGCCTCCTTCCTTGGCTCCAAATTGTCGTCCTCTCAAGATTTCTTCATTTCTTTTCTTTTAGATGCCGGCCAAGAAGTTTCCCCTTTTGTGCCCTCAAAAACATCTATAAATACTCCCGCAGTATCCCGGGGTGGATGGATGGATCCCGGGGTGGATAGGTAGGAAAAGACAAGGCAAAACTTGTCTCATGTGGGGGTGTATCCCGGGGTGGATAGATGGATCCCGGGGTGGATAGGGGGCCGTGAACCCTAGTATAAAATCACTGTCTTTTGATGCTCACGGCCCCTTATACGGCCCTGTATGCTGCACTGTTTACTCTTATGCACTTCCATCATTTCCAGCCCAAAACTCCTCAGATGCAACAGCAACTACTACAGTAAGAATGCTACAGTACTCCAGCTACAGTAAATGCGCTACAGTGCTGCGCCCTGAATTTCATCCTTTTTCGCCCAAATTGTATTCTCGTGCTCCTCATGGCTCCCCCGTGTCCTACAACATAAATAGTAGTCGATTAAGCACAAAACGGGCATCAATTCTTAACAAAATACATGCTAAGTGTACAGAATACATATATTAAAACATATACATTTAGACACTTATCAAGGAGTGACTTCTCCTTTTATTGATAATGTGAGTAAGAATCCTTGTATAACACTTGGGAGATATACAAGTAGTTGTTGAGGAAGTGTCCACCTCATGGGATTGTGGAATGGATGCAAATTCAGATTTTTTACAATGGTTTAAGCAACGCTACCAAGCAAATGCTTGATGTCGCCGCGGGAGGATCACTTTGCAAACAAGCAACCGAGTGCTGCCTTCACTCTTATTAAGGAAATGGCAAACAATGGCTACCAATGGAGTGCTGAACGTAGTAAGCGAGTGAAGTTCACCGATATTTATCAAGTGGATGCTGTTACCACCCTCGCGGCACAGGTTGAAGCGATTGCCAAGCGACTTGTGACACGACCCTTTGCGTGTGTACCGCAAGTGCACGGGCTTGTCGAAGTAATAAAATTACCCTGGTGAGTGGGTAGTCGAATCCACAGGGAATAGGCATTTAGAATATGAGAGTTTGCTATTTAGTCGCGCGATATACGAAAAGTAATAATCGGAGTTATGAGTGAATTTATGGAAGCAATTAGAATAAAAGACGAGAAAGTAAATGGAGAGATGAAAAACAGGAAAGTGCAAGTAAGAATAGGAGGAGAGAGACTAGCAATGAATGAGAATAGGGTATCCGGACAAGTTACCTCTACGACTTATGCTTCTAGTGCTGGACTATGCTATTATACTTTCCTATTGAAGTTAATTGAGTCGAGGAAATCCTTAAACACACGGTCCCAAACCTAAGGTCAACCGTGACTAACCGAACACTATGTCCCGGCATTAGGATTCACGTCAATCCTTCACTCTGTCGCTCACGCAACTAAGCCCCAGGGGAGTATATCTACCTAAGCCTAACACTATGTGGAATTGCTTTAAGCTCTAGGGATTCCTAGTGATAAAACTTGTTCCTATGTATAGTAGTTCTAACCCTTTGGTCCAGGTGGAAGAACCCTAATCTAAATTAAGCCCCAGTGTATAGGATTCACGTCACACCAAAGCCTTGGGAGAGTTTATCTACCTAACACTTCACTCTATTTCGACCACTAATAAATCAAGGAATCGGAGGTAGGGAGAAATCACACCAGAAGGGAAAGGGGTACATCGCTACCTCACGACTCTCCCTCTCAACCTTCTTCAGTTTTAAGTAGTCTAATCCTATAGGAGTTGTCACACCTCCAAAGGATAACCTAGATTGTTCTCAACCCTAGTGTCACGGCTAAGGAAGAACAATAGTAAAAGATAATTAAAACTGAAACTCGAATTTATTCATCAATAATGGAAAAGCATAATAACAATGTCATAGAAACATAATAATCCTAGGGTTTACAAGTCTGAATACCCATGAGGGGTTTAGCTCCTCATGGAGCTATACATGTTCATCAAAGTATAAAATAAATCACAAAGTAAAAACATCGATGAAAACCCTCTTGCGTATGTCGTGGCCGTGGTCTTGTGCCGCCGTCGGACGTCGATGTCGATGCCGATGACGCGCTCCAATCCTCTACAAAGTCCTCTCCAAAACCCTAGCCGCACTCTCCAGAAGTTGGGGAGAAAGATCGGTCAAAGATATCTTTAAAATCTCCAAAATTGGGGTTTTATATGGCTGAGTGCGGCTTTAAATTTGGACTTATCGGGACTTCACACGGCCGTGTGAAATTAACACACGGGCGTGTGAAGTTTCTGTCTGCTTGAAAATTAATTCACACGGCCGTGTGTTAATTCTACACGCCCGTGTGAATTCTCTGGAATTCTGAAATTCGGCTGAAAGTGAACAGTAGCTTGCTGCAGTGTTTTTGTTACAGTAACAAGCTACAGTACTTGCCGAAATGCTCCCGAATCCATCATTCTTGATTGAGGCCATTGAATTGGGCACACAATCAATGGTAGATCGTGCCGATTGCTTTAAGTCTCCTTCTTGGTGAAGTTCTCCTAAGTAACACGAGTTAGACTTATTGTGAATGTGACTGCTTTTGTGCCCCTCCAATGGAGGTTGGCACACACCCACAAGTCTAAACTCGTGCCTTGTTCCTTGCTTGGTCCGAAAACCTCCCAACAACGGAGAACACGATCTAACTTAATTCTTCTTCTCCAAATTAGCTCCATAGACCTACAATACACAAGAATACACAAATGCACACTTTTTAGTAACAAAATCTTATAAAAGATATGTTCATTATAAGATAATAACACTTCGCGTTACTATAACACGAGCACTTATCAACTTGACACCATACAAACTCCTTCTTCTAGTTCTTGACCCTCTTGCAACAATTAGGATCCTTCTGGTGAGATGATTTGTCCTTCATCAACCGATCCAGGTGTGGGGCAAGTAGAGCAAGTTGGTAATGTGGGGCAGAACCACCGATTCCAAAACAACCCATATAGTAACACTTATAACCCGGGATGGAGAAACCATCCTAACTTCTCATGGAATTAGTCTGGACAAGGGCAAGGGGCACAAAAACCATAACATGCTCTTCTACTATCGTAAGTACATCAACCATCCTCTTCATCATCTTCAGAACCATCCCCTGACCTCGCTAGCATGATAACCAAGTTTATCAAGAGCACCGAATCCCATTTTGCTAATCATAAGGAGATGATTAGGAACACTAATGTGACCGTAAGGAATTTGGAGCATCAAATGGCCCAAATGTCCAAGTTGTTAGAAGAAAGATTACCGGGACCCTTCCTGAGCAACATTGTGGTGACTCCTAAGGAATCTCTAAAAGGTGTGCAATTGTGGAGTGGAAAGCACCTCCCGGACCCTATAGAGAAAAAGCCAGAAGAGGAACATACCAACCCCACAATTGTTGTGGATGTTGAGACCCCAAATGTAGAAAAAATTACTAAAGAACTGGGTAAGGAGAAGATCCCAACATTAGAGTACCAACCAAAGCTCCCATACTCGGTGAAAATTAAGAAAGATAAGCAAGATGAGCAGTATAAAAAGTTCCTCGACATGTTCATGACTTTCCACATCAATGTCACATTCATTGAAACTCTTTCTCAAATGTTAAGGTATGCTAAGTTTCTAAAAGAATTAATCACGAACAAGAAGAAATTGGAGAAAGTGTCTTCAGTGACACTTAGTGAAAAATGTTTGGCCTTAATAAGTAACAAGCTCCCCAAAAAGGAGAAGGAACCCGGCGGGTTCATTGTTCTATGCACAATCGGGGGACTAGTTGATGAGAAGGCTCTTGAGGATCTTGGGGCAAGTATCAATCTCATACCCTACATGATTTTTCAGAAATTGGGGCTAGGTGAGCCCAAGGTGACCACCATGACTTTATAACTTACCAACAGGTCCATTCGGCAACCAAGGAGAATCATTGAGGATGTGTTGGTCAAAGTGGACAAGTTCATTTTTTCGGTGGACTTTGTCATACTGGATATTGATGGTACAGTTGATGTGCCTTTGATTTTGGGACGGGCATTTCTTGCAACTTCAAAGGCGTTGATCGATGTCAATGATGGTTGGATGACACTCCATGTGGGGGAAGAAGAAGTCATTTTCAAGCTCAAAGACTCCATGAGGCACACGATGGATTTTGATGACACTTATTATTTTTTGGACGTTGTTGATGATGTTGTTACTGTTTTTTTACAGGAAATGTACATGAAGGATGAACTAGTGGAGCTTTTGGGTACCGTTCCCCCGAGTGATGAGGATGTTGAGGACGAGCTACATTATTTGGACTTAGTGATAAACGCCTAACTGAACGTATTATTTATGTATGTTTGCATATTTATCGAGTATTTTTATATGTGTGGATGCCCGTTTTCGGTCTAAATTTATTTATTTCATGTTACAGGCATAGAAGATACAGTGGGCAGCTCATCAACGAGATTTTTAGAAGAAATCGACAAGAAAAGACCATTTTCGAGCCTTGTACTGTAGCAGCAATTTAGAAGCGCTATAGCACGAGAACTTTGGCGAAACAGCTAAGTCTGGAGGTTCATGCGGTCATCCATACGGGCGTATAACTGACTGCATACAGCCCTGTAGCAGTAGCACTGTAGAAGTTTACTGTAGTAGGAATATTGTAGCATTTTACTGTAGCACTCACTACAGCATTTTACACAAATTTCGAGGTGCTACGGTACCGTATGCGGACCACATGCCAGGCCGCATGACATCCTGATGATGACCATTTAAGAGCTTGGAGTTCATTTTTCAAGAGGAGGAAGCCCTAGCTCTTGTTCTACTTGTCACCACAATCAATTCCGAGCTAGGAGCAGCCATTGGAGGCCATTTCCGAAGAGAGAACGTTGAGGAGAGCGACATACGATGAGATCCACCTTCTTGATCCACACTTGAGAGGAGAATCAACAAGGGAAGCCACCCCTTTGGTGGCTTCTTTGGAAGCGTCATTTGGCCTCTACATTTTGAGAGGGTGTTCTTGTCATTGTATTTGGTTGTTTTCATCTATTTTCTTGAGTATTTTGTATTCATGAGCAACTAAACCCCAAGGTCACCTGATGTAGGTGAATCTTGGGGGTGAACTTGTGTAGGATGCTTGCTTGATTAGTTTTATGCATTTGGGGCTTGTTTGTGAACCTTGTTTGGTGTATTTAAATGCTTGGTATGCATGAGAACTCTGTGTATCAATGTTTAGAAAATGCCAGGAAGCATGACCATTGCCCTAGTATTAGGCTCACCAAGCTTGGTAGGGACACATGTACGGATACGCCGTGATCATCGGATATTTGTACCCCTCCAATTGTTAGGGCTAGGCCTAGATTGTGTCTTGACCCTAACTTGAGAAACCTCTTGTTCCCTTTGTAATCGTGTGAGGATTCGAGCGGAAGGAATTCCGTACTCGATACTTGTACCGCATTAGGGACCAATTTCAGTGACCATCGAGTAGGTCTACTTTTGGGTTTCTCGGTCCAAACTACCCATGTGCATGCTAGTAAGGCAACTTCCGCACTTTAGTAACCCCCTTGGGAATCCTCATCCGTGACCCTCTCTTTATATTGTTCTTATCCTCCGATTACCGCCTCCTCCTTAGAACATCTCATTTGAATGTCAATTATCTTTTTATTTTTCTTTTCATAACACTTGAATTGATTGGCCAAACAATCATACGAAGAGGAAGTAAGGGTAGATTCTCGGGCCCTTGGGAATACGATCCCCTCGCGCGTGCGAGAGGGGTATTACTTGGCGACCCCGTGCACTTGCGGGTTAATCATCATGTTTTTGGCGCCGTTGTCGTGGACCCACGAGAGATATCCGGAAACTTAGAGTTGGTTGATTTGGCCATTGTTTTGTTTCATGTTTTTCATCATTGTATATATTTTGCCATTCTTCCTTTTGCATTTTCATTTCCTTGTTTTCTTCAGTTTCTAAGTTTTGGCTCTTATTATCTTGTGAGGTAACCATCTTATGATAAGAGCAAGTCAAGCAAATTTAGTTGAACCCGACGACAAGATCTAACGAACTTTGCATCAAAGGTTTAGAGAAGTAACGGAAAGTTCAAGGCGACAAGAAATTCTGGTTGAATCTAGTGAACCATCTGTGATGGCCGAACCGAGAAGAATCCTGTCAGATTATGATATGTGATAAACGCCTAACTGTACGTATTATTTATGTATGTTCACGTATTCTTGAAGTATTTTTATATGAGTGGATGCCCGTTTTCGGTCTAAATTGTTTTATTTCATGTTACAGGCACTGAAGATACCGTGGGGAGCTCGTCAACGAGATTTTTAGAAGAAATTGACAAGAAAAGACCATTTTCGAGCCCGGGGGGGGGGTACTGTAGCAGAACTGTAGCACGAGATTTTGGCGAAACGGCTAAGTCTGGAATTTCATACGGGCGCTGGATTGCACGCATACGGCACTGTAGCAGAGTTACTTTAGCACTCACTGCAGCAACTTACACGAAAATCGGGGTGCTACAGTGCCCGTATGTCGGCCCGTATGCCAGCCCGCATGAGTTGCTGGAATTAGGTTTTTAAAGGGAAAGTAGTTCATTTTTGAGAGGAGGAGCCCTAGGTCTTGAGCATACTTGACACCACCTTAAAATCACAGCTAGGAGCTGCCGTCGGAGGCCATTTCCGGGGAGAGAACAACAAGGAGAGCGACATACGATGAGATCCACCTTCTTGATCCATAGTTGAGAGGAGAATCGACAAGGGAAGCCACCTATTTGATGGCATCTTTGGAACGTCATTCGGCCTCTATCTTTTGAGGGAGTGTTCTTGTCTTTGTATTTGGTTGTTTCTATGTACTATCTTGTGTATTTTGTATTCATGGGCAACTAAACCCCAAGGTCACCGGATGTAGGTGAACCTTGGGGGTGAACTTGTGTAGGATGCTTGCTTGACTTGATTTATGCATTTTGGGACTTGTTTGTGAACCTTGTTTGGTGTATTTGAATGCTTGGTATGCATGAGAACTCTGTGTATCAATGTTTAGAAAATGCTAGGAAGCATGACCATTGCCCTAGTATTAGGCTCACCAAACTTGGTAGGGATACATGTATGAATACGCCGTGACCATTGGGTATTTGTGCCCCTCCAATTGTTAGGGTTGACCTAGATTGTGTCTTCTCCCTAACTTGAGAAACCTTTTGCTCCCTTTGCAATCGTGTGAGGATTCGAGCGGAAGAAATTCTGTATTTGATACTTGTACCAAATTAGCGACCAATTTCCGTGACCATCGGGTTGGTCTAACTTCGGGTTTCTCGGTCCAAACTACCCATTTGCATGCTAGTTAAGGCAAACCCCACACTTTAGTAGCCCCCTTGGTAATCCTCATCCGTGACCCTCTCTTTGTATTGTTTAACCCCTCGTTTATTGCTTCCACCTTAGAGCATTTTATTTGCATGTTAATAATCTTTTTAATTTCTTTTGCACAACACTCAACTTGATCGGCCAAACAATCACACGAAGAGAAAGTAAGGGTAGACTCTCGGGCCCTTGGGAATACGACCCCCTCGCACGTGCGTGAGGGGTATTACTTGACGACCCCGTGCATTTGCGGGTCGAGTCAATCAATATGCCTCAATTTACCTGGGAAAATTTCAGTGTACAAGAGCCTACAGTGGCCACTAACAATTTTGAAATCAAAGCGAGCACAATAGGAATGATTCAAAATTCAGTCCAGTTCGATTGGTTGGCCGATGAAGACCCACATGCCCACCTATCCCGCTTCCTCCAGATTTGCTCTACTTTTAAGATTAACTCGGTATCCGATGATGCTATTAGATTGAGGTTGTTTCCATTTAGTTTGAGGGGCGGAGCGTATCGATGGCTTACCTCTTTGGCCCCTGGTTCAATCACTTCTTGGAAGGAGATGGTTGAGAAGTTCCTTGCCCGTTATTTTCCACCAAGCAAGGCAGCACGACTAAGACAAGAGATTTCATCTTTTAGGCAGGGGGACAGTGAAACACTCTTTGAACCACACGAGCGATTCAAAGATCTCCTGCGCAAGTGTCCTCACCACGGATTCCCCGCTTGGATGAGGGTACAAATGTTTTGTAACGGGCTGAATTATGCATCAAGACAACTCATAGATGCTGCAATTGGTGGCTCACTGAGTAATAAACTTCCCGAGGAGGCTGAAAAATTATTGAAGACATGGCCAGTAATGAGTGCCACTGGAGCAGTAGGCAGAAAGCCCTAAAGGCGGCAGGAATTTATGAAGTTAGTGATCACACCACTTTGGCTGCAAAGGACGATGCCTTGGCGCAAAAAGTTGATCAGCTCGTGTTGGGATCCAGTTCTGTTCCTAAGGTAGTGATGTCTTGTGACACTTGTGGTGCCGGGCATGCAACTTCTTAATGCCCTATATTCATTGCTCCTTCAGCACCTGTGGAGAATGTTGACTACGTTGGTGGTGGTCCTAGAGGACCGGGGAACCAATATGGCAACACCTATAACTCGGGGTGGAGAAACCACCCAAACATGTCATGGAGCCAAGGGCAAGCACAACAGAGACCCCCGCCACCTTAAGCAAACCAATACCAAGCACCTCCGCAACAAGAAAGAAAGTACACCACCGAGGATGTGTTGGCTAAATTCATGATCAATACTGAAGCAAGGTTTCAGGGTGTAGAAAAAAAGTTAGATGAGTTCGGTACTATATTGAGAAATGTCCAAGCCTCTATTCAGTCTCTTGAGAACCAAGTTGGACAGCTTGCCAGAGCATAATCTGATCAACCCTCAAGTAGTTTGCCAAGTAACACTGAAAGCAACCCGAGAGAACACTTGAAGATGGTCACAATAAGAAGCGGCAAACAGTTGGAGGCAAGGACTGAGGAGAGCCTAAGTGCCTCCAATGATAGGGTACCCACCCGGGAAGACCCTGATTTGGATAAAGATGCTTGTGATGAGGGTAAGAAGAAGTACAAGGAAGATGTCCACCAACCCCCGATTCGGAAGGAAAAGGAGTACAAGCCCGTTGTGCTGTACCCAGCAAGACTGAAACAGGATAAGGAGGATGCTCAATTTAAAAAATTCTTGAAAGTATTGAAGAAACTCCATATTAACATTCCTTTGGTGGAGGCCCTATCCCAAATGCCCAAGTATGCCAAGTTTATGAAGGACCTCATCACAAACAAAAGAAAATTGGAAGAATTAGATTCTGTGTCATTATCAGGGAATTGCTCTGCACTACTCCAGAAGAAATTGCCGAAGAAGCTCACTGATCCCGGCAGCTTCATCATTCCCTGTGTGCTTGGTGATGGAATGCATTAGAATGCCTTGGCTGACTCGGGTGCGAGCATTAATGTGATGCCGTATAAGTTATTCTTAAAATTGGGGTTGGAAGACTTGAGACCTACATATATGACCCTACAACTTGCCGACCGACCGTTCAGTGCAAAGACCAAGAGGTGTGGTTGAAGACGTTCTTATGATGGTTGATAACCTCATCATTCCAGTAGACTTTGTGATATTAGATGTGGATGATGATGTGGAGGTTCCACTAATCCTTGGTCGCCCTTTCCTAAACACTTCCGGTGCTTTGATTGATTTTAAGGGTGGTCAATTGACTTTAAGAGTAGGGGATGAGCAAGTGATCATCACTCTCCCCGAAGCAATGCGTCACACACTCGATCACGATGATAGTTTGTATTTCATGGATAAAACTAATGTAATTATTTCTGATTGTGTGCAGGATGTCTTAGCTCTGAACCCGCTTGATGAAATTTTGGGTGAGCTTGGGGATGAAGAAATTGATGAAAACGATGCCCCGCCTTCGCTAGTGCAACAAGTTGCACAAGTAGCGTGTGAATCTCCACCACATGACAAAGAGAAGAAAACCATGAAGAAGTTGTGGAAGAAGATGAAGAAAAAGTTAAGAAAAGAAGTTAAGGTCGCAACAATGTCACCCGAGGAGGTAGACCACTTAATCTTTGATAATCAGGGAAAATTCAAGCTCTTTTCGTGCCTTTCGATGAATTTCTTGAGGAACAACATTTCACACAAGGTTGGAGGTAATTTGACTTCCTTTTATCCACCATGATGGCGAGGTAAGAGACGTCTAGCTAAAGACGTTAAACAAGTGCTCCTTTGGAGGCAACCCAAGCATTTGAATTCCTTGCTAGTTCATTTTCATATTTTTAGTTTGTGTGTTCATGTGTTTTTCATATTTTTGAAGTGTTAGTGCTTGTTGTTCTTTGAATTGTAAGTGTGGCATTGTGGTTGTTTAGCTATCTTTCCCAATTTTTTTGAACATGATCTTCAATGGTTGTCATGTGCTCTTTAATTTTTTATTCATTGTGACGCATCAAAGTTCATTTTCTTAATGGTTATTGGTGATTTCGGCTAGTTTTTCATGAGATTTTTGGATGTTTGGATGAGTCTTTGAGGTAAAATATGGAAAACAATCATTTCTTGACCGCATGAGTGCCCATCATGCCCAACTCGAGACTCATGCGGGCGACTATGCGCCCGCATGAGTGCTCGGTATACCCAACCCGAGACTCATGCGGGCAACCATGCGCCTGCATGAGTGCTAGGCATTGGCAGGCCGAGACTCATGCGGCCATCCATGCGGGCGCATGGCTGGCCGCATGGTTGGCCGAGTGCCTTAACCCCTCTCTTCACTCCATGTTCTCACTATTCACTCATTTTCTCATCTTCTTCTTCTCATCTCTTCTCCATTTCTCCATCATTTTCCTTCATTCTTTTCACACTAAAAAGCTCTCCTCATCCTAGAAAACAAGTTTTTGGAAGATTTTTGAAGTTTTATCGAGTTTTTAGCCGGATTCCACTTCATCCTCACTTTGGTGCTCTAGCTTGAGGTAAGCTCCATAACTCTCCATTCCTAGGGCTTTTCTTTGTATTTTTTAGCTTATTTTCTTGGAAATGTTGTTGTGAATGCTTCTTGTAAATGTTTTCTTTGAATTTGAAGCTTTGTAAAATTGGTTTGCTACTTTTACAAGGAGAGACTCATGCCAAATTTTCCCGGAATTACTGTAGCAATACTTAGAATTCAACCCATTCATTTCATTGAGCATTCTTGTCATATATTTTTGGTTTGATGTAGCTTATATGGTCTTTTAGGGATGCCGACCAAGCATGTGGCTTCAAAGGGAGCCCGGAGGAGCTTTCCACCGCCCGCCTACGAGCCAAGATTCACCGACGATGCCCACAAGACCCGTTATGCCCTATTGTCGAGGAAGAACTTTGGCATTGTCCAAAATATTGATTGGGAGACTTTGAGGATTTTGGGACTAGATGGTACCATTAGGGAATACATTTCGCAAGGTGGTTGGGACAAAGTTTTTGAGATCGAAGAGCCCACCTACAAGGAAATCACGTTGGAGGTACTAAGCTCGATCGAGGTGTATAGTCCGCACCCCTTCACCCGACAAGTTGGCCATGTATCCTTTAGGGTGTTTGGCAAGAAGAACAAGATTTCTCAAGACCAGTTGGGTGTTTACCTTGGGCTCTACACAGATAAGGACATTTACACTTCTAAGTTCAAGGATTTACCTCGAGATTTTCCACGCCCAGTCAACCATAAATCCTTTTCGAAGTCCATCGCTTGCACGTCATCAATGAAGGCTTCCACGATGTCGAACCCCACTCATAGATACCTTCAGGCTTTGTTATCCAGAAGTGTGAGCGGTCGATCTAATTCTACAAGGGTCGTGATACGTACCGACTTGCTTATGCTTTACAGCATCGTTGAGCGCTACCCCATACACCTGGGCTATCTTTTCACCGAGTTTCTTGCCCACCAGGGGACTTCGACTCGTCTAGGGATGATTTTTGCCGGCCCATATGTGATAAGTGTCTAAATGTATGTATTTCAGTATATGTATTTTATTCACTTAGCATGTACTTTTGTATGAATAGATGCCCGTTTTGTGCTTAATCGAGTATTATTTACTTTGTAGGGCATGTAGAAGCCATAGAGATCATGAGCACATATTCTGGGCAGAAAAGAGAAGAAAAACTTGGTCGTGGTACTGTAGCAGATATACGGTAGCATTTGCACTGTAGCAGGCACTGTAACACCTGGGGGTCTTCGGGCAAGAAAATCCTGAGAATTTTGCCTAAGCCTCACGGCCCCGTCTGCTACCCCGTGAGGATCTCACGGCCCAGTCTGCGACCCAGTAAAGTGTTTCCAGCATGTTTTGCCTACCCTTCACTACCCAGTTAACTGCCCAGTTAACCACCCAGTTAACTACCCAGTGAGGCTCGGGATTTGGGGCTTTCTTGACCTAATCTACATCCATACGGCCCTCCATACGGCACGTATGCTTCGGGGGTATAAATGGAGACTTCTTGGGCTTTTGAAGGGAACTTTTCTCTTGGCCTTTGAGGCAGCCGCCACCGCACCTCCTTGGAGCCTTCCGGCCATCTTTCGGCAGGGATCTTTGTGGGAAACAAGCACACATCATCACCAAGAGGGAGAGGAGCAAGGGAGAAGGAGTTGGAGTGAAGATCTACGCCACAATTGCATCATCATTTGAAGCTTCATCCATTCAAGGAGATCACAACCTAGAGGGGGTTTTCATTGCTTCTTTTATGTTTTTGTCTTCCTTGTATGTTGTTTAAGTGTCCCTTGTAATGAGGGATTAACTTATCATTGTGTTTGGATTTGGATGAACCCTAGGGGTAACCTTTTGTATGAACTTTGGATGTTGTTATTAATCTAGTTTGTTGGTTGTTTTGAGATTCAATCTTTCATGCTTTCATGTCTTGAATTACATATGTGGAGAAATCCGTGATTCTTTTATGGGTTGTACACGTAGACGTGACCTACTCATGTGTACTAGATCTAGGAGAGATTGAAAGGGGATTCTTGTGCCGACACGCCTGAGAAATTGGGTGTCGGTAGCCCTCCATTGCTAGGTTTAGCCGAAGGATAGTAGGTTTACTCCTATTAGAGACTTCCTTGAACTCTTTGCGATCGTAGGTGGGTTAATACAGAGAGATTCTGATTAACACTCGTATGGGATCAGGGGTTAGTCGCTGAGAAATCGGTGCTAATCTACTCACGAGGTCTCTTGGTCTCAACTATCATCAATGCATCTTTATATCATCCTAGTTTGGGACTTAATGACAACTCTAAGTGGATTCCTTGTCCATACACACCCTTCTCATGCTTGATACTCCCTTGATTGTTTACATCCGTGTGTTAGTTACCAGGCCATAGGATTAGTTTAAATTAGTTTGTTTGTTTTATTTCTCTTCTACTCATATTGAATGGTAGGCTAGAAAATAGATGAAGGGTGAGTAATAGTACTTCCTTGGCCCCAGTGGAATACGACCCCTGTGTCACTCACAGGGTATTACTTGGCGATCCCGTACACTTGCGGGGAAGCTACCAATATGTTACACGTTTGATTAGAGGCCTTGGTTTGATTGAGCTCACCCAGGGCATGCTAGTTGTGGGGGCCATTGTCCCGCTTGGATTGCTGACTTTACTTACTATGGGGATGGTTGTGAGGTCAGGGACCACATATCGACTTAAATGCCCGGCAGGAGGAACGTCACGGGACCCTGAGACCTCGCGGGATTGTGAGACAGGATCTGACTCCGAGTCGGAGTCCACTACCGAACCTGAGCCTGACACCGGAGCTAGTATATTTTCCCTTGAGGCTAGGTTCGCACAATTTTGCCTAGAGGTTCAGCAGCAGTTGCAGATGCTTGAGAGAGGACAGAGCCGCATTGAGGGCAGCGTTGCTGAGATCCTTACATTCCTGCGCAGCTCATCTTCATCTGCCGGCACTTCATCCGCCACGACCACGCGCATGGTGTCACCACCTCCTCCTGATCATTAGACTCATGGGACCGACTTTCAGTCTTTATTTTTCTTTTCATGTTTTTTGTATTTTGTTTGTATGCACTTAGACTTATTTTGTTGTATGTTGTACTTTTTAGTTAGTTAGGGTTTCGGACCTACTAAACTATTTCTTTTTATCTAGTTTGGAGTTTATCTGTTCGCTCTCCTTATTTATTTTTCGAGTTGTGATGCATTTCCTATTGTTTTCAGTACTGATCGTTGAGGATGCTTCACACTTCATGGCCCTAGTGACTTACCCCTGGCCATGTTCACTTTGGATTCACTGCATCAACTAATTGGGGAAGTCTCCTTGCTTCATCTCCTTATTTTTATTGCATATCTATCACCCTGTTCTACTGATTCTTGTACATTAGGGACAATGTATGATTCTAGATGTGGGGATGGAGTGCGTTGCCCTTATTGCATGCTTGTTTACCTATGATAGCAATAACACTTAGTTTAGGACTTCCTAGCTTGAAGGGTCGACAGTTATGAGTTGTACTTTATTATTGTGCTTAAATGATGTCCTGCTTTATCTTTAGTGCACTGACAAACTTTTGCACATTTACTTCCACCTTTTACACTCCAACTAACCCATTATAATGTTTTGGCATTAAAATGTTAAAGTCTACTTCCAATGCCTTTTTAAGAGCCTTTGACGTCCTTTGTTGTTTTCTTTGGACTCAAGTGAGTTTGTTTAATAGGTTTTATACAGGAGGATACGAGATACAATATATATATTTAAAAAAGAAAAAAAAAGTGGAGTCTATGACAATATTCCTCTGCCAGTACAGCATGAATGCGTCTATGTGTACTGTAATCAAATAGGATGGGTGGCTCTTGTGCCTAGCCAGCATGTGCATCCGTCTGAAAGATTTTTGTACAGTTTACATTAGTCGGACTCAGAAAAAAAAACTATGTATATATGTTAGTAAAGAATAAAGTATCTTGTCTGTATCCCTTGGAACCTGCTGCACAGCCACTTGAGAGCCAAAGTTTATTTAGGACCCGAAGGACTCTTAACTGGGTATTGAGGGTGCCTTTAACAGATTAATGCCGACTTCATTGTGTGTGCAGTGATTGGACGCCTTTGGGTGATCCATGGTATGGGGTTGAGGTTGGAAGTCAGCACACACTATCCAGTGCATTTTAGATGAAACAGGACTATCTGTACCCAGTTGCCAACAGAACAACTCATTATTTGTCTTTCCTTCTATCTGTGCTTGTGGGGTCCTCTACCGTGGAGCTTGAGGTCGTACAGTTAGTCGTTTATCTTCTTGCCCTGTTCTTCATGTTTGTTTGCTTGGGGACAAGCAAACGCTTAGGTGTGGGGATGTTTGATAAACGCCTAACTGGACATATTATTTATGTATGTTTGCATATTTATCGAGTATTTTTATATGTGTCGATGCCCGTTTTCGGTCTAAATTGTTTTATTTCGTGTTACAGGCACAGAAGATACAGTGGGGAGCTCGTAAATGAGATTTTTAGAAGAAATCTACAAGAAAAGGCCATTTTCGAGCCCCGGCAGTGTAGTACGAGAATTTTGGCGAAACAGCTAAGTCTGGAGGTTCATGCGGGCGCCCATACGGGCGCATAACTGACCGCTACAGCTCCTATAGCAGTAGTACTGCAGCAAAAATACCGGTGCATTTACTGTAGCATATTTACTGTAGTACTCACTACAGCAACTTACACAAATTTCAGGATGCTACAGTGCCGTATGCAGACCGCATGGCAGGCTTCATAACATCCTAATGATGACCATTTAAGGGCTTTTAGTTCATTTTTCAAGAGGAGAAAGCCCTAGCTCTTGTTCTACTTGTCACCACCATCAATTCCGGGCTAGGAGCAGCCATTGGAGGCCATTTCCAGTGAGAGAACATTGAGGAGAGCGACATACGACGAGATCCACCTTCTTGTTCCACACTTGAGAGGAGAATCGACAACGGAAGCCACCCCTTTGGTGGCATCTTTGGAAGCGTCATTCGGCCTCTACCTTTTGAGGGGGTGTTCTTGTCATTGTATTTAGTTGTTTTCATCTATTTTCTTGAGTATTTTGTATTCATGAGCAACTAAACCCCAAGGTCACCGGATGTAGGTGAATCTTGGAGGTGAACTTGTGTAGGATGCTTGCTTGATTAGTTTTATGCATTTGGGGCATGTTTGTGAACCTTGTTTGGTGTATTTAAATGCTTGGTATGCATGGGAACTCTGTGTATCAATGTTTAGAAAATGCCAGGAAGCATGACCATTGCCCTAGTATTAGGCTCACCAAGCTTGGTAGGGACACATGTATGGATACGACGTGACCATCGGTTATTTGTACCCCTCCAATTGTTAGGGCTAGACCTAGATTGTGTCTTGACCCTAACTTGAGAAACCTCTTGTTCCCTTTGCAATCGTGTGAGGATTCGAGCGGAAGGAATTCCGTACTCGATACTTGTACCGGATTAGGCACCAATTTCCGTAACCATCGGGTTGGTCTACTTTTGGGTTTCTGATTGGTGTGATCCGCAAGCGCACGGGTGATGACTTAACCGCAAGCGCACGGGTCGCCAAGTAATACCCCTCACGCACGCGCGAGGGGGTCGTATTCCCAAGGGCCAAGGAACTACTATTACTCCCCCTTTATCTATTTCCTAGCCTAACAATTCGATTATCATGCAATACTTACAAAATGGAGAAAGAAATAACTAAAACGAAATCCAGGCTACTACTACACACATTTAGCAAACAAGGGAGAATCAAACATGCGAAGGCGTTATTTGGACAATGAATCCCCTTAGGGTTGTCATTAAGCCCTGAATTTAGGATGAAATGTTATGATGGTAGTTGGGCCAAGAGATTCCTAAATTAGGTCACCCCGATGGTCACGGTGACAACCCCTAATCCGGTACGAGTATTGGAATACGGAATCACTTCCGCCCAAATCCTCGTACGATTGCCTTACACCTAGGGAAATCTCAAATTAGGGCCGAACTCAACCTAGGTCAAGCCCTAATGGTTGGAGGGGTACAAATACCCGATGGTCACGGCGTATTCGTACATGTATCCCTTCCAAGCCTAGTGTGTCTAGTACAAGGGCGATGGTCACGCAACCGAGTACAACCTAGAAGTTGAAATACAGAGTTCTCATGCAAATCAACACATCAAAGTACACAAGGCATGAACCACAAACTACAAGATTCCATAAAAGAAATACAACATCAAACAATGCATCAATAAAGATGATCATCCAAAATACAAACTACCAACCCCAAGGTTCATCATGTCCAAATCACAAATAAGTTAGTTCCTCATTGAAGAGGAAAACTCATACAAATACAAGGAATAACAAAACAAGAAATGAAGCAAGAAACACTCCCTCTAGCCTTGGAATCCCTTGATGGATGAAAACCTTGAAAATATGCCTTAATGCCTTGGATCTTCCCTCGAATCTCCTCCTTCGACGTTGTCTCCCTCTTGGTGAAGCTTCGTGCCGTAGATCGCCGGAAATCGCCGCCAAAATGGGTGGGGCGGCGGCCCAAAAGTCTCAAAAAAGAATCCCCCTTTCAAAAGTGACAAAAAAAGCCCTTAAAACTAATTCCAGCGAGCTATGCAGCCTCCCATGCGGCCCCGCATGCGGGGAGAGAAAATTCCCGAGAAATCCCAAAAATCGCGTAAGTTGCTACAGTGCCGATACAGTGATTTTGGTACAGTAAGATGCTGCAGTAAAATTGGTACAGTACCTCATGCGGCCTCTGCAGTGCCCGCATGGTAGCCCGTATGAAACTCTAGACTTAGCCGTTTTGCCAAAGTTTTCGTGCTACAGTGTTGCTACAGTCCTAGGGGCTCGAAAATGGTCTTTTCCCTGCCGATTTCTTCTAAAATCATATTGTTGGGCTCCCCACGGTATCTTCTGTGCCTGTAACACGAAATAAACTAATTTAGACCGAAAACGGGCATCCACACATACAAAAATACTCTATAAATACGCAATACATACATAAATAATACTTACAGTTAGGCGTTTATCAACGGGTCGTCAAGTAATACCCTGTGCGTGACACAGGGGTCGTATTCCTAGAGTCCCAAGAGCTGCTATTACTTCACCTTAGACGGCACTGTGTAGTCTAACAGTTATATGATAAAAACAAGATAATAAGAATAATAAGAGAAAACTATGAACAAGTGGACTAAGGCTCACCACTTAAGCATACTAAGGAAGCAAGTAACAATGAAAGTGCGAGGTCCCCGGGCGAGGATTCCCTCGGGACTACTAAAGCTAGAAGGATACTCGAATTACACAGGCAGAGGTGGCTAGGCCAAGAGATGTCCAAAGGTAGGTCACCCCGATGGTCACAGTGATAACCCCTAATCCGGTACGGGTATTGGAATATGGTATGTCCACCGCTACGGTATTTCTACCGCCCAAATCCCCACACGATTGCAGTGGGCCAAGGGAAATCCCTAATTAAGGTCAAACACAACATCTAGGCTCAACCCTAATGGTTGGAGGGGTACGAAATACCCGATGGTCACGGCGTATTCGTACATGTATCCCTTCTAAGCTTGGTGAGTCTATCACTAGGGCAATGGTCATGCAACCTAGTATTACCTAAATATTGATACACAGAGTTCTCATGCATACCAAAGCATTCAAATACACCAAACTTAAACCACAAACCACACAAATACCATACATGTAAATCAAGTATTCATACAAGCAAGTTCATCCCAAGGTTCACCGGATGCCCGGTGACCTTGGGAGTCTAGTTCATCATCAACAAAGGAGCAAGAGTAAAAGATAAGAAATACAAAGCAAAGCTCAAACAAACTCCCCTAAGATGAAGACTAGTGACACACCCCTTGCGTGTGTGTACCGCAAGTGCACGGGTTGTCGAAGTAATAATTACCCTGGTGAGTAGGGTAGTCGAATCCACAGGGAACAAGGCTACTAGTACTAACTTCTTCTCTACAATCTAGCCTAATGACTAATGTGATTTTGTGGTGATCTAGTGTGCATAGAAATTAATACCAGAGATGAATAGGCAAAGGGTAAATAAAGGAAGATCTCAATCAATGAAGATGAGATACCCGGGCAATGCTCCCCCTAGGCTCTATCATGAAGTGCAAGACTAACTAAATGCTTCTAAACCGAGTTCTATGAGTCGAGGCAATCCAAGAATAATCGGTCCCTGCCTCCAGGCCACCGATACTAGTCCCCTACAAGGTCCCGGCGGAGAAATCGCTCAATCTCAACACCTCACACCCCATATGACCGCAATGAACTTTAGGGATACCTAGGAGTGAAACCGATTCCTAAAATTAGATCTAACCCTACTTCTAGGTGAAAGATCCCTAACCCCCTACAAAGGTCCCGGCGGAGAAATCTATCAATCTCACGCCTCACACCCCATATGGTTGCATAAAACTTAGGGAATACGGAGATAGGAAACACTCATTCGGAAGGGAAAGGGGACACTCCTCTATCTTAAGACTCACCCTCTCAACCCTCTTTAACCTTGTATGTTCTAATCCCTAATGGAGACCTCTCTCTCACCAAGGCAACAAATCAAGCATACCAAACAACCATACGAATCAATAAGGCATGCAAACAATGATTAAACAAGATTAAAACTCAAATTAACTCGGAATTAAAAGAAAGCATAAAGAAAGTCAATACATGAATCGAAACCTAAGGTTCACATGCCCAAGTATCTACTAGGGTTTAGCCCTCCATGGGGCTTATTACAAAGCAAAACATAACACAATGAAAAGCAATGTAAACCATGGAAATAAACCCCCTTGAATTCGTGATGATGGCCTTGATGGGTCGCTCAACGTCTTGAAGGATCCTTCTCCGAAGCTAGGTCGCCAATGACTCCCTCGATGCTATGACGGAGGAAAGAACTATCAAAGTTGGTGAAGAACGGCTCTTCAATTCGGCAAAGAACTCCTCCTCAAACCCTAGCCACTTCGCCTCTCAGAAGCCACAAAAAAGATACCAAAAGAATCGGCAAAAAGGGCTATTTATAAGCCTGAAACGCGTCAGTCACGTGCCTCCACGCGACCACGTGAGATCCCACGCAGTCGCGTGGGATTTTGACGCGGTCATGTGAACAGTAATTTCTGCTACAGTAATGCTACAGTGAAATGTACAGTGTTTTTGCTGCAGTACTCTTCATAAACGCGATCCAAACTCTCTCATCTTGAGGCTACATGGTCGGGCACACATCCATGTAGTGAGTTATAAGACTTCTCCTCCTTCGAATCATCATTTGAGAGCTTTAACTATCTTCACACAAGTTGGGACATGAAGGTGTGACTGCCTTTGTGCCCTTCCATCACATAAATCATCTTGAATCCTTCAGGAAGTTGGCACACACCCTCATGTGTATGACCCCCTCTTGTGCCTTGACACTTGTGTTGTACAAAAGTTCCCAACAATATGTCTTTATAACCCATCTTTGCTTTCTTTTCCTTCTTTAACACTTTCACAACCTAATTGCATAAAAGAACACCAAAATACACTTTATGAGACATAATCAATGGTAAAATGATGCTCAATGTATGTAAAACAAGTAGGCAAAACATGTATACTCAAGCACTTATCAACTAGAAGATGGTGATGAGAACTTGATGGATCCGCGCCAACAAGCTCCTAGATCTTCTCCTTGATAGCACTCCTCTTCTCCCCTTCGATTTGCACCCTAGATCCGCCTTCTCCCGCAACCTTGAAGCTCTAGATGACAATGGTGGAGAATGGTGGCCAAAAGACAAGAGAAATGATGCCCTAAAGGCCTTTAAAACCTAATTCCAACAACTTATGCGGGCTGGCATATAGGCCGACATACGGGCACTGTAGCACCCCGAGTTTCGTGTAAGTTGCTGCAGTGAGTGCTACCCATTTGCATGCTAGTAAGGCAACTTCCGCACTTTAGTAACCCTCTTGGAAATCCTCATCCGTGACCCTCTCTTTATATTGTTCTTACCCTTCATTTATCGCCTCCGCCTTAGAACATCTCATTTGCATGTCAGTTATCTTTTTACTTTTCTTTGCACAACACTTGAATTGATCGGCCAAACAATCATATGAAGAGGAAGTAAGGGTAGATTCTTGGGCCCTTGGGAATACGACCACCTCGTGCGTGTGTGAGGGGTATTACTTGGCGACCCCGTGCACTTGCGGGTTATCATCACTTAGCAGCGGTTGAGAGTGTATCACCTCCTACATTTCCCATGAAGAAGCTCTCTCATGCAGCAAAGCTATGGCAGAAGGTGCTTATGAAGAAGAAAGAGGTAGCAACACCGCCAAGGGCCCCAACATACCAATACCGACCCATTCTTGGAGTTTTGGTGAGAGTAGTTTAATTGACTCTTTATTTCCTTATACTTGTTATTGCCAGGTGACCGGGCGAGGTCTCGATTGCACGAACCTCCTTAAGTAAAAAATAGGTACGTCAAGCTAGAGATATAAAACAAGCACTTCTTAGAAGGTAACACAAGTTTTCTAGTTTGTGTGTGTTCATGTTATTTTCCTTTGACTCTAATGTTCTTTTGTTCTTTTGTTTTTGAGTGTTTGTTTTCAGATTCCTGTGGTCAATTTTTAGGGTGTAATCTCTATCACGGCATTATTGTTGAACATGTTGAAGATGGGTTAATTTTTGTTATGTGTTTACATGTTTTTTGGAAAAGGAATTGTTCATCCTGAAAATTTTAAGGCTTGACACGGGCATGACACAGCCATGTTCATGCCTCTAATTTTTACAGATTTTGGAGTTTATTGGTTTTCAGGATGAACACTGGGAGGACACAAGCGTGTGAGGACATGAACACTGCCAGAGAGCATATTACACAGCCATGTCACAACCCTTATGAATTTGGTAAATTTTTCCTGTAATCATCATGGGTTGTGACATGGGTCTGACATGGGTATGAAATGAGCATATTCGCCTAGAATCTGCTACGCACCGCATGTCAAGGATGTGTGAAAATGCACCCCTTGGGGGCTATCGTTACTTTGACAGAGGAGAAGAAACCCTAGTGCCGCGCCTTTTCATCCCCAAATGCCTCCTCACCTCCAAACCGTTCCCTGTCTCCTACTCACCTTTAAATCCTCATGAACTAATGTGATTTCTTCGCCAGCCTCCCATTCTCGATGTTTCTCTTTTCTTTCTCCTTCTCCAAATGAGGTATGATTTCGAATATTTGCCTATTTCATATATCTAAGGCTTGTTTTGTCTATCATGCATGCTTTTCAAGTTTAATACACACCTTTGTGCATGGATCTTACGTTTTTTTTTGCGACATGGAGTTGTCTTGAAGTTTTGAGGTCACGGCAACTTCGGTGGGGATGATGACCATTTGTGACACAGGCGTGTCACATTGGACACGGCCGTGTCAACCCTTTGTTCACTTTTATTCACATTTTGGGTGACACGGTCAAGCCGTTCTTGACATGACCATGTCCCTTCCCTGTTTCTAGGCTATCTGTATTGATTCTTCTCGTGTTATACATTATAGATCATGCTTTAAAAGTCTATTGCTGCCAGGCCGTAGAAGTGACCTAGGGGTGACTCTCCGTCTAGCGACAATGATCGTGGACCCCGCTTCCACACTCCGGCGCACGAGGACCGTTATGAGCGACTCTTTCACCATCATTTCGGCGATTTGAGGGAGGTAGACTGGGATATGCTCTGAGAGATGGGATTGGAAGATGAAATACAACAATTATTGCACGATGGGGCATGGAGGCAGCTGTTCATAGTCACCGACAACACATATAATCAGTTGGCACTCTAGGTTTTGGCCACTTTTGAGCTGTTCCGTGGCACCATTGCCTTTCATCAGCCTGACTTCATACAGGTCAAGGTCTTCGGCGGCTTGCACCGAATGAGCCTCACCAAGTTTTTTATTTATTTCGGACTATATATCACTCAGACCCTGGCCTACAATGCCTTTCTGACATCTCAACCAGCCGGGAAGTCTATTGAGGAAACTTGGAGGTGCTTGGGCATTGCGCCGCACTACGATCCCCAGAGGACTAAGGTCACTACACTTCGCTCTCCCACACTACGGTATCTACACTTCTTACTTAGTCACACCCTGACAGGGTGCGGAGGAAACACGGGGGTTGTAAGTTTGCGTGAGTTTGACTTTCTGCTGAGCATGGTTGATGGTTTCCACTTGCACTTGGGCTACGAGGTCACAGTTTCTATCTCTTGCTAGAGGACGAACCCTCTCATCGATGCACTTTTTGTCGGCCCGTACATCACCTGTTTGGTGTGGCACATGGGCATTCTCCAAGGCACCAGCAGGATGAGAGTGATTGGCGAAGTATCCCCTATTACTTTGGAGACACTACGATCCATGGGGATGCTTCGCTAGATCCAAATAGCCCGAGGGATAGAGTTTCGTGTTCATCGTAGTTATGATCCACCTGCCCACGAGTCTGCCTCCCCATCATCCTCTCAGTCGGGCACCTTTGCTTGCCAGCGCTCCTCGTTATCGTGCCACACTTTTTATTTTTAGCCAAGACAGATTACATGTTCATCAGCCACATTTTGCTGGCTGCAGAGGAGTGTAACTTGCATTGCTTAGCACCTGGGTGTCCGTTTATCTCCAGAGCCTATATCCCCTAAACGTCCATCGCACCCTCTTGTCGCCGATAATACGGGCTCTTCTGCTCTATCCATAGAGGCTCCTACTGCCCCCGCTACTTCTGATTCTAATCTGGACAGCTAGTCTGAGTCGGGTGATGACTCTTAGTCCCGGGATGATAGTGACTCCCAAGCTGGCGGTGACTCTCAGGATGGCAACGCCACCCCCTGACCGTTGATTATAGTGTCTACTTCTTTTATTTTTAGTATTTCCAGCATGTTTGTTATTTTCTGTGATTGTACTTGGTAATATCTAGTCCAGTAGCAATGGGAGCCCTCTGCTTAACTGGAATTTTTGTTTGCTTACTTTCAGCATTTTATTTTAGCCCTATTTTGTGTATATGTTCTTTACGTGTGTATTTCCCTACATCTCAAGTGTGTTTTGGTCATTGGGAGTTGATTTGGCGACACGTTGAGAGCGGCAACATCACTCTCCGTGTTTGTAGACTTGAGTTTGAATAGCATGCATGGGAGAGCGGCATCTTTACTCTCCATGTTCAGGAAAGACTTTTGCACCCTCACTTTAAATTTGTGTTCCCAATAATCATGTTGCATGTCATTCATTCCTACATTGGGGACAATGTAGATTTGAAGTGTAGGGGAGGGTTGCATGCTTGTTATAGATGAGTGCTTTACTAATGATGATCCATGATTGTTTGCTTGGCTTGGCATGAACTTAGGAGGACATGGGTGTGTGAGGAACCATATGAGCCTAATTGTAGACTCTCTTCTATTTTTTAGACCAAAAATTAGTTCACTTTACCCGGAGTGTGGCGTCACTTGTCTTAATTGATTCTTGTGTTAAAACAAAATCCTGGAAAGTTGGATTCCAGTCTCGGGATGCCCTACCAGTCAAAATTTTGATTGTGGTGTGTAAAAGATGATAGAAAGAGCTATCACCTTAGTTGAGTGAGAGCCACCCTTGATTAGTGAAATTTTGGGCATTACAAGTGTACATTTGATGACCTACCAAGGGAAAAGCTACCGCTAGAGTGTATGAAGCTACTACCCATTATTTTGAGTGTAAATAATGTTATTTAGTTAGTTGAATCCTTAATATTGTGGGGCACATACTCTTGGGTTCTTGCACACACAAGGTCTTTGAAGTACAGGGGAGCCTTATATGAATCGATAGTGTTTTTCTAACCCTCGTTGCTCCTTCTTTGCTTTAAGCTTCACCAATCATTTGAGATCAGAAGTGTTGCACTCATATGTATTTTCATTGTGCTTATTTGAATTACTTGAGGACAAGCAACAGTTTAAGTGTGGCGGCATTTGATAAGTGCATTTTTGACAAGCTTTTTGGGTATACGCGTATCTTTCATCTTTATTGACTTTCATTGCTTAAATTTATTTTAATTCCCAAGCTTTTTGATGTAAGAATGTTGTAAACTTGAAAATGCATTCTCTTACATCATTTCTTATCAAGTTTTGCCAAGCATTGAGTTGGAAAGTTTCACTTGAGTACCCACACACTGTGCTTTGTATTTCTTGTTTCTTTTGTTCTTAGCTTTGTTGTTTGTTGTTTGTTTGTGTGTTTGTTTTTCTTTTTATGTGTGTGATAGATACCTTGAGATGATGTTCCTTTCTACCTTGAAGGTGGAATTGGGGCATCAAACGCATCTTTATTCCTCAACATCTATAGGAAGCTTCGGTGGTCACCCCGATCTCTTGGACTTCAAGACTTATGCTTTGAGACTCGGGGAAGTTCACGAAACCCTCTTACCTTGCTTTAATTACATATATTATTACTGAGCTACTGATTTAGGTACATTGGGGACAATGTACTACTTTAAGTAGGGGGGTGGATAAGATTTTCGTGAACTTTGAGAATTTTTGAAAATTTTGCATGTTAGTAAACCAAGGATGGCATTAATGATTGCAGTATATGTATGATAGTGTAGAACAATGATAGATGCTAAGCTACTCATAACCTTGCACTCTTAAGAATTTTGTGTCATTCTCGGCATTCCATCACTTACCTCCTATGTAGGACCCTGGACACTTAGGTTAGGAAAACAGTAACCTTCGTGACCCTCTTAGTTGCTAACCCATTCGAGTGGCTTCGTGCCTTGATGTGTTAGGCATTGCCTCTAATAGACTCTTAAGGACTTCCCTCTTTCTTTTTCTCTCAGCACGGTCAAAAAGAAATTGAAAAATGAAAAATGAAAAAAAAGAGGGCAAATTTAACAAATAAAAAGGACAGTGCTTGATAATTGCTTGTGTTATAGTAACGCGAAGCATTATTATCTTACAATGAACATATCTTTTATCAGATTTTGTCACTTAATAGTGTGCATTTGTGTATTCTTGTTGACATGACCCCTTGCGTGTATCCCGCAAGTGCACGGGTTTGTCGAAGTAATAAAATTACCCTGGTGAGTGGGTAGTCGAATCAACAGGCAATAGGGATTTAGAACACAAGAATTCGCTATTTAGTTATGCGGTGTACGAAAAGTGATAGTCGGTTTGTTGAGAGAATTATGGAATCAATTAAAATAAAAGACAAGAAAGTAAATAGAGAGATGAAAGACAGGAAAGTGCAAGTAAAAGTAGAAGGAGAAAGACTAGCAATGAATGAGAATAGGGTATCCGGACAAGTTACCTCTAGGAGTTATGTTTCTAGTGCAAGACTATGCTATTATACTTTCCTATTGATGTTAATTGAGTCAAGGATATCCTTAAACACACGGTTCAAAATTTAAGGTCAACTGTGACTAACCCCAACACTATGTCCCGACATTAGGATTCACGTCAACCCTTCACTCTGTCTCTCAAGCAACTAAGCCTCAGGGGAGTATTTCTACCTAAGCCTAACACTACGTGGGATTGCCTTACGCTTTAGGGATTCCTAGTGATAAAATCTGTTCCTATGTATAGTTCTTCCCCTTTGGTCCAGGTGGAAGAACCCTAGTCTAAATTAAGCCCAAGTGCATAGGATTCACGTCAACTCTTCACTCTGCTGCTTGCATAACTAAGCCCCAGGGGAATTTATCTACCTAGAATTTCACTCTATCTCGACCGCTAATAAATCAAGGAAACGGAGGTAGGGAGAAATCACACCGGAAGGGAAAGGGGATACATCGCTACCTCACAACTCTCCCTCTCAACCTTCTTCAATCTTAAGTAGTCTAATCCTATAGGAGTTGTCACCCCTCCAAAGGATAACCTAGATTGTTCTCAATCCTTAGTGTCACGGCTAAGAGAAAACAAT
This sequence comes from Dioscorea alata, assembly GCA_020875875.1. Classification (NCBI taxonomy): domain Eukaryota; kingdom Viridiplantae; phylum Streptophyta; class Magnoliopsida; order Dioscoreales; family Dioscoreaceae; genus Dioscorea; species Dioscorea alata. The sequence continues at coordinate 12,527,655 of CM037025.1, read as the reverse complement.
AGCAAAAGAGAATTAAAATTGAAACTCGAATTTATTCATCAATAATGGAAAAGCATAATAACAATGTCATAGAAAACAATAGCTCCATGAGGGGTTTAGCTCCACATGGAGCTATACATGTTCATCAAAATATGAAAGAAAGCACAAAACAAAAGCATTGATGAAAACCCCCTTGCGTATGGTGTGGCCATGGTCTTGTGCGGCTGTCGAACGTCGATGACGATGCCAATGACTCGCTCCAATCCTCCACAAAGTCCTCTCCGAATCCCTAGCCGCACTCTCCCGAAGTTGGGGAGAAAGATAGGTCAAAAGATATTTTCAAAGTCTCCAAAATCGGGCTTTTATAAGGCTGAGTGCGGCTTTAAATTTGGACTTATCAGGACTTCACACGGCCGTGTGGAATTAACACATGGGCGTGTGAAATTTCTGTCTGCTGAAAAAATTAATTCACACGGTCGTGTGTTAATTCCACACGCCCATGTGAATTCTCTGGAATTATGAAATTCTGGCGAAAGTGAACAATAGCTTGCTACAGTAACAAAGTTACAGTGCTGCTACAGTAACTTCGTTCCTTGTTTGGTCCGAAAACCTCCCAACAACGGTGAACACGATCTAACTTCGTTCTTCTTCTCCAAATTAGCTCCACACACCTACAATGCAGAAGAATACACAAATGCACACTTTTTAGTGACAAAATCTGATAAAAGATATGTTCATTGTAAGATAATGACGCTTCGCGTTACTATAACACGAGCACTTATCAAATCCCCCCACACTTAAGCTTTTGCTTGTCCTCAAGCAAAATAGAATGTGGAAGTACTTGAGAGAAGCAATTGAAAGTGCTCAGCCTTGGGTTCATAAAAAATATGCAAAAGAAACATTCTACAAGTAAGGGGAAATTAAAACATTGCATATGGTTATCATTGCTCTAGCTAAAAACACGAATCAAAAAGGGATAGCAACTCGAAAGCGTGTAAGTGTGTGCGAATTCACTCAAGAGAACCAACGAGTACTCCTCAAACTCTTGTTACAAGGACTTATTTATATACACAAAGTAAGGAAGTAGTAGCTTCACTCAACCTCTAAGGTAGCCCTTTCCCAGGCGGCCGCCAAAGGTGGCTTTCACACTTTCGAGGAGGTAGCTCTTTCTACCGGTGTGGTAGCTTTCACGCTTCCCATGAGATAGCTCTTTCTCTCATTAGGGCATAACTTGTATCCGACTTATGAGAGTAGCTTCATACTTCATAGGAGGTAGCTCTTTCCACCCCAAATCTAAAGCTTAAACTAATATTCACAAGCTCACAATTTTTTTTTTAGCTACATAGTACTTCACAACTTACTAGAGTAATACTAAACTAGTCCTTAAAACTTCGAGTTCGATTTTCCAAAAGATTTCAAGAGTGAGTAGTGCAATAGGGTGTAATCGAGCAAAAATCCCCTAAGATTCAAGTAAAACTTGAGCATGATAGGATACAATTTTAAAAATTCTCCTAAACTCTAAGATTACAACCGTTGCAACTAAGGTGAACCGCCATAGGCTACATGAGCATAAACAATTGAACGCACAAGTAAAGGTGTGTGCAATGTGAAGCCCCCCCACACTTAAGATGTACATTGTCGCCAATGTACGCATGCAAGCACAATAAAAATAAAGCAAATGAAAAACTATTTGGCATTTGAAACATTACTTCCCTGAACTCCAAGTGTTACATTTGATGGAGCTAGGTTCATTGAGAGTTGAGTCTCAGTGGTTTATGGAGCATACACGCTCCCATGACCGTTCCTATGACTATTCCTCAAATTCCTTAAATCCAAGACCTTCTGCACACATACGCAAGGGTACAGTATAGCTCAAGAAAAACCAAAATAAAGCTCGACTATATAAAGATATGAAAATGAGATACAACTCGAGAAAAAATAAACGCAAAATAAAAGCAAACACAGAAGGAGAGTCCTTTCTGGGTACTACAAGTCCAACAAAATATGAAAATAAAAGTGCAACAGAAAAGATAAAACTAAAACTACGACGCTTCACCGTCGGTATCCTGCTGTGGATCCTCTGGTGCTGCTGCTGGATCTGCTACTGATGGGGCTGGGGATGGTGGTCGAGCAGGGGCCCGAGGTCGGACGACAAAAGAGGAGGTAATGGCCAGCTCAAAAATCTGATACAATCTCTGGAACTAGGCTATCACCTCCTGATGCTGTGTGATCTGAGTGGCCCTGACCTCGGTCACCTTGGTCTGCAGGACACCCACGGCGCTCTCGAGGCGCTCCAGTCGATCCTCGCCTCGAGCGAGCGAGAACATGCGCACCGGAGGTGGCTCCGGTGCTGTAGGTGGTGCCTATGCCTCTGTATCCGCTGGAGGTGGCTCTATCGCTCTCTGAGACTCTTCGGCTGGATAAGCTTTGGGCCAGTTCAGCGAGTAAGTCTGATAACGTTTTCTGGCCATGCCCATTTATCTCAACATCTCCAAGCTAATCGGAGATGGTATGACAGTCTTCTCCATCCCTCTAATTTCTGCACGAAGGCCTATACCCTTCATTAGTCTTGTAACAAAAGGTCCTGCAAAGATAGTTCCCAATCTGGGGTACTGGCCTTGATGATGCATGTAATCTGCGAGAATATAACCAAGATGGAGAGGCTCTTTCTTCACCATTGAATGTAGGTACAGATGTTCCTGTCGGCTAAGGACCCCTGTATTATCACCTCGGCCACTCACCGACCTACTCAAAATGGCATGAATATATCTATACGATGGCAGTGATAAACAAGTGGCCTTCGATATCCCTTCCTCATATTGCCCCTGCCCGCACAATATTTGGTAAACTCCTTAAGGAGTCAAATTATGGGGGTAATCAGTCGGTAGGCTCTCATACTCCTCTGTTTCAGTGAATGCCTCGTTATAGAGCCCCATGTGAATAGAGAATTGTGTTACTGACATACTGTAGTCCTGCCCAAAATTCCTGAACCAGATAGCATCTACGCTTGTTAAACCCACACTCGATCTGTCAAACTCAAAGGATGCGAGCACCTCTAAAGAAAGTGAGCGGTTGGCTGGATCTCGGATAGAAAGCAAGCTCTTCCAATTCCCTGTTTCTATGAGTTCTTCAATCTCGTCCGCCATATCATCACCCCAATAGGACGGCCTTATGCAACTCAAATCTATGTATCGAAATTGTCTGAACTTGAGTTTCTCCAACCTTGTATATCTTCTTCGGTGTTCCGTTGTGGCGAAACTCAACTGTTCGGTAAAGGGTTTAAGGGGCCTCTTGCTAGCTACTTGCTTCTTTTTAGGTGCCATTCTTGCAAAATTTTAAAACTAATCAGAATATTGTTGGGTTCTGTAGGATTCCACACGCCCGTGTGAAATTTTCACACGCCCGTGTAGATCCTCGGTGCGTTGAAAGCAAATCGTCGTGAAACCAAAATCTCGAACACAATACACCCAAATTATTCCAAAGATGTCCAGAACTTTTGCAGAAGTGAATGCGCAAGTAAAACTTGTGTAAATGGTTTAAAATCAACTAACAAATTCGGATTGATGAAGTGGAAGGAGAAAAAATGATTTACCGGTGATGAATTTAAAATCCAGTCGAAAATCAGTCTTAACCCAATGGAAATCACCAGAGAAGTAGTCAAGAATGCAGAAAAGAGTGTTCTATCGTGTGCAAAGGAGTTTAGAATTCCAGGGCAAGAATAATCTGAACAAGGGTTTCGATCCTATTTAAATCTGTGCTTTCACACGGCCGTGTGAATATACCGCACGGCCGTGTGCTCCTGCTGAGAGGGTTCACAGGGGTGGATACACGCCCCTGTGTGTACTCTGGTTACTCATAGAAATGTTCCAAACGGCCGTGTGAATACTCCACACGGCCGTGTGCCTTCTCATGGGGGTTCCACAGGGTCTGGTTCACGCCCTGTGGATTCTCGGGAAAAACAGAGAATCTCTGGAGAATTATCACACGGCCGTGTGCCCAAGAACACATGGCTGGTCACAAGGGCACGTCACATGCCCCTGTGACTTCTCTGGTTTGTCCCGAGAACTCTAAGTGTTCCACACGGCCGTGTGTCGTTCACAAGCCCTCCCACAGGGGCAGCCACATGCCCCTGTGAATTCTTGAGAAAATTAGGGGTTTCTGCAGAGTTTTCACACGGCAGTGTGTGAATACCACACGGCCGTGTGCCATAACACAGGGTTTCTCACAGGGGCACACGCCCCTATGGACTCTTTGGAACGAGAGCTTAGTTCTGCAGGTTTTTCACACGGCCGTGTGGAAATTCCACACGCCCGTGTGCCCCTTCTGATGTTCTTCACAAGGGCAAGGTCACGCCCCTGTGCCTTCTCTGGTTGAGCACTAATTGGTACCACACGACCATGTGTTAATTCCACACGGCCGTGTGTTTTCTCTGGTTTACTTAGAAAAATTCACAGACTTACAGAAAAATTAAGAAATATAACTATGATGCTTAGAGCCTGTGAAAACCATCAAAACACGACCAGATATCATGGAAAACATGCTCAACTAGCTAAAACTTCATCAATTATCATTTAGGCACACGAAAACATCAACGATCCACAGAAATATCGCAGCATATGCATTAAAAATTTAGGACACCAAAACTAACGCTTTTAATTCATGCGAAACTAAACTAAGCTAAGCTGGATTTTTAGAAAAGCATATAAACCTTGGGTTGCCTCCCAAGAAGCGCTTGTTTAACGTCACTTAGCTTGACGTACCTGTCTGACCTTATGGAGGTTGAAGAAAAAATATTTCCTTATCGTCGTTACAAACCTCTCCGCCAAAGTATGCTTTCAGCCGGTGTCCGTTTACTTTAAACGTACCCTTCTCCGGGTGAGTGATCTCGATTGACCCATGGGATGAGACTTGAGTGATTATGTATGGGCCAAACCATCTAGTCTTTAGTTTTCTGGGGAAAAGTCATAATCGGGAATTGAATAGCAGAACTTGGTCACCGACTTTGAATTCCTTAGGCAATTTGATAAGCTTGTCATGCCATTTTTGAAACTTCTCCTTTTAAATTCTAACATTCTCATATGCTTTCAACCTCCACTCATCAAGCTCATTAAGATGAAGTAGTCTTTGTTCTCCGGCTCTTCTCAAATCGAAGTTCATTGCCTTGATTGCCCAATATGCTTTATGTTCAAGTTCTACAGGTAGATGACATGACTTCCCGTAAACCAGATTATATAGAGTGGTTCCTATAATCAATTGCCACTAATATGTATTGGTTCCCATTAGACTTTGGAAATGGCCCCATGAAATCAATGCCCCAAACGTCGAAAACCTCACAGAATTGCATAGGGTTCTGAGGCATCTCATCCTGCCGAGATAAATTTCCTGCCCTTTTACACTTATCACATCGAAGAACAAACTGGTGTGCATCGTGAAAGAGTGTCGACCAATAGAATCCTGCAGCCAAGACTTTTTCTGCGGTTCTACTTGATGCATAATGGCCTCCAATTGGTCCTATATGATAATGAGTAAGGATATCTCATCCTTCCTCCCGCGATACACATCTCCGAACTATATGATCTGCACAAATGCGGAAAAGGAATGGGTCGTCCCAGAAATAGTTCTTCAAATCACTAAAGAACTTCTTCTTTTGTTGGAATGTGAGCCCTGGCTTGAGGACTTTTCCTGACAAGTAATTAGCAAAATCTGCGAACCACGGAGTATCACCTGATGATGTTAATTCCTGGATTGAATATAAGTGTTCTTCCGGGAAGAAGTCATTGATCTCCTTACTTGATGGCTCTTACCCAATGCTCCCTTCTAATCGTGACAAATGATCCGCCACTACGTTTTCAGTTCCCTTTTTATCCTTTATCTCCATATCAAACTCCTGTAAGAGTAATATCCAACGGATCAATCTCGGTTTTGCATCAACTTTGTTCATGAGGTAACGGAGAGCTGAATGATCTGTAAATATAATAACCTTCGATAAGATAAGATACGGCCTGAACTTATCGAGAGCAAACACCACTGCTAATAATTCTTTCTCTGTAGTAGTGTAATTCTCCTGTGCAACTGTGAGAGTCTTGCTCGCATAATAAATGGGTTGGAATTGCTTGCCCTTCCTTTGTCACAGAACCGCTCCTACAGCGTAATCACTAGCATCGCACATGAGCTCAAACGGTTCATTCCAGTCAGGGGTAATCAAGATTGGAGCTTGAACTAGTTTTTCTTTTAGCACATTAAAAGATGTTGCACAATCTTCCACAAAATCAAACGGAGCATCTTTTTCAAGAAGTTTAGTCAACGGTTGAGTGATCTTCGAGAAATCCTTAATGAACCGTCTATAGAAACCTGCATGCCCCAGGAAACTCCGAATTCCCTTGACATTCGTTGGTGGAGGAAGTTTATCTATGACTTCGATTTTTGCCTTGTCCACCTCGATACCCATATGGTAAATCTTGTGTCCGAGAACAATACCTTCTCGAACCATGAAATGACACTTCTCCCAGTTTAGCATAAGATTTGTCTCCTTACATCTTATCAGCACTCTTTCCAAATTTCTCAAACACATGTCGAAGGAATCACCAAACACAGAGAAATCATCCATAAATACTTCCATTATGTCTTCGACAAGATCATCAAAAATAGCAGTCATACATCGTTGGAATGTAGCAGGTGCGTTGCATAACACAAACGGCATTCGTCTATATGCAAAAGTCCCGTAGGGACAAGTAAAAGTCATCTTCTCTTGGTCTTCCAGAGCAATAGGAATCTGAAAGTATCCTGACATCCCATCTAGAAAGCAGTAAAATTGATGCCCCACCAATCGCTCCAACATTTGATCAATGAAAGGTAAAGGAAAGTGATCCTTACGGGTTACATCATTTAGTCTTCTGTAATCAATGCAAACTCTCCACCCTGTTACCGTTCTAGTTGGGATGAGTTCGTTCTTTTCATTCTTGATAACTGTCATCCCACCTTTCTTCGGGACTACTTGTGTTGGGCTCACCCAAGCACTATCGGAAATAGGGTAAATGATCCCTGCATCTAGTAATTTGACCACCTCCCCCTTTACAACTTCCTTCATGTTCGGGTTTAGTCTTTTTTGAGGTTGGATTACTGATTTAAAATTGTTCTCCATTAAAATCTGATGCATAAAGAATGAAGGGTTTATACCCTTTAAGTCTGCAATTTTCCATGCCAAGGCAGACTTGTGCTTCTTCAACACACTTACCAACTTGGCCTTTTGTTCCAAAGAGAGGACTGATGCTATAATCACGGGCAGCTTCATTTCTTCTGCCAAAAATGCATACTCTAAGTGCTCTGGAAGTGTTTTCAACTCCAAATCAGGTGGCTCTTCATTGGATGGTCAAAGTCGGTTTTCCTTTAATCTATCAATTTCTTCAAATTGAATAGCATGGTGTTCATTACCATAACCTGAAACCTTCTTCAAATCACACCCTTCTGGTTGTTCCCGAGGCTCTACTACCGTTCCCAACTCACAGGCTTCTTCTGTCAGGTCTATAATTCCCATTGAGAAAACTACTTGCTTGTGCTCCCAATAACCTGATTCAAACTGTGCAAAGACCTTCTCTAAGGTTCTTTCTATGTCACCACTTGAAAAAGCTAGGGCTGATTTATCAAATTTGTCCAATACACTGCCCAATTCATAATTCATGTTTTGCCCCATGCAAAATTGATCAACAATATTCCCTATTTCTGTAAAAGGATGTCTCACTGAATGCCCAAATTCAATATAGTACGGAACTGGTTATACAGTAAACAACTGCATTTTCTGTTCTACGTCCTTAACCAGTCCTACAAGTGTATCATAGGCTTCGCTTGAGTCAAACATCGCTTCGGAAGCTAAAATCAACAAAAAAAAAAATTAGAACAATGATAAATAAAGAAAGTGTGAAATAGAATATGAAGTGAATAACTAAAGTAGCAAAAACAAATATTAAAAATACGCCTACTCCCCGGCAACAGCGCCAAAAACTTGACACGACCCCTTGCGTGTATCCCGCAAGTGCACGGGTTTATTGAAGTAATAAAATTACCCTGGTGAGTGGGTAGTCGAATCCACAGGGAATAGGGATTTAGAACACAAGAATTCGCTATTTAGTTATGCGGTGTACGAAAAGTGATAGTCGGTTAGTGGAGAGAATTATGAAATCAATTAAAACAAAAGACAAGAAAGTAAATAGAGAGATGAAAGACAGGAAAGTGCAAGTAAAAGTAGAAGGAGAAAGACTAGCAATGAATGAGAATAGGGTATCCAGACAAGTTACCTCTAGGAGTTATGTTTCTAGTGCAAGACTATGCTATTATACTTTCCTATTGATGTTAATTGAGTCAAGGATATCCTTAAACACACGGTCCCAAATCTAAGGTCAACCGTGACTAACCCCAACACTATGTCCCGACATTAGGATTCACGTCAACCCTTCACTCTGTCTCTCATGCAACTAAGCCCCAGGGGAGTATTTCTAACTAAGCCTAACACTACGTGGGATTGCCTTACGCTTTAGAGATTCCTAGTGATAAAATCTGTTCTTATGTATAGTTCTGCCTCTTTGGTCAAGGTGGAAGAACCCTAGTCTAAATTAAGCCCAAGTGCATAGGATTCAGGTCAACCCTTCACTCTGCTGCTTGCGCAACTAAGCCCCAGGGGAGTTTATCTACCTAGCACTTCACTCTATCTCGACCGCTAATAAATCAAGGAAACGGAGGTAGGGAGAAATCACAACGGAAGGGAAAGGGGATACATCGCTACCTCACAACTCTCCCTCTCAACCTTATTCAATCTTAAGTAGTCTAATCCTATAGGAGTTGTCACCCCTCCAAAGGATAACCTAGATTGTTCTCAATCCTTAGTGTCACGGCTAAGAGAAAACAATAGCAAAAGAGAATTAAAATTGAAACTCGAATTTATTCATCAATAATGGAAAAACATAATAACAATGTCATAGAAACATAATAATCCTAGGGTTTACAAGTCCGAATACCCACGAGGGGTTTAGCTCCTCATGGAGCTATACATGTTCATCAAAATATGAAAGAAAGCATAAAACAAAAGCATTGATGAAAACCCATTTGCATATGGTGTGGCCGTGGTCCTGTGCGGCGGTCGAACGTCGATGACGATGCCGATGACCAGCTCCAATCCTCCAGAAAGTCCTCTCCGAAACCCTAGCCGCTCTCTCCCGAAGTTGGGGAGAAAGATAGGTCAAAAGATATTTTCAAAGTCTCCAAAATCGGGCTTTTATAAGGCTGAGTGCGGCTTTAAATTTGGACTTATCGGGACTTGACACGGCCGTGTGGAATTAACACACGGGCGTGTGAAGTTTCTGTCTGCTGAAAAAATTAATTTACACGGCCGTGTGTTAATTCCACACACCCATGTGAATTCTCTGGAATTATAAAATTCTGGCGAAAGTGAACAATAGCTTGCCACATTGTTTTGCTACAGTAACAAGTTACAGTGCTGCTACAGTACCTTCGTTCCTTATTTGGTCCGAAAACCTCCCAACAACGGTGAACACGATCTAACTTCGTTCTTCTTCTCCAAATTAGCTCCACAGACCTACAATGCACAAGAATACACAAATGCACACTTTTTAGTGACAAAATCTGATAAAATATATGTTCATTGTAAGATAATAACGCTTCGCGTTACTATAACACGAGCACTTATCAAATCCCCCCACACTTAAAGCTTTTGCTTGTCCTCAAGCAAACTAGAATGTGGAAGTACTTGGGAGACGCAATTGAAAGTGCTCGGCCTTAGGTTCACCAAAAATATGCAAATGAAACATTCTACAAGTAAGGGGAAATTAAAACATTGCATATGGTTATCATTGCTCTAGCTAAAAACATGAATCAAAAAGGGATAGCAACTTGAAAGCGTGTAAGTGTGTGCGAATGCACTCAAGAGAACCAACGAGTACTCCTCAAACTCTTGTTACAAGGACTTATTTATATACACAAAGTAAGGAAGTAGTAGCTTCACTCAACCTCTAAGGTAGCCCTTTCCCAGGCGGCCGCCAAAGGTGACTTTAACACTTTCGAGGAGGTAGCTCTTTCTACCAGTGTTGTAGCTTTAACGCTTCCCATGAGATAGCTCTTTCTCTCATTAGTGCATAACTTGCATCCGACTTATGAGAGTAGCTTCATACTTCATAGGAGGTAGCTCTTTCCACCCCAAATGTAAAGCTTAAACTAATATTCACAAGCTCACAATTTTTTTTTTTAGCTACATAGTACTTCACAACTTACTAGAGTAATACTAAACTAGTGCTTAAAACTTCAAGTTCGATTTTCCAAAAGATTTCAAGAGTGAGTAGTGCAATAGGGTGTAATCGAGCAAAAATCCCCTCAGATTCAAGTAAAACTAGAGCATGATAGGATACAATGTTAAAAATTCTCTTAAACTCTAAGATTACAACCATTGCAACTAAGGTGAACCGCCATAGGCTGCATGAGCATAAATAATTGAACGCACAAGTAAAGGTGTGTGCAATGTGAATCCCCCCCCCCCACCACACTCTTAAGATGTACATTGTCCCCAATGTACGCATGCAAGCACAATAAAAATAAAGCAAATGAAAAACTATTTGGCATTTGAAACATTACTTCCCTGAACTCTAAGTGTTGCATTTGATGGAGCTAGGTTCATTGAGAGTTGAATCTCAGTGGTTTGTGGAGCATACACGGTCCCATGACCGTGCCTATGACTATTCCTCAAATTATTTAAATCCAAGACCTTCTGCACACATACGCAAGGGTTCAGTATAGCTCAAGAAAAACCAAAATAAAGCTCGAGTATATAAAGATACGAAAATGAGATACAACTTGAGACAAAATAAACGCAAAATAAAAGCAAACCCAGAAGGAGAGTCCTTTCTAGGTACTACAAGTCCAACAGAATATGAAAATAAAAGTGCAACAGAAAGGATAAAACTAAAACTACGACGGCTCACCGTCGGTGTCCTACTGTGGATCCTTTGGTGCTGCTGGATCTGCTGCTGATGCGGCTGGGGATGGTGGTGGAGTAGGGGCCCGAGGTCGGACGACAAAAGGGGAGGTAATGGCCAACTCAAAAATCTGATGCAATCTCTGGAACTGGGCTATCACCTACTGATGCTGTGTGATCTGAGTGGCCCTAACCTCGTTTACCTCGGTCTGCAGGACACCCACGTAGCTCTAGAGGTGCTCCAGTCGATCCTGGCCTCGAGAGGGCGAGAACATGTGCAGCGGAGGTGGCTCCGGTGTTGTAGGTGGTGCCTGTGCCTCTGTATCCGCTGGAGGTGGCTCTATCACTCTCTGAGACTCTTCGGCTGGATAAGCTTTGGGCCAGTTCAGCGAGTAAGTCTGATAACCTTTTCTGGCCTTGCCCATTTGTCTCAACATCTCCAAGCTAATCGGAGATGGTATGACATTCTTGTCCATCCCTCTAATTTCCGCACGAAGGCCTATACCCTTAATTAGTCTTGTAACATAAGGTCCTGCAAAGATAGTTACTGTAGTAGCAAGCTACAGTAACTTTCGGCCAAGTAGCAGCACTGTAGCTGTTACTATAGTAGCTGGTACTGTAGGGGAAAACACTGTAGCAAGCTACTGTTCACTTTCGGCCGAATTTTAAAATTCTAGAAAATTCACACGGGTGTGTGGAATTATCTTGTGCTATTGTTTTCCCTTAGCCGTGACACTAAGGTTGAGAGCAATCTAGGTTATCCTTTGAAGGTGTGACAACTCCTATAGGGTTAGACCCTTAAGGTTGAAGAGGGTTGAGAGAGAGAGAGAGTTGTGAGGTAGCGATGTATCCCCTTTCCCTTCCGGTGTGATTTCTCCCTACCTCCGTTTTCTTGATTTATCAGCGGTCGAAATAGAGTGAAGTGTTAGGTAGATAAACTCCCCTAGGGCTTAGTTGCGCAAGCAACAGAGTGAAGGGTTGACGTGAATCCTATACATTGGGCTTAATTTAGACTAGGGTTCTTTACCTGGACCAAAGGGTTAGAACTATACATAAGAACAGGTTTTATCACTAGGAATCCCTAAAGCTTAAAGCAATCCCACCTAGTGTTAGGCTTAGTTAGAAATAATCCCCTGGGGCTTAGTCACGTGAGCGACAAAGTGAAGGGTTGACGTGAATCCTAATGCCGGGACATAGTGTTGGGGTTAGTCACGGTTGACATTAGATTTGGGACAGTGTGTTTAAGGATATCCTCGACTCAATTAACATCAATAGGAAAGTATAATAGCATAGTTTTGCACTAGAAGCATAAGTCCTAGAGGTAACTTGTCCGGATAGCCTATTTCATTCATTGCTAGTCTTTCTCCTTCTACCTTTACTTGCACTTTCTTGTCTCCCATCTCTTTATTTACTTTCTTGTCTTTTATTTTAATTGATTCCATAATTTTCTCATCAAACCGATTATCACTTTTCATACATCGCATAACTAAATAGCGAATTCTTTTGTTCCAAATCCCTATTCCCTGTGGATTCGACTACCTACTCACCAGGATAATTTTATTACTTCGACAAGCCTGTGCACTTATGGGATAAACGCAAGGGGTCATGTCAGTGCTCCTCTGCCGCACTAACAAAGTAATCTGGGTTTCTTGCTCCTAACCAGAGTGTTCCTCTCGCCAAAAGCTATAAAGGCATGAGCGCGTATATATGAATGTGCAAAGCTCAAGGTAATGTAGATTTGCAGTTCATGTTAGTCCCTAAAAAAAAAAGAAAAAAAAAAGTGTTTGTGTACAAGAAAATAAAGTTTTATGACCGATGATGTTTTGAATGAAAGAGGAAAGATCTTTAGGATTCTACTAGGAGTACATCTGCCACCTCAAGGCCGAATTCCACTAAGTGGCGTGACTTGCCTCAAGGCGTGGTCCTCGGGGTTCTGTCGACCTGGCTTAGACTACAGGGCTTCGATATAGAGGGGTTGCACACACACACCATATCATTGCCGTTGAATGCATGAAATTTCTTAAGTGGTTCTAGCTTAGTATCTTGAGTTTTACCATTGCTATTGTACACTTACACTTAAGCCGGAGGTTGTGTATTTAGCCACTTATCAATCCCTTTTGTTCTTCATGTTTGTTTGCTTGGGGACAAGCAAACGCTCAAGTAGGGGGGTATTTGCTAAGTGTCTAAATACATCACTTTTATTATATACATTTTATACACTTTCATGCATTTTTGTATGACTCCGATGCCCTTTACGTGTTTTATTTGTTACTATTGTTTCAGGACATCGGAAGATCATCTCGCGCATGATTGAGCCTTGTTTCGGCATGAATTGAAGAATTTATTGAAGCTCACATGCATCCTCATGTTTCGGGCAAGAAAAGAGTGGATTTTCAGGCACCGTCACTGCAGCGATTTCACTGTAGCACGGCTAATGTAGCAGTGTGCGGGCACTATGCAGCCCCGCACACCACTCGCACAAGGGAGACAGAAGGGTGTGCGGGCTGTCTGCAGCCTACACACAGCCCGCACACACACGGCCAGAATTGGGATTTTGAAGCTTTTTAAGTGAAGCTAGGGCATTTTGGAGCTTGTCTTTGGCCACTCTCTCCTCCATCCTTCTCCACCATCATCCCCACGATCCTCCACCATCATTTCCATCATTTTCCATCATCATCACCGGATTGGAGAGGCAATTTGAAGAGCAAAACTCAAGGGGAGAAGAACGTAGCACTCAAGGTTGTCATCATGGATCCGGCGAGCTTTCATCACCACCTTCTAGCCTACATCTGAGGGAGTTTCTTATGAGCATTTTCATTGATTATTTTGTTTGTTCTCTCTTTTGATGTGGAACTAGACTCCCAAGGCTACCGGGCACCGGTGAACCTTGGGAGGAGAACTTGTATGGATGATGATAATTGTTTATAAATGATTGTTGGCTTGTTTGTTTGATTTCAATCTATTGTTTTGATGTTCAACCTACAATGGATGGATTCCGTAGGTTTTGATTCATGAATTGTATATGTATGGCGGGATGCTTGCATGTATTAGGTCGCACAATGGTTGAAGGGGGATTCAATGTGCCGGTACACCGGAGGTTCCGGGTGCTGGTAGCTTCCCGCGTGGTTAGGATTGTTTAAGCCGAAAACGCGCATTAGAATAACCCTAATCAAGACTCCCTATTCCCAATGACATCATAGGGGTATCTTTTGGATAGAGGAACCTGTACTGGATTAGGGCTACACTACGGAGGTTCCGGTGTAGTCGACTCCGGAGTCTAGCGGATCAAACCTAGCCAACTTAGCACTCAATTTCCTATATTCATCCTAGCTTGTTCTTCTCCTTAGAGGATCCTCGCCCGAGGCCTCTATTTCTCATTGCTACTTGCTCTTTAGATTTCTTGTATGGTGTGCCTTAGTCCATTTTGTTTATAGCTTTTCTTTTGTTTATTTTCGTATTTGTGTTTTATACAACAACTCTCTATTTGGTAGACTAGATAGTGATACCTAGGAGGAAGTAATAGCAGATCTTAGGGCCCTTGGGAATACGACCCTCTCGCGCTCACGTGAGAGGTTATTACTTGAAGACCCGTGCACCTGCAGCCGGGGAGTCGCTTGCTCGGTTCTTAGCTTGTCGCGCAGCACCAATCAGAGTGGGTAATTGAATCCACAGGGAACGGAAGTACTTGTAATGACTAATTGTCAGTTATCTAGTCGAATCAATAATATGAAGCAATGGATGTAATGTGTAAAATAAGAAAATCGCGAGCAAGCAAGTAAAGGAAAAAGTAAAGGAGATCTCTATCAATGAAGATGAGATACCCGGGCAATGCTCCCCCTAGGCTCTATCATGAAGTGCAAGACTAACTAAATGCTTCTAAACCAAGTTCAATGAGTCGAGGCAATCCAAGAATAATCGGTCCCTGCCTCCAGGCCACCGATACTAGTCCCCTACAAGGTCCCGGCGGAGAAATCGCTCAATCTCAACACCTCACACCCTATATGACCGCAATGACTTTTAAGGATACCTAAGAGTGAAACCGATTCCTAAAATTAGATCTAACCCTACTTTTAGGTGAAAGATCCCTAACCCCCTACAAGGTCCCGGCGGAGAAATCTATCAATCTCACGCCTCACACCCCATATGGTTGCATAAAACTTAGGGAAAATGGAGATTGGAATCACTCAATCGGAAAGGAAAAGGGACACTCCTCTATCTCAAGACTCACCCTCTAAACCCTCTTTAACTTTGTATATTCTAATCCTCAATGGAGACCTCTCTCTCATTAAGGTAACTACTCAAGCATAAACAATTAATCACAATGATGAACATGTCAAGCAAGCAATGATTAAACAAGGTTAAAACTCAAATTAACTCAGAATTAAAAGAAAGCATAAAGAAAGTCAATACATGAATCATAAACTAGGGTTCATATGCCCAAGTATCTACTAGGGTTTAGCCCTCCATGGGGCTTATTACAAAGCAAAAGATGATGAAATAAAGAGCAATGTAATCCATGAAAATAAACCCCCTCGAATTCGTGATGATGGCCTTGATGAATCGTTCAACGTCTCGAAGGAACCTTCTCCGAAACTAGGTCACCAATGGCTTCCTGATTCTATCTCGTCGAAGGATCTATCGAAGTTGGTGAAGAACGACCCCCAATATCTCCAAAGACCTCGTCCCTGAAACCCTAGCCCCTCTTGCCTTCAGTCGTCCGCAAAAAGTTCCCAAAGAATCGGCAAAAAGGGCTATTTATAATTTTGAAATGCTCCAGTCATGTGCCTCCATGCGACCACGTGAATTCCCACGCGGTCGGGTGAACAGTAATTTCTGCTACAGCAAAAAATGAATAGTATTTACTACAGTACTCTTCATAAAACGAGGTCCAAACTCTCTTATATTGAAGCCACATGGTCGGGCACAAGTCTATGTGGTGAGTTATAAGACTTTTCCTCCATCGAACCATCATTTGGAAGCTTTAGCTATCTTCACACAAGTAGGGACATGAAGATGTGACTGCCTTTGTGCCCTTCCATCACACAAATCGGCTTGAATTCTTCTGGAAGTTAGCACACACACTCATGTAGATTATCCCCTCTTGTGTGCCTTGACACTTGTGTTGTACAAAAGCTCCCAACAATAGGTCTTTATAACCCATCTTTGCTTCCATTTTCCTCCTTCAATACTTTCACAACCTAATTGCACAAAGGAACACCAAAATACACTTTATGAGACATAATCCATGGTAAATGATGCTCAATGCATGTAAAACAAATTGATAAAACATATCTACTCAAGCACTTATTAATTTTATATTATGTTTCATGCCCTTTACTCTATTCTTTTAGTTGTCCTTTAGCATATTTTTGCGTATAATTGGTGTTATTCAAGGTATAATATTCATTGTGTAGGAATTGTGGGTTTTAATTAATTTGGAGTGAAACTGAGTGTGTTTCATGTGCTTATCGACCAAGGGAAAAGAACAAGCTGAACATAGGAAGAACATGGCCGTGCTCAATCCACTGCAAATCCCAGCTTGGAGAGAAAGCTAGCTGAATCTTGACACGGGAGTGTTGTAGGCAGAACACGGTCTCCACACGACCGTACCCATGCAACTGCAAATCTCAGGAAAATCCCCTTCAGAAGTGACACGGGTATGGTGCTGGTTACACATGCATGTGCCAATTGACAGTGCAGTTGCACAACCATGCGGCTGCCACTATTAATCTCAGGAGTTTCACTGAAAATATTCCCAGAAAAGTACATGGGCTGAACACAACTTTGTCCAGACCGTGTCGGGCGCCGAATCTATC
Source organism: Dioscorea alata (assembly GCA_020875875.1). Classification (NCBI taxonomy): domain Eukaryota; kingdom Viridiplantae; phylum Streptophyta; class Magnoliopsida; order Dioscoreales; family Dioscoreaceae; genus Dioscorea; species Dioscorea alata. The sequence goes on along the minus strand of CM037025.1, from coordinate 12,510,885 downwards.
TTTTTAACTCCTGATTTTAGGGTTTCATCTTATTTTTGTTCAGGGACTCTTCTCTCCACCTAGAGAACGTTGATGAGATCGAAGATAAAGCTTCACCACACCACCTAAGGAGATAAAGGATGAGTCGAAGGCATCAAGAGAGGTGGGGTTATTTGATAAGTGTTTAAATGTATATACTTTAGTATACATATTTTATACACTTAGCATGTATTTTATTACATTTTGATGCCCGTTTTATGCTTAATCGAGTATTATTTTCTTTGTAGGGTATGTAGAAGCCATGGAGAACACGAAGACCAAATTTGGGCAGAAAAGAGGAGAAAAACCAGGTCACGTACTATAACAGATCTACTGTAGCTGAAGTATTGAAGCATATCCAGTGTAGCAGTTACTGTAGCACTTAGGGGGTCTTCGGGCAAGAAAATCTGAGACTTTTGGCTAAGCCTCACGGCCCTGTCTGCTACCCCGTGAGGAAGTTCCAGAAGCCTTAGCCTTGTCTCACCGCCCAGTCTGCGACCCAGTGAAGAATTTCCAGAAATTTTTGTCTAGGCTTCACTACCCAATTAAATACCCCATTAACTGCCCAGTTAACTACCCCGTGAGGCTCGGGATTTGGTGTTTTCCTTGACTTAATCTACATCTTCACTACCCTCCTCACGGCCTGTATGCTTCAGGGGTATAAATTGGGATTTCTAGGGCTTTTGAAGAGGACTTTTCTCTTGGTCTTTGAGGCCGCCGTCACCGCACCTCCTTGGGGCCTTTCGGCTATCTTCCGGCGGCGATCTTTGTGGGAAACAAGTGCACATCATCACCAAGAGGGAGAGGAGCGAGGGAGAAGGAGTTTGTGTGAAGTTCTACACCACCATTCCATCATCATTTGAAGCTTCATCTATTCAAGGAGATCAAGATAGTAGAGGGAGTTTTCTTGCTTCTTTATTGTCTTTCTTTGCCTTGTATGTTGTATAAGTATCCCTTATCATGAGGGATTAACTTATCATTGTGTTTGGATTTGGATGAATCCTAGGGTTTATCTTGTGTATGAACTTTGGATGTTGTTATTAATCTAGTTTGATGGTTTTTTGAGATTCAATCTTTCTTGCTTTCATGTCTAGAATTACATTTGTGGAGAAATCCATAATTCTTTTATGATTTGTATGCGTAGATGTGACCTGCTCACGTGTACTAGATGTAGGATAGATTAAAAGGGGATTCTTGTGCCGACACGCCGAGAGATCGGGTGTTGGTAGCCCTCCATTGCTAGGTTTAAGCCGAAGGATAGTAGGTTTACTCCTATTAGTGACTTCACGGAGCTCATTGCGATCGTAGGTGGGTTAAAACGGAGAGATTCCGATTAACACTCGTATGGGATTCGGGGTTAGTTGCCGAGAGATCGGGGCTAATCTACTCACGAGGTCTCTAGGTCTCAACTATGATCAATACATCTTTATATCATCCTAATTTTGGACTAAATGACAACCCTATGTGGATTCCTTGTCCAAACAAACCTTTCTCATGCTTGATACTCCCTTGATTGTTTACATTCGTGTGCTAGTTACTTGGCCATTCGATTAGCTTAAATTAGTTTGTTTGCTTTATTTCTTCTTCACTTAAATTGAGTTGTAGGCTAGAAAATAGATGAAGAGTGAGTAATAGTACTTCCTTGGGCCCAGTGGAATACGATCCTTGTGTCACTCACAGGGTATTACTTGGCAATCCCATACACTTGCGGGGAAGCAATCAAGTTTTTGGCCCCAGTGGAAGAAAACTTTGAGCTTTGAGTGATTTCCAGGTTCTCACGGCCTCAAGGGGCCGTGAGATGGGCCGTCTGCCCCTAGGCCTAGCCTTTGGCCTAGGGCTTGCGGCCCTTCTCACGGGGACCTTGAGGCCGTCTGCCTTTCAACCAGAGGCCTTTGCCTAGGCCGTGAGGCATGGGTTATATCCCTCTCCTCTCATCCTTGTTCACTTCTTCTCTTACCTCTTCATCCCTTCTTCAAAACACAAATTTTTCTCCTTTTTTCTTTCTCGTTTCTTGACCGAATCCTCTCATTTTTCTTCCTAGATCACCTCCTAGATACTTTAAGACTTTGATCTAGTGTTTTTCCAAAGTTTTCAAGCAAGTTTCATCAAGGTTTCATCGGTAAGCTCTTTGATGCCCTAGTTTTTCCTTTTTCATTTTTCTTGCTTTCTTTGAGCTTCTTGATGGATGATTTCAAGTTTGTTTCTTGCATTTGATGTTGTGAATGATGTATGATCAATTCCCATTGAATTTTTGTGCAAAATTTTCGGATTTTTGAGAATGTGGGGTTATGCTTCCTGTTGAATAGTGTCCATACGGCCCTTCTCACGGCCGTATGGACCCTATTCACCCTCTTTTTCTCTTCTTTTCCCATTATTTGCATTTTGTTTGGCATTATCTTGGATTACTTGAAGCTTGATGAGGTTTATTTACATTTTAGGGATGCCAAATGTCAAGAAAGTCACCTCCAAACATCCAAGGATCGCAATGCCAACCCCCGTAGAACCCTATTGTCAGCATAATCATCACGAGGCTAAGCATAAAGTTTTGAAGCCAAACCCTTGGGCACATTTCATCACATTGAATGGGGCATCTTGGAAATAATTGGAATGGATGAATGAATGAAGAAGTTACTCTCACATGGTTGTTGGGCGAACTTGTTCATGATTGATGATCCTACTTGTCGCCAACTAACCTTGGAGGTTTTGTGCATTTTCGTGGCACACCATGACCAACTACATTACCAAGACACGATGAGATCTTCACTTGAACATGGGCACTTGTTTTGTTACTTTAGTGTGTTTTGCTATTCCTTTTTTGTTTGTATGTTTGTTTGAATAAGTTGGGAGGGGTTATGCCCTACCAATCTTTTGTAGAACTTTATGTATTTTTATCTAGCATGCGTGTTTGACTTCTCCCTAGTGTTTTATCTTTGCATTTTATTTATTTTTTTGTGGAATGATGATGTCCCCCTTGTGCCTTGCAGGGCATTGAGGGTAGTTTGGTGAGCCTCCCCACATTTTGTCGAAGCCGGGCCCAACATGTAGAGCTCGCCATACATTTGTTCGGGGTCAGATCCCGCCATTTACACAAGATAAACCGGGGAAGCTCCTTTTCACCTTCCTCTATTGTTTTAATTGACTATCTTTCTTTATTATTCATGACTAGTGTACATTGAGGGCAATGTACAACACTAAGTGAGGGTTTTAAGTTAAGTTTTGAGGGTTTTAGAGGGGGTTCGGGCCGTGTACAGGCCGCACAGGGGGTGTGCGGGCTGTATACAGCCTGCACAGGCCATTTTTTTTTGGCCTGTGCGGCTTGTGTGAGGGGCCGCACAGCGCCGACACACCCTTGGTAGAAGGGTGTGCGGCCACTGTGCGGGGCCGTACACTGGCTGTACACCCCAGGCTAAGGGGTGTGCGGCCACTGCGCGGGGCCGCACGCCGGCCGCACAACCCTTCGTTTTTCCCTTTATAAACCTCATTTGTTGCCCTTTCTCTTCATTTCTTTTCTCCCAAACTCCTCTATCTTCTTCTCCTCTCTTCCTCCATCTTCTCATGAGGTTCTAAGGCTGACTTAGAGGAGGTTTTGGAGCTTAGATCTTGGATCATCAACTTGCTCATTCTTTGGATCAAGGTAAGCTTCCATTCTCTTGTTCCTTCTTCCTTGTTCTTTGATGAGAATGGTTAGGGTTTGTTGTTAACCCTTGTGAGAGCTTGATACTTACATCTTCTTCTTCCTCTTTGATGGTTAATCTTGTGAGGATGGATTGTATTGAGTTGTTTGGCTTTGGCTTCATGAAATCCTTGAACTTTCCTCACCTTGATCCATGAATCACTGTAGCTCCGGCCATCTCCTCTTGTTTTCTTGGTTTCTTTGGGTTAGAGAGTGAGGCTTTAACTCTTAGGATCCCTTTGGTAGCCGCTACGGTTAAAGGAGTAAACCCTAGAGCCGGTTAGAGTCGTTGGTAGGGAAACCTAGGGTTTCCTTGTGTTGCTTGTGCTAACATTGTGTTTGTGGTGCTTTGCCAAGGAGAAGATGCGTGGGCTCAAGGCAAGGGAGTAGCCGAAGAGTAGCTTGCGAGGAAAGTGGATCGCCAATTCTATGAGTGGGATCATTATGCATAGCTTTATTGGAAGAATGCCGATATCTATATATAAACACACATACACACACATATACATCTATCTACGCTTATATCATGTTTCAAGTATGGTTTTATTGATTTATACTTGATTGGCTTGTTGATGAATGATAATTATTACTGAGAAAGATCTTGAATGCTTTATGTGGTATTATTATTATTGTGATCGCCTGATTTGTGATTAACACGCTTCAATGAATTTGAAATCCTTGTTTTGTATGAAACTTGGGGTTGGTTGTGAAATGTTTGGTTTTGTGGAATTTAAGGCTTGAAACTCAATTTTGAATTGTCGAGAGGTTTTCCATGGTGTTTCTTGTATTGAGTTTTGTTCATCGCTTGGTGTTTTAAAGCTTGAGCTTCCTTTGTGTTCTTTTATCATTTCCTCGTAGAAATGTGAAGGTGTTGTTAATTGTTGAGTATTTGTTGGCAATGGTGTTTCTCGTGGAGTTGTGTTATTATTGGGTTTGTGTAATGATGCCCTACTACGGTAGGCGGTCTCCACGGCCAACCTGTGGAGGTGGCGTGGTAGACCGGATTTTACTATACGGGCCAGTTCAGGTGGGAGTGAAGAGCCCTGACTGGATATTCATCGGGTAGCCGGAGTCACCAACAGGTGAACCGATGGGTCAACATCAAGGGAATGAGTACCTTGACGGCCCTGAACCTTGCTGTTGCCACGGCGAAGGCTAAGGGATGTTTTTAGACCACTTCATGCTGTGTGAGTTGTTGGGTATTGTTTTTATACTGTGGTTGAGATTTATTTCTGTAGAGTTACTTACTTTCGGTCATTTCAAACTTGTGGTGAGGGGGCGAAGCCCAACTGTCACTTCTAGGAGATCAGTCTCCCGTAAGCTTGACTTGACTCAAGAGTTGAGTATTCTCGAATTGATGTTTCTTGTATTTGATCCGAACTTTAATCTATTTTATTTTACTTTGTCGTCATCTTGAATGTATGGTAAGGGGGCGAAGCCCAGTTATTATTCCACGGAATGACAGTCTCCCATAAATTCAGTTTGGCATCATATATTTGATATTCGCATTTCTTATCGAGTTGCCGATGTTTCACACTATTTTGGGTTTTATGAGTTGAGGTTGATGTTTGGTTTGAGGTTTAACTTATCCTTCTTATTATTGAACCGATGTTCAGTACTTTATCAGTTTTAAGGTTGTTATAATTTTGTTGAGCTAAGAAGGGTTTCTTGACCCTATTTTTATTATGCTATGTTAAGTTTGCTGTCGTATATAATTATGTTCTAAGTGTTTATCTTGTTTTTGTTAAAATACTTATTTTTGGTGCTTTATTATTATTCTTATTATTGGTGTTTTCTGGTGAGGTTGTGCTAGTCTCGCCTCACTGAGTAACGCTAGTTACTCACCTCTCTTTCCTCTCCTAGACCGTTGCAGGTAGTAGGTGAAGCGGTGCGCACTATGCTGGGCATTTGTTGCTACTCTATCTTCTGTGTTTCTTTCTGTTTCATGTATGTTTATTTTGGACATGGACATATAGTCTTGACTTATGGATCCACTAGTTTGTAGTAAACCCTATTGTATGTTTTGTATCTATCCCAACTTTTAAACTCTGGTGTATTTAGACTTGTTGTTGCTGTTCTAGCTACCCTGTGCATTTGTGATCTTGTTACTATTGTATTTCATCATTGTTGTCATGGTTGATGTTCTTATTCTGGCTGTGCATAGTTGCATCTCTTTCCGGTATCTTTGTGTTAAATAATGTGGAATTCCAGGTTGTTGTTTAGCCTTGTGCTGTCCCGAGGGTTGAGTGGCAGAGCACACCTCCTCGGGATTGTCGAGGCAGTTGTCACGTCCCATGGGCCCGCGGGTTGGGGCGTGACAACTTTGACAACTTGTAATGCTTAAACACTTGATGCTATTTGTTATATGGAGTTCTAATTGATTCTTGTGTTTAATCTTGTGTTTGCATAACTCAATGTGTTGGATGTGCATAGTTGTTAGGGAAAAACTTGGTGCGTAGCTTGTTAGCGAGAGATGCATAGCTATCTTAGCAAAACTCATTGTATTTGAGAACTCATAAATGCAACATTGCTAGTGAGCACACACTTGATCATTGGAATGTACTTGGTAGGCATTAGGGACATGATAGCTTGCAATAGTACTAGGGATCACCCCGGGGCATTACTTTCATATTATTGAAACACTCGTTCCTAATCTCCTACCATTTCCGCCATTTTATCTCATATTTATTATCTTTTGATTCAATTACTTTACTTGTGTTTACTATACATTAGAAGATTAATTAGTACTTTGAGTACAGTTCCCTGTCGTTTGACAACCCTAATCACTTACTACTTGCATGCGACCTGTACACTTGTGGTTAGTGAACCATCATCAATGTACATAAATAAATAGTACATGGTGACGTATATCAAATAAGCACAAGGATATGGTGTAAAAAAATTTCCCCTTTTTTGGTAAGAATTGAACAATGCATGCATGAATATGGTGTGAGTTTGATCCAAGAGGGGTAGTGAGAGTGAAGCTCCTTTTATAATAGTCCTGTAAAGATCAAGAAACTTGGTGTGAATACCTGTAAGTGCACGGGTGATGAATATCCCTCAAGTGCACGGGGTCGCCAAGTAATACCCCTCACGCACGCGCAAGGGGGTCGTATTCCCAAGTGCCCAAGAATCTACCCTTACTTCCTCTTTATATGATTGTTTGGCCGATCAATTCAAGTGTTGTGCAAAGAAAAGTAAAAAGACAATTAGCATGCAAGTGAAATGCTCTAAGGCGGAGGCGATAATCGGAGGGTAAGAACAATGTAAAGTGAGGGTCACAGATGCGGATTCCCAAGGGGCTACTAAAGTGCGGAAGTTTCCTTAACTAGCATGCAAATGGGTAGTTTGGACCGAGAAACCCTAAATTAGACCAACCCGATGGTCACGAAAATTGGTCGCTAATCCGGTACAAGTATCGAGTACAGAATTCCTTCTGCTTAAATCCTCACATGATTGCAAAGGGAACGATAGGTTTCTCAAGTTAGGGTGAAGACACAATCTAGGTCAACCCTAACAATGGAGGGGTACAAATACCTGATGGTCACAGTGTATTCGTACATGTATCCCTACCAAGCTTGGTGAGCCTAATACTAGGGCAATGGTCATACTTCCTAGCATTTTTTAAACATTGATACACAGAGTTCTCATGCATACCAAGCATTCAAATACACCAAACAAGGTTCACAAACAAGTCCCAAATGCATAAAACTAATGAAGCAAACATCCTACTCAATTTGACCTCCAAGGTTCACCTACATCCGGTGACCTTGCGGTTTAGTTGCTCATGAATACAAAATACTTAAGAAAATACATGAAAATAACCAAATAATACAAAGAGAACACTCCATCAAAAGATAGGGGCTGAATGACGCTTCCAAAGACGCCACCCAAAGAGTGGCTTCCCTTGTCAATCTTCCTCTCAAGTGTGGATCAAGGAGGTGGATCTCGTCGTATGTCGCTCTCCTCATCGTTCTCTCCCCAGTAATGGCCTCCAACGGCTGCTCCTAGCTCCGATTTGAAGATGGTGGCAAGTGTGCTCAAGACCTTGGGCTTCCTGCCCTTGAAGAAATGAGAACAAAACCCTTAAAAAGCTATCATCAGGATACCATGCGGCTTTGCATGCGGTCCGCATACGGGCACTGTAGCACCATGAATTTTGTGTAAGTTGTTGCAGTGGAGTGCTACAGCAAAAAAAATGTTGCAGTATCCCTGCTATAGTAACTCTGCTACAGTAAACTGCTACAGGCTGTAGCCGGTCAGTTATGCGCCCGTATGGGTTCCCGCATGGACCTACAGACTTAGCCGTTTCTCCAAGTTCTCGTGCTACTACAGTACTGCTACAGTCCCTGCTTGAAAATGGTCTTTTCTTGTCGATTTCTTCTAAAAATCTCGTTGACGAGCTCCCCACGGTAACTATTGTGCCTATAACACGAAATAAACCAACATAGACTGAAAACAGCCATCCACACATATAAAAATACGCGATTAATACGCACGGACATACATAAATAATACTTACAGTTAGGCGTTTATCAACGGGGTTATCAACTAATACCTCTTGCGTACGCACGAGAGGATCATCCTTAAGGTCCTAAGAGCTACTAATACTTCCCCCTAGATGGCACTATCTAGTCTAACAAAGGTATGTTTAAAATAAAATAAGAAAACTACAAAGATAGATAACTATAGACAAGTTGGACTAAGGCACACCACATGAACAGATTAAAGAAGCAAACAACAGTGGAAGTGCGAAGCCTTAGCAAATATCCCCTTGAGACTACTAAAGCTAGAAGGATGCTAGAATTACACAGGCAATGGTAGTTTTAGGCCAAAAGATATCTTAAAGTAGGTTACCCCGATAGTCACAGCGATAACCCCTAATCCCATACAAGTTTTGGCTCGGAATCTCTTCTGGATAAATCCTCCTACAATTGAATTTCAATCATGGAAATCTCTAATTAGGGCCGATACTTAATACCTAGGTTCAGACCTAATGGTTAGAAGGGTATGAAATACCTGATGGTCACGGCGTATTCATACTCTAAGTGAGTCTAGTACATGGTGATGGTCACGCAACCTAGTACAACATAGAAGTTGAATCACAAAGTTCTCATGAAAGACAACACATCCAAGAACACAAAGCTTGAACTACAACCTAAACCAAATGCACTAGAAGTAAATCACAACATCCATACAAGCAAGTTCATCCCAAGCTTCACCGGATGCCCGGTGACCTTGGGAGTCTAGTTCAACATGAATAAAAGAGAGATCTCGAGATACATATGAAACATGAACAAAACTAAGGAAATCCCCTTGAAATGATGGCTAGAAGGTGGTGATGAGAGCTTGTTGATCAGCGCTGGCAAACTCCTTGATGATCTCCTTGATAGCAACCTTCTTTTCTCCTTCGATTTTGCTCCTCAGATCCGCCTTCTTTAGCCCCTTAAAACCCTAGAAGATAATGGAGGAGAAAGGATGGCCAAAGACCCTTAAAAGAAGCCCTAACCCCTCTTTTAAAGTGTTTTCAGGTTAACTTCATGGCTTCCTTCACGAGCATGAAGGACGCCATCAGAGTCTTAGGAATTCAGCGAAAATTCGCTAAGTACTATAGTAAAAATGTTACTGATGACTTGACCACAAGCACACGGGTCGCCAAGTAATACCCCTCACGCACGCGCGAGGGGGTCATATTCCCTGGGGTCCTAAGAGCTGCTATTACTCCCCTCTAGATGACACTGTCTAATCTACCAAATATAGATTTAAAACATGATAAGGAAACAAACAAAAGAAAAGGCTATAAACAAGTGGACTAAGGCTCACCACAATAGCATACTAAGGAAGCAAGTAACAATGAAAGTTCGAGGTCCCCGGGCGAGGATCCCCTTGGGACTACTAAAGCTAGAAGGATACTCGAATTACACAGGCAAAGGTGGTTAGGCTAAGAGACGTCGAAAGGTGGGTCACCCCGATGGTCACGGTGATAACCCCTAATCCCGTACGAGTATTGGAATACGGAATCACTTCCGCACAAATCCTCACGCGATTGCGTTACGCCTAGGGAAATCCCTAATTAAAGTCAAACACAATATCTAGGCTCAACACTAATGGTTGGAGGGGTACGAAATACCCGATGGTCACGGCGTATTCATACATGAATCCCTTCCAAACTTGGTGAATCTAATACTAAGGCGATGGTCACGCAACCTAGTATAAACTAGAAATTGATACACAGAGTTCTCATGCATACCAATACATCAAAATGCACCAAGCTTGAACCATAAACCACACAAATGCCATACATGTAAATCAAGTATTCATACAAGCAAATTCATCCCAAGGTTCACCGGATGCCCGGCGACCTTGGGAGTCTAGTTCAACATAAATAAGAAGAAATCCTAAAATACATAACAGGAATGATCAAAACCAAAGAAAACCCCCTTAGTGTTGACTAGATGAAGATGGTGATGGGAACTCGCCGATCGTTGTCGACGAACTCCTAGATGATCTCCCTTGCGTGTGATCTTCTTCTCCCTTTAATTTGCTCCTTAAAAGTGCCTCCTCCAGCCCCTTGAAGCCCTTTAAACCCTAGATGGTGGTGGAGGAGAATGGTGGCCCAAAAGACCCCAAGAAAAGTGCCCTAATCCTCTTTGAAAACAAGTTTCGGGATGCCATGCGGCCTCACTTGCGGGCAGAGAAGAATTCCGAGAAATCCCGAAAATCGCGTAAGTTGCTACAGTGACTGCTATAGCAAAATCGCTACAGTAAAACTGCTACAGTACTCCATGTGGTCTTCGCTGTGCCCGCATGAGCCTCTAGACCAAGCTATTTCTTCAAGTGTTCATGATATAGTGGTTTTGCTACAATATCGCTATAGTATCCTCGGCTAAGAAATAGTGTTTTCGATGCTGATTTCTTCTCCAATTCTGTCCTCGAGCTCGCTAGGGCCTCATTGGTACCTGTAACACAAAAGAAACCAATTTAGACCGAAAATAGCATCCACACATAAAAATACTCTATTTATACGCAAACATACATGTATAATACGTACATTTAGGCGTTTATCAGTTACAGTAAACTATCATCAGGAAACCAGTCAACGAAACCCAAGACTTTACCGTTTCTTGAGAACTTCGTGTAACAGTAACTGCTACAATACCGGGGCTCTAAAATGCCATTTTTGGTGTCATTTATACACAAATCACATGAATAAGACTAATTAACCCACACAACCGGCAATAAGTCAGTGATTTATACACAAATAATATGACATGAATGCGTATAGAATACACACATTTAGGCGTTTGTCAAAGCTTATCACAACTCAAAACCTATAAATAGGAAGAAGCATACTAGCAAGAACCAAAATAGAAAAAGTTTATTAGGATTGAACCCTTACTAATTATAGAGTACAAAACAACGAACACATCACAAAATACAACAAAGTACTTCGTTGAACACTTGGATGTGTATGGGGTCATCAATTAATACCTCTCACACAAGCATGAGAGGGTTATATTCCCAAGGGCCCAAAAGCTACTCTTACTTTATCTTCACGTGTTGTCTAGCCTACAGATCTATGTGATTATTCTAACCTGTGAAGAATTAGAAAGTACTCTAAGACGAATGTCTACAATCGAGGTAAAATGGGGTTAAAAATCAAGGGATAAAGCTGGTCACAGATGCGGATTCCCCTGGGCTACTAATGTGAGAAAGATGCTAGATCTGCCAAGCAACTAATGGTTTGAACTGAGAGATTCCTATGATAGGTCAACTTGATGGTCATGACAATTGACCCCTAATCAAGTACTAGTATTAATACAGAATTTCTTCTGACCAAATCCTTATATGACTAAATTACAAGTAGGGAATTATCTAATTAAGTCCAATACACAAACTAGGTCTTACACTAATGTTAGAAGGGTACAAAATACCCAATTGTCATGCCATATGTGTACATAAATCCCTTCCAAGCTAGGTGTGTCTAGGACAAGGGTGATGGTCACGCAATTAAGTACAACCTAGAAATTGACATATAGAGTTCTCATGCATATTAATACATTAAAGTACACCAAATGCAATAGTATAGATCAAAGCATCCAACTACACAAGTTCATCCCAAGGTTCACCAACATCCATTGACTTGGGGTTTAGTTATTTATACTAACAAAATACATGATAAAATCCACAAAAGCAACCAAATAAAGCAATATAAAACTTCCTTAAGTAGTGAATGGGGAGAGACAAGTCGAGGAGAGCTTCTAACGATGCCATAAAAGGGTGGCTTAATTGCCCTCTACAACATCTACAATAGGAGATGAAAGGAGATCTTGCTGAATCTTGCCTCTTCCTTCGATTTTCACACCTAAGGATATCTTCTTGAGCTTTCTTTAACCCAAGTTTGGAAGTTGGAAAATGATGGTGGAAGGAAGGAGAAGAAGATATGTCAAAAAGCCCTAAAAATCCCTTTAAATACTTTCTTGAGCTGGCTTCACGGACTACTTCAAGGGCTTGAAGAAGCCCGTAAGAGCCTTAGGATTTCGCAAAAAAATTTCGTGAAGTGCTACAGTAATTGCTACAATGCCTGTTACATGATAAGTGATTGTGTATAAGTATTACTAAGTATATTTTTCTTACATTGAGCATCACTTTTACTAGATTTTATGGCTCATTTGTGTGTATTTGTGTTCTTTTGTGGGTAGAATACCCAGATCAGTCCCTCTATTATAGTCAAAATTCCCTTTTAGTCACCCTATTATTTTTCGTCCTGTAGGGATCCCTTTATTATTTTTTTTGGGAAAAGGTAGTCCCTTAGCCTAACGCCAGTGAGTTTCTCCGTCTGGTGAGCTGACGTGGCTTAAAATTTGATTAAAAAATTAATAAAATAATGCCCACCCTTCTGTTCTTCATCTTCATCCTGATACTTTTCTTAATCTTCATACCACTCTCTCTCCTAACTTTCTTGGCCTCCCTCACACTTCTCCTTCTTCTCCGGTAGCCAGGCTTAATGCCACTGACGTTCTTAACACTGGTGTTTGGACGAAATCCCCTTCTTTCTCTTACTCCGGCCTACCACCCATTCCTTCTCGCTAGCGCATCCGCTGCGACGCCGGCGTCGACTTTTCCCATAAGCTTTGCAACTGTAAACTCATTGGCGCTCGTAGCTTCTCCCGCGGCTTCCACGCTAGTGGATGAGATGTCCAAAGAGAGTTCGAGAGCCCCCGAGACCGTGATGGGCATGGAACTCACACTCGAAGCGCCGCCGTCGGCGCCATGGTTGTGAATGCCAGCTTGTTAGGATACGTGAATGGCGCTAGGGTTGCTGCTTACAAGATTAAGAAAAGGATCAAGATGGAGATGAAGAACAGAAGGGTGGAAGAGAAGAAGTTAGAGATGAGAAGCAGGGATGAGAGCAAAGAAGGCTAGGAGAATAGGAGAGTAAGAGTAGAGAAGATGAGTGGAAGGAAAGAGTGAGAGTGAAACCATGAAGTTAGAGTTGGATGATGTGAAGGCTTGTGAGAAGGATTCATGTAGATAATGTATGTTTGGTTTTGTTGGTTCATGGAGTGAGAGAATGACATGGAGAGAAGGAGAAGAAGCCATTGATGAGGAGATGGAGGAGGACGAGGAGTTGAGAATGAGAGTATAAGAAGAAGAAGAAGGTGGTGGGCTTGAGAGAAGACAGTGTACATATAAAAGTACTGTGTTTTTTCAATATGACTGAAGAAATGCAGTGAGTCAAACTGTCAAAGCAACACTAGATAGTGTTATATATATATATAATCAACTTTTTGCATTATTTTATTAATTTTTTAATCAAATTTTAAACCACGTCAACTCACCAAATGGAGAAACTCACGGGCGTTAGGCTAAGGGACTGCTTTTTCCCAAAAAAAATAATAAAGGGATCCCTGCAGGACGAAAAATAATAGGGGCACTAAAAGGGCATTATGACTATAATAAAGGGACTGATCTGGGTATTCTACCTCTTTTGTGCATTTAGGGTTGTGGAGACAAATTTGGAAGAAAGCAAGCAAAAATAGATCATGGACTCAATTTTTGAGGAAACTCTTGGACCAAACAAGGATCATGACACATGTTGTGCTAATAGACATGTGAGTGTGTGCCAACCTCCAAAATGCTCAAGTGAATATAGAAATTGGAGTGGCACAAAAGCAGTCATACTCATATATTTCGACTTGTGTAATATTAGCAAGAGTTTCATCAATATGTTTGAAAGAAAGATGCGACATGATCTATTGCATGGATGTGTGCCCAACCATGCGGCCTCGATGAAGAAATTGAAGTTGGGAGTACTGTAGTGGAAGTACTATAGCACTTTACTGGTGCAAATCAATACACCAAAATCACTGTAGGAGTTACTCTTCACAGTACGCAGGAAAATAAAGCCTAGAAATCCACACTGTTGTGTGGAATTTCCACATGCCTGTGTGGATGCCCAATTTCAACCCTATAAATATTGTTTTGAGAGTTTAATTTGGTGATCTTTAACCTATCTTTCGCCTATCTTTTGAGGAGAGTGCGGCTAGGGTTTGGAGAGGTTTATGCTGGGATTTTGGAGTGGTTCTACGCATTCGACATCAATTTCATTCTGAAGAGAGTTATTGGGGGAGCTTTATATGATATTGATTCAGCAAAGTGTGCCCTAGATTTGACAGAGTTGTTTTTGGAGAAGACGAGGTGGCTCTTGAATGATTTGATTTTCCCTTATAGTGACTTTGGGGTTGAGAATTAATTATGTGTTTATTGATTTGATTTGATTTTCCCTTAGAGTGGCACTAGGGTTGAGAATATGTCACACCCCGACCCGCGGACCCACAGGATGCGACAACAGCCGTGACGATCTCGAGGAGGGATACCCCGCCACTCAGCCCTCGAGACGCTGCAAGGCTAACTAATGCACCTGGAATTCAACAGTATCTCTCGTAGATATAGAATAGAGAATAATGATACATAACAGGAGTAACAATAACAACCACAGTAACTACAGCAAGATACAAAAAATACAGAGGTTAACAAGTACATAGGGAAACAACATTTACAACAGTAGGAAATGCTGAAACACCAAACTATGCAACAGGGTTTTCTACAAGCTAGTGGATCAGACATTTAACAACATGCTCATAACAAAAAACAACATACGTAGACTGAAAGAAATACAACAGGTGGAATAGCAGCAAATGCTCAGCACACTGCAACACCGCTGCACCTACTACCTACAACAGACTGGGAAGAGAAATAAGGGGATGAGTAAACGTAGTTACTCAGTGATGGAAGTCAGCACAACTCTAACAGAAATATACCAACAGTAATAATGATAAGTTATCAAAATAAATACTGTACCAAAAGCAATACTAGTTTAGAACATTAGCATGTATAGTAGAAATCTTCAAAAGAAGTAAAATAACTTAACATAATACCAAGAAAACCCCTTTTTACCCGAACAAGGGTTTACAACACTAAAGCCACACAACATAGTTTCAAATACAAGTAAAAACAGCTGCAAGTCGTGTTTTGAAATAAATGAGCACAATATGTGTGACAACTCAAATAAGTGAGAGACTGTTCTCCTAAAAGCCACAGCTGGGCTTCACCCCCTCACCACACATTCAAGATGACACTACAAATTAAATGCACTGGATAAATCTCAAATTCAGTATAAACCAATACACAACACTCACCCAGCATAACATGGTCTAGAAAATTCTCTAAACATTTGCCGTGGCCATAGCTAGGTTTCGAGCTGTCAAGGTACTCATGTCCTTGATGTTGACCCATCGGTTCACCGGTTGGTGGCTCTGGCTACCCGATGAATATCTAGTCAGGGCTCTCCACTCCCACATGAACCTGGCCCTCGTATATAATAATCAGTCTAGCACGCCAGCTCAAAAGGCTGGTCGTGGAGACCACCTACTGCAGTAGGATACCACCATACAACTCACACAAGTACAACTCCACTAGAGTTCAATAACCATCCATAATCATCAATCAACAACACCTCGGCCATTTGCACGAGGAAAATATAAAGACATAAGCAAAGCTCAAGTTTTTAACACAATTTAATTTATATATCCCAACATAAGAAACAACATGGGAATCCCTTCCTTTCAATAATTTGAAATATATTTCAAGCCATGGATTTCACAAAATCAACAATTTCCACAACAAATACCAAGTTTCACACAAAACATGGAATTTGCAAACTCATTGATGGATATCAATCATAAATCCAAGGATAACAAATCAAAATCCAAACGAGACATGCAATATTTTTGACACAGCCCTTGTGTGTGTACCCCGCAAATGCATGGGTTGTCGAAGTAATAAAATACCCTAGTGAGTGGGTAGTCGTATCCACAGGGAATAGTGTTCAGAAACAAGTGTTATCGCTATTTAGCTATGAAAGTAAATGATGGTGAGAGAAATATATATGTATAGATAGAAAAGAAAGTAAAATAATACAAGAAAAGCAATAGATCTAGGAGAGGTAATCGATATAAAAATGGGAAACCCGGACAAAATTCCCCCTAGGACTAATGCTTCTAGTGCAAGACTAGTATTATACCCTCTAATTGATGTCTAATGAGTCGTGGAAATCCTTAAGCACATGGTCCCAAACCTAAGGTCAGCCGTGACTAGTTCCAACATTATGCCCCGGCATTAGGTTTCACTATGACCCTTAACTCTCGTTGACCTGTCAACTAAGCCCTAGGGGAGTCCATTATCCTAAGCCTCACACTACGTGCAACTGCTTCGGGTTCTAGGGATTCCAAGTGAAAGACCCTATCCCTAATTATAGTTCTAACCCTTTGGTCCAAGTGCAAGAACCCTAATCTAAGTTAAGCCCCAGTCCTAGGATTCACTCAACCCTTTGCAAGGGAGTTCATCTCCTAGTACTTTACTCTACCTCGATCGCGATTAACTCTTGGGATATGGAGGTAGGGAAAGTTCATACCGGAGGGGAAAGTGGACGTTTCGCTACCTTTTGACTCACCCTCTCAACCCTCTCCAACCTTGTGTAGTCTAATCCTATAGAGGTTGTCACACCCTCAAAGGATAACCTAATAGATTCTCAACTCTAGTGTCACGGCTAAGGGAAAATCTCATACAATAGGCATGCAAGATTGGAACTCAATAAGAAAACATCAAATTAATAAAGCATAATAAAAGTTATAGTAACATAATCATCCTAGCGTTCACAAGTCCATATACCCACTAGGGGTTTAGCTCTCTATGGAGCAATACAAAATCAATAACGAGTTTAAGAACATATGAATAAAAACCCTAAAGAAAACCCCCTTGTAAATCGTATCGATGATCTTGTGGAGCCGCCTAATCTTCTCCACGAATCCCTTGTTAAGCCTATGGCACACCTCGCCGAATCGATGCCGACGAAAGCTCCCCCAATAGCATTCTTCCAAAGGATGCCAATGCCGATGCCATACAATCACCTCCAAAGTCCTCCAAGAACCTCTCCAAACCCTAGTCGAAAGCCCCCCAAAAGATAGGCAAGAGATAGAAGGGGGTTCCCCAAATAGATCTGAAAATGGGCTATTTATAGGCTGAAATCGGAGTTCCACACACCCTTGTGGATTTTCCACACAGGCCTGCAGAATTTCTACACGGCCGTGTGAAATTTTTACACGGGCGTGTGGATTCTTTGTTTTTCTGATTTTCGGCCGACAGCAAACAGTAACTTACTACAGTAATTAGCTACCGTAACTACTACAGTACTTTGCTGAACGTTAGATTATGTCTAAAGATTACCAATGAATTCCTGTGGGTTTTAGATTCACTCTATTTCAAAGAAATCAAAGAAACAACTAAGGTTTATTGTTGCTACAGTTACCTCTGGGTTGCTACAGTACAACCCGGCCCTTATACAAGTATTTTCTCCTAATTACAACATCAAACAATGAGATTTTCTTTACAATAATCCACCACAAAGGATCACAACCTCAAGGGCTTCAATTTAAGCTCATAACCATCCACAATCAAGTAGAAATCTAGTGTTTAATCTAGGTTTTCAAAATTTTCTAAAAACAAGAAAATACAAGAAAAATACAGAAGAAAACTTTGAATCGAAGCCTTACCGTACTGAAGAGGATGCGGGGAAGAGAATGGAGGCTGTGGTTCGCCGGAAAAGGTTGCTAGAAAACTCCAATATACAAGCAAGGGTTCGGCTAAAGAAAACTAAAGAAGAAGAAGAAGAAGGAGGAGGAAGAAGGGATTTAAGGAGAATTTTGTGATGCTACAGTAACTGGCCGCTAAAGTGACCGGGCTGCTATAGTAACCAATCTGCTACAGTCTTGGGCTAAAAAAAATCTATAGGAATGGGCTAAGTAAATCGACAGTAACATTGGTTATAACAGAATCTATTTAGGTAATCCTTTTAAATGAGTGACACTTCATTAGGGTTAGACTTAGCAAGCTTAAAGAGGGTTAAGAGGGTCAGTCTAGAGGTAGCAAAACATCTCCTTTCCCCTCCAACGTAATTTATCCTTTCTCCGTGTTCTAAGAGTTCTTTCGGTCATGATAGAGTGAAGTGCTAAGAGATAAACTCTACTGGGTCTTAGTTGCATGAGTAACAGAGTGAAGTGTTAAGTAATTCTTAGTGCTGGTGCTTAATTGTGATTAGGGATCTTTCTTCTGGATGAAAGGGTTAGATCTAAGTTAGGGAATAGGGTTTATCACTTTGAATCCCTAGAACTTCAAGCAGTCCCACATAGTGTGAGGTGTTAAGAGTATTCCTTTCCGCCGGCATAGTGTAGAGGGCTAGTCATGGTTGACCTTAGATTTGGGACCGTGTGTCTTTGGATTTCCATGACTCATTAAACTTTAATTAGGAGTGGTAATATTAGTCTATCACTAGAAAAAATAGTCCTAGGGTGAGCATTGTCCAGGTACTCTATTTTATCATTGATTATTTCTCTTTTCTCTTTTACTTTTCCTTGTATTGATATTTTGAATCAAACCACAACTTACTTTTCACCTTAGCTAAATAGCAATACTTTTTTTTTCTTGAGCATCAATTCCCTGTGGATTTGACAATCCACTCACCGGGGTATTTTATTACTTCGATGACCCGTGCACTTGTAGTACGCAGACGCAAGGGGTGTGTTACTATAGTAAACTGTGCATTCTTTTGACATTCATAGGCATTGTCACGATTTCTCACGTGTGTGTACCTCAAGTGCATGGGTATCGAAGTAATAAAATACCCTGATGAGTAGGGTAGTTGAATCTACAGGAACAGGGTTACTATTACTAACTTCTTCTCTGCTATCTAACCTAATGTTTAATGGGATGATATGATGATCTAGTATGCGAAGAAATGAATACCAAAGATGAATATGCAAGTGTAATATAGAGGGAGATCTCAATCAATAAAAGTGGGATATTCGAGTGATGCTTCCCTTAGGATTCAGGTATTACGTACCGGGTATGCAAAGCGTTTCTAGAATGAATAGGTTAAGTCATGGAAATCCAACGATAATCAGATTTTACCTCCAAATCACCGATACTAGTCACCTACGAGGTCCTGGTGGAGAAATCTCTCAGTCTCAACACCTCACACCACATATGACCACAATAGACTCTAGGGATTCCAAACAGTACACCTAATTCAAAAGATAGACCTAACCCTACTTCTAGGTGAAAGATCCTTAACCCTCTACAATGTCCCAATGGAGAAATCTCTCAATCTCATACCTCAAACAAAATATGGTTGCATAAAGCCTAGGAAATACGGAGATAGGATGTATTAATCAGAGGGGAAAGGGGACACTCTACTATCTCATGACTCACCCTCTCAACCCTCTTCAATCTTGAGATTTTAACACTAATGCAGATCTCTCTCTCACTAAGGTGAACAAATCATGCAAACCAAACAACCATAAGATCAATAAGGCAATCAAGCATTAGGCAAACAAGATTAAAACTCAACCAAACTCGAATTAATAGAAACAAAAAGCAAATCCACAAAAGATTAGAATCCTAGGGTTCACAAGCCCAAATACCTCTAAGGGTTTAGCTCTACATGGAGAAATATACAAAACAAACCATAAATGCATGAAAGTATATAAAAGCCATAGAGATAAACCCCCCTATATATGAAATGACGGCCTTGATGGAGAGCTTCAACGTCTTGAAGGATCCACCCCGAAGCTAGGGTTACCGGTGGCTACATTGATGTTATGATAGAGGAAGAATCGATGAAAGTTGGTGAAGAAGTGCCTCCTAAGCCATAAATAACTCCTCTCCAAACCCTAGCCGTCTTACCCTCAAGAGTTGTATAAAAGATGTCAAAAGAATCGGATAAAATGGCTATTAATAATCAGAAATTAGGCCTGTTATGTGCTTTGATGTGACCGCGTCATATTTTCACGCGACTGTGTGAGCTGCAGAAATTTCCACGTGACCCAGTGGAATTTTCACGCAGTCAAGTGAACAGTAACTTTGCTACAACACCACTATAGTAAATGTGAATAGTAATTTTCTATAGTGCTCTTCGTAAACGTGGTCAACTCTCTTCTCTTGAGGCCACATGGTTGGGCACACATTCATGTGGTAGGTTATGAGACTTTTCCTCGTCAAATCATCATTTGGAAGCTCTTACAATCTTCACACGAGTAGGGACATAGGAATATGACTGCTTTTGTGCCCTTCCAACTTACAACATTGACTTGAATTCTCTTGGAAGTTGGTACACATCCCCATGTACATGAACTCCTCTTCTGTCTTGATCCTTATATTGTACAAAACCTCCAAAAATGTGTCTTCGTAACTTATTTTTGCTCCATTTTCTTCCTTGAATTCATTCACAACATAATTGCACAAAAGAACACCAAATACATTTAATGAGACATAAACTACGGCAAAAATGATGCTCAATACATGTAAAACATGTAGAGAAATATGTTTAATCAAGCACTTATCAAGCTTTCCCACACTTATGCCTTTGCTTGTCCTTGATAAGTGCTTGTGTTATAATAATACGAAGTGTTATTATTTTACAATGAGCATTATCTTTATCATATTTTATCGGTAGAATACCCTAATTGATCACTGTATTATTTGAAATATGCCCCTTTAGTCCCTCTCTTTTTATTTGTCCTTGTGAGATCCCTTTATTATTTCAATTAGTAAAATCAAGTCCTAGCCGTGACGGACATACAATTTTCCATCCATAAAAGCTGACATGGCATTTATATATATTATATTATTAAAATATTATTTTTAAAATTTTAAAAATCTCATCTAGGTCAAATTTGGATAGGATCCAAAACTTAAATGAAAATTAACTTTTAAATTAAGTTTTATCCAACACTAAGACCATCATCGTCCTACCACCCGCTGTCATCTTTGCTGGCTGCTGTTGTTGCAATCCTGATGGCCGCCGTCGCCGTCATTATCGCCGTCGTCAACGCGTTAGAAATATTAGCCAAATTTTCTCTGCACATAGGCTTACTTTTCCTGCACACCAAGGATACTCCCTTCGTCATCGTCGGCAACCGCCGTCACTGTCAGCAACGCAACCGTAGTCATAGTCGGCAACCGCCGTTGCCTATATGTTCATGCCAAAATTCACCAACCAATTTTAGACAAATGGTATGAAATATTAAAAAAAAAGTGAAAGAAAAAAAAAGGAAACAACAAGCATGAAACATTAGATTTATTTTCATCCATATCAAATCACACCATGTTCCTTCCTTCACATATAAACATAGACATGAATGACTGAAAAGAGAGAAGAGAAAGAGATGGAGAGAAACCAGAAAGAAAGGTAGAGAGGGGTCTCTTCTTCTTAATTGGTTGTAAACATTATCAATATCAAACGCTCACAAAGTCACACGTGCGACTGTGCGAGTAAGAGCTCAAAACCAATAGGACAAATGATAGAAAGCCCATCCAAGTATCCCACTCCTCATGTGTCATTTCCCCTCCACCCTCACCGACTGGTGATGAGAGAAACAGCTCTACCCACCGCTTAACATCACCCACATCACTCACACGTCCTCCTATTCTTAGGTGCGCACCTTCCTCTTTAGCCTCTTGATGAGTGCTCGTGTTGTAATGATGCGAAGCATTATTATCTTGCAATAAGCATTAACTTAATCAGATTTTATCACTAAATAGTGTGCATTTGTTTACTTTTACGCATTGTAGGTTTATGGAGCTAATTTGGAGAATAGGAACAAAATTAGATCGTGTTCACCATTGTTGGGTAGTTTTCGGACCAAACAAGGACAAGGCACAAGCCCGGACTTGTGAGTGTGTGCCAACCTCCTTTTGGAGGGGCACAAAGGCAGTCACATTCACAACAAGTCCGACTTGTGTAGCTTAGGAGAACTCTACCAAAGAGAAGACTTGAAGCAATTGACACGATCTACCATTGATTGTGTGCCCAATTTAATGGCCTCGATGAAGAACAATGTATTCGGAAGCATTCCGGCAAGTTACTGTAGCAGAACTGTATCTTATACTGTAGCAATTCATTGTAGCAAGTTACTGTGCATTTTTTGCCGAAGATCGGGAGTCCAGAGAGTTCACACGGGCGTGTGGAATTAACATACGGCCGTGTGAAATATTTTCCAGCAAACCAGAGACTTCACACGGGCGTGTGGAAATTCCACACGGCTGTGTGAAGCCCCCTATAAGTTCAAAATTAAAGCCGCACTCAGCCTATTTAAAGCCCGATTTGGAGACTTTTTGGGCATATTTTGACCTATCTTTCTACTCAACTTCTGGAGGGTGCGGCTAGGGTTTTGGAGAGGATTTTGTGGACGATTGGAGCGCGCCATCGGCATCGTCACCGACGTTCGACGGCCGCACAAGACCACGACCACACCATACGCTAGGGGGTTTTCATTGATGTCTTTAGTTTGTGCTTTCTTTCATAAATTGATGAACATGTATAGCTCCTTGAGGAGCTAAACCCCTCGTGGGTATTCGGACTTGTAAAACTCTAGGATAATTATGTTTCTATGACAATGTTATTATGCTTTTCCAATTTTGATGAATAAATTCGAGTTTTGATTTTAATTATCTTTTGCTATTGTTTTCTTTTAGCCGTGACACTAAGGATTGAGAACAATCTAGTTTATCCTTTGGAGGTGTGACAACTCCTATAGGATTAGACTACTTAAAATTGAAGAGGGTTGAGAGGGAGAGTTGTGAGGTAGCACCGTACCCCTTTCCCTTCCGATGTGATTTCTCCCTACCTCCGATTCCTTGATTTATTAGCGGTCGAAATAGAGTGAAGTGCTAGGTAGACATACTCCCCCAAGGCTTTGGGGTGACGTGAATCCTATACACTGGGGCTTAATTTAGACTAGGGTTCTTCCACCTGGACCAAAGGGTTAGAACTACTACACATAGGAACAGGTTTTATAACTAGGAGTCCCTAGAACTTAAAGCAATTCCATGTAGTGTTAGGCTTAGGTAGAAATACTCCCCTGGGGCTTAGTTGAGCAATCAACAGAGTGAAGGGTTGACGTGAATCCTATTGCCGGGACATAGTGTTGGGGTTAGTCACGGTTGACCTTAGGTTTGGGACCGTGTGTTTAAGGATTTTCCTCGACTCAATTAACATCAATAGGAAAGTATAATAGCATAGTCTTGCACTAGAAGCATAAGTCCTAGAGGTAACTTGTCCGGATACCCTATTTTCATTCATTGCTAGTCTCTCTCTTTTACTCTTTACTTGCACTTTTCTTTCTTTCATCTTTCTATTCATTTCCCTTGCTTTTATTCTAATTTCCATAAATCCACTTATCACTCTGATTATTATTTTCTCATATATCATACGACTGAATAGCAATTTCTCGTATTTTTTAATCCCTATTCCCTGTGGATTCGACTACCCACTCACCGGGGAAATTTTATTACTTCGACAAGGCCGTGCACTGGCGGTACACACGCAAAAGGTCGTGTCACCTCCCAAGTCCTACATCCCAAAACCCAGCCATATGATTTTTAGTACTAAGAGCAAGAAAAAAAACACTAGCCAAATTGGAAAAATCTAATTTAAACTATCTTGCCTGTTTTCCTCGCCCGGAGCTTTGCTGCCATGCCGATCAGAACGCTCTTCATTGCCGATTGGTTACAACAAGAAGCTTTGTGACACGACCCCTTGTGTGTGTACCCGCAAGTGCATGTGCTTGTCGAAGTAAAAATATTTACCCTGGTGAGTGGGTAGTCGAATCCATAGGGAATATGGATTTAAAACACAAGATTTCGCTATTTAGTTGTGCGGTGTACGAAAAAGTGATAATAGAATTAATGAGTGAATTATGGGAGAAAATATAATAAAGGCAAGAAATTAAATAGAGAGTTGGAAGGCAAGAAAGTGCAAGTAGAAGTGAATTAGAGAAAGACTAGTAATAGATGAAATAGGGTATCCGGACAAGCTACCTCTAGGACTTATGCTTCTAGTGCAAGACTATGCTATTATACTTTCCTAATGATATTAATTGAGTCGAGGATATCCTTAAACTCACGGTCCAAAACCTAAGGTCAACCGTGACTAACCCCAACACTATGCCCCGGCATTAGGATTCACGTCAACCCTTCACTCTGTCGCTCACGCAACTAAGACCCAGGGGAGTATATCTACCTAAGCCTAACACTATGTGGGATTGCTTTAAGCTGTAGGGATTCCTAGTGATAAAACCTGTATAGGAGTTGGCTAACCCTATAGGAGTTGTCACACCTCCAAACGGTAACCTAGATTGCTCTCAACCCTAGTGTCACGGCTAAGGGAAAACAATAGCAAAAGATAATTAAAATTGAAACTCGAATTTATTTATCAATAATGGAAAAGCATAATAGCAATGTCATAGAAACATAATAATCCTAGGGTTTTACAAGTCCAAATACCCACGAGGGGTTTAGCTCCTCATGGAGCTATACATGTTCATCAAAGTATAAAAGAAAGCACAAATTAAAGACATTGATGAAAAAACCCTTGCGTATGGTGTGGCCGTGGTCTTGTGAGCCCACCAAACATCGATGATGATGCCGATGACGCACTTCAAAATAGGCTCGTGCCTTGTTCCTTGCTTGTTCCGAAAACTTCCCAACAACGGCGAACACAATCTAACTTTGTTCTTTTTTTCCAAATTAACTCCACAAACCTACAATGCATAAGAATACACAAACGCACACAATTTAGTGATAAAATCTGATAAAAGATATGTTCATTGTAAGATAATAACGATTCACGTTACTATAACACGAGCACTTATCACTTTGAAAACTATCCTCTCTCTTCCTATCTCTCTCTCTTTGCTACTTTTTAATTGAAGAACTGGAGGCACGAGCAGAGTCTGTGAGAAAAACGACACGTGGTGGAAATAATATTTTATTATATATAATGCCATGCTAGCTTTTATGGACGGAAAATGGAATCTCCGTCATGACTGGGACATATTTTTTCTCATTGAAATAATAAAGGGATCTTGTAAGGGCGAATAAAATGAGAGGGACTAAGGGGCATATTTCAGATAATCGAGGGATCAATTTGGGTATTTTACCTATTTTATCACTAAATGGTGTGCATTTGTGTGCTTTTATGCATTGTAGGTTTGTGGAGCTAGTTTGGAGAAGAAGAACAAAGTTAGATTGTGTTTGCCATTGTTGGGGAGGTTTCGGACCGAGCAAGGAACAAGGTACGAGTCTAGATTTGTAGGTTTGTACTAACCTCCTTTGGAGGGGCACAAAGTCAGTCACATTCACAATAAGTCTAACTCGTGTAGCATAGGAGAACTTCATCAATGAGGAGAATTGAAGCAATCGACATGATCTACCGTTGATTGTATGCCCAAATCAACGGCCTCGATGAAGAACGATGAATTTGGGAGCGTTTCAGGAAGAGTACTGTAGCAGCAAAGTGGCAAGTACTGTAGCGAAAATACTGTACCAAAATAGAGACTTCACACGGGCTTGTGGAAATTCCACATGGCCGTGTGAAATCCCGATTTCAAAGATTTAAAGCCGTGACTCAATATTATAAAAGGACGTTTTTGAGACTTTTTGTAGATTTTTTTTCCTGCCTTTTGACCTAACTTCTGGAGGTTGCGGCTAGGGTTTCTTAGCGGACTTTGTGGAGGTTTGGAGCGCGTCATCGGCATCGATATCGACGTCCAACGGCCGCACAAGACCACGGCCACACTCTACACAAGGGGGTTTTCATCTATGCTTTCAATTTGTGTTTACTTTCATTGTTTGATGGATTTGTATAGCTCCATGAGGAGATAAACCCCTTGTGGGTATTTGGACTTGTAAACCCTAGGATGATTATGTTTCTTTGACTTGTCATTATGCTTTTCATTATTGATGAATAAAATTGAGTTTCAATCTTAATTGCATCTTGTATCGATTTTCCCTTAGTCGTGACACTAGGGTTGAGAATCGTCTAGGTTATCCTTTGGAGGTGTAACAACTCATATAGGGTTAGACTACTTGAGATTGAAGAAGGCTGAGAGGGTGAGTCGTGAGGTAGCGAAACGTCCCCTTTCCCTTCCTGTATAATTCTCCCTACCTCCATGTTCCAAGAGTTCTTAGCGGTCGAGATAGAGCGAAGTGCTAGGAGATGAACTCCCCTGGGGCTTAGTTGCGCGAGAAACAGAGTGAAGGGTTGTAGTGAATCCTAGTGCTGGGGCTTAATTTTGACTAGGGTTCTTTCACCTGGACTAAAGGGTTAGAGCTATACATAGGAACAAGGTTTATCACTAGGAATCCCTAGAACTTAAAGAAATCCCACAAAGTGTGAGGCTTAGGAAGATGGACTCCCCTAGGGCTTAGTTGACAAGTCAACAAGAGTCAAGGATCGTAGTGAAGCCTAATGTCGGGGCATAGTGTTGGAATTAGTCACGGTTGACCTTAGGTTTGGGACCGTCTATTTAAGGATGTCCTCGACTCATTTAACATCGATAGAAGAGTATAATAGCATTGTCTTGCACTAGAAGCATAAATCCTAGGGGTAGCTTGTCTGGGTATCCTATTTCATTCATTGATTGTCCTTATCTTATTACTCTTACTTGCAATCTCCTATTTTCCATATTTCTCTTTTATTTGTTGTTTTGTTTAATTTCTTTGCAATTACACATTGATTCTATTCTCACTCTTCATACACCGCACTAGCTAAATAGCGAACACTTGTGTCTTTAATCCCTATTCCCTATGGATTCGACTACCCTCTCACTAGGGTACTATTATTACTTTGACAAGGCTGTGCACTTGCGGTACACACACGCAATGGGTGTGTCAAGTTTTTGGCACCGTTGCCGGGGAATAGGCGTATTTTAGATATTTTTTTTTGCTATCTTAGCTATTTACTTCACTTTCTATTTCACATTTTCATTTTCTATCATCATTCTTATTTGTTTTCTTTTCTTTGTTTTTGGCTCCAGGTTATGACCCGCGGGAACCCTTCAATTCTTGTTGAAGGAGACCCAGATATTGGTAGAAGAACACATCAAAAAGGGAAAGAACCTGTACAAGAATCTTCAAATCAAGCCGATATAGAAACAGAAGGGTCAGAAACAATGGCATAGCAGAATGAACAGTAGAGGACATTGTTCGATTTTGCTAGACCCGCAGTTATGGGGACCCAATAAAGTATTGTGAGGCCCCCGATTACAGCAATGAATTTTGAATTAAAGTCGTCGTTTATTCAGATGTTGCAATAGTCCGCACAGTTTAATGGGTTGGCCGATGAAGATCCCAACAACCATATAGAGAACTTCCTTGAAGTGTGCAGCATGTTGAAGATTCGTGGAGTGATGGACGACGTGATTCGTTTGAGAGACTTCCCATTTTCATTGAAGGAAAAAGCAAGACATTGGCTTCATTCATTACCGGGAGCATCTATCACCACTTGGGAGGAGATGGCCGAAGCATTCTTGGCTAGATATTTCCCTCCGGGAAAATCAGCGAGGCTCTGGAATGAGATATCATCTTTCATGCAAACGGAATTGGAGTCTCTATTCGAGACATGGGACAGGTTCAAGGAGCTCCTTCAAAAATGCCCACAACATGGATTCCCCGAGTGGATGATTATTCACACTTTCTATAATGGGTTGAATCTGAGTACCAAGCAACTCTTAGATGCAGCAGCAGGAGGAACTCTAGGAAGCAAGACTCCTAGTGAGGCCTGGCACCTTATAGAAGAAATGGCAATGAATAGCTATCAATGGAACACAAGGGATTGAGAGAAGGTGGCCGGAATTCATGAAGTTGACGCGGTTACATCGTTAGCGGCACTGGTGGAATCATTGAGTAAGAAGCTAGATGGTTTAGCTTCACCAAGAGTTGCAGCTATCACTACTTGTAAAGGTTGTGAGGTAGGTCATGCTTCGAGCGATTGCCCTATTGCTATTGGGGGCACTAGTGCGGTGGAACAGGTAGATTTTGCTGGTAATGCATATAGAGGACAAAGGCAAGCTAACCCGTACAGTGGAACCTACAATCCGGGGTGAAAAAACCACCCTAACTTCTCATGGAGCAACCAAGGGCAGTCACAACAAATGAGCAATGCACCACTGGGATTTCAAGGTTAACACGCACCGAACTTAGAGAGCCGAGTGACCAGGCTAGAGGGAAAGATGACCGATCTAGAGAGAGCCCTCACAAGTTTTGTTTCTTTGTCGGATGCTAGGTTTCAATCGGTGGAAGCTACACTTCGCAATCACACCGCCTCACTACATAACTTGGAGAATAGAGTGGGGCAAATTGCGAAGACATTGGCCGAGAGACCCCAAGGTAGTTTGCCTAGCAATACGGAGACCAATCCAAGGGAACAATTGAAGTGGAAAAGAGGTCAAGAGAAATCTTCTTCTAGAGAAGACAAAGGAAGCACCCGAGTTCGTGGAGGTAAAGGAAGAAGCATCAAAGAAAAAGGAGGCGGCACCCCCGCCTATAAACCGAGTATCCACTATCTTTCATGTTTGATGAATGACCAAGAAAATGAACAATACAAGAAATTTCTGGGTATTTTCAAGCAGTTGCACACCAACATACCATTCACGGAGGCATTAGCCCAAATGCCCAAGTATGTAAAGTTCATGAAGGATCTCTTGACCAACAAGAGGAAATTGGAAGAGAGTACAGCTGTAGTTCTTGATGCAAATTGCTCGGCCGTCTTGCAAAAGAACATGCCGAGTAAGAGAAAAGATACCAGAAGTTTTATTATACCATGCAACATTGACAACTTGTGTGAAGAGATGGCATTAGCCAATTCTGGGGCAAGTATCAACGTCATGCCCTATACCTTCTTCCAAAAGCTTGGCTTGGGCGAGCCTAGATCAACTCGGATGACACTTCAGCTTGCAGATCGATCGGTGAGGCATCCGAGGGAGATTGTGGAAGATGTGTTGATGAAAGTGGACAAGTATATATTTCCTGTTGACTTTGTGGTGTTAGACATTGATGAAGACGTTGAGGTGCCGCTGATCCTTGGACGACCTTTCTTGCACACTTCCAAGTCTCTTATTGACATGGATGGCGGGGAGCTCACATTGCGAGTGGGAGATGAGAAGTTTACATACCGCCTCGCCGAAGCCATGAGACATTCTCTTGATTTTGATGATACTTTGTATTTCCTTGACACCACTGATGAACTAATAGATGAATTTATATAGGAAATGATGAACACGGACTCATATGAAGGGTGGTCAGACCAAGACGCTGAGATTGAAGAAGAAGTATTATCACTTGGTCTAGTCAAGAAGGAAGTCAAGACGGAACCGGGACTCATGAAACGGATGAGAAGGAAGATAAGGAGAGTGAGGAGGAGCAACACGAAAACCCCCAAGGTTAATGGGGATGAGCAATCAAAGAGTAATGGTGATTCATCCTTGTGTGGTAACAAAATCGCTAACTCCCCCTCTAGACTACATAAGCTTTGTCATGCATGTTTCTAGGTTGTAGGAAAAAGGTCAACATTCATTCATGAGCCCCCATGAGCTTAAACAGGTACATCAAGCTTAGTGATGTTAAACAAGCCCCCATGAGAGAATGACTAAAACGACTAAAATAACAATGTGACAAACAAGAGAAAAGAATGAAGTACTACACTAGGAGTTAGTTTAGTTCTAGTTTGAATAAAAGATTTAGTTTTGGTGTCCTAAATTTTCCATACATATGTTGTGTTTTCATGTGGATCGTTGATGTTTTCGTGTGCCTAAACATTGATTGACAAAGTTTGAGTCAGTTGTGTAGTACTTCGTTCTTTTCTCTTGTTTGTCACATTGTTATTTTAGTCGTTTTAGTCATTCTCTCATTTTCATTGGTTAGGGGCATCTTGCTGAGTGTTTGGCGATGTTTTTTTAGAGTTAAAAAGTGGTTTTCTGGGCGAGCATGGTCGTGCTTAACCCGTGTTGGTGCCGCTGATTTTCTCAAGAGAATCCGAGTGTTGGGACTTAGAATTTCAGCTCTGACACGCCCGTGTCAGGAAGAACACCCCCGTGTCGCTTCTGTGAGAGATTTTACTGAGATTTGCAGCGGCAGAAACACAGGTGTGTTGAGGCCGTGTCAAGTCTGACACCCCCGTGTCAAGAGCACTCAGACCATGTTCTTTTTCAAAATCGCCTGGAAAGATCAGCAGATGGAACATGGTCGTGTTCAGGCCGTGTCCCACCTGATATGTTGTGCGATTATCTATTTAAAGCCCCGTTTGAGCCCGTCCCTTCACCTACCTACCCTCAAAACTTTACCATTCATTCCTCTTCTCTTCCTCCACCATTCCTAGGGTTTAAAGGCTGAGTTTTGGAGGGATTTGTGGGCTTGTTCTTGGATTCTTAAGAGTGATCATCCTTTGACTCAAGGTAAGCCCTCTTCCTTTGATACGACCTTTTGCGTGTGTACCCCGCAAGTGCACGGATTGTCGAAGTAATAAAAATACCCTGGTGAGTGGGTAGTCGTATCCACAGGTGATAAACACCTAAACATACGTATTTTCCATGTATTCTGGTGTATGTATTACGTATTTTTCTATGAGTTGGCGCCCGTTTTTGGTCTGAATTAGTTTCTTTCGTGTTACAGGTACTGATGTGACCCCTTTGAGCTCATTGATAGAATTTGAGAAGAAATTGGCAACGAAAACACTATTTCATAGGGGGGTACTGTAGCGACTACTGTAGCAGATCCTGTAGCACGAACCCTTTGGCGAAATGGCTAAGTCTGGAGGTCCATGCGGGCTGTCATGCGGGCACTGCAGAGGCCGTATACAGTACTGCAGAAGTTTACTGTAGCAGTACTGTAGCGACACTGTAGCAACTTACACGATTTCGGGACTTTCTTGGAATTCTTCTCTCCCCGCATGCGGGGCCGCATAGGGGGCCTCATAACCCACTGGAAAAGGTTTTTAAGGGTTTTGGGAGTTCATTCTTGAGAGGAGGCTAGGCCTTGAGCAAGCTTGACTTCACCACCTTCTTTGGGAGCTTGAGGCCGGCTTTTGGAGGCGATTCTTGAGGAGAGGACGACGGGGAGAGCACGAGACGACGACTCCACATCTTCGATTTGGATTTGAGAGGAAGTTTGACAAGGGAAGCCACTCCTTGGGTGGCGTCCTTGGAAGCGTCATTCGGCCTTGATCCTTTGAGGGAGTGTTCTTATTATGCTTTTGGTTGTTTCCATGTATTTATTTGCATACTTTGTGATCATGAGCAACTAAACCCCAAGGTCACCGGATGTAGGTGAACCTTGGGGGTGAACTTGTGTATTTTTGGATGATTCCTTTCTAGTTTATGCATGTGTGTTGGTTTGAGATCCTTGTTTGGTGGTTCTTGAATGCCTTGATATGTATGAGAACTCTATATATCAATTCCTAGACAATGCTAGGTTGCATGACCATTGCCCTTAGCACTTTAGTACCGGATTAGGGACCAAACACCGTGACCATCGGGTTGGTCTAATTTAGGGTTTGCCGGTCCAAACCACCCACGTGCATGCTAGTTAGGGTATCCTTAGCACTTTAGTAGCCCCCGAGGGAATCCTCATCCGTGACCATTCCCTCGCCCTGATTTCCCTCAGTATTTGTATTTATTATTTGTATGCTTTTCATACATCCGTAGATTATTTGTAGTTATCTCCTTTGAGTGATTGCTAGGTTAAACAACATTGTGATAAGGAAGTAAGAGTAGCTCCTCGGGCCCTTGGGAATACGACCCCCTCGTGCTCGCGCGAGGGGTATTACTTGGCGACCCCGTGTACTTGCGGGTGAGCGATTCAAACGCGTTTCTCACCAAGTTTTTGGCACCGCTGCAGGGGACTTTCGAGGAATATTCGGAAAACTTAAAACGTGTTGATTTGACCATTTTTACTTTTGTTCATTTTTACCATCCTTGTTTATATTTCATCATTACTTCTTTTGCTTGTGTTGACATTAGCTATTTTTGCAAGGTACCCCTCTTATGACACGGGCGGATCAAGCAACTCTAGTTGAGCCCGAGAACGAGATCGAACGCACTTTTCATCATCGTTTAAGAGAGGTTACCGAGTGTTCTAGGCAACAAGAGGTTCGGGTCGAGTCTAGTGAACCATCAGTTATGGCCGAACCGAGGAGGACCTTATCCGATTTCGAGAGACCACAATTTACCGGGGAGGAATTCAGTGTACAAGTACCCACCGTCCCGGCGAATAACTTTGAGATCAAGGCGAGCACGATTGGGATGATACAAAGCTCGGTCCAGTTTGATGGTCTACCTGATGAAGACCCGCATGCCCATCTTTCCCGATTCCTGCAGATCTGCTCCACCTTCAAGATTAATTCAGTATCAGATGATGCTATCAGATTGCGATTGTTTCCATTCAGTTTGAGGGGAGCAGCATACAGATGGCTCACTTCCTTAGCTCCCGGGTCCATAACCACCTGGAAGGAAATGGTCGAGAAATTCTTGGCTCGGTATTTCCCGCTGAGCAAGGCCGCAAGATTGAGACAAGAGATTTCCTCTTTCAGGCAGGGGGATTCTGAAACCCTATTTGAAGCACATGAGCGATTTAAAGACTTGTTACGTAGGTGCCCTCATCATGGCTTCCCGGCTTGGATGCGTGTGCAGATGTTCTGTAATGGCTTGAATTATTCAGCAAGGCAACTGATTGATGCTGCTGCAGGCGGATCCCTGAGTAACAAATTGCCTGAAGAAGCTGAGGCCCTAATTGAGAGCATGGCGAGCAATGAGTGTCACTGGAGCACTCGGCAGAAGGGACCAAAGGTTGCCGGCCTGTTCGAGGTGAATGAGACCACTGCATTGACTGCAAAGGTTGAGGCTTTATCGAAGAATGTCACCGATAACAATGCGGCAGTTAGTGCATTGACACAGAGATTTGAGCAGTTCATGTTGGGGTCCAGTTCTACCCCTAAGGCAGTGTTGTCCTGTGATACTTGCGGTGCTGGGCATGCAACTTCGCAGTGCCCCATATTTATTGCCCCTCCTGCACCCGTAGAATCAGTTGATTATGTTGGTGGAGGTCCTCGAGGACCGGGAAATCAGTATGGCAATAGCTACAACTCGGGGTGGAGGAATCCCCCGAACATGTCTTGGAACCAAGGACAGTCTCAGCAGAGACCTCCACCACCCCAGGGCACCCAATTTCTGCCCCAGCAGGTCCAAGAAAAGAAATACTCGACTGAGGATGTGTTGGCACGATTTATGATCACTACGGAAGCCAAGTTCCAGAATGTGGACAAGAAATTGGATGAATTTGGTACTGTACTGAGGAATGTCCAAGCCTCCATTCAGTCTCTCGAGACCCAGGTAGGACAACTTGCTAGGGCACAGTCAGATCGCCCCTTAGGTAGCATGCCAAGCAACACTGAGTGCAACCTGAGGGAACATTTAAAAGCAGTGACACTTCGGAGTGGGAAGCAGTTGGAGGTAAGGACCGGGGATGGTCCAAGTACCTCCAACGATAGGGTAGCCGACCGGGAAGACCCTAAGCCAAGTAATGATGAAATTGATGATTTGGAGGGGAAGCACAATGGAAATGTTCCAAGTCCTTTGACTAGGAAGGAGCCTGAGTATAAACCTGTGGTACCATATCCCTCTAGGCTCAAACAAGATAAAGAGGACGCCCAATTCAAGAAATTTTTGAATATCTTCAAGCAGCTTCACATAAACATTCCCTTGGTGGAGGCACTTTCACAAATGCCGAAATGCGCTAAATTCATGAAGGACCTCCTTACCAATAAGAGGAAGCTTGAAGACTTGGAGACGGTGACTCTATCTGGAAATTGCTCGGCCATTATCCAAAAGAAATTACCTCAGAAACTCAATGATCCGGGTAGTTTCATCATCCCTTGTGTGATCGGGGATGGAATGCAAGAAAGTGCCTTGGCAGACTCGGGAGCTAGCATTAATGTTATGCCGTATAACTTGTTGAAGATGTCCTAGTTCGGGTAGATAAATTGATCATCCCTGTTGACTTTGTAATTCTGGATGTGGATGACGATGTGGAGGTTCCGTTGATCCTTGGTCGTCCATTTCTTAACACAGCCGGCGCACTAATTGATGTAAAAGGAGGAAAAATGACTTTGAGGGTCGGAGATGAACAAGTGGTCTTCACCCTCCCCGATGCTATGAAACGTACACTTGATCACGATGATACTCTCTATTTCACGGATACAACTGATGTGATTATCTCCGACTGTGTGCAGGAAGTCCTCGCTTTGAACCCATTGGAGGAGTACTTTGAAGATTTCGGGGATGATGTTGCGGACGATGAGCCTCCCCCTCCACCAGTGCAACAACTAGCACAAGTAGAGGTTAAATCTTCACCACATTCCAATGAGAAGAGAACCTTGAAAAAATTGTGGAGGAAGAAAAAAGAGAAGCAAAAGCGGGGGGTGAATGTCTCTACAATGCCACCCGAGGAGGTTGACCGTTTATTTTTTGATGACCGGGGGAAATTCAAGATCTTTTCGTGCCTCTCATTGAGCTTTCCGGGTAACAATTCTTCACCAAAAAATGGAGGTATCTCTCACCCCTTTGTTCCACCTTGAGTTGAGGTAAATCATGTCGAGCTAAAGACATTAAAAAAGCGCTTCTTGGGAGGCAACCCAAGTCTTTCAATTCATTGCAATCATTCTTTCTTTTTATTCTTTGTTGTTGTGTTTAGTTTCTTTTTCGTATTTTTTGTGTGGTGCTTATGAGTTTGAGTCTTGTTGATTTTTGTGCTTGTGGTTGTTGTTTAGTCGAATACCATAATTTATTTCATCTTGTTGCACCATAGATTTCATGATCTTTGTATTTTTCCTTGAATGTTGGTGCCTCATTCTCCATGTTTTCAATGAGTTTTGAGTGGTTTCGGCTTTGTTTTCATGTGATTTTTGAGTGCTAGGTTGAGTACTTGAGCTGAAAAATTCCTGGGCCTTGTGCGGCCTGTCATGCGGCCGCACATGGGGCCGCACAAAATTTCCCGAGGCTTGTGCGGCCTGCTATGCGGCCGCATAGCAGGCCGCATGAATTTTCCAGAGAGGTTTGCGGCCTGCTATGCGGCCGCATAGCAGGCCGCATGAAATTTCCCGAGAGCTCTGCGGGGTACCATGCGGCCGCATAGGGGACCGCATGGTCACCCGAGTTCTTCTTCTACCTCTCTTCACTCCATCCCCTTACTATTCACTCAATTTTCATCAAACTTCTCTTCTTTTCTCCTTCATCTCTCCACCATTTTTCTTCATTCTTTTTGCATCCAAACACTCTCTTCATCCTAGCAAGCATATTTTTGGAAGATTTACAAGGTTTTATCAAGTTTTAAGCCGATTTTCACTTCATCTTCTCATTGGTGCCCTAGTTCAAGGTTTGTGTTCTTATCACCCATTCTTTGGATTTTGATGGTTCAAATGGTGGGAAAACATGATGTTTTACATGGTGAATGCTTCTTGTAATTATTTCTCTTGAATTCCAAGCTTTGTACATTTAGATCATCACTTTTACAAGAAGAAACTCTACCAAAATTCCCCCGAAATCACTGTATCACTAGCCAAAAATCAGCCTTTGTTCTTCATTAACCAATTTTCTCAAGTTTTTTTTTGGCTTGATGATGGTACTCTTGTCTTGTAGGGATGCCGATCAAACACGTGGCTTACAAGCGAGTTAGGAGAAGCTCTCCACCACCCGTTTGCGAGCCTACATTCAAGAACGATGCCCACAAGGCAAGGTTCGCTTTCTTGTCGAAGAGGAGGTTTGACACAGTGCGTGTGATCGATTGGGAGGCCTTGAAGACATTGGACATTGACGATACCTTTCGAGACCTCATCTCCCGTGGTGGATGGGATGACATTCTTGAGATCGATGAGCCCACTTATCGGGAGTTGACCTTGGAGGTGTTGAGCACGTTTGAGGTCTCCGGGCACGCTCCTCTTATGCGCCAAGCTAGCACCATTACTTTTAGAGCCTTTGGTAAGCGGCACAGGATCACCGACGACCAGTTGGCCATATACCTTGGGTTTCGCAATTATGAGTCCCTCGCCGATTCGGAGCTCAGGAGTTTACCTCGTGACTTCCCACGCTCGGTGTCCCCTAGTTCCCTTTGGAGGTCTATTGCTAGCTCATCATCATCGAAGAAGGCTTCTTTGATGGCAGACCCCGTTCACAGGTACTTGCAGGCCCTACTATCCAGAAGTGTGAACGGTCGCGCTGATTCTACTGGGGTGGTTTCCCGTACCGATCTGCTTATGATGTACAGTATTCTTCAGCGGTACCCCATCCACTTGGGCCATCTGTTCGCCGGACTTATTGAGCATCAGGGGACTTCTACTCGTCTTGGAGCTATATTTGCCGGGCCGTACATTACACGCATTATCAGGAGCCTAGGACTGATTGAGCTTACCCAGGGCATGAGCGTTGTGAGCACCGTCGCACCACTTAGTTTGTCGATCTTGCTTCATATTGGGATAGTTGAGAGGTCGGGAGACACTTACCGCCTCCCGCGCAGTGGCGGCACGAGTTCCCATGACCCCGACACCTCTCGGGATTCTGAGTCAGGATCCGAGTCTGATTCAGAGTCTGCCCCTGTACCCGATACAGCACCTAGCGGGAGTCGACCATCACTTGAGGAGAGTTTCGCGGAGTTCCGTATCGAGGTCCGTCAGCAGTTGCAGATCCTTGGGACCTCTCAGGAGGCGTTGACAGCATCAGTGCATGATTTAGCCATATCACAGGGCCGCATCGAGAGCAGCATGGCCGAGATCTTATCATACATGCGCGGCGCTTCATCTTCTGTCGGCACCTCCTCCACAGCCACCACGTGCTTTGCGCCATCACTTCCTCCAGATCTCTAGACCCACGGCACCACTTTAGTTTTTCTTTCTGTTGTTTATACTGGTTTTTATTTCTTGTTTGTTGGTTTGTATTATTGTACTTTTCAGTTAGTGAGGGTCCTGATCCTCCTAAATTGTACTTTCCCGTTTTTGATTCGTGCTTACTTGTCCTACTCTCTATTGTTTCTTGGGGTGTGATTTGCTTTCTCTCTATTTTCAGGACTGATCACTGTAGAAGCTCCGCACCCCTTGCGCCCCTCAGCTTTCCCCAGTTGATGCATATTTGGATGTTCCTTTCATCAACCACTTGGGGAAGTTTCTTTACCTCATTCCTTTCTTTTTTCTGGCATATCTCGCACCTTATTCTGCTGATTTATGTACATTGAGGGCAATGTACAACTTTAGGTGTGGGGATGAGGTACTTTACTAGTTTTGCATGCATGAATACCGATGATAGCCATGATTTTAATGTTTAGCACTTCCTAGCTTAAAAGAATGATAGAAATGAGCTGTATTTTTATACTGTGCTTGAATGATGCCCTGTTTTATTTTTAGTGCTTTCTCATGCTCTATCATGATTGCTCCTACCTTATACACTCCAACCAACCCATTATGATGATTTTAGTATTAGACTGTTAAATTCTTTCTTCAATATTCTTTTAAGAGCTTGTGAGTTCCTGTTTTGTTTTCTGTAGCCTTAAGTGACCTTGTGTGACAGGTGTCCAAGGGACTGAGATACAGTGTGTACAGTTAAAAAAAAAACAAAAAAAAAAAGTGGAGTCTATGGCAGTATTCCTCTGCTGGCACAGCATGAATGCGTCTATGTAGGCTGTAATTGAGTAGGTTGGGTGCCTCTTGTGCCTAATCAGCATGTGCATCCTTCTGAAAGATTTCTTGTGCAGCCTATGTTAGTCGGACTCAGAAAAAAAAAATGTATATTTGTAAATAGGTAAATAAGTATCTCTGTTGCGTCCCCTGGAACTTCTTACACAATCGCTTAAGTGCTAGAGTTTTATTCAGGAACTCAAAAGACTTTTAACTGAGTATTGAAGAGGTCATTAACTGCCTAATACCACTCTCACCATATGTGGGGTGAATGGACCCCTGGGGTAATCCAGGGTGTGGAGATTAAGGTTGGGAGCTGGCACACACTCACAGAAGCACTTTGAATAAAACCGGGCTACCATTACTCGATCACTCACTATACAGCTCACTTTCTAGATTTCTTTTCACCTGTGCTAGTGGAGTGCTTTACCGTTGAGCTTGAGGTCGTATGTTTAGTCGTTTATCATCGTGCCCCTGTTCTTCGTGTGTGTTTGCTTGAGGACAAGCAAATGCTCAGGTGTGGGGATGTTTGATAAACACCTAAACATACGTATTTTCCATGTATTCGGGTGCATGTATTATGTATTTTTCTATGAGTTGGCGCCCGTTTTTGGTCTGAATTAGTTTCTTTCGTGTTACAGGTACTGATGTGACCCCTTTGAGCTCATTGATAGAATTTGAGAAGAAATTGGCAACGAAAAACTATTTCATAGCGGGGGTTACTGTAGAGACTACTGTAGCAGATCATGTAGCATGAACCCTTTGGCGAAATGGCTAAGTCTGGAGGTCCATGCGGGCTGTCATGCGGGCACTGTAGCAGTTTCCTGTAGTACTGTCGCAGTTTCGTGTAGCGACACTGTAGCAACTTACACGATTTCGGGACTTTCTTGGAATTCTTCTCTCCCCGCATGCGGGGCCGCATAGGGGGCCGCATAACCCACTGGAAAAGGTTTTTAAGGGTTTTGGGAGTTCATTCTTGAGAGGAGGCTAGGCCTTGAGCAAGCTTGACTTCACCACCTTCTTTGGGAGCTTGAGGCCGGCTTTTGGAGGCGATTCTTGAGGAGAGGACGACGGGGAGAGCACGAGACGACGACTCCACATCTTCGATTTGGATTTGAGAGGAAGTTTGACAAGGGAAGCCACTCCTTGGGTGGCGTCCTTGGAAGCGTCATTCGGCCTTGATCCTTTGAGGGAGTGTTCTTATTATGCTTTTGGTTGTTTCCATGTATTTATTTGCATACTTTGTGATCATGAGCAACTAAACCCCAAGGTCACCGGATGTAGGTGAACCTTGGGGGTGAACTTGTGTATTTTTGGATGATTCCTTTCTAGTTTATGCATGTGTGTTGGTTTGAGATCCTTGTTTGGTGGTTCTTGAATGCATTGATATGTATGAGAACTCTATATATCAATTCCTAGACAATGCTAGGTTGCATGACCATTGCCCTAGTATTAGGCTCACCAAGCTTGGAAGGGAATACATGTATGAATACGCCGTGACCATCGGGTATTTGTACCCCTCCAATTGTTATGGTTGTCCTTGATTGTGTTTCAACCCTAGCTTGGGGAAATCCATTAAACCCATTGCAATCGTATAAGGATTTGGGCGGAAGAAATTCCGTATTCCAATACTTGTACCGGATTAGGGACCAAACACCGTGACCATCGGGTTGGTCTAATTTAAGGTTTCCCGGTCCAAACAACCCACGTGCATGCTAGTTAGGGTATCCTTAGCACTTTAGTAGCCCCCGAGGGAATCTTCATCCGTAACCATTCCCTCGCCCTGATTTCCCTCAGTATTTGTATTTATTATTTGTATGCTTTTCATACATCCGTAGATTATTTGTAGTTATCTCCTTTGAGTGATTGCTAGGTTAAACAACATTGTGATAAGGAAGTAAGAGTAGCTCCTCGGGCCCTTGGGAATACGACCCCCTCGTGCTCGCGCGAGGGGTATTACTTGGCGACCCCGTGCACTTGCGGGTGAGCGATTCAAACGCGTTTCTCACCAACAGGGAATAGTGTTCAGAAACAAGTGTTATCGCTATTTAGCTATGAAAGAAGTCGATGATGAAAGAAGTATATATATATATATATAAATGTAAAAGAAAATAAAAGAGTGCAAGAAGAATAATGAGGGTAGGAGAGGTAATCGATATAAAGATGGGGTACCCGGACAAAGCTCCCCCTAAGGCTAATGCTTCTAGTGCAAGACTAGTATTATACCCTCTAATTGATGTCTAATTGAGTCGAAGATATCCTTAAACACACGGTCCTAAACCTAAGGTCAACCGTGACTGACCCCAACACTATGCCCCGGCATTAGGATTCACTACGACTCTTGACTCTCGTTGACCTGTCAACTAAGCCCTAGAGGAGTATATCTACCTAAGCCTCACACTACGTGGGATTGCATTAAGTTCTAGGGACTCCTAGTGGTAAAACCTGTTCCTATGTGTAGTTCTAACCCTTTGGTCCAGGTGGAAGAACCCTAGTCTAGATTAAGCCCCAGTGCGTAGGATTCACTTCAACCCTTCACTCTGTTACTCGCGTAACTAAGCCCCAGGGGAGTTTATCTACCTAGCACTTCACTCTATCTCGACCGCTAATGAATCAAGGAAACGGAGGTAGGAAGAAACCACACCGGAGGGGAAAGTGGTACATCGCTACCTCACAACTCTCCCTCTCAACCCTCTCCAACCTTGTGTAGTCTAATCCTATAGAGGTTGTCACACCCTCAAAGGATAACCTAATAGATTCTCAACCCTAGTGTCACGGCTAAGGGAAAATCTCATACAATCGGCATGCAAGATTGGAACTCAATAATAGAACATTAAATTAAGAAAGCATAATAAAAGTCATAGAAACAATATCATCCTAGGGTTTACAAGTCCGAATACCCACTAGGGTTTAGCTCTCCATGGAGCAATACAAAGTCAATAAATAGTTTAACAACATATGCATGAAAACCATAAAGAAAACCCCCTTGTAGATCGTATCGATGGTCTTGTGTAGTCGCGTGTCTTCTCCAACGAATCCCTTGTCAAGCCTAAGGCACACCTCGACAAATCAATGCCGATGAGAGCTTCCCCAATAGCTTTCTTCTAAAGGATGTCGATGTCGATGCCGTTTAATCGCCTCCAAAAACCTCCAAGAACCTCTCCAAACCCTAGCCGAAAGCCCCCCAAAAGATATCCAAGTGATAGAAGGGGAGGGTCCCCAAATAGATCTGAAAACGGGCTATTTATAGGCTGAAATCGGAGTTCCACACGCCCTGTGTTAATTCCACACGGCCCTGTGTAAAACCGGGAATTCCACACGCCCGTGTCTTAATTCCACACGGCCGTGTGGAAATTCTGAAATCGTGATTTTTCGGCACTGTGAACAGTAGCTTTGCTACAGTGTTTTTGAACAGGAAATTCCACGCGCCCGTGTGAAGTTTCTGGCTTGCTGGAAAATTAATTCACACGGCTGTGTGGAATTTCCACACGCCCGTGTGAACTCTCTGAAATCCTGATTTTCGGCAACAGTGAACAGTAGCTTGCTGCAGTACTTACTTCATTTCTGAAATCCTGATTTCCACACGCCCGTGTGAACTCTCTGAAAATGCTCCCGAGTTCATCATTCTTCATCGAGACCATTGAATTGGGCACACAATTAATGGTAGATTATGTCGATTACTTCATTTCTCTTCTTTGACGAAATTCTCCAATGCTACACGAGTTAGACTTTTGTGAATGTGACTACCCTTGTGCCCCTCCAATGGAGGTTGGCACACACCCACAAGTCTAAACTCGTGCCTTGTTCCTTGCTTGGTCCAAGAACTCGTCAACAATGGCGAACATAACCTATTCTTGCTTCATTCTTCTCCAAATTGGCTCCACAACCCTACAATGCACAAAAGTAAACAAATGCACACTTTTTAGTGATAAAATCTGATTAAATTAATGCTCATTGCAAGATAATAACGCTTCGCATTACTATAACATGAGCACTTATCATCCTTGCTTGTTCTTCCTTGTTCTTTGGATGAGTATAACTAGGGTATTGTTGTGGATTCAAGTGGGAGCTTGATTCTTTCTCTTTTTCTTCCTCTTTGATGGCTAATCTTGTGAGGGTTGATTTTATTGAGTTGTATGGCCTTAACTTCATGAAATCCATGAACCTTCAAAACCCTAATCCCGGAATTACTGTAGCACCGACCATGTTAGGTCATTCTTGCTTTCCTTGTTGTTTTTATAAGTTGTGTGAGGTCTTCTTCTTGCTAGAACTCTTTACTATGGTGTTTAGGAAACCCTAGAAGCAATCATTCTCATTTTAAGCATTATCCCTCATTGCGTTTGATCTAGTGTTGATGATGTTTAGTTGCTTGTTTTGGTTGTTTAATTGCTCCTAGGAGGTGAGGCTTCAAGTAAGGGCAAAGAGCCAGTGGAGAAGTGATACCGAGGCATTTTGTTCGCCAAGTTGGTGAGTGGGATATTTATGCATTGCCTTATTGGATGAATGCCGATAGCTAGATATACTTCATGAACACACACTTATATTACTTTCATATACAACCACATCATGTTTTAAATAGAGTTTTATTGATTTATACTTGTTTGGAATTTTGGTGAATGATAATTATTATTGAGTTGATCTTGAATGTTGCTTTTGTTAATTGATTTGCTAGTATTCGAGTTGTGTTGGATTATCGCTTCATTGAGGTTGTGAAACCTTTGTTTGTGTTAAACTTAGGATTTGTTATGGAATTATTGGGTTTTTGAGAATTCTAAGCTTGGAACTTATTTTGGAATTTGTTGAAGTTTTCCATGTTATTCCTTGTATTGGGATTTGCTTATCCGCTTGTGTTAAAACTTGAGTTTCGATTGTGCTTCTATTGTTTCATCCCGGGACTGCGAAAGTATTGTTGTTGGTTGGGTGTTTTGGTTAGCTTTTGTGCTTCGTATGGTAATTGTTCGTATTGTTGGTTTGTTGGAGAATGTACTATGAGGGCCAGCTCAGACTGGACATTTACTATGAGGGCCAGCTCAGACTGGACATTTAATACGAGGTCATGTTTGGGTTGATGTTTGACTTATTATTTTTATTGAACCAATGTTCAGTGTTTTACCGAATTTGAGGTTGTTGTAATCTTGTTATAGTAAGAAAGGTTTCTTAACCCTATCTTTTATTATGCTGTGTTAAGTTGACTATCATATATATAAATTATGTTATAAATATTTATCTTGCTCTTGGTAAAATATTTATTTCGATGCTTTATTGTTATCTTTGTTGTTGGCGTTTTCTGGTGAGGTTGTGCTAGTCTCCCCTCACTGAGTAACGCTAGTTGCTCACCCTCTTTTTCTTCTCCTAGACTGTTGCAGGTAGTAGGTGAGGTGGTGCACACTGTGCTTGGCATTTGTTGCTGCTCCATCTTTTGTGTATCTTTTCTGTTTCATGTATGTTTCTTTTTGGTCATGAACATGTAGTCCTATCTTCTGGATCCACTAGGTTATAGTAAACTGTGTTGTATGTTTTGTATCTATCACAACTTTGAAACTCTGATGTATCAAGACTTGTTATTGTTGTTATAGCTTTCCTATGCGCTTGTGATCTTGTTTACTGTTATATATCATCATTGTTTTCGTTGTTGTTGTTGTTATTTCCGCTCTTGTGTTTTATTTGGTGGAATATTATGGAATTCCAGGTTGTTTAGCCTTGCGCTATCTCGAGGGTTGAGTGGCGGAGCATCCCTCCTCAGGATTGTCGCGGCGGTTGTCGCGTCCCGTGTGCCCGCGGGTCGGGGCGTGACAAGTTGAGCGTGTTTTCTATGGATCTATGGTCATATTTTTATTGTATTTACATGCACTAATAATTGTATTGGTGTTTCTGAATTTTTCTGGAGAGTCTGTGAATTTTATAAGTAAACTAGAGAAAACACACGGCCGTGTGGAATTTCCACATGGGCGTGTGTTACCAATTAGGGCTCAACCAGAAAGGGCACAGGGGTGTGACCATGCCCCTGTAAAAAACCTCAAAAGGGGCACACGGCTATGTGGAATTTCCACACGACCATGTGACATCATGCATAACTTAAACTCTCTTTCCCGAGAGTCCACAGGGGTGTATGGATGCCCCTGTGAATGACCCTGTGTTAAAGCACACGGCCGTGTGGAATTTTCATACGGTCGTGTGAAACTCTGCACAGACTCCCATTCTTTCCCGAGAATACACAAGGGCGTGTGATTTCCCCACGGCAGTGTGAAATTTCCCCAAACCGGCGTGGGAAACGGCCTCACGAGCCTTCACCCCCTCCAGAGCAGATTGATTTCTCTTTACCCCAACATCAGGACCGTTTCAAGCAATTATCGGAACTCAGGTTTGGGCAGACCCAGTTCCCAGATTTGAGTATATTACGAGACATTCAGGGGGAGTAGAGTTGGCCGAGGAGGTGGATGATAAGTGCTTGTGTTATAGTAACGTGAAGCATTATTATCTTACAATGAGCATCTCTTTTATCAGATTTTATCACTAAATAGTGTGCATTTGTGTTCTTTTGTGCATTGTAGGGTTGTGAAGACAATTTGGAGAGAATGAACAAAGTTAAATCGTGTTCGCCGTTGTTGGGGAGCTTTCGGACCAAGCAAAGAAAAAGGCATGGACATAGACATGTGAGTGTGTGCCAACCTCCTTTGGAGGGGCACAAAGGTAGTCACATTATCAAATAAGTCTAGCTCATGCTAGCATAGGAGAACTTCACCAATAAGGATATTTGAAGTAATCAGCACGATCTACCATTGATTGTGTGCCCAATTCAATGCCC
Organism: Dioscorea alata; assembly: GCA_020875875.1. Classification (NCBI taxonomy): domain Eukaryota; kingdom Viridiplantae; phylum Streptophyta; class Magnoliopsida; order Dioscoreales; family Dioscoreaceae; genus Dioscorea; species Dioscorea alata. The sequence continues at coordinate 12,466,281 of CM037025.1, read as the reverse complement.
TTGATCAAGAACAATGAGTTCGGGAGCGTTTCGGGCAAAAAGTACTGTAGAAACATTGTAGTAAGTTACAGCAGCAAAATATTGTAGCAAGTTACTATTCACTATTTGCCGAAAATCAGCATTCCAGAAATTTCATGCGGTTGTGTGAAATTCTGCACTGCCGTGTGAAATCCAGATTTCAGCCGATTTAAAGCCGTGCTCAGCATTATAAAAGCCCGATTTGGAGACTTTTTACGCATCTTTTGGCCAATCTTTTCTGCCAATTTCTGGAGGGTTGTGACTAGGGTTTTGGAAAGGACTTTGTGGAGGATCGGAGTGCGTCATCAGCATCGTCATCGATGTCCACCGGCCGCACAAGACCACGGCCATACCATACGCAAGGGGATTTCATCTATACTTTCAATTTGTATTCCTTTTCATATTTTGATGGATTTGTATAGCTCCATGAGGAGCTAAACCCCTTGTGGGTATTCAGACTTGTAAACCCTAAGATTATTATGTTTCTTTGACGTTGTTATTTTGCTTTTCCATTATTGATGAATAAAATTGAGATTTAATCTTAATTGCATCTTGTAATTGTCTTCCTTTAGCCAGGATAATAGGGTTGAGAACAATCTAGGTTATCCTTTGGAGGTGTGACAACTCCTATGGGATTAGACGACTTAGGATTGAAGAGGATCGAGAGGGTGAGTCGAGATAGCCAAACATTCCCTTTGCCCTCCGGTGTGATTCTCCCTATCTCCGTGTTCCATGATTTCTTAGCGGTCGAGATAGAGTGAAGAGCTAAGAGATAAACTCCCCTGGGGCTTATTTACGCGAGCAACAGAGTGAAGGGTTGAAGTGAATTTTAGTGCTGGGGGCTTAATTTAGACTAGGGTTCTTTCACCTGGACCAAAGGGTTAGAGCTATACATAGGAATAGGGTTTATCACTAGGAATCCCTAGAACTCAAAGCAATCCCACACAGTGTGAGGCTTAGGAAGATAGACTCCCCTAGGGCTTAGTTGACAGGTCAACAAGAGTCAAGGGTCGTAGTGAAACCTAATACCGGGGCATAGTGTCGGGGTTAGTCACAGTTGACCTTAGGTTTGGAAACGTGTGTTTAAGGATTTGTTCGACTCAATTAACATCAATAGGACAGTATAATAGCATTGTCTTGCAATAGAAGCATAAGTCCTTGGGGTAGCTTGTCCTGGTACCCAACTTTACTCATTGCTTGTCCTTCTCTATTTACTCCTACTTGCACTCGCTTACCTTCCATCTTTCTATTTTATTTCTTGCTCTTTATAATTGCTTTCACACTCACTCATTGATTCTCTTCACACTCACCATAAATCGCTTAGCTAAATAGTGAAACCTTGTGTTTTAAATCCTTATTCCCTGTGGATACGACTACCCACTCACCAGGGTAAAATATTATTACTATGACAACTCGTGCACTTGCGGTACGCACTCGCCAGGGGTGTGTCAAAATTTTTTCCGCCGTGCCCGGGAATAGGCGTATTTTTTATACTTGTTTTTGCTATTTTAGCTATTTATTCCGTTTCCTATTTCACACTTCTTTATCTACCATCATTCTCACCATTTTTCTTTTCTTCAATTTCTGCTTCCGAAGGGATGTTTAGCACGATTGAAATCTTTGATACACTTATAGGAATGGTTAAGGACGTGGAACAGAAAATGCAGTTGTTTACGGTACAATCAGTTACAAATTATATTGAGTATAAGCAAACAGGGAGCATTCATTTTTCGGAAGAAGAGACCATTGTTGATCATTCTTGTATGGAGCAGAACATGAATTGTGAATTGGGCACTGTGTTGGACGAATTTGATAAATCCGCCCTAGCTTTTTCAAGTGGTGATACAGAAGAAAATCTAGAGAAGGTCCTTGCTCAATTTGAATCATGTTATCGGGAGCACAGGCAAGAAGTCTTTTTAGTGGGAATTGTAGATTTGACAGAGGAAGCGTGTAAGTTAGAAATTACCGTGGAGTCCTAGGATCAACTTGATTTGCAAGTGGTGATTACCGCAAGTGCACGGGTCGCCAAGTAATACCCCTCACGCACGCCCGAGGGGGTCGTATTCCCAAGGGCCAAGGAACTACTATTACTCCCCCTTCATCTATTTCCTAACCTAGCAATTCGATTGTCATGCAATAATTACAAAATGGAGAAAGAAATAACTAAAATGAGATCCGGGATACTACTACACACATTTAGCAAACAAGGGAGAATCAAACATGAGAAGGCGTGATTTGGACAACGAATCCCCTTAGGGTTGTCATTAAGCCCTGAATTTAGGATGAAATGTTATGATGGTAGTTGGGCCAAGAGATTCCTAAATTAGGTCACCCCGATGGTCACGGTGATCAACCCTAATCCGGTACGAGTATTGGAATACGGAATCACTTCCGCCCAAATCCTCGTACGATTGCCTTACACCTAGGGAAATCTCAAATTAGGGCCGAACTCAACCTAGGTCAAGCCCTAATGGTTGGAGGGGTACAAATACCCGATGGTCACGGCGTATTCGTATATGTATCCCTTCCAAGCCTAGTGTGTCTAGTACAAGGGCGATGGTCACGCAACCGAGTACAACCTAGAAGTTGAAATACAGAGTTCTCATGCAAATCAACACATCAAAGTACACAAGGCTTGAACCACAAACTACAAGATTCCATAAAAGAAATACAACATCAAACAATGCATCAATAAAGATGATCAACCAAAATACAAACTACCAACCCCAAGGTTCATCATGTCCAAATCACAAATAAGTTAGTTCCTCATTGAAGAGGAAAACTCATACAAATACAAGGAATAACAAAACACGAAATGAAGCAAGAAACACTCCCTCTAGCCTTGGAATCCCTTGATGGATGAAAACCTTGAAAATATGCCATAATGCCTTGGATCTTCCCTCCAATCTCCTCCTTCGACGTTGTCTTCCTCTTGGTGAAGCTTCGTGCCGTAGATCACCGGAAATCGCCGCCAAAATGGGGGGAGCGGCGGCCCAAAAATCTCCCAAAAGAAATCCCCTTCTCAAAAGTTGTCCAAAAAGCCCTTAAAACCAATTCCAGCGAGCTATGCGGCCTCCCATGCGGCCCCGCATGTGGGGAGAGAAAATTTCCGAGAAATCCCGAAAATCGCGTAAGTTGCTACAGTGTCGCTACAGTAGATTTGTTACAGTGAACCTGCTACAGTAGAATTGCTACGGTACCGTATGCGACCTCTGCAGTGCCCGCATGGTAGCCCGCATGAAACTCTAGACTTAGCCGTTTCGCCAAAGTTTTCGTGTTGTAGTGCTGCTACAGTCCAGGGGCTCAAAAATGGTCTTTTCCCTACCGATTTCTTCTAAAATCATATTGTTGAGCTCCCCACGGTATCTTCTGTGCCTGTAACACGAAATAAACCAATTTAGACCGAAAACGGGCATCCACACATACAAAAACACTCTATTAATATGTAAACATACATAAATAATACGTACAGTTAGGCGTTTATCAGCAAGGTTCGGAGAAAGCTTCAGATTGTGTTAATGAACAGCAAGCAATTCAATTTTAAGAAATTGATAGGTTAAAGGAGAACCGACTTCGACCATCTATTGAAGAGCCACCTGATTTGCAGTTGAAAACACTTCCAGAACACTTAGAATATGCATTTTTGGCAGAAGATATGATGTTGCCCGTGATTATAGCATCAGATCTCTCTTTGGACCAAAAGGCTAAATTGCTGAATATGCTGAAGAGACACAAGTCTGCCCTTGCATGGAAAATTACAGACTTAAAGGGAATAAACCCCTCGTTCTGTACACACAAAATTTTGATGGAGGATAACTTCAAGTAGGTGATTTAACCTAAAAGAAGACTAAACCCGAATATGAAGGAAGTTGTCAAGGCAGAGGTGGTGAAACTACTGGATGCCGGGATTATTTATCCCATCTCTGATAGCGCTTGGGTGAGCCCAACGCAAGTGGTTCCAAAGAAAGGGGGATGACAGTGATCAAGAATGATAGGAATGAACTCATCCCAATGAGAACCATCACAAGATTGAGGGTGTGAATCGATTACAGAAGAATGAACGATGCAACCCGAAAGGATCATTTCTCATTACCTTTTATTGATCAAATGTTGAAGCGATTGGCAGGACATCAGTTTTATTGCTTTCTAGATGGGATGTCAGGATATTTTCAGATTCCTATTGCTCCGGAAGATCAAGAGAAGACAACATTTACTTGTCCTTACGGGACTTTTGCATACAGATGAATACCATTCGGACTATGCAACGCACCTGCCACATTCCAACATTGCATGACTACTATCTTTGATGACCTTTTGGAGGACATAATGGAGATGTTTATGGATGATTTTTTGGTGTTCGGTGACTCCTTTGACATATATTTGAAGAATTTGGAAAGAATGCTAATGAGATGTGAGGAGACAAACCTTATGCTAAATTAGGAGAAGTGTCACTTCATGGTTCAGGAAGGCATTGTTCTCAGGCACAAGATTTCTCGGATGGGTATGGAAATGGATAAGGCAAAAATTGAAGTCATAGATAAACTTCCCCCACCAACAAATGTCAAGGGAATTCGGAGTTTCTTGGGGCATGCAGGCTTCTATAGGCGGTTCATCAAGGATTTTTCGAAAATCACACAACTGTTAACTAAGCTCCTCGAAAAAGATGCTCCATTTGATTTTGGGGTAGAATGTGCAGCAGCTTTTAATGTGTAAAAAAAAAAAACTAGTTCAAGCCCCAATCTTGATCACACCGGATTGGAATGAACCGTTCGAGCTTATAGGCGGTTCATCAAGGATTTTTCAAAAATCACCGGTGAATTGTGGCCTTTCATAATCTGACAAAGTCCTCCTAGGTTCAGCCATGACTGAAGGTTCACTTGATTCCACTCTAACCTCTTATTGCCTTGAACTCTCAGCTACTTCTTTCAACCTCTGATGTAATGTCCTTTCAATTTTGTCATCGGGCTCAACAAAATTAGCTTGACTATCTCTTCTCATAAGATGGGTACCTCGCAAAAATTAGAGTCAAGAATAAAAAACTAAAGAGAAACAAGAAAATAAAATGCAAACAAAGAAATGATGGAATATATACAAAATTGGTAAATATGAATCATGAAGATGGTCAAATCAACACGCTCAAAGTTTTCTGAGTATTTCTCGTGGGTCCCCGGCAACGGTACCAAAAACATGATAAGTGCTAAGCTATACCGCAAGTGCACGGGTCGTCAAGTAATACCCTGTGCGTAACACAGGGGTCGTATTCCCTGGGGCCCGAGAAGCTACCCTTACTTCCCTTTTACAATGTTGTTCAACCGACACAACTTAAGAGAGTGAATAGAATGCAAATAAACTAAACAAATAAGTAACCAATGCAAACATACAAGGACAAGATACGGGATAAATTAGGACTAGGAGTGGTCACGGATGAGGATTCCCTTAGGGGCTACTAAAGTGAGTAGGATGCTTGAACTAACATGCAAGTGGCCAATTGGACCGAGAAAACCCTAGACTAGGCCAACCCGAAGGTCACGGCAATTGACCCCTAATCCGGTGCGGGTATTGGATACGGTACATCTACCGCCCAAGATTACCCTTACGATTGCAATGGATGAAGTGATTTTCTCAAACTAGAGTTAAGATACAAAGGAGTATTTAACCCTAGGAGTGGAGGGGTACAAATACCCGATGGTCACGGCGTATTTATACGTATTTCCCTTCCAAGTTTGGTGAGTCTAACACTAGGGCAATGGTCATGCAACCTAGCATTTCCTAAGTCTTTTGATACATAGAGTTCTCATACATATCAAGCATGTAAAAACACCAAACAATGGATCACAAACAAGCCACAAAAATGAATTAGAACAAAACATCCAAAACATCACAAGTTCACCCCCAAGGTTCACCTACATCCGGTGACCTTGGGGTTTAGTTGCTCATGTTCACTAAATACAACAAGAAATACATGAAAACAACCAACAAAAGCATGAAAAGAACTCCCTCAAAGAATGAAGGCCGGAGAAGTTCCAAAGACGCCACTCAAAGGGGTGGCTTCCCTAGTCTTCAACCTCCAAATGTAAGCTCTAGATCATAGATCCTTCCCAAAACCTTGCTCTCCTCACCAAATTCTCTAGAAGTTGCCCTCCAAAAGCTCCTTCTTCCTCAGATCAAAGTTGGTGGTGAGAGGCTCTAAGAAGAAGACACACGATGTCCTAAAAGAAACCCTCCAAATCCCATAAAAGGGTAAATTCGTACCTCTTCATGGGTGAGCTCACGGTCCATATATGGCCCGTGAGGTAGCCTGTAATGTGGGACGAAAGAATCTGCAAAGTTGCGAAACTGCTACAGTACTTCTCCTCTCTTCCAGTTTTAGCTCTTTTTCTTCAAGTTTCTTCTCTCGAAACTCTTATATTTCCTTCTCCTCTCTTCCTCCATCATTCCATGAGGTTTTAAGGCTGATTCAGAAGGGATTTTTGAACTTCAATCTTGGATCATCAAGGTGCTCATTCTTTGGATCAAGGTAAGCTTCCATCTTTTTCTTGCTTCTTCTTTGTTCTTTAATGGAGTTGGTTAGGGTTGGTTGTGAACCCTTATGAGAGCTTGATTCTTACCTCATTTTCTTCCTCTTTTATGGTTAATCTTGTGAGGATTGATTGTATTGAGATGTGTGGCTTTGACTTCATGAAATCCTTGAACCTTCATCACCTTGATCCCGGAATTACTGTAGCACCAGCCAAAGTTAGGTCATTCTTGCTTTTCTTGTTGGTTTTAAAAGTTGTGAGAAGTCTTATTCTTACTATAACTTCTTGCTATGGTGTTTAGCAAACCCTAGAAGCAACCATTCCCAATTTTGAGCATTTTTCCTTCATTTTATTTAACCAATTGTTTGTTGATGTTTGGTTGCTTGTTTGGTTGTTTAATTGCTTCTAGGAGGAGAGGCTTCAAGTAAGGGCAAAGAGCCGGTGGAGAAGTGACACTGAGGCATTTTTCACGCCAATTTTGTGAGCGGGAAATTACCAAAGTTGGACTATGATTCATTCATGATATTTCTTTTGATATTTGAGTTGCTTGTTTTGAATGATAGACTCCTTATATCTAAATCTCCTTGAAAGCTTTAATTGAAGTTTAGAATCATGATGATTTATGAATTGGCTTATTTCTTGAATATTTGAAAAGTATATATATTGCTTATGGTTTGGAACTTTATGTTGGAAATATATGTTTCAAACTATGTATTTTTAAGAGATTTGATATTCTCATTATTATGACCAAAAAGGCATGTGAAATCAAGTTGATTTTCATTGTGTTAATGCAATGTTTGAAGTGTATTTTCAAAAGACACCTTTGTATTATACTTTTGATGAAAATGATTTCATTACCAATGTTATGATCAAATCAATCACTCTTGGAGTGAGAATTTCCATTGTAAACACTTATGATCTCTTATTGAGAATTATGATATCATGATGTATATATTGAGCCTACGGGCTGGGTTATTGGTTAAATTTTTTGATGGTAACATGGGAGCCGAGATCCAGTACGTACTGCAGTAAGAAATGGATGGTTTCCACGGCCCGACCTATATAGAGGTGTCGTGGAATACTATCAAAACGGTTATGACATGGATATAGTTGGGTTATTTGGAGTCACCACACGAACTTCCCAGCTGCCAATTCCAAGATACGGGCATCTTGGTAGCTCCAGACCTAACTAAGGCCATGGTTAGCGATAGAGTTTTCGAGGCCATTTTGGATATTATTGTTGATTTGTGATCGATGAGTTAATTATTTATAAGCATCTTGATATTTGGAACTATCGAAAGAATTGTGCTTATATTAGATCTAGAATGGTATGTATTTTCTTGATGATTTCAATGAAATTCTATTTGTATTTCATTAAGAAAGGTTACATTCTTATGTGATGATTGTTTTTCAAAGTATTTTCATTCTTATTAAGAATTGAAACATTTTTATGATGTTTAATTTATATTTGATCATGCTTGAGCTATAGTCCTATGTTTAACCCCTCAGTGAGTAACCTAGTTACTCACCCACTCTTTCTTCCTCCCAGGTGATAGCATAGTGACACACCCTTTTGCGTGTGTGTACCGCAAGTGCACGGGTTGTCGAAGTAATAATTACCCCGGTGAGTGGGTAGTCGAATCCACAGGGAACGGAAGTACTAGTAATGACTGATTCTTAGTTATCTAGTCGAAACAATAATATGGAGCAATTGAATGTAATATGTAAAATAAGAAAATCGCAAGAAAGAAAACAAATAAAAGGAAAGGGTAAAGGAGATCTCAATCAATGAAGATGAGATACTCGGGCAATGATCCCCCTAGGTTCTATCATGAAGTGCAAAACTAACTAAATGCTTCTAAAGCAAGTTCTATGAGTCGAGGTAATCCAAGAACAATCGATCCCTGCTTCCAGGCCACCGATACTAGTCCCCTACAAGGTCCCAGCAGAGAATTCACTCAATCTCAACACCTCACACCCTATATGACCGCAATGAGTTTTAGGGATACCTAAGAGTGAAACCGATTCCTAAAATTAGATCTAACCCTACTTCTAGGCGAAAGATCCCTAAACCCTTACAAAAGTCCCGGCGGAGAAATCTATCAATCTCACACCTCACACCTCATATGGTTGCATAAAACTTAGGGAATACGGAGATAGGAAACACTCAATCGGAAGGGAAAGGGGACACTCCTCTATCTCAAGACTCACCCTCTCAACCCTCTTTAATCTTGTATGTTCTAATCCCTAATGAAGATCTCTCTCTCACCAAGGAAACAAATCAAGCATACCAAACAACCATACGAATTAATAAGGCATGCAAGCAATGATTAAACAAGATTAAAACTCAAATAAACTTGGAATTAAAAGAAAGCATAAAGAAAGTCAATACATGAATCGAAACCTAAGGTTCACATGCCCAAGTATCTACTAGGGTTTAGCCCTCCATGGGACTTATTACAAAGCAAAAGATAATGAAGTAAAAAGCAATGTAATCCATGAAAATAAACCCCCTCAAATTCGTGATGATAGCCTTGATGAATTGTTCAACGTCTCGAAGGAACCTTCTCCGAAGCTAGGTCGCCAATGGCTCCCCGATGCTATCTCGTCGAAAGATCTATCGAAGTTGGTGAAGAACAACTCCCAATATCGCCAAAGACCTCGTCCTAGAAACCCTAGCCGCTCTTGCCTTCAAACGTGCGAAAAAAGTTGTAAAAGAATCGGCGAGAAGGGCTATTTATAAGCCTGAATCGCGCCAACTGCGTGTCTTCACGCGACCGCGTGAGATCCCACGCGATCGCGTGGGCTGCAGAATTTCCACGCGGTCGCGTGAGATTTTGACGCGGTCGCGTGAACAGTAATTTTGCTACAGTACTGTTACAGTGAAATGAACAGCATTTTTGCTACAGTACTCTTCATAAACATGATCCAAACTCTCTCATATTGAGGCCACATGGTCGGGCACACGTCCATATGGTGAGTTATAAGATTTCTTCTTCTTCGAATCATCATTTGAGAGCTTTAACTATCTTCACACAAGTTGGGACATGAAGGTGTGACTGCCTTTGTGCCCTTCCATCACACAAATCATCTTGAATTCTTAAGGAAGTTGGCACACACCCTCATGTGCATGATCCCCTCTTGTGCCTTGACACTTGTGTTGTACAAAAGCTCCCAACAATACGTCTTTATAACCCATCTTTGCTTCCTTTTCCTCCTTTAACACTTCCACAACCTAATTGCATAAAAGAACACCAAAATACACTTTATGAGACATAATCAATGGTAAAATGATGCTCAATGTATGTAAAACAAGTCGGTAAAACATGTATATTCAAGCACTTATCAAACTCCCGCACACTTAAGCCTTTGCTTGTCCTCAAGCAAACTTAACCATAAACTCATGAAAAGCAAAGAGAAGTCCTTGGCCTTAGGTTCACCAATAGGGTACAAGAATAAAATTCTAAAACCATGGAGGAAACCAAACATTAGATGAAACAATCAATACTCTAGCAAATAATCCAATCAAAAATGAAGTACTAAAGTCCGAAAGCGTGTGTGTGTGAAGACTCAACTCATGTCAACACTATATCCACTACTCAAAGTTCTTATTAGCAATGGGTCTTATTTATAAACAAAAAGAATAGGAAGTAGCTTCACACATCCTCGAAGGTAGCCCTTTCCCGAGATGCCTCCCGAGTGGCTTTCACACTTTTGAGGTGGTAGCTCTTTCTGCCGAAGGTGGTAGCTTTCACACATCCTATTAGATAGCTCTTTCTCTCATTAGGGCATAACAAGTATCCGACTTATGAGAGTAGCTTCATACATCATAGGTGGTAGCTCTTTCCACCCCATATGTACAAACAAACTAAAATTCTGAATTTTTCTGAATTTTCTGAATTTTCTGATTTTTTTTTTTTTTTTTTTTTTACATACTCAAATCAAACTAACACTAGATAATCCCACAATTTTGAACTAGAGTAAGTTTCCATAGGTTTAATAAGTGAGCAAAGTGCATTAAAGAGCAATCGGACAAAAATTTCAAGGAAATTGGATAAAAACTAGAGCATGATAAAACCTAATGTTTACAACCTCCAAAAATTAAGAATTAAACTCTCAACCCTAAGGTGAACCTTCATGGGCAACATGAGCATGATCATGAAAACACAAGTACAGGCCATGTATAAGGTGAACCCTCCCCCACACTTAAGATGTACATTGCCCTCAATGTACACGTGTAAGCACAGTAAAAATATAAGCAATAAAAACATGATGTGGGTAAAGATGCAATTAAAACAACACTCCCCTGAATTCCTTATTGATTTGTGAAGCTAACTTGAAGGTGTGTTGTTGGTCCACTGGGTTGTGAAGCTCACACGACCAAGTCACATGGTTGTGCGTATGACAAAAACATCATCATCATCACTCTCAAGGCCATCTGCACGGATTTAAGGGGTTCAGTGAAGCTCAATAAAATATAAAAATATACGAGTTCATAATGATATAACACTGAAACATAAACTCGCAACGAAAGCTAAAATATGAAGATAACTCTCAGAAGGCATAACCTTTCTGAGTATACAAGTCCACACAAAATAAGATAATGCAAGTAAAATAAAGAAAAACAAAAACTAAGAGAAAATCCCATGAGTGAAAACGCTTCAAGCATCAGCGTCTGGTGGTGCTGCTGGTGTCGCTGGGGAATCCGACTCAGTCTCAGCGTCCAGAGTCTGCTGAATCTGGTCAAGGCGCTGCATGATCCGCGCCTGGTTCTCGAGGATGGTGGCGACTGCAGCCTCGAGTCGAGCCAGTCGCTCATGTACTCGATCTGAGGATGTACTAGGGTCCGCTGATGAAATCGGTGCTGCTGGAGTGGCTGTGGGCTCTGCGGGAGGTGGTGCGTCTGGAGTCTCAGCAGACTCGTCATCATCGGATGACACCTCTACCAATGCATATCCACCTGATGCTGTACGTCGCACTACTCCCATCAGTCGGATAGTGACTAGCCCCAAAGGTGACGGACTACTGACTCTCTCCTCGCCTATAACTGAACGCAGGAGATGCATCCGAAACATGAGTCGAGTGATATACGGTCCCACAAATAGTGCGCCAATGCGCAGATACTGACTCTGATGTCGAAAGAAGTCTGCGACGACGTATCCAAGATGTATGGGAACTCTCTGGGTCATGGAGTACAGGTAGAGTAGATCTGCTCGGCTAAGTGCACCTGTGCCATCTCCCCGTCCAGTGATCGACCTGCTGAGCACAGCATGTACATACCTATGTGCGTGACGTACGAGAGAAGAGCCCTTCGACTGACCTGGAACATATCGAGTGCCCCTGCATAAATCGTGGAAAACCTGACCCGGAGTAACGTCCGAAGGAAAGTCAGTCAAAAGCTCCCGATACTCCAATGTGTCCACATAATCCTGATCATATAATCCGAGCGATGTCGCAAACTGCGTCAGTGACATCCCGTGAAACTAATCGAAAGCCCTAAATCGAATGACATTCTCCGCATCAAAACTAGCATCTGGTCGCTCACGGTCAAAAGAGAATGTCGACAGAACCTCCAGAGTGATATCTCGTCGGACAGGCTCATGAACAGATAGGAGTCGGTCCCAACCCCCAACCTGGATCAATCCTCGAACCTCCTCTGAAAGGCCAATAGCATCGAGCGTCTCGAAGCAAATGTAACGCGACTGTCCGATCTTAAGTCCCTGCAGACGCTCGTACCTATGCCTATGTGTAGTATCAACAAACTCAACCTCAGGTGGTGGTGTCGACTCCCTGTCGTGACGAAGGCGTTTATGGGCCACTTTCTTTGTCCTAGGTGCCATTCCTGCAAGAAAACACAAAATAAATCAATTCGGCATCATTTCAATGAGTGCAGGAGGAAACCTGCGTGCAAAAGTGTGTAAAATAGCCAAAAATAATGCGTTTCCAGCCCACGTGGGCGCGTGGACAGCCCACGCGCCCGCGTGGGGGCGTGTTTGCACGGCAGAAGACCCACGCGACCGCGTGGGCTAGCCACGCGGTCGCGTGGGTGCTTGTTTGGCACCCGCGCCTGAGCCACGCGGTCGCGTGGTCGCAGGCCGAGAGCTGGGCTCTCGGCCGCGGGCCACGCGATCGCGTGACCCCAGCCACGCGATCGCGTGGTTGGTTGCTTGTGGCCAGCGCCAGCCCACGCGACCGCGTGGGCTGATCCACGCGACCGCGTGGGCTGTTGGGCAGCCCACATGGCCGTGTGGCTCGGCCACACGCACGCGCGGGCGGTCACCCTTGGTCCTTTGGTCACCATTTAACCCTCTACCACTAAATCTAAGTTCTCTAAGTGTTTTCTCACCAATTAACCATGCAAAATCAAGTCTAGGAATGTAAAGAACACCATGGAAATGAAAATTTGAAGCTAGGGCATGAAAGGAAGGGAAGAAACCTTACCGATGCGAATCAATGTATGAAATTTGATGCAAATACCGGAAAAACCTTTTTGAATCCCCAAAGAGTTGAAGAAAAATGATTTGGAATCTTTATGGATGAGAATTTTGGAGAGGGGAAGTGTGAGGAGATGAATGGTTCAATGGCAAGGATGATGAATAGTGGCTCTTCAAGTCCTTATATAAGCCACATGGGGGTGTGGAAATCCCACACCCCCGCGTGGGTACTGTACACGGTCGCGTGAGAATTTCACGCGACCACGTGAACTGCAGAATTTCTGCAGACAGTCCACGCGGCTCTCCAAACTTCAAAATTCGCCCAATTCTTCAACAATTATCATGAATTAAAACCCGAATCATGCCCAATATGTGAAAAACACTTATAATCACCAAAAATTGTTCATGAAAACTCAACACCACGAAAAATTTCATCAAAACGCACACTCATGAATTTATTACTGCAGAATTTAAAAACTAACTAGAAAACAAGTAAAAACTTGGGTTGCCTCCCAAGGAGCGCTTGTTTAACGTCACTAAGCTTGACGTACCTGTTCTTACCTCATGGTGGTTCATGTAAATGAAGAATTTCTTTTTCTACATTTGGTGTTAAGCCTTCATAGTAAAGTTTCAACCTATGTCCATTTACCTTGAATGTCCCTTTTTCTGGATGTGTGATTTCAATAGAGCCATAAGGGAATACCTGAGTGATCTGATATGGACCTGACCACCTTGATCTCAATTTTCCCGGAAATAATTTCAGTCGGGAGTTGAAAAGTAGCACTTGGTCACCTACCTTGAAGTCTTTATTCAATTTTATATGTTTATCATGCCATTGACGCATTCTCTCCTTATAAATTCTTGCATTCTCATAAGCTCTCAATCTCCATTCATCTAGTTCATTTAATTGAAGTTTCCTTTGTTCTCCGGCTTGCACAAGGTTGAAATTCATTGCTTTGATCGCCCAATATGCCTTGTGCTCGAGTTCCACCGGCAAATGGCATGCCTTACCATAAACCAAATTGTATGGTGTAGTACCGACCGGAGTTTTATATGCTATACGGTGTGCCCATAATGCGTCATCTAACCTCTCTGACCAATCCTTTCGGTTGTGTTCCACTGATTTGGACAGAATCCTTTTTAATTCCCGGTTGGTTACTTCAACTTGTCCACTTGTTTGTGGATGATACGGAGTAGCAAGCCTATGGTTTACACCATATCTTTTCAGAATTTCCTCAAGCTGAGAATTGCAAAAGTGAGTTCCTCTATCACTTATGATGAGCCTTGGAGCCCCAAAACGAGTGAACAACTTTTTGAGAAATCGTACTACAGTTCTGGCATCATTTGTGGGAAGAGCTTGAGCCTCCACCCATTTAGATACATAATCCACAGCGACCAAAATATAACGATTCCCATTAGAACTTGGAAATGGCCCCATGAAATCAATACCCCACACATCGAAAACCTCACAAAACTAAATTGGATTCTGCGGCATTTCATCACGTCTAGAAAGATTTCCTGCTCGTTGACATTGGTCACACTTTTGCACAAACTGCCGAGCGTCTTGGAAAATGGTTGGCCAATAGAAGCCAGCAGCTAAGACCTTCTCAGCTGTCCTATTCGCAGCATAATGCCCTCCAATTGGCCCTGAATGACAATGACGAAGAACATCCCAGCCTTCTTCTCGTGAAACACATCTTCGCACTATGTGATCTGCACACATTCGGAACAGAAATGGGTCCTCCCAAGAAAAATGCTTCAAATCAGAAAAGAATTTCTTCTTTTGTTGGAATGTAAGTCCCTTGGGAAGAATTTTCCCAGAAAGGTAATTCGCAAAATCAGCAAACCATGGTGTGCCTAATTCTGAAATTTCCTGCAATTTATACAAATGTTCTTCTGGAAATGAATCATTAATTTCTGTTTTCCATGAATCTTCCTCATCTAAACCTTCAAGGCGAGAAAGATGGTCTGCAGCTACATTTTCAGCTCCTCTCTTATCCTTGATTTCCACATCAAATTCCTGCAAAAGTAAAACCCAACGGATTAGTCTAGGCTTTGCATCGGATTTATTCATTAGATACCGTAGTGCTGAATGGTCCGTGAAAACAATCACTTGTGACAAGATGAGATATGATCTGAATTTGTCAAATGCAAATACCACAGCTAATAATTCTTTTTCAGTTGTGGTGTAGTTCTCTTGAGCGCTTGTCAAACTCTTGCTAGCATAGTAGATTGGCTGAAAATGTTTATCCTTTCTTTGGCCCAAAACTGCCCCCACGGCGTAATCACTTGCGTCACACATAAGTTCAAATGGACGACTCCAATCCGGCGAAATAAGGATAGGTGCTTGTGTAAGTTTCTCCTTTAACGATTTGAAAGCAACCAAGCACTCTTCATTAAATTCAAACGGTGTATCCTTTTCTAACAACTTGGTTAATGGTTGAGTTATCTTAGAAAAATCTTTGATAAAACGGCGATAAAACCCCGCATGTCCCAAGAAACTCCGAATTCCTTTAACATTTGTAGGAGGAGGTAATTTCTCAATAGTTTCAATTTTAGCTCTATCTACCTCAATTCCTTTGTTAGAAATTTTGTGACCAAGTACAATCCCTTCTTGGACCATAAAATGACATTTCTCCCAATTTAAAGCCAAGTTTGTCTCTTCACATCTCATAAGCACCTTCTCAAGATTCCTCAAACATACTTCGAATGAATCCCCAAAAACTGAGAAATCATCCATGAATACTTCCATCACATCCTCCAACAAATCATCAAAAATTGCCGTCATGCATCTTTGGAAAGTAGCTGGTGCGTTGCAAAGTCCGAAAGGCATTCTTCTATATGCAAAAGTGCCAAAAGGACAAGTAAAGGTAGTCTTTTCTTGGTCTTCAGGAGCAATCGGAATTTGGAAGTACCCTGACATGCCATCTAAGAAGCAATAAAATTCGTGACCAGTTAGACGTTCCAACATTTGGTCAATGAATGGCAATGGGAAATGATCTTTTCTTGTAGCATCATTCAATCTTCGGTAATCTATGCAGACCCGCCATCCTATTACCGTTCTCGTAGGTATCAACTCGTTCTGCTCATTCTTCACTACTGTCATACCACCCTTTTTAGGTACTACTTGTGTTGGGCTCACCCAAGCACTATCTGAGATAGGATAAATGATGCCGGCATCAAGTAACTTCACCACTTCTGCTTTCACTACCTCCTTCATGTTCGGGTTCAATCTTCGTTGTGGTTGAATCACTGTTTTATAGTTGTCTTCCATCAGAATCTTGTGAGTACAAAAGGATGGGTTAATTCCCTTAATGTCTGAAATTTTCCAAGCTATGGCCGCCTTGTGCAACTTCAACATGTTAACCAATTGTTCTTTCTGTTTATGGGACAGATTCGAGGAGATGATTACCGGTAATTTTGATCCGTCGGCAAGGAAAGCGCACTCCAAATGGTTGGGTAATGCTTTAAGTTCTAAATCGGGAGGATCTTCCACTGATGGCCGCAACCGATTTGCTTGTTTTTGCTCGATGTCCTCAAATCCTGTAAGGTTGTCCTCTCCTTTAATCTCTTGTCCACTGTCCAAAGCATTCTCTGAAATGTCCAATTTCAACATTTCAATTGATGAGACTGATTCAATGCAGGCTGAAATTTCTCCTTCAACATCTAATTCAGATTCTTGCTCATCAAAATCTGTCCCAAATGTTGCCGAAAAGAATGTGGGTATCTGTCTAAATTCACAGTTTTCCCCATTTTGAAGAGCTGTGAATGCAGATTTTTCGAAACACTCCAATAGTCTTGATAACTCAGCCCCTTGATAATGTAAACTGAATTCTTCCTTCATCCCTTTCAACCCAACTGTTCCCAATTCGAAAACTTCCTCATGCTGCTCTCTAGAATCGAAACATGCTACCAAATGCTCTATTTTTCTCTCAGTAGATGCCATCATATCCTGTATCTTCTCGATAATTGACGATTCAATAAACATGATCCTGAGATTAAAGAGTAGATACTGGAATTATTGTTCACAAAGAGAAAACCAATAAAAAGAATAAGAATGGTGGAAGTAAGACGTATGGAATGGAAATAAAATGATGAATGACTAAAGTAACCAAGTCCTAGCGTTCCTAATATCCCGCTCCCCGGCAGCGGCGCCAAAAACTTGACACACCCTTTTGCGTGTGTGTACCGCAAGTGCACGGGTTGTCGAAGTAATAATTACCCCGGTGAGTGGGTAGTCGAATCCACAGGGAACGGAAGTACTAGTAATGACTGATTCTTAGTTATCTAGTTGAAACAATAATATGGAGCAATTGAATGTAATATGTAAAATAAGAAAATCGCAAGAAAGAAAACAAATAAAAGGAAAGGGTAAAGGAGATCTCAATCAATGAAGATGAGATACTCGGGCAATGATCCCCCTAGGTTCTATCATGAAGTGCAAAACTAACTAAATGCTTCTAAAGCAAGTTCTATGAGTCGAGGTAATCCAAGAACAATCGATCCCTGCTTCCAGGCCACCGATACTAGTCCCCTACAAGGTCCCAGCAGAGAATTCACTCAATCTCAACACCTCACACCCTATATGACCGCAATGAGTTTTAGGGATACCTAAGAGTGAAACCGATTCCTAAAATTAGATCTAACCCTACTTCTAGGCGAAAGATCCCTAAACCCTTACAAAAGTCCCGGCGGAGAAATCTATCAATCTCACACCTCACACCTCATATGGTTGCATAAAACTTAGGGAATACGGAGATAGGAAACACTCAATCGGAAGGGAAAGGGGACACTCCTCTATCTCAAGACTCACCCTCTCAACCCTCTTTAATCTTGTATGTTCTAATCCCTAATGAAGATCTCTCTCTCACCAAGGAAACAAATCAAGCATACCAAACAACCATACGAATTAATAAGGCATGCAAGCAATGATTAAACAAGATTAAAACTCAAATAAACTTGGAATTAAAAGAAAGCATAAAGAAAGTCAATACATGAATCGAAACCTAAGGTTCACATGCCCAAGTATCTACTAGGGTTTAGCCCTCCATGGGACTTATTACAAAGCAAAAGATAATGAAGTAAAAAGCAATGTAATCCATGAAAATAAACCCCCTCAAATTCGTGATGATAGCCTTGATGAATTGTTCAACGTCTCGAAGGAACCTTCTCCGAAGCTAGGTCGCCAATGGCTCCCCGATGCTATCTCGTCGAAAGATCTATCGAAGTTGGTGAAGAACAACTCCCAATATCGCCAAAGACCTCGTCCTAGAAACCCTAGCCGCTCTTGCCTTCAAACGTGCGAAAAAAGTTGTAAAAGAATCGGCGAGAAGGGCTATTTATAAGCCTGAATCGCGCCAACTGCGTGTCTTCACGCGACCGCGTGAGATCCCACGCGATCGCGTGGGCTGCAGAATTTCCACGCGGTCGCGTGAGATTTTGACGCGGTCGCGTGAACAGTAATTTTGCTACAGTACTGTTACAGTGAAATGAACAGCATTTTTGCTACAGTACTCTTCATAAACATGATCCAAACTCTCTCATATTGAGGCCACATGGTCGGGCACACGTCCATATGGTGAGTTATAAGATTTCTTCTTCTTCGAATCATCATTTGAGAGCTTTAACTATCTTCACACAAGTTGGGACATGAAGGTGTGACTGCCTTTGTGCCCTTCCATCACACAAATCATCTTGAATTCTTAAGGAAGTTGGCACACACCCTCATGTGCATGATCCCCTCTTGTGCCTTGACACTTGTGTTGTACAAAAGCTCCCAACAATACGTCTTTATAACCCATCTTTGCTTCCTTTTCCTCCTTTAACACTTCCACAACCTAATTGCATAAAAGAACACCAAAATACACTTTATGAGACATAATCAATGGTAAAATGATGCTCAATGTATGTAAAACAAGTCGGTAAAACATGTATATTCAAGCACTTATCACATAGCGTAGGGGTGAAGGCGTAAAATGCTTGGCTAGAGTCATCACTTTCTTCTCATTTTGTGTTGTGTATGCTTTTTATTTCTTGGCATGTATTATCAGGTATCCACTATGTACTGTTGAACCCTATCATGTCTTTCCATACCTGGAACACTTCTATATGTCAGTCTGATCTACATTATGTAGGAGATGGTGTATTTTGAGTTGGGACTTATTGTGGTTCTTATTGTTGTGGTGGATGTTGTTACTTACACTTATCACCTTGGTGTTAAATTGATGTTCTTGAGTAAGATGAGTAATATATGTACTTATTGTTAAGTTATGCATTGTGGTTATAGATGTAATGTACAAGGAATGGGTTAGCCTTATGGCTACCTAGGGTTGAGGCAGTGTTGGACCTCCCCTGGGTTGTCGTGGCGGTATGTCGTGCGCGGAACCCGCGGGTCAGGGCTTGACATACTAATGCGGGTCCCGCAAGTGCACGGGGTCACCAAGTAATACCCCTCACTCACGCGTGAGGGGGTCGTATTCCCAAGGGCCTGAGAATCTACCCTTACGTCCTCTTCGTATGATTGTTTTGCCGATCAATTCAAGTTTGGTGAAAAGAAAAGGAAAAAGACAATTAAAATGCAAGTGAAGTACTCTAAGGCGGAGGCGATAATCGGAGGGTAAGAACAATGTAAAGAGAGGGTCACGGATGAGGATTCCCAAGGGGGCTACTAAAGCGCGGAAGTTGCCGTAACTAACATGCAAATGGGTAGTTTGGACCGAGAAACCCTAAATTAGACCAACCCGATGATCATGGAAATTGGTCCCAAATCCGGTAAAACTATCAAGTACGGAATTCTTTCCGCCAGAATCCTCACACGCATAAATATATGTATTTCCTATGTATTCGGATGCCCGTTTTTGGTCTGAATTGGTTTCTTTCATGTTACAGGTACCAATGAGACCCCAGCGAGCTCGATGACAGAATTTGAGAAGAAATTGCCATCGAAAACACTGTTTCTGAGCGGGGGGGGGGGGGGGGACTGTAGCACGAAGACTTGAAGAACGGCTTGTTCAGGAGATTCATGCGGACGTAGTGGAGGCTGCATGCGGTACTGTTGCAGTTTCACTGCAGCAAAAATACTGTAGCGTCACTGTAGCAGCTTACATGATTTTCGGGATTTCTCAAAAATCTTCTCTCCCTACATGCGTGGCCGTATGGAAGGCCGCATAGCTGGCTGGAATTGGTTTTTAAGGGTTTTTGGAGCATTTCTGAAGGGGGAAAGCCTAGGTCTTGGGAGAGCTTGACTTCACCACCTTCCTTGGGAACTTGAGGCCGGGTTTTGGAGGTGATTCTTGAGTAGAGGACAACGGGGATAGCACGACACGACGAGTCCACACCCTTGATCTACATTTGAGAGGAAGATCGATGTAGGAAGCCACTCCTTGGTTGGCGTCCTTGGAAGCATTATTCGGCCTTGATCTTTTGAGGGAGTGTTCTCATTATGTATTTGGTTGTTTTCATGTACTTTCTTGCTTATTTTGTGATCATGAGTAACTAAACCCCAAGGTCACCGGATGTAGGTGAACCTTGGGGGTGAACTTGTGTAATTTTGGATGCTTGAGCTAGTTTATGTATTTGTTTTGGTTAGTGATCCTTGTTTGGTGTTTCTTGAATGCCTTGGTATGTATGAGAACTCTATGTATCAATTCCTAGAAAATACTAGGTTGCATGACCATTGCCCTAGTATTAGGCTCACCAAGCTTGGAAGGAAATACATGTACGAATACACCGTGACCATCGGGTATTTGTACCCCTCCAATTGTTATTGTTGTCCTTGATTGTGTTTCAACCCTAGCTTGAGAAATCCACTACACCCAATGAGATCGTAGGAGGATTTGGGCGGAAGCAATTCCGTATTCCAATACTCGTACCGGATTAGGGACCAACACCGTGACCATCGGGTTGGTCTAATTTAGGATTTCTCGGTCCAAACCATCCACGTGCATGCTAGTTAGGGTATCCTTAGCACTTTAGTAACCCCCGAGGGAATCCTCGTCCGTGACCATTTCCTAGCCTTGATTTTCCTCCGTATTTATATTTACTATTTGCATGCTTTTTACATCCGTATATTATTTGTAGTTCTCTCTATCAAGTAATTTCTTAGGTTGGACAACATTGTTATAAGGAAGTAAGAATAGATTCTCGGGCCCTTGGGAATATGACCCCCTCGTGCTCGCGCGAGGGGTATTACTTGGCGACCCCGTGCACTTGCGGGTGAGCGAACACAATCATCATGCTTCCTAGCATTTTCTAAACATTGATACACAGAGTTGTCATGCATACCAAGCAATCAAATACACCAAACAAGGTTCAGAAACAAGTCCCAAATGCATTAAACTAATGAAGACAACATTCTACACAAGTTCACCCCCAAGGTTCACCTATATCCGATGACCTTGGGTTTACAATTACTATCCGCAGGAACCATATTTCTCTCCTTCAAGCGCACCATGTAGGCGGGATGAGGTTCGCCCTAGCAATGATCAATGGATGAGACTGCCAATGGAGGCCACAGCCGCTTCAATTTATGAAAAACAAGGGGCCGAGGCCATGTTCAAACGATTTATGGAAACCACTGAGGAACAACCAGTAACAGAAACTGGCCCACCAAATCACCAACCTGCAGCTGTTAATCGTGAGCTAAGGAGAGACGTTGTTCCTCCTACTGATTCTTTGGTACCTACTGAATGCGCGGTAGATCAATTATAGACTGGCAATTCCGAGGCAACTACCCATGTGCCAGAGGGTAATGCATATATGATTGAAGGTGTGTTTCAGTGTGTGAACGATGTGTTGGACATTGATCGCCCAGTAGTGCGGGACTACAGTGACACTTAACAGTCTAGCCTGGGGGATTATGGGAAGCAGAAGTCATCAATTGAGGAACCCCCAGAATTAAAGTTGAAGCCTCTCCCCGAACACCTGGAATATGCTTTCTTGGAAAAGGGGTCCAAACTTCCGGTCATTATTGCTTAAGATCTTAATGTTAGGCAGAAGGAGCAGTTTCTTAATGTGCACAAAAGACACAAAAAGGCGATTGCGTGGAAAATCTCAAATATCAAGGGAATCAGTCCATCTTTCTGCACTCATAAGATTCTCATGGAGGACAATCATCGACCTCGGGCGATTCTCCAACGGAGGCTCAACCCTAACATGAAAGTGGTTGTGAGGAACGAAGTCATTAAATTTTTAGATGCAGGCATTATTTATCCCATTTCCGACAATGCATGGGTAAGCCCAGTTTAAGTGGTACCAAAGAAAGGAGGGATGACAGTTATTGCTAATGAAAAGAATGAACTTGTTCCTACCAGGACTGTCACAGGTTGGAGGGTATGCATTAACTATAGGAAACTTAATGATGCCACCAAGAAAGATCACTTTCCCTTACCCTTCATTGATCAGATGCTTGAGCGACTAGCGGGACATTCTTATTACTATTTCTTGGATGGTCTCTCCGGGTATTTTCAGATTCCAATTGCCCAAGAAGATCAGGAGAAAACCACTTTCACTTGTCCCTATGGTACATTCGCATACCGTCGTATGCCTTTTGGGTTATGCAATGCACCGGCGACATTTCAGAGATGCATGATGGCAATTTTTGAAGATATGGTGAAGGATATCATGGAAATATTTATGGATAATTTCTCAGTCTTCGGTGATTCATTCGAGCTATGCCTTAGAAATTTGGAACGAGTGTTGGACAGATGCGAGGAAACTAATTTGGTGATAAGTTGGGAAAAATGTCACTTTATGGTCAAGGAAGGCATAGTGCTCGGGCATAAAATCTCACAGAAGGGGATCGGGGTGGACAGGGAAAAGTCACAACTATCGAAAAACTTCCTCCTCCTAATTCAGTTAAAGAAATCAGAAGCTTCTTAGGGCATGCTGGGTTTATCGAAGGTTTCTGAAGGACTTTTCATCAATTGCTCGACCACTTACAAAACTTCTCGAGAAGGATGCCCCCTTTGAGTTCAATGACAATTGTATGAATGCCTTCCTCACCCTGAAGAAGAAGCTTGTGGAAGCACCGATTATGGTCTCCCCGGACTAGAGTATGCCGTTTGAGTTAATGTGTGATGCAAGTGACTTTGCAGTCGGAGCCATACTTGGGCATCGACGAGACAACCATTTCCATCCAATCTATTATGCAAGCAAAACTTTGAATGATGCCCAGGAGAATTACACCACCACTGAGAAGGAAATGCTCGCAGTCATTTTCGCATTTGATAAATTCCAGTCATATTTAGTGCTATCCAAGGTAATTGTATATACTGACCATTCAGCACTGAAATACCTGTTGAATAAGCCTAACGCCAAGCCTCGTCTAATCCGTTGGGTTCTACTATTACAAGAATTTGATTTGGAGATATGCGATCAAAAAGGGGCAGAAAACTTAGTAGCTAATCACCTTTCACGCCTTGAGAACCCATATGAGGATGACTTGCAAAAAGGAGAAATAAATGACACCTTCCCTGGGGAGCAACTTTGTAGCATAAGAGTGATTGAGCATGATGAGGCTCCATGGTTCGCTGACTTTGCGAACTATTTGGTGGCAAGAACCTTTCTGAAGTGGCTCACATCTCAACAAAGAAAAAAGTCTTCGCCAATCTGAAGCACTATACATGGGAGGATCCATTCCTGTTCAGGATTTGCTTCGATCAGATTGTGAGAAGGTGTGTATCAAAGGATGAGGGGCATGACATCTTGTTACATTGTCACTCAGGACCGACTGGGGGCCACTACAGTGGGACCAGAACAGCTAAGAAGGAACTTGATGGGGGATTCTATTGGCCCACCATGTTCCAGGATGCGCAGTCATTGGCGCAGCATTGTGATAGGTGTCAGAGAGTGGGTAATTTATCAAAAAAGGATGAAATGCCTCAAACCTGGAACCAAGCTTGCGAAGTATTTGATGTATGGGGAATTGATTTCATGGTTTCGTTCCCTAGTTCCCAAGGCAAAAAGTATATCTTGGTTGCAGTGGACTATGTCTCCAAGTGGGTGGAGACCCAGGCCTGCTCGTCTTGTGACGCAAGGGTGGTTGTGAAATTTTAAAAAAAAATTGTTCTCTCGGTTTGGAACTTCCAGGGTAATCATAAGTGACCGGGGAACTCATTTTTGTAACTCTCAGTTCGAAAAAGCTCTTAAACGATACGCGGTATCTCACAGAACATCGACCGCCTATCACCCTCAAACAAGTGGTCAAGTTGAAGTTTCGAACAGGGAGTTGAAGCAGATCCTAGAAAAGACTGTCAACCACCACCGAAAAGATTGGGCAGACCAGCTCGAGGATGCACTCTGGGCATACAGAACTGCATTCAAGACCCCTACTAGATCAATGCCCTACCGACTGGTCTATGGAAAGGCATGTCATTTGCTAGTGGAATTAGAACATAGAGCATATTGGGCGATAAAGCAACTCAATTTCGATCCCCATCTTTGTGGTCACAAGAGAAAATTTCAACTGAATGAGTTAGAGGAATGGCGAACTTTGGTATATGAAAATTCAGTCCTGTAGAAAGAGAAGATGAAGGAATACCACGACCGACACATTAAGCAACCTAAGTGCTTCCAAAGTGGGTATCATGTACTTCTTTTCAATGCGAGGTTGAGATTTTTCCCGCAGAAATTAAAATCGCGATGGCACGGACCAAATACGGTCACTCAAGTATTTCCTCATGGCACCGTTGAGATATCTCACCCACAACATGGGACGTTCAAAGTCAATGGACACCGGTTGAAACACTACTTTCTGGGTAACAATTCTTCATCGAAAATTGGAGGTATCTCTCACCCCTTTGTCCCACGATGATTTGAGATAAAACATGTTGAGCTAAAGACATTAAAAAATCGCTTCTTTGGAGGCAACCCAAGTCTTTCAATTCATTGCAATTATTCTTTCTTCTTAATTCTTGTTGTTGTGTTTGGGTGTTTTTCGTATTTTTTGTGGTGCTTGTGAGTTTGACTATTGTTGATTTTTATGATTGTGGTGGTTGTTTAGTTGTTTTCCATAATTTATTTCATCATGTTGCACCATAGGTTTCATGAATTTTGTATTTTTCCTTGAGTGTTGGTGCTTCGTTTTCCAAGTTTTCAATGCCTATCAGTGTTTTCGGCTTTGCTTTTGTGTGATTTTTGAGTGCTAGGTTGAGTACGATGTTTGGTTTGGTAGTTATTTGAGCAATACTCAAGCATTGGGGTTTCCAGGCACCCATGCGGCCTGCTATGCGCCCGCATAGCAGGCCGCATGATCAATCCAGAGCCTTGTGCGGCCAGTCATGCGGCCGTACAAGGGGCCACTTGCCCAACCCGAGAGGAGTGCGGCCTGCTATGTGCCCGCATAGCAGGCCGCATAGCTATCTAGAGAGGGGTGCGGGGTGTCATGCGGCCGCACAAGGGGCCGCATGGTCACCCGACCCCCCTTTTCTCCTCTTCTTCACCCCACTTCTACACTATTCACTAATTTTTCATCCTTCTTCTTCTCTTTTCCCCTTTATCTCTCCACCATTTTCCTTCATTCTTTTTGCATCAAAACACTCTCCTCATCCTAGCAAATGAGTTTTTGGGAGATTTTCAAGTTTTTATCAAGCTTTTAGCCGAATTTCACTTCATCCTCTCATTAGTGCCCTAGTCCAAGGTAATTCAATTTCTCACTTGTTCTAAGGTTTTTATTGGTTTAAATGGTGGGAAAACTTTGTTGTTATCATGGTAAATGCTTCTTGTAATTGTTAATCTTGAATTCAAAGCTTTTGTACATTTAGATTGTCACTTTTACAAGAAGAAGCTCTTTCAAAATTTTCCCGAAATTACTGTAGCAGTAGCGAAAAATCAGCCTTTGTTCTTCATTAAACAATTTTCTCATAAATTCTTGGCTTGATGAAGGTTCTCTTGTCTTGTAGGGATGCCGACCAAACACATGGCCTCCAAGCAAGTTAGGAGAAGCTCTCCACCACCCGTTTGCGAGCCTACCTTTAAAAGTGATGCCCACAAGACAAGATTCGCATTTTTGTCGAAAATGAGGTTTGGCACCGTGAGAATTATCGATTGTGAGGCCTTGAGAGCTTTGGGCCTCGACAGTACCATCCAGGACTTCATCTCTCATGACGGGTGGGATAAGGTATTTGAGATTGATGAGCCTACCTATAGAGAGTTAACCTTGGAAGTGTTGAGCATAATTGAGGTTACCGGTTATGGTCAATTTGCGCGCCAAACAAGTACTGTATCTTTTAGAGCTTTTTGCAAGAGACATAGGGTCAATCAAGAACAATTAGGTGTTTATCATGGGCTTTACACTGATGAGGACACCCAAATTTCTGACTTTGCGGATTTGCCTCGTGATTTCCCACGCTCAGTCTCCCCTGGTTCTTTTTGGAGATCATTTGCTCGCACATCATCGAAGAAGGCTTCTACAATGGCGGACCCCATTCACAGATACATTCAGGCTTTGCTATCCAGAAGTGTGAACGGTCGCACTGATTCTACAGGGGTGGTTACTCGTACCGACTTGCTTATGATGTACAGTATCCTCGAGCGGTACCCCATCCATATGGGCTATCTTTTTGCCGGACTTATTGTACATCAGGGGACTTCTACTCTTCTTGGAGCTATATTTGCCGGACCATACATTACGTGCATTCTCAGGGGCCTAGGATTGATTGCGTTCACCCGAGGCATGAGTGTTGTGAGCCCCGTCGCACCGCTTAGTCTGTCGATCCTGCTTCATATTGGGATAGTTGAGAGGTCGGGAGACACTTATCGCCTCCCGTGCAGTGGAGGCAAGAGCACCAAGGATCCCGATACCTCTCGAGATTCTGAGACAGGATCCGATTCTGATTCGGAGTTTTCCCCTATGCCCGACGCAGCACCTAGCGGGAGCCGACCATCACTTGAGGACAGTTTTGCGGAGTTTCGCATCGATGTCCGTCAGCAGTTGCAAACCCTTGGGACATCTCAGGAGGCACTGGCGACATCAGTGAGGGACTTAGCCACATCACAGAGCCGCATAGAGAGTAGCATGGCCGAGATCCTATCATATCTGCGCAGCTCATCATCATCTGTCGGCATGATAAGTGCTCGTGTTATAGTAATGCGAAGTGTTATTATCATGCAATGAGCATTGACCTAACTTTCTCCCCAACTTCTGGAGTGTGGCTAGGGTTTTGGAGAGGAATTCGTGGAGGTTTAGAGCGCATCTTCGGCATCGTCACCGATGTCCGGCGACCACACAAGACCACGCCCACACCATACGCAAGGGGGTTTTCATCGATGTCTTTATTTTGTGCTTTCTTATATACTTTGATGAACATGTATAGCTCCATGAGGAGCTAAACCCCTTGTGGGTATTCGGACTTGTAAACTCTAGGGTTATTATGTTTATTTGACATTGTTATTATGCTTTTCCATTATTAATGAATAAGAATTGAGTTTCAATCTTGATTTTATCTTGCTATTGTTTTCCCTTAGATGTGACACTAGGGTTGAGAACAATCTAGGTTTTCCTTTGGAAGTGTGACAACTCCTATAGGATTAGACTCTTTAAGATTGAAGAGGGTTGAGAGGGAGTGTTGTGAGGTAGCGATGTACCCCTTTCCCCTCCGGTGTGATTTCTCCCTACCTCCGTTTCCTTGATTTATTAGCGGTCAAGATAGAGTGAAGTGCTAGGTAGATATACTCCCCTGGGGCTTAGTTACGTGAGTAACAGAGTGAAAGGTTGAAGTGAATCCTACGCACTGGGACTCAATCGAGACTAGGGTTCTTCCTCCTGGACCAAAGGGTTAGAACTACACATAGGAACAGGTTTTATCACTAGGAGTCCCTAGAACTTAATGCAATTCCACGTAGTGTGAGGTTTAGGTAGATGTACTCCCCTGGGGCTTAATTGTGCTAGCGATAGAGTGAAGGGTCGATGTGAATCCTAATACCGGGGCATAATGTTGGGGTTAGTCACGGTTATCCTTAGGTTTGGGACCGTGAGACTGAGGATTTCCTCGACTCAATTGGCATCAATAGGAAAGTATAATAGCATAGTCTTGCACTAGAAGCATAGATCCTAGAGGTAGCTTGTCCGGATACCCCGCTTCATTCATTGTTAAATCCTCTCTATTCTTTTTTACTTGCACTTTCTCATCTTCCATCTTTCTATTTAATTTCTTATATTTTAGTATAACTGTTTACATAATTCACTCATCGAATCAATTGATCACTTTTCCGTACTTCGCATAGTTTTAATAGTGAAATCTCGTATTCTAACTCCCTATTCCCTGTGGATTCGACTACCTTCTCACTGGGGTAACTTTTATTATTTCGACAAACCCGTGCACTTTCGGGCCGCCTGTCACGGCACCTCCTCCACGACTACCACGTGCTTTACACCATCACTCCCTCCAGATCTCTAGACTCACAACTCCACTTTCAGTTTCCTGTTATTTCTACTGGTTTTTATTTCTAGACTTGTTTGTTTGTATTGTTGTACTTTTCAGTTAGCAAGGGTCCTATCCCTCCTAAACTCTACTTTCCCGTTTTTGATTCGTGCTTACTTGTCTCGCTCTCTATTTATTTCTTGGGGTGTGATATTTTTCATTTTACATTCAGGACTGATCATTATAGAAGCTTCACGGCCCTTGCACCTCACAGCTTTCACCGATTCATGCACATTTGGAGTTAATCTCATTGACCAATTGGGGAAGTTTCTTTACCTCATCCCTTTATTTTTATGGCATGTCTCGCACCTTTAGGTGTGGGGATGTACAACTTTAGGTGTGGGGATGGGGTACTTTCCTTGTTTTACATGCATGATTACCGATGATAGAAGTGAGTTGTATTCTTATACTGTGCTTGAATGATGCCCTGTTTTATCTTCAATGTGTTTCCATGCTCTTTCATGATTACTTCCACCTTATACACTCCAACCAACCCATTATGATGATTTTGGTATTAGACTGTTAAATTCTTTCTTCAGTATTCTTTTAAGAGCTTTTGAGTTCCTTCGTTGTTTTTTGTAGCCTTAAGTGAACTATTGTGATAGGTTACCAAGGAACATGAGATACAGTGTGTAAAAAAAAAAGTGGAGTCTATGACAGTATTCCTCTGCTAGTACAGCATGATTTCGTCTATGTAGACTGTAATTGAGTAGGTTGGGTGGCTCTTGTACCTAATCAGCATGTGCATCCTTCTAAAAGATTTGTTCTGCAGTCTATGTTAGTCTGACTCAGAAAAAAAAAGTGTATATTTGTGAAAAAGGAAATAAGTATCTGTACTGAATCCCCTGGAACTTGTTGCACAATCACTTAAGTGCTAGAGTTTTATTTAGGAACCCAAAAGACTTTTAACTGAGTATTAAAGATGTCTTTAACTGTCTAATGCCACTCTCACCATATGTGGGGTGAATGGATCCCTGGGGTAATCCAGGGCGTGGAGGTTAAGGTTGGGAGCCAGCACACACTCACGGTTGCAGTTTTGGTGTAGCAAATTACTGTAGCGGCACTGTAGTAACTTACACGATTTTCGGGATTTCTCAGAAATCTTCTCTCCCCGCATGCGGGGCCGCATGGAAGGCCGCATAGCTCACTGGAATTGGTTTTTAAGGGTTTTTGGAGCATTTTTTAAGGGGGAGAGCCTAGGTCTTGGGAGAGCTTGACTTCGCCACCTTCCTTGGGAGCTTGAGGCCGGGTTTTGGAGGCGATTCTTCAGGAGAGGACGACGGGGAGAGCACGACACGACGAGTCCACACCCTTGATCTACATTTGAGAGGAAGATCGTCGTAGGAAGCCACTCCTTGGGTGGCATCCTTGGAAGCGTCATTTGGCCTTGATCTACAGCTATTCACTGTAGCAAGTTACTGTGCATTTTCTGCCGAAGATCGGGTTTCCAGAGAGTTCGCACGGGCGTGTGGAATTAACACACGGCCGTGTGAATTATTTCCTAACAAGCCAGAGACTTCACACGGGCGTGTGGAAATTCCACACGGCCGTGTGAAGCCCCGATAAGTTCAAATTTAAAGCCGCACTCAGCATATTTAAAGCTTGATTTGGAGACTTTTTGAGCATCTTTTGACCTATATTTCTCCTCAACGTCTGGAGAGTGCGGCTAGGGTTTCGGAGAGGACTTTGTAGAGGATTGGAGTGCGCCATCGGCATCGACATCGACGTTCGACGGCCGCACAAGACCACGGCCACACCATACGCGAGGGGGTTTTCATTGATGTTTTTAGTTTGTTCTCTATTTTACAATTTGATGAACATATATAGCTCCATGAGGAGCTAAACCCCTCGTGGGTATTCGGACTTGTAAAACACTAGGACCATTATGTTTCTATGACATTGTTATTATGCTTTTCCATTATTGATGAATAAATTCGAGTTTCAGTTTTAATTATCTTTTGCTATTGTTCTTCCTTAGCTGTGACACTAGGGTTGAGAACAATCTAGGTTATCCTTTGGAGGTGTGACAACTCCTATAGGATTAGACTACTTAAGATTGAAGAGGGTTGAGAGGGAGAGTTGTGAGGTAGCAATGTACCCCTTACCCTTCCGGTGTGATTTCTCCCTACCTCCGTTTCCTTGGTTAGTTAGCGGTCGAGATAGAGTTTTAGGGCTCAATCTAGACTAGGGTTCTTCCACCTGGACCAAAGGGTTAGAACTACTTAGAGGAATGGGTTTTATCACAAGGAATCCCTAGAGCTTAAAGCAATCCCACGTAGTGTTAGGGTTAGGAAGATAGACTCCCCTGGGGCTTAGTTGACAGGTCAATAAGAGTCAAGGGTCGTAGTGAATCCTAATACCGGGACATAATGTTAGGGTTAGTCACGGTTGACCTTAAGTTTTGGGACCATGAGTTTAAGGATATCCTCGACTCAATTAACATCAATAGGAAAGTATAATAGCATAGTCTTGCACTAGAAGCATAAGTCCTAGAGGTAGCTTGTCCGAATACCCTATTTCATCCATTGCTAGTCTTCTCTTTTAACTTCTACTTTCTTTTCTCTTGTCTCCCATCTCTCTATTTACTTTCTTGTCTTTTATTCTAATTGCTTCCATAAATTCACTCATCACTCCGATCATTATTTTTCGTATATCGCACGACTGAATAGCAATTTTTTGAATTTTAAATCCCTATTCTCTGTGGATTCGACTACCCACTCACCAACGTAATTTTATTACTTCGACAAGCCCGTGCACTTGCGGGATACACGCAAGGGGTCGTGTCATTTATGCATTTGTTTTGGTTTATGATCCTTGTTTGGTGTTTCTTGAATGCCTTTGTATGTATGAGAACTCTATGTATCAATTCCTATAAAATACTAGGTTGCATGACCATTGCCCTAGTATTAGGCTCACCAAGCTTGGAAGGGAATACATGTACAAATACACCGTGACCATCGGGTATTTGTACCCTTCCAATTGTTAGGGTTGGCTTTGATTGTGTTTCAACCCTAGCTTGAGAAATCCACCACACCCAATCCGATCATAGGAGGATTTGGGCGGAAGCAATTCTGTATTCCAATACTCGTACCGGATTAGGAACCAACACCGTGACCATCGGGTTGGTCTAATTTAGGGTTTCTCGGTCCAAACCATCAACGTGCATGCTAGTTAGGGTATCCTTAGCACTTTAGTAACCCCCGAGGGAATCCTTGTCCGTGACCATTTCCTAGCCTTGATTTTCCTCCGTATTTGTATTTACTATTTGCATGCTTTTTACATCCGTACATTATTTGTAGTTGTCTCTATCAAGTAATTGCTTAGGTTGGCCAACATTGTGATAAGGAAGTAAGAATAGATTCTCGGGCCCTTGGGAATACGACCCCCTCGTGCTCGAGCGAGGGGTATTACTTGGCGACCCCGTGCACTTGCGGGTGACCGAACACAATCATCATGCTTCCTAGCATTTTATAAACATTGATACATAGAGTTCTCATGCATACCAAGCAATCAAATACACCAAACAAGGTTTACAAACAAGTCCCAAATACATAAAACTAATCAAGACAACATTCTACACAAGTTCACCCCCAAGGTTCACCTATATCCGGTGACCTTGGGGTTTAGTTGCTCATGAATACAAAATACTCAAGAAAATACATGGAAACAACCAAATAATACAAAGAAAACACTCCCTCAAAAGATAGGGGCCGAATGACGCTTCCAAAGATGCCACCCAAAGAGTGGCTTCCCTTATTGTTCTTCCCCTCAAATGCGGACCAAGGAGGTGGATTTCGTCGTATGTCGCTCTCCTCGTCGTTCTCTCCCCGGAAATGGCCTCCAACGGCTGCTCCTAGCCCAGAATTGAAGGTGGTGACAAGTAGAACAAAAGCTAGGGCTTCCTCCCACGGTGAAAATGAGAACAAAACCCTTAAAAAGTCATTTTGGGGATGCCATGCGGCCTGGCATACTGATTGCTTCCCCGCAAGTGTACGGGATCGCCAAGTAATACCTCGCACAAAAGCACGAGGATCGTATTCCACGGGGCTAAGGAGCCACTCTTAATCCTCCATCGCCTATTATCTAACCTAACCACACAAGCATGGATGTATGTTCTACTGAAGCAAAGAAATAAATACGATATAATTAAATAGAATTGAAAGCATACAATGTGGTTGCAAGTGCTACAATGAAGAGTAAAGGCCTATGGATGTGGATCCCCTTGAGGGGTCATCATGATACATGGATGAAGGATAAAAGGTAGCTTGGTTGATTTAGACCGAAGGATCTCAAGATTAGATCAACCCCAATTTCTCGGCGATTGAACCCTAATCCCATACGGATATTGGTTGGAATCTCTTCCTAACCAACATCCCTACGATTGCATTAAGTACAAGGAGATCCCAAAATAAGGATACACTAAACCCTAGTCTATCCTTATAGCTCAGAGGGCTATCGACACCCAATTTCTCGGTGTACCGATACAAGTAACCCCTTTTAGTTCATTAATGACCTAAAACACGTGAGTAGGTCACATCTATGTGTATAATTCAAGAAAGAACTACGGATCTCTCCATATGGTAGTTCTAGACATGAAGCACAATGAACTAAATCTTAAACCAAACCAAGCTTGCAATTAAGTAAAGATCATCCAAAATACATGATAAACCCCCCCAAGGTTCACCAACATCCGGTGGCCTTGGGGGTCTAGTGTGCCATCAAGCAAGTAACAACAAAAATACAAAGTAAATCACTTAAAAAGCTCATAAATGACACTCCCTAGATGAAATGATGAAGGAGGAGATGGAGGTCCGGCCGAATGACGCTTTCCCCCGTCCAAGAGATGCCGAATGACGCTTCCCTTGTCTTGGATCCTTGCCTCCTTGATGGTGAAGCTTCTCCCCTTCAAAATGATGTTCTTGCCTCCTTCCTTGGCTCCAAATTGTCGTCCTCTCAAGATTTCTTCGTTTCTTTTCTTTTAGATGCCGGCCAAGAAGTCCCCTTTGTGTGCCCTAAAAACCTCTATAAATACTCCCGCAGGATCCCGGGGTGGATAGATGCATCCCGGGGTGGATAGATAGGCAAAAATAGGGCAAAACCCTGTCTCACGTGGGGGTTCATCCCGGGGTGGATAGAAGCATCCCGGGGTGGATAGAAGTATCCCGGGGTGGATAGGGGGCCGTGAGAGCTAGTTGAAAATTACTGTCTTTTGATGCTCACGGCCCCTTATACGGCCCCGTATGCTGCAGTACTCCAGCACCCAGATTCTTCATCCTTTTTCGCCCAAATCGTATTATCATTTTCCTCATGGCTCCTCCATGCCCTACAACATAAATAATGCTCAATTAAGCATAAAACGGGCATCCATTCATATAAAAATACATGCTAAGTGAACAAAATATGTATGTTAAAACACATACATTTAGACACTTATCACATACGGTCAGCATAAGGGCACTGTAGCAATCGAATTTTGTGTATGTTGCTGCAGTTGAGTGCTACAGTAAAAAAATTTCTACAGGGCTATATGCAGCGAGTTATGCGCCCGTATGATTGCCCGCATGGACCTCCAGACTTAGCCGTTTCTCCAAGTTCTCGTGCTATAGTGCTGCTACAATACTGTTACAGTGCCGGGCTCAAAAGTGGTCTTTTCCTGCCAATTTCTTCGAAAAATCTCATTGACGAGCTCCCCACGGTAACTTTTGTGCCTGTAACACCAAATAAACCAATTTAGACCGAAAACGGGCATCCACACATATAAAAATACTCGATTAATACGCGAATATACATAAATAATATGTACAGTTAGGCATTTATCAAACATCCCCACACCTAAGCGTGTGCTTGTCCCCAAGCAAACAAACATGAAGAACAGGGGCAAGAAGATAAACGACTAACTGTATGATCTCAAGCTCGATAGTAGAGAACCCCCACAAGCACAGATAGAAGGACAAACAGATAATGAGTTGCTCTATTGGAAACCGGGTAAAGATAGTCGTGTTCCATCTAAAGTGCACTAGTGAGTGTGTGCTGACTTCCAACTTCAACCTCTCTACCATGGATCACCCAAAGGTGTCCAATCACTCCACATACAATGACATCGGCATTAGTATGTTAAAGACACCCTCAATACCCAATTAAGAGTCCTCGGGGTCCTTAATAAAACTTTGGCTCTCAAGTGGCTGTGCAACAGGCTCCAAGGGATATAAACAAGATACTTTATTCTTTACTTACATATATACATTTTTTTTTAGTCCGACTAACTTAGACTGCACAAAAATCTTTCAGACGGATGCACATAGTGGCCAAGCACAAGAGGCACCCATCCTACTTGATTACAGTCCACATAGACGCATTCATGCTGTACTGGCAGAGGAATACTATCATAGACTCATTTTTTTTAATGTATCTCGTATCCCACAACATAAAACCTGTTAAACAATCTCACTTGAGGCCAAAGAAAACAACAAAGGACCACAAAAGCTCTTAACAAGGCATTGAAAGTAGACATTAACACTTTAATGCCAAAACATTGTAATGGGTTAGTTGGAGTGTATAAGGTGGAAGTAAATGTGCAAAATTCTGTCAGTGCACTAGAGATAAAGTAGGACACAATTTAGGCACAAGAATGAGATACAACTCATAACTGTCAATCCTTCATGCTAGGAAGTTCTAAACTAAGTGTCATTGCTATCATAGGTAAAACATGCATGCAATAAGGGCAAAGCACTCCATCCCCACACCTAAAATCGTACATTGTCCCTAATGTACATAAATCAGCAGAATAGGGTGATAGGTATGCAATAAATATAAGGAGATAGAGCAGAGAGACTTCCCCAATTAGTTGATGCAGTGAATCCGAGGTGAATGCAGATAGGGGCAACTCACTAGAGCCCAGGAGTGCAAAGCATCCTCAATGATCATTCCTGAAAACAACAGGAAATGCATCACAACTTGAAAAATAAATGAGGAGAAGCGAATAGACAAAAACCACAACAAGATAAAAAATAGTTTAGTAGGGCCGAAACCCTAACTAACTAAGTAGTACAACATACATCAAAATAAGTCTAGGTGCATACAAGCTGACAGGCTCCCCGAAAGTGCACGGGTTTGTCGAAGTAATAAAAGTTACCCCGGTGAGAGGGTAGTCGAATCCACAGGGAATAGGGAGTTAGAATACGAGATTTCACTATTAAAACTATGCGAAGTATGGAAAAGTAGTAATCGATTTGTGTGTGAATTGCGAGAACAATTATACTAAAGACAGAAAATTAAATAGAGAAAGGTGAAAGATTAGAAATCGCAAGAAAAGAGATTAAAGAGGATTTAACAATTAATGAAGTGGGGTATCCGGACAAGTTATCTCTAGGATCTATGCTTCTAGTGCAAGACTATGCTATTATACCTTCCTATTGATGCTAATTAAGTTGAGGAAATCCTTAGACTCACGGTCCCAAACCTAAGGTCAACCGTGACTAACCCCAACACTATGCCCCGGTATTAGGATTCACAACAACCCTTCACTCTATCGCTCGCACGATTAAGTCCCAGGGGAGTACATCTACCTAAACCTCACACTACATGGGATTGCATTAAGTTTTAGGGACTCCTAGTGATTAAACCTATTCCTATGTGTAGTTCTAACCCTTTGGTCCAGGAGGAAGAACCCTAGTCTAGATTAAGCCCCAGTGCATAGGATTCACTTTAACCCTTCACTCTGTTACTCGCGTAACTAAGCCCCAGGGGAGTTTATCTACCTAGCACTTCACTCTATCATGACCGCTATTAAATCAAGGAAACGGAGGTAGGGAGAAATCACACCGGAGGGGAAAGGGGTACATTGCTACCTCACAACTCTCCCTTTCAACCCTCTTCAATCTTAAAGAGTCTAATCCTATAGGAGTTGTCACACCTCCAAAGGAAAACCTAGATTGCTCTCAACCCTAGTGTCACATCTAAGGGAAAACAATAGCAAGATAAAATTAAGATCGAAACTCAATTCTTATTCATCAATAATGGAAAAGCATAATAACAATGTCAAAGAAACATAATAACCCAAGAGTTTTACAAGTCCGAATACCCACAAGGGGTTTAGCTCCTCATGGAGCTATACATGTTCATCAATGTATATAATAAAACAAGAAGTAAAGACATAGATGAAAAACCCCCTTGCGTATGGTGTGGCCGTGGTCTTGTGCGGCCGCCGGACGTCGACGACGATGCCGATGACGCGCTCCAAACCTCCACGAAGTTCTCCCCAAAACCCTAACCGCCCTCTCCAAAGTTAAGGAGAAAATTAGGTCAAAGATTGTCTCAAAAAGTCTCCAAATCGGGCTTTTATAATGTGGAGTCGCGGCTTTAAATTTGCTGAAATCGGGGTTTCACACGGCCGTGTGGAATTTCCACACGCCCGTGTGAAAATTCTAGAAAACTGATTTTCGGCCGACTGTGAACAGTAACTTGCTACAATGCTGCTACAGTATTGTGCCGAAACACTCCCGAATTCATCGTTCTTCATCGAGGCCGTTGAATTGGGTACATAATCAACGGTAGATCGTGTCGATTGCTTCAAATCGCCTAATTGGTGAAGTTCTCCTTGTTGGCATGAGTTAGACTTATTGTGAATGTGACTGCCTTTGTGCCCCTCCAAAGCAGGTTGGCACACACCCACAAGTCTATGCTCACGCCTTACTCCTTGCTTAGTCCGAAAATCTTCCCAACAACGCTAAACACGACATAACTTCGTTCCTTTCCTTCATTTTATTTTCACAACCCTACAATGCACAAAAGTAAACAATTGCACACTTTTTAGTGATAAAATCTGATTAAATTAATGCTCATTGCAAGATAATAACACTTCGCATTACTATAACACGAGCACTTATCACAAACAAAATATAAAAAACATGAAAGAAAAATAAAGACTGAAAGTCGGTGTCATGAGTCTAATGATCTGGTGGAGGTGGTGACGCCATGCGCTTGGTCGTGGCGGATGAAGTGCCGGCAGATGAAGATGAGCTGCGCAGGAATGTGAGGATCTCAACAACGCTGCTCTCAATGCGGCTCTGTCCCCTCTTGAGCGTCTGCAACTGCTACTGGACCTCGAGGCGAAACTCCGCGAACCTAGCCTCGAAAGAAGATGTATTGGCTCCAGTGTCAGGCTAAGGCTCGAGGGTAGACTCCGACTCAGAATTAGATCCTGCCTCTAAATTGCACGAGGTCACAGGGTCCCGTGACGTTCCTCCTGCCGGCCATTTAAGCCGATATGTGGTCCCTGATCTCGTGACTAACCCCATTGAAGGTAAGGTCGGCAATCCAAGTGGTGCAATAGACCCCACAACTTGCATGCCCCAGGTGAGCTCAATCAAACCAAGGCCTCTGATCAAACATGTAATGTATGGGCTAGCAAATATCATCCTGAGATGAATCGAGGTCCCTTGATGGGCAAGAAGCTCAGTAAAAAGGTAACCCAGGTGAATGGGGTAGCACTTAACAATGCTATACAGCATAAGCAAATCGGTACATGTAACTACCCTGGTAGAATCAGATCGACCGCCCACACTTCTAGATAACAAAGCCTGAATGTATCTGTGAGCTGGATTCAACATCGTGGAAGCCTTCTTTGATGACGTGCAAGCAATGGACTTCAAGAAGGATTTATGGGTGACTGGGCGCGGGAAATCTCGGGGTAAATTCTTGAACTTAGAAGTCTGGATGTCCTCATTGTTGTAGAGCCCAAGATAAACACCCAACTGGTCTTGAAAAATCCTGTGCTTCTTTCCAAATGCCCTAAAGGATAGATGGCTGGTTTGTCGGGTGAAGGGGTGGTGATTGGTCACCTCAATCGAACTTAGTACCTCCAATGTTATTTCCTTGTAGGTGGGTTCTTCGATCTCAAAAACATTATCCCAACCACCTTGCGAGATGTATCCGCTGACGGTACAATCTAGACCCAACATCCTCAAAGCTTCCCAATCAATTTTTCGGACCACACCAAAACTTTTTCTCGACAATAGGGCGAAACGCGTCTTGTGGGCATCATTAGTGAATCTTGGCTCGTAGACGTCCGGTGGAGAGCTCCTCCGGGCTCGCTTTGAAGCTACATGCTTGGTCAACATCCCTACAAGACCATACACGCACCATTAAATCAAAAACATATGAAAAGAATGCTCAATGAGGTTAATGGGCTGAAATCTAAGTATTGCTACAGTAAATTCGGGGAAATTTGGCAAGGGTCTCTCCTTGTAAAAGTAGCAAACCAAGTTTACAAAGCTTTAGAATCAAGGAAAACATTCACAAGACACATTCACAACAATTTCCCCAAGAATTTCAGCCCAAAAGAACAAAGAAAACCCCTAGAAATGGAGAGTTAG
The DNA here is from genome assembly GCA_020875875.1 of Dioscorea alata. Classification (NCBI taxonomy): domain Eukaryota; kingdom Viridiplantae; phylum Streptophyta; class Magnoliopsida; order Dioscoreales; family Dioscoreaceae; genus Dioscorea; species Dioscorea alata. The sequence continues at coordinate 12,427,519 of CM037025.1, read as the reverse complement.
AGAATTTACCTCAAACTAGGGCACCAAAGTGAAGATGAAGTGAAAATTGACCAAAAACTCAATAAAACCTCGAAGATCTTCCAAAATTTGTTTTATAGGATGAGGAGAGCTTTCTAGTGCAAGAAAAATGAAGAAAAATGGTGGAGAAATGGAGACGTGAGGAGAAGAAGAAGATGAGGAAATGAGTGAATAGTGAAAACATGGAGTGAAGAGAAGGGTTTAGGCACTCGGCCAACCATGCGGCCATCCATGCGCCCGCATGGATGGCCGCATGACTCTCGGGATGTGCATCACGAGCACGAAAAGAGCTTGAATTTTCCCTGATTCTCAAAAACTAAGCGGTTTACTGATAAACGCCTAAACATACGTATTTTCCATGTATTCGGGTGTATGTATTACGTATTTTTCTATGAGTTGACGCCTGTTTTTGGTCTGAATTGGTTTCTTTCGTGTTACAGGTACTGATGTGACCCCTTCGAGCTCGTTGATAGAATTTGAGAAGAAATCGGCGACGAAAACACTATTTCTGAGCGGGGGGTAATGTAGCGACTACTATAGCATATACTGTAGCACGAACCCTTTGGCGAAATGGCTAAGTCTGGAGGTTCATGCGGACTGTCATGCGGGCACTGCAGAGGATGCATACGGCACTGTAGCAGTGCTACTGTAGTAGCACTGTAGCAACTTACGCGATTTCGGGATTTTCTCGGGAATTTTCTCTCCCCGCATGCGGGGCCGCATAGGGGGCTGCATAACCCACTGGAAAAGGTTTTTAAGGGTTTGGAGTTCATTTGGAGGGGAGGAGGCTAGGTCTTGAGAGAAGCTACACTTCACCATCTTCTTTGGGAGCTTGAGGCCGGCTTTTGGAGGCATTTCTTGAGGAGAGGACGACGGGGAGAGCACGAGACGACGAATCCACGCCTTCGATTTGCATTTGAGAGGAAGTTTGACAAAGGAAGCCACTCCTTTGGTGGCGTCTTTGGAAGCGTCATTCGGCCTTGATCTTTTTAGGGGGTGTTTTCATTATGCTTTCGGTTGTTTTTATGTACTTGCTCGCTTACTTTGTGATCATGAACAACTAACCCCAAGGTCATCGGATGTAGGTGAACCTTGGGGGTGAACTTGTGTAGTTTGGATGCTACTTTCTAGTTTATGTACTTGGTTTGGTTTGTGATCCTTGTTTGGTGGTTCTTGAATGCCTTGATATGTATGAGAACTCTATATGTCAATTCCTAGACAATGCTAGGTTGCATGACCATTGCCCTAGTATTAGGCTCACCAAGCTTGGAAGGGAATACATGTACGAATACGCCGTGACCATCGGGTATTTGTACCCCTCCAATTGTTAGGGTTGTCCTTGATTGTGTTTCAACCCTAGCTTGGGAAAATCCACTAAACCCTTTGCAATCGTACAAGGATTTGGGCGGAAGCAATTCCGTATTCCAATACTTGTATTGGATTAGGGACCAACGCCGTGACCATCGGGTTGGTCTAATCTAGGGTTTCCCGGTCCAAACCACCCACGTGCATGCTAGTTAGGGCATCCTTAGTACTTTAGTAGCCTCCGAGGGAATCCTCATCCATGGCTATTCCCTCACCTTGATTTTTCCCCTCCGTATTTATACTTGCTATTTGCATGCTCTTTGTTTTAGTAGGTTTTTGGTAGTTCTTCTTCCAAGTGATTGATTAGGTCAAACAACATTGTGATAAGGAAGTAAGAATAGCTTCTCGGGCCCTTGGGGATACGACCTCCTCGTGTTCGCGCGAGGGGTATTACTTGGCGACCCCGTGCACTTGCGGGTGAGCGATTCAAGCACGTTTCACCATTTACCTCCTCAGGTGACATTGTTGCGATCTTGACTTCTTTTCTTAGCTTTTTCTTCGTCTTTCTCCACAACTTCTTCATGGTTTTTGATAAGTGCTCGTGTTATAGTAACGCGAAGCGTTATTATCTTACAATGAACATATCTTTTATCAGATTTTGTCACTAAAAAGTGTACATTTGTGTATTCTTGTGCATTGTAGGTTTGTGGAGCTAATTTGGAGAAGAAGAACGAAGTTAGATCGTATTCGCCGTTGTTGGGAGGTTTTCGGACCAAGCAAGGAAGAAGGCATGAGCTTAGACTTGTGAGTGTGTGGCAACCTCCTTTGGAAGGGCACAAAGGCAGTCACATTACCAATAAGTCTAACTCGTGTTACTTATGAGAACTTCACCAAGAAGGAGACTTGAAGCAATCAGCATGATCTACCATTGATTGTGTGCCCAATTCAATGGCCTCAATGAAGAACGACGGATTTGGGAGCATTTCGGTGAGTTACTGTAGCAACAATGTAGCTTGTTACTATAGCAAAAACCCTGTAGCAAGCTACTGTTCATTTTCGGCCGAATTTCATAATTCCAGAGAATTCACACGGCCGTGTGTTAATTAACACACGGCCATGTGAATTAATTTGTTCAGCAGACAGAAACTTCACACGTCCATGTGTTAATTCCACACGATTGTGTGAAGTCCCGATAAGACCAAATTTAAAGCCGCACTCAGCCTTATAAAAGCCCAATTTTGGAGACTTTGAAAATATCTTTTGACCTATCTTTCTCCCCAACTTCTGGAGAGTGTGGTTAGGGTTTCGGAGAGGACTTTGTGGAGGATTGGTGCGCGTCATCGGCATCGACATCGACGTTCGACGGCCGCACATGACCACGGCCACACCATACGCAGGGGGGTTTTCATCAATGCTTTTGTTTTACACATTCTTTTATATTTTGACGAACATGTATAGCTCCATGAGGAGCTAACCCCCTCGTCGGTATTCGGACTTATAAACCCTAGGATTATTATGTTTCTATGACATTGTTATTATTCTTTTCCATTATTGATGAATAAATTTGAGTTTCAATTTTAATTCTCCTTTGCTATTGTTTTCTCTTAGCCGTGACACTAAGGATTGAGAACGATCTAGGTTATCCTTTGGAGGGGTGACAACTCCTATAGGATTAGACTACTTAAGATTGAAGAAGGTTGACAGGGAGAGTTGTGAGGTAGCGATGTATCCCCTTTCCCTTTCGGTGTGATTTCTCCCTACCTCCATTTCCTTGATTTATTAGCGGTTGAGATAGAGTGAAGTGCTAGGTAGATAAACTCCCCTGGGGCTTAGTTGCGCAAGCAACAGAGTGAAGGGTTGACGTGAATCCTATGCACTGGGGCTTAATTTAGACTAGGGTTCTTTCACCTGGACCAAAGGGGTAGAACTATACATAGGAACAGGTTTTATCACTAGGAATCCCTAAAGCGTAAGGCAATCCCACGTAGTGTTAGGTTTAGGTAGAAATACTCCCCTGGTGCTTAGTTGCGTGAGCGACAGAGTGAAGGGTTGATGTGAATCCTAATGCCGGGACATAGTGTTGGGGTTAGTCACGGTTGACCTTAGATTTGGGACTGTGTGTTTAAGGATATCCTCGACTCAATTAATATCAATAGGAAAGTATAATAGCATAGTCTTGCACTAGAAGCATAAGTCCTAGAGGTAACTTGTCCGGGTACCCCATTCTCATTCATTGCTAGTCTTTCTCTTCTACTTTTACTTGCACTTTCCTGTCTTTAATCTCTCTATTTACTTTCTTGTCTTTTATTTTAATTGATTCCATTATTCTCTCAACAAACCGACTATCACTTTTCGTACACCGCATAAGTAAATAACGAATTCTTGTGTTCTAAATCCCTATTCCCTGTGGATTCAACTACCCACTCTCCAGGATAATTTTATTACTTCGACAAACCCCGTGCACTTGTGGGATACACGCAAGGGGTCGTGTCATGTTTTTGGCGCCGTTGCCGGGGAATAGGCGTATTTTTAATACTTGTTTTTGCTACTTTAGTTATTCACTTCGTATTTTATTTCACACTTTCTTTATCTATCATTGTTCTTATTTTTCTTTCCTTTGTGTTAGCTTCAGGTTATGACCCGCGGGAACCCCTCGATTCTTATTGAAGGAGACCCGGACATTGGTAGAAGAACACACCATAAAGGAAAAAAGCCTGTGGAAGAATAATCCAAGCAAGCCAGTATAGATTTAGAAAGGTCAGAAGCAATGGCAGAACAAAACGAACAACAAACGACGTTGTCCGACTTTGCTAGACCTGTGGTAATGGGGACTCAATCAAGCATTGTGAGGCCCCCAATCACAACGAATAACTTTGAGTTGAAGCGTCGTTCATTCAAATGTTACAACAGTCCGCACAGTTAAATGGGTTGGCCGATGAAGATCCTAACAACCATCTTGATAACTTTTTGAAGTGTGCGACATGTTGAAGATCAATGGAGCAACGGACGACGCAATTAGGTTGAGAGTCTTCCCATTTTCATTGAAGGGAAAAGCAAGACATTGGCTACATTCATTACCGAGAGCATCTATTACTACATGGGAGGAGATGGCCGAGGCGTTCTTGGCTAGGTACTTCCCTTCAGGAAAATCAGCGAGGCTCCGGAATGAGATCTTATCCTTCATGCAGTTGGAATTGGAGTCTCTATTCGAGACATGGGATAGGTTCAAAGAGCTCCTTCGTAAGTGCCCGCAACATGGATTCCCCGAGTGGATGATCATCCATACCTTCTACAACGGGTTGAATCCAAGTACCAAGCAACTTCTAGATGCGGCGGCAGGAGGGACTCTAGGAAGCAAGACTCTCGGTGAAGCCCGGCACCTTATAGAAGAGATGGCTATGTGATATGAATCGATCCGCAAGCGCACGGGTCGCCAAGTAATACCCCTCACGCACGCACGAGGGGGTCGTATTCCCTGGGGTCCCAAGAGCTGCTATTACTCCCCTCTAGATGACACTGTCTAGTCTACCAAATATAGATTGAAACAAGATAAGAGAAATAACAAAAGAGAAAACTATAAACAAGTGGACTAAGGCACACCACACAAGCACATTAAGGAAATAATTAGCAATAAAAGTGTGAGGTCCCCGGGCGAGGATCCCCTCGGGACTACTAAAGCTAGAAGGATGCTAGAGTAATGAAGGTAATGCTGGTTAGGCCAAGAGACGTCCAAAAGTAGGTCACCCCGATGGTCACGGTGATAACCCCTAATCCGGTAAGAGTATTGGAATACGGAATCTCTTCCACCCAAATCCTCCTACGATCGCATTACGCTTAGGGAAATCTCTAATTAGGGTCAAACTCAATATCTAGGTTCTTCCCCAACGGGTGGAGGGGTACAAATACCCGATGGTCACGGCGTATTCGTACATGTATCCCTTCTAAGCCAAGTGTGTCTAGTACGAGGGCGATGGTCACGCAACAAAGTACAACCTAGAATTCAAACCACAGAGTTCTCATGCAATTTGATACAATAAAGAACACAAAGCTTAGACCACAACCAAACCATATATCAAAAATATACTCAAAACATACAAACAAGCAAGTTCATCCCAAGGTTCACCGGATGCCCGGTGACCTTGGGAGTCTAGTTCATCATCAACAAAGGAGAATGTATACAAAACAAGAAATACAAGATGAAGCTCATAACAACTACCCTCGAATGAAGACTAGAAGGTGGTGATGAGAACTTGTCGGATCCGTGCCGACAAGCTCCTAGATGCTCTCCCTCGAGTATGATCTCCTTCTCCCCTTGATTTGCTCCTCAAAAATGCCTTCTCCCGCAGCCTTGATGTCCTAGGTGATGATGGAGGAGAAGAGGTGGCCAAAGACCCAAAGAAAAGTGCCCTAATCCCCTTTAAAAAACAACTTTCGAGATGCTATGTGGCCTCCTATAAGGCCCAGCATGCGGGGATAGAAAGTTTCCGAGAAATCCCAAAAATCGTGTAAGTTACTACAGTGCCACTACAGCAAATTGCTGTGGCAAATTGCTACAGTACCGTATGCGGCCTCTGCAGTGCCCGCATGGTAGCCCGCATGAACCTCCAGACTTAGCCGTTTCGCCAAAGTTTTCGTGCTACAGTTGTTGCTACAGTGCATAGAGACCAATCCGAGAGAGTAATTACATTTCGCAATCACACCGCCTCCCTACATAACTTGGAGAATCAAGTGGGACAAATTACAAAGACATTAGCGGAAAGACCTCAAGGTAGTTTGCCTAGTAACATAGAGACCAATCCGAGAGAGTAATTAAAGGCAATTACCTTGAGGAGTGGAAAAGAGGTCAAGAGGAATCTCCCTCTAGAGAAGACACAAGAGACACTAGAGGTCGTGGAGATAGAGAAAAGGACGACAAAGGAGAAAGAGGTGGCATCCCCACCTTACAAGCCAAGGATCCCCTATCCTTCACGATTGAAGAATGACCAAGAGAACGAACAATACAAGAAATTTCTGGGAATTTTCAAGCAGTTGCACATCAACATACCATTCGCGGAAGCATTGGCTCAAATGCCCAAGTACGCGAAGTTCTTGAAGGACTTCTTGACCAACAAGAGGAAATTAGAGGAGAGTGCATCTGTGATCCTTGATGCCAATTGCTCGGCCGTATTACAAAAGGACATGCCGAGCAAGAGAAAAGATCCCGGGAGTTTCATAATACCATGCAACATTGGCAACTTGGGTGAAGAGATGGCATTGGCCGACTCGGGGGCAAGCATCAATGTTATGCCCTTTACGTTCTTCCAAAAGCTAGGCTTGGGCGAGCCTAGACCTACTCAGATGACACTTCAACTCGCGGACCGATCGGTGAGGCATCCAAGAGGAATTGTGGAAGACGTGTTGGTGAAAGTCGACAAATACATATTTCCTGTTGACTTCGTGGTGTTAGATGTCAATGAGGATATCGAGGTTCCATTGATCCTTGGAAGGCCGTTCTTGCGCACTTCTAAGGCCTTGATTGACATGGACGGCGGGGAGCTCACATTGCGAGTAGGAGAAGACAAGTTTACATACCGCCTCGCCAAAGCCATGAGACACTTTCTCGACTTTGATGATACTTTATATTTTTTGACACCACCGATGAACTAATTGATGATTATGTGCAGGAAATGTTAAACCCGGATCTATATGAAAGGTGGCCGGACCAAGACGTGGAGATTGAAGAAGAAGTACTCTCCCTTGGTCTAGTCAAGAATGACTTCAAGCAAGAAACGGAGCATATGAAGAAGATGCTTAGGAGGATGAAGAGGTCGAAAAGACGCCACAAAAACAACCCCAACAAAAAGGGGGATGAGCATTCAAGGAATAAGGGTGTTTCACCCTTTTGTGCTAACAAATTCGACAACTCCCCCTCTACTCTACAAAGGTTATGTAATGCGTGCTTTCAGGTTGTATGGAAGAGGGCAATCTCCATTCATGAACCTCCGTAAGGTAAGACAGGTACGTCAAGCTAAGTGACGTTAAACAAGGGCTTCTTGGGAGGCAACCCAAGGTTTTTACAGTTTTTCTAGGATCTACTCTAGTTTAGTGTAATTTTGGATGAATAAAAGTCTTAGTATTGGTGTCCTAAACTTTTAATGCTTAAACTGCGATTTTATTGTGGATTGTTGATGATTTCGTGTGCCTAAATGACAATTGATGAAGTTTGACTCGGTTGAGCATGTTTTCCATAGTATCTGGTCGTGTTTTGATAGTTTTTATAGGCTCTAAGTATCATATTTTTGTTTCTTAATTTTTCCATGAGTTTGTGAATTTTTCTAAGTAAACCAAAGAATGTACACGGCCGTGTGGAATTAACACACGGCCGTGTGATACCAATTAGGGCTCAACCAGAGAATGCACAGGGGAGTGACCTTGCCCTTGTGAAGAACCTCAGAAGGGGCACACGGGCGTGTGGAATTAACACACGCCTGTGTGAAATCCTGCAGAACTAAGCTCTCGATCAAGAGAATCCACAGGGGCGTGTGGGTGCCCCTGTGAGAAACCTTGCATTACGGCACACGGCCATGTGGAATATCCACACAGCCGTGGAAAAACTCTTCAAACACCCCTAATTTTCCCGAGAATTCATAGGGGCATGTGGCTGCCCCTGTGGGAGGGCTTGTGAAAGGCACACGGCCGTGTGGAGTTTTCACATGGCCGTGTGGAATACTTAGACGATTCTCGGGATGAACCAGAGAAGTCACAGGGGCGTGTGAGGTGCCCCTGTGACCAGCCTTTTGTTCTTGGCTAGGTTGGGCACACGGCCGTGTGGAATTAACACACGGCCGTGTGAATATTTTTAGAGACCTTCTGTGTTTTCCTGTGAATCCACAGGGGCGTGTACCAGCCCCTGTGGAGTCTCCTGTGAAGGCACAAGGCCTTGTGGATGTCTCACACGGCCGTGTGAGGTAGTTTAGAGAGTGACCAAAGTACACACAGGGGCGTGGGTTGGCCCCTGTGAACCCTAATTTCAGAGGCACAAGGCCGTGTGATATTACTACACGGCCGTGTGAATTCCCAGAATTTCAAAAGTCGCATGTTTTCTTATAGATTTCACTAGTGCCTCTTCATTCTTCCACTCTAAACACTCTCCGACTCTCTCTATTGCTCTCCCGACCTTCTCCTCGTATTTTTGAAGGATTTCGACAAGTTTTCTGGCCGAATTTTAAGCTTTTCATATTCACACCGTCAGTAAGAACATCAATCCCTTTTTCTTCATCAAAACATGATTCGATTCATTCTTTTCAATTGTTTCATTTATTTCGAGTGATTATAATGCATATAAACATATTTACAATGAAACTAGAGTGAATTGTGATGTAAATTTGAAATTTTAAGATCCACGGCCGTGAGGGTTGATAAGTGCCTAAATACATCATGTTTTAGCAATGATATTCTTGTACTTTCGTGCAACTTGTATGTGTTTTGATGACATTTTGCGCACTTGATGCTTTTATTTTTGTTTCAGGGTTTTGAGGACCAAGTGCGTGAGATTAAACAGTATTCGTGTCATTTCAGGGATGATTGAAGAAGAAACGAAGAGTTGAAGCACCCCGGAAGCCGACGCGCCGCACACGGGCTGATTTTTCTCGGCCTTGTGCGGCCACTATGCGGACCGCACAGTCGCCGCAGGCTCCAGCCAGAAGGCTGTGCGGCCTGTGAGCAGGGCCGCACACTGGCCGTACAGCACAGCCAGAAGGCTGTGCAGCTTGTGTGCAGCCCCGCACACTGGCCGCACAGCACAGCCAGAAGGCTGTGCGGTCACTGCGTAGCCCCGCGCAGTGCCCGCACACCTTCGAGCTATATATGGGCTCTTTCAGGGTTTCTTTGGGGGATCTGGTTCTCTATCCGGCCTCCACTCCACCACTCACCACTCTCATCATCTTTGGAAGTATTTGGAGGAATTCTTGGGCAGATTTGAAGGAGAGAAGAAGGGGAAGACGTGGAGAAGCTTCATAGGGCTCGCCGGCGCGGATCCGACGAGCTACACCATCAATCCTAGTCGACATCTTTGAGGGAGTTTTAATTGTTCTTATTTGATGAATCCTTTGTATGACGAGCTCCTTAGCTTTGTGATGTCGAACTAAACCTCCCAAGGCCACCGGGCTCCCTGTGAACCTTGGGAGGAGACTTTGTATGAATGACCTTGTATTGATTTGAATGAATGCGTTGGTTTGATTGTTTGTTTTTAATTCATCAACATGTTGTTCATTCTACATCGGATGGATTCCGTAGAATTGATTGTGAATGATACTTGTTTGGCGGGATACTAGCATGTATTAGGTCAGTTGATGAGTTAAAGAGGGATACATGTATTAACACACCGGAGGTCCCGTGTGTTAATAGCCTTCCGCGCGTTTAGGGTTAATTTAGCCGAGAGTGTCCATTAGATTAACCCTAATCAAGACTCCTTGTTCTCATTGACATCGTAGGGGTATTTTCTGGATAGGAAAACCCGTACTGGATTAGGACTACACTACGGAGGTTCCGGGGTAGTCGACATCCGAGTCTAGCGCACCAAAACCTTGCCGACCTTATTTTTATAGTTATCATGGTCTTTCTTATTCAGTCTCCTCCCGGGGGAATCCTCGCCCGAGGCCTTCCTTAATTATCGGCTTCTTCATCTCTATCTTTATTTCGGATTGAGTTCCATTTTATTTGCATTTCTTTATTTTTCTTTTTATTTAAAATTTGCATCAACCCTGTTTCGATCGATTAGAAAGTGACTCCCAAAGGGAAGTAATAGTAGATCTCAGGCCCTAGGGAATACGACCCTCCTTGTGAGGTTATTACTTGACGACCCATGCACTTGTGGCCGGGGAGTCGCGTGTTAGCTCTGTAGCTAGTCCCGCGCTCGCTCATCAAGTTTTTGGTGCTGTTGCCGGGGACCACACCGAGAATATTAGGAAAACTTTTGGATCATTGCTCTAGTCATTTCGCTTTCACATGCAATTATCCATCTTTTATTATTTTCGTTTCCATTGTTTGTATATATTCAGTAATATCTCTTTTTGTCTCTTGTTCATTTCTAGGTGCCCCATTATAACTCTTTACATCGATGGATCAACACTTGATCGAACCTGCTTCTTACTACTTAGATCAATGGAAAAGGCAATTTCTGGTTCACGATGGGGGTTCTAATTTAAGAACTATGGATCAAAATGTTTGCACTCTCAGCAACGATGAAATTTTTTCTCAATTAATGAATAAAGCTGAGTTTTTAGATTTTTCAAGAGGTGGGACTTACAACCAACAGCCGGGTACAGTTGTTGAGTACACCAGCCCTGTACAGTCTGAAGAATGTGTGTATGAGCTGAAAAGGGAATCGAAGTCTGAATCGGAAAGCTCCACAGATGAAATGGAAGAATTTGAGAGAATACAACGTGATAACATGAACAGGCTAAAGCCATCCATCGATGAACCACCAGAATTAGAATTGAAAGAATTACCCCCACACCTTGAGTATGCATTTCTTGAGGGGAATTCTAAGCTACCGGTGATAATTTCCTCTAGTTTGTCTGCAGAAAACAAGAATGAACTCTTAAAGGTGTTAAAGAAGCACAAGCAGGCTTTGGCATGGAAAATTTTAGACATCAGGGGAATAAATCCGTCATTCTGCACTCATAAAATTTTAATGGAAGACAACCACAAGCCGTCGACTCTCCCCCAAAGGAGGTTGAACCCAAATATGAAAGAAGTGGTGAAAGCTGAAGTGATCAAACTGCTAGACGTCGGCATAATCTACCCAATCTCTGATAGTGATGAAACTGCTAGACGCCGGATACTTTCAAATTCCCATAGCCCCTGAAGACCAAGAAAAAACTACTTTCACCTGTCCTTATGGTACGTTTGCTTATCGCAGGATGCCTTTCGGGTTATGTAATGCCCCTGCCACATTTCAGAGATGCATGCTTGCTATCTTCGAGGATATGGTTGAAAAAATGATGGAAGTGTTCATGGATGATTTTTCTGTATACGGGAGCTCATTTGGTTTATGTTTGAAGAACTTGGAGCGTGTTTTGGAATAATGTGAGGAAACCAACTTAATGCTGAGTTGGGAAAAATGCCACTTCATGGTAAAGGAAGGGATAGTTTTGGGGCATAAAATTTCAGGTGATGGCATTGAAGTAGACAAGGCAAAAATCTCTGCCATTGAGAAGCTCCCTCCTCCAGCATCTGTCAAGGCCATTAGGAGTTTTCTGGGGCATGCCGGATTTTAAAGGAGATTCATAAGAGATTTTTCCAAGATTGCAAAACCATTAACCAAACTACTCGAGAAGGATGTGCCATTCCATTTCACCCCGGAATGCTTGAATGCTTTTACTATTCTAAAGAATCAACTTATCCAGGCACCTATCCTTGTTGCCCCAAACTGGGAACTACCGTTCGAATTAATGTGTGATGCTAGTGACTTTGCAGTGGGAGCAGTTCTGGGGCAAAGGAAAGACAATCATTTCCATCCGATTTACTTTGCAAGCAAAACTCTCACTGGGCCTCAGGAGAACTATACTACCACTTAGAAGGAACTCCTTGCAGTGGTCTTTGCTTTCTATAAGTTCAGACCTTATTTAGTGCTTTCCAAAGTGGTGGTTTACACTGATCATTCAGTACTTCTATTTCTCCTAAGTAAGACTGATGTTAAGCCACGTTTGATCCGTTGGGTGCTTCTGCTTCAAGAATTCGACTTGGAAATCAAAGACAAGCGGGGCGCTAAAAATTTAGCTGCTGATCATCTGTCTCGATTAGAGAACAACCGCTCATCATTCACCATGGATGTCGAGATCAATGACTCCTTTCCAGGGGAACAACTTCTCCATGATCAAGTGGTTCATGAAGAAGAGCAACCCTGGTTCGCCGACATTGCTAATTATCTCGCAGCCGGCATGCTCCCAAAGTGGTTCAGTTATCAACAAAGGAAGAAATTCTTCACTGATCTTAAGCATTACATTTGGGAGGAACCCTTTTTGTTCCGCGTCTGTACCGATCAAGTGGTTAGGCGATGCGTGACTCGACAGGAAGGGATGAACATACTTATGCATTGTCATGAAGTGCCAACTGGGGGACATTACAGCACTAATCGAACAACTAAAAAAATTCTTGATGCTGGTTTCTTCTGGCCCACTATTTTTCTGGACACACAGAAGCATATTTAGTCCTGTGACCGCTGCCAAAGAGTTGGGAACATTTCATGCCGGGACGAAATGCCTCAGAATACTATTCAGGTCTGCGAAGTTTTTGATGTGTGGGGGATTGATTTTATGGGCCCATTCCCAAACTCCCGTGGTCACAAGTTTATTCTGGTCACAGTGGACTATGCGTCTCGTTGGGTGGAAGCTCAGTCGTTGCCATCTAGTGATGCTCGCGTTGTTGTGCAATTTTTGAAGAAGTTGTTCTCGAGGTTTGGGACGCCACGAACAATTATCAGTGACCGAGGAGCACATTTTTGTAATTCTCAGTTTGCAAAGATCCTGAGGAGATACGGCGTTTCCCATTACGCATCTACTGCTTATCATGCACAAACTAGTGGTCAAGCTGAAGTTTCTAACCGAGAACTCAAGCGAATTTTGGAAAAAACTGTAGTTCATCACCGCAAAGATTAGGCAGATCATCTAGATGATGCTCTTTGGGCTTACCGTACACCTTACAAGACGCCTACTGGAAGCAGTCCATATGGCTTGGTCTACGGCAAGGCTTGCCATCTCCTCGTTGAGCTTGAACACAGAGCATATTGGGCCACAAAATTTTTGAACTTTGATTTCAACCTGGTGGGGGAGAAAAGGAAATTGCAACTGGACAAACTTGAAGAATGGAGGACTCTGGCCTATGAGAACTCGAGATTATACAAAGAAAAAATGAAGCGGTTCCACGACAAAAACATAAAACAAGACAAGAAGTTTGAAGAGGGGGATCAAGTGTTGCTATACAATGCTCGACTTCGCCTATTCCCCGGGAAGCTTAAATCACGATGGTCAGGACCATACACAGTCACTAGTGTGTCGGCCCAAGGAGTAGTCGAAATCTATCACCCAGAAAGAGGTCAGTTCAAGGTTAACGGGCATCGCCTCAAGCCATATTTCGATAAGAACTCGATATCGCTCGATGCATCAAGTAAAATCTTTCCTTTTGACACACATTAACTCTAAGACACCTGGTCGTCAAGCTCATGACGCTAAACCAGCGCTCTTGGGAGGCAACCCAAATTTTTCTGTTTACATTTTCGTTTCTTTGCACCTTTCATTTTTATTATCCTAATTTGTTGATTGTTGGAGTGTGAGCTCTTTCTCATATTTTCTACTTTTTGCGTCTTGGTTGTGTGTCGTCAATTTGTCATCGTTCCGGCAAACCTCTTTATGTCTTTACGATCAGATGCATGCTTCCCTTGCCTTTATGATGCTTGTATTTTAGCTCTCATTGGGGCCTTGTGCGGTCCATGTGCGGCACCGCACATCAACCGCACAACCTTGCCAGAACCTTGTGCGGATGATGTGCGGCTCCGCACATCAACCGCACAACATGGGCAGAACCTTGTGCGGTTGATGTGCGGCCCCGCACATCAGCCGCACACTTGGTTGCGCCATCCGTCTCTTTGAGTGACAAGTGGCAAAGATGCTGCCACTTGTCCACTTCTCTTCACCCTTTTTAGCCTCCACCCGATCCATTTACCCCTCCCACTTCACAAAACCTCTCCCACTTGATGCCCTAACCTTCATCTTCCGCCTAGAAGCTCTACTCATCCTCCTTGAGCTATCTCCTCCTAATTCTTGCAAGGGTTCATGTCGACCACACGTGCGGAGGGGAAACGTGCGAGGGCGGGGGCGAGAGCGTCACCCTGATCTGCATTTCGACAATGAAACCTTTCAAGAACGCTACGGCGCCCTCCGTTCCAAACCTTTTGGTCAAACTCGTGTCATCGATTGGGAAGTACTTGAACAGTTGGGGCTTGCCGATGACATATGACAACTGGTGGGGTTTGATCATTGGCTTGCAATTCTTGATATCGATGAGCCAGTGTATCGCGAACTGACATTGGAGGTTCTTAGTACACTTGAGGTGAACCGTATATTTGCTCGTCTTCATCGCCCGGGTGGCATTACATTTCAAGTTCATGGTGAACCCCGATCCATCACCTTTTGAGATTTTGCCAATTATTTGGGGATCTACGACCGCGATTTCCTTAAGAGCATGGACTATCCTGGCCTTCCTCTCGACTTTCCTGCGCATGTCGAACCGAGATACTTTTGGCGCACCATCACACAAGCAGCTGGCCAGGACTCCAGAAAGGCGTCACTTCTCTGCAATCCGGCTCACAGATATATTCACGCATTGTTGAGCCGATCTCTGACAGGCCGAGCCGATAGCACTGTGGTATTGTGTCGAATGGATTTATTAATCATGTATAGCATGATAAACCGCTACGCCGTCAATGTAGCTTCTGTCGTGGCCGAGTGTCTTGCTCGTCATAACCAGCATCCACCTATTGGAATCATCTTCGCAGGACCTTACGTCACTCGTCTCGTGCGCGGTTTAGGTGCTAGTGGCCGCATTCGTTCTATGGAGAGAGTCAGGGGAACAGTCGCACTCGGAATTCAGGTTCTTCGAGCTATAGGCCTTGTTCGGCGCCACGGATCCACATACACCCTTGCCCCTCACGTTGAGCCTTCCTCGGATTCTGATGAAGATACCAATGCACCGGGAGCTCTGTAGGGTGCGCACTCTCAACCACGCGCTAGTCACCCTCTTACCCTCACTGAGCTACATCACGAGCTACAGGATTTGCGTGACACGCAGCTGCAGCAGGGAGAAGACATCGCCAGACTTATGCATGGACAGCAGGAACTTCTCCATGGCCAGCAGAGCCTCATCTCCCTATTGCAGCACCCCCCATCTCTGGATACCTCTGCACCTCCTGCTTCCACTGAAAACTGGGACAACTGGGATTAGAGCTCACCTTCCTTTCGTTTTCCCTTTACTGTTTTTGGCGTGCTTTTCTAGTCTAGTGGATTTGGGCCTATCCCTACCATTTTGTTGTGTTATTTTACTTTGGCTTATGAACTTATTTTACTGTTTTGCAATTTCGTATTGTGTTTTGGTTTGATAGATGCTTCTCTCGACGTCTTTTCTCCTTGCAGGTTGAACAAGACGTCCATTTATCTTCCTCTCCACTTTGCTTGTTGCCATGGTGATGGCTACCCCGAGCTTATGCCCTACAAGTTTCATTACAAATTTCTCGGGGAAGTTCACGAAACCACCCTCCTTATTTTCACTGCATTAATTTGTCTGTACTGCTGAACCATGTACATTGAGGGCAATGTACTGCTTTAAGTGGGGGGTGGGTATGCATGTCTGAGCTTTACTACTTATTTCGTAAACTTGTATGAAAATTTTTGGAAACTTTTGAATTGTTGCATGTTTGTTAAACCTAGGATGGTGTACTTGATTGTGATTATATTATAGCTCAAAACCATGATAAATGCTAAGTTTTTTTTATGACCTTGCACACTTGAGATTTTCATGTCATTCTAGGCATTTCTCGCACTATTCCCCTAGGTAAAACCCTGGATATCTAGGCGAGGGACCACAGCACCTTCGTGACCCTCTTAGCCATACTAGTGGGTTCGCACCTTGGCGTGTTAGAATGTCGTCTAATAAAGTTTTAAGGACCTTCTTCTTGTTCTTTTTTGCAATACGGTCGAAAAAAAAAACATGGACAGTGCTCCTCTGCCCTAATAGCGAAGTAACTTGGGGTTCTGGCTCCTAACCAGAGTGTTCCTCTTGCCAAAAGCTATAAGCACATGAACGCGTCTACATGAATGTGCAAAGCTCCAGGTAATGTGGATTTGCAATTCATGTTAGTCCCGAAAAAGAAAAAGAAAAAGTTAAGCAATTGTGTACAGAACAATAAATTTTGACCGGTATTTATTCGATAATAAGAGGAAGGATCCTTAGAACTCTACTAGACGTATTTCTACCACCTCAAGGCCGTATTCCACTAAGTGGCGTGAATTGCTTCATGAAGTGATCCTCGGGGTCTTGTCTACCTTGTTTGGACTACAGGGATTCGAACTAGGGGATTTGCACACACATAGCACAACACGGCCAATGAATGCGTGAATGATCTCAAGTGGTCTTTGCTTAGCATTTTGAGTTTCATTTTGGCTATGTTATCATCTCTTGCTTGAGGTTGTGTATTTAGTCACTTATCAGTATCCCTGGTTTTCATGTATGTTTGCTTGAGGACAAGCAAATGCTTAAGTGGGGGGTATTTGATAAGTGCCTAAATACATCATGTTTTAGCAATGATATTCTTGTACTTTCGTGCAACTTGTATGTGTTTTGATGACATTTTGCGCACTTGATGCATTTATTTTTGTTTCAGGGTTTTAAGGACCAAGTGCGCGAGATTAAACAGTATTCGAGTCATTTCGGGGATGATTGAAGAAGAAACGAAGAGCTGGAGCACCCCGGAAGCCGACGCGCCGCACACGGGCTGATTTTTCTCGGCCGTGTGCGGCCACTATGTGGACCGCACAGTCGCCGCAGGCTCCAGCCAGAAGGCTGTGTGGCCTGTGCGCAGGGCCGCACACTGGCCACATAGCACAGCCAGAAGGCTGTGTGGCTTGTGTGCAGCCCCGCACACTGGCCGCACAGTACAGCCAGAAGGCTGTACGGTCACTGCGCAGCCCCGCGCAGTGCCCGCACACCTTCGAGCTATATATGGGCTCTTTCAGGGTTTCTTTGGGGGATCTGGTTCTCTATCCGGCCTCCACTCCACCACCCACCACTCTCATCATCTTTGGAGGTATTTGGAGGATTTCTTGGGCAGATTTGAAGGAGAGAAGAAGGGGAAGACGTGGAGAAGCTTCATAGTGCTCGCCGGGGGGGATTCGACGAGCTACACCATCAACCCTAGTCGACATCTTTGAGGCAGTTTTTCTTGTTTTTATTCGATGAATCTTTGTATGACGAGCTCCTTAGCTTTGTGATGTCGAACTAAACCTTAAAAGGCCACCGGGCTCCCGGTGAACCTTGGGAGGAGACTTTGTATGAATGACCTTGTATTGATTTGAATGAATGTGTTGGTTTGATTGTTTGGTTTTAATTCATCAACATGTTGTTCATTCTACATCGGATGGATTCCGTAGAATTGATTGTGAATGATACTTGTTTGGTGGGATGCTAGCATGTATTAGGTCAGTTGATGAGTTTAAGAGGGATACATGTATTAACACACCGGAGGTCCCGGGTGTTAATAGCCTTCCGCGCGTTTAGGGTTAATTTAGCCGAGAGTGTGCATTAGATTAACCCTAATCAAGACTCCTTGTTCTCATTGACATCGTAGGGGTATTTTCTGGATAGGAAGACCCGTACTAGATTAGGACTACACTATGGAGGTTCCGCGGTAGTCGACATCCGAGTCTAGCGGACCAAAACCTTGCCGACCTTATTTTTATAGTTATCATGGTCTTTCTTATTCAGTCTCCTCCCAGGGGAATCCTCGCCCGAGGCCTTCCTTAATTATCGGCTTCTTCATCTCTATCTTTATTTCGGATTGAGTTCTATTTTATTTGCATTTCTTTACTTGTTCTTTTTATTTAAAATTTGCATCAACCCTGTTTCGATCGATTAGAAAGTGACTCCCAAAGGGAAGTAATAGTAGATCTCGGGCCCTAGGAAATACGACCCTCCTTGTGAGGTTATTACTTGACGACCCGTGCACTTGCGTCCGGGGAGTCGCGTGTTAGCTCTGTAGCTAGTCGCGCGCTCGCTCATCAAGGCTCTGTCTGCCAAAAGATCCACAAGGGCGTGTGGAATTAACACATGGCCGTGTGGATTTCTGCAGATTGTCCTCTTGAACTGTTTTTAACTATTTTCTTTTACAACTTTGCAGAGATGTCTTCCAGGGCAAAGAAGAAAGCAGGGAAGTGGCCCCGTGAGCCTACCCCACCCCCTGAGGAGATGGAATTTGGTTTACCGGAGCACTGGGAAAGATTTAAGAGACTTGCGAAACTCCGCTTTGGACAGACAAGTTACTTAGACTTGAGCATAGTCAGGGAGATACAAGGGGGGCAGAGCATCACAGATGAGATCGAGGAGATGCTCGCCATCGGTAGCTGGGGCCGTCTATTATCCATTCGAGAGCCACCTATCAGATCACTCACACTCGAGGTCTTATCGACCTTTGAGTTCCACCGAGGCTACGAAAGCTTTACAGATACTAGTTCCATTCAATTCCTTGCACTCGGTCGGCACTTTACCTTGAGTGTGACCCAATTTTCGATTGGGATGGGCCTCTATAACGAGGCATTCACAGAGACAGAGGAGTATGCGCTGCTACATACAGACTACCCGGGTACCCTGACCGCCCAGCGTGTATACAGTAGATTATGTGGTCAGGGACAGTACGAGCCAGGGGTGTCCAAGGCCACATGCTTGACCAAGGCTTCATACATATGCATCCATGCTATTCTAAGCCGATCAGTGAGTGGCATGGGAGACAGTACAGGGGTCCTAAGCCGCCAGGAGCTCCTATACTTACATTCAATGCTGGAGAGTGAGCTACTTCACCTGGGGCACATCTTAGCAGAGTATATTCGCCATCAGGGCCAGTATCCCATGGTCGGAGTTATCTTCACGGGCCCATACATCACCTGATTAATTATTGGGTTAGGGATCAGAGATGGGGTTCCGGTGGCCAAGAAGATCAGTACACCAGCCCCCCTTAGCCTTGAGACAATGAGACAGATGGGAATGATCCGCAGAGCAGGACCAGGAGTCTACACATGGATCATTCCCCAGCCAGAGCAGGCTGAGGGGTTACGGGCAGCATTAGAGCCACCCCCGGGACAGGCAGAGGCCGAGGCACCACCTACAGCACCGGAGCCACCTCCGGTGCGCATGTTCTCGCCCTTTCGAGGCCAGGATCGACTGGAGGGCCTCGAGAGCGCCGTGGTTGTGCTGCAGACCGAGGTGGCTGAGGTCAGGGCCACTCAGATCACACAGCATCAGGAGGTGATAGCCCAGTTCCAGAGATTGCATCAGATTTTTTAGCAGGCCATTACCTCCCCTTTTATTGTCCGACCTCGGGCCCCTGCTCCACCACCATCCCCAGCCCCATCAGCAGCAGATCCACCAGCAGCAGCAGCAGCACTAGAGGATCCACAGCAGGACACCGACGCTGAGGCGTCGTAGTTTTAGTTTTATCCTTTCTATTGCACTTTTATTTTCATATTCTGTTGGACTTGTAGTACCCAGAAAGGACTCTCCTTCTGGGTTTGCTTTTATTTTGCGTTTGTTTTGTCTCAAGTTGTATCTCATTTTCGTATCTTTATATACTCGAGCTTTATTTTTGCTTTTCTTGAGCTATACTGAACCCTTGCGTATGTGTGCAGAT
Source organism: Dioscorea alata (assembly GCA_020875875.1). Classification (NCBI taxonomy): domain Eukaryota; kingdom Viridiplantae; phylum Streptophyta; class Magnoliopsida; order Dioscoreales; family Dioscoreaceae; genus Dioscorea; species Dioscorea alata. The sequence continues at coordinate 12,407,766 of CM037025.1, read as the reverse complement.
GGTATGGGATTTAAGGAATTTGAGGAATAGTCATAGGCACGGTCATGGGACCGTGTATGCTCCACAAACCACTGAGACTCAACTCTCAATTAACCTAGCTCCATCAAATGCAACACTTTGAGTTCAGGGGAGTAATGTTTCAAATGCCAAATAGTTTTTCATTTGCTTTATTTTTATTGTGCTTGCATGCGTACATTGGGGACAATGTACATCTTAAGTGTGTGTGTGTGTGTGGGGGGGGGGGTGAGGGATTCACATTGCACACACCTTTACTTGTGCGTTCAATTGTTTATGCTCATGTAACCTATGGCGGTTCACCTTAGTGGCAACGGTTGTATTCTTAGAGTTTAGGAGAATTTTTAACATTGTATCCTATCATGCTCTCATTTTACTTGAATCTTAGGGGATTTTTGCTCGATTACACCCTATTGCACTACTCACTCTTGAAATCTTTTGGAAAATCGAACTCGAAGTTTTAAGGACTAGTTTAGTATTACTCTAGTAAGTTGTGAAGTATTATGTAGCTAAAAAAAAATTGAGCTTGTGAATATTAGTTTAAGCTTTACATTTGGGGTGGAAAAAGCTACCTCTTATGAAGTATGAAGCTACTCTCATAAGTCAGATACAAGTTATGCCCTAATGAGAGAAAGAGCTATCTCATGGGAAACGTGAAAGCTACCACACCGGTAGAAAGAGCTTCCTTCTCGAAAGTGTGAAAGCCATCTTTGGCGGCCGCCTGGGAAAGGGCTACCTTAGAGGCTGAGTGAAGCTACTACTTCCTTACTTTGTGTATATAAATAAGTCCTTGTAACAAGAGTTTGAGGAGTACTCGTTGGTTCTCTTGAGTGAATTCACACACACTTACACTTTTTCGAGTTGTTATCCCTTTTTGATTCGTGTTTTTAGCTAGAGCAATGATAACCATATGAAATGTTTTAATTTCCCCTCACTTGTAGAATTTTTCTTTTGCATATTTTGGTGAACCTAAGGCCGAGCACTTTCAATTGCTTCTCGCAAGTACTTCCACGTTCTATTTTGCTTGAGGATAAGCAAAAGCTTAAGTGCGGGGGGATTTGATAAGTGCTCGTGTTATAGTAACGCGAAGCGTTATTATCTTACAATGAACATATCTTTTATCGGATTTTGTCACTAAAAAGTGTGCATTTGTGTATTCTTGTGCATTGTAGGTTTGTGTAGCTAATTTGGAGAAGAAGGACGAAGTTAGATCGTGTTCGCTGTTGTTGGGAGGTTTCGGACCAAGCAAGGAGCAAGGCACGAGCTTAGAATTGTGAGTGTGTACCAACCTCCTTTAGAAGGGCACAAAGGCAGTCACATTCACAATAAGTCTAACTCGTGTTACTTAGGAGAACTTCACCAAGAAGGAGACTTGAAGCAATCAGCACGATCTACCATTGATTGTGTGCCCAATTCAATGGCCTCAATGAAGAACGACGGATTCGGGAGCATTTTGGTGAGTTATTGTAGCAGTAATATAGCTTGTTACTATAGTAAAACACTGTAGACAGAAACTTCACACGCCCGTGTGTTAATTCCACATGGCCGTGTGAAGTCCCGATAAGTCCAAATTTAAAGCCGCGGTCAACCTTATAAAAGCCCAATTTTGGAGACTTTGAAAATATCTTTTGACCTATCTTTCTCCCAAACTTCTGGAGAGTGCGGTTAGGGTTCCAGAGATGACTTTATAGAGGATTAGAGTGCGTCATTAGCATCGACATCAACGTTCGACGGCCACACCATACGCAAGGGGGTTTTCATCAATGCTTTTGTTTTACACTTTCTTTCATATTTTGATGAACATGTATAGCTCCATGAGGAGCAAAACCCCTCGTGGGTATTCGGACTTGAAACCCTAGGATTATTATGTTTCTATGACATTGTTATTATGCTTTTCCATTATTGGTGAATAAATTCGAGTTTCAGATTTAATTCTCTTTTGCTATTGTTTTCTCTTAGCCATGACACTAAGGATTGAGAACGATCTAGGTTATCCTTTGGAGGGGTGACAACTCCTATAGGATTAGACTACTTAAGATTGAAGAAGGTTGACAGGGAGAGTTGTGAGGTAGCGATGTATCCCCTTTCCCTTTTGGTGTGATTTCTCCCTACCTCCGTTTCCTTGATTTATTAGCGGTCGAGATAGAGTGAAGTGCTAGGTAGATAAACTCCGCTAGGGCTTAGTTGCGCACGCAACAGAGTGAAGGGTTGACGTGAATCCTATGCACTTGGGCTTAATTTAGACTAGGGTTCTTTCACCTGGACCAAAGGGGTAGAACTATGCATAGGAACATGTTTTATCACTAGGAATCCCTAAAGCATAAGGTAATCCCATGTAGTGTTAGGTTTAGGTAGAAATACTCCCCTGGGGCTTAGTTGCGTGAGCGACAGAGTGAAGGGTTGACGTGAATCCTAATGCCGGGACATAGTGTTGGGGTTAGTCACGGTTGACCTTAGATTTGGGACCGTGTGTTTAAGGATATACTCGACTCAATTAACATCAATAGGAAAGTATAATGGCATAGTCTTGCACTAGAAGCATAAGTCCTATAGGTAACTTGTCCGGGTACCCCATTCTCATTCATTGCTAGTCTTTCTCCTTCTACTTTTACTTGCACTTTCCTGTCTTTCATCTCTCTATTTACTTTCTTGTCTTTTATTTTAATTGATTCCATAATTCTCTCAACAAACTAACTATCACTTTTCGTACACCGCATAACTAAATAGCGAATTCTTGTGTTCTAAATCCGTATTCCCTGTGGATTCGACTACCCACTCACCTGGGTAATTTTATTACTTCGACAAACCCGTGCACTTGCGGGATACAGGCAAGGGGTCGTGTTAGTTTTATTCTCTTTGTCATGTGGTGGAGACACACTCACTACTTGTGCAACTTGTTGCATTAGTGAAGGTGGGACTTCATTTTATTCAATTCCTTCATCCCCTAGCTCACCCAAAATTTCATCGAGCGGGTTTAGAGCTAAGACTTCCTGCACACAATCAGAAATAATTACATCAGTTTTATCCATGAAATACAAACCATCATCGTGATCGAGTGTGTGCTGCATTGCTTTGGAGAGAGTGATGATCACTTGCTCATCCCCTACTCTTAGAGTCATTTTACCGCCCTTAACATCAATTAAAGCACCGGAAGTGTTTAGGAAATGGCGACCAAGGATTAGTGGAACTTCCACATCATCATCCACATACAATATCACAAAGTCTACTGGAATGATGAGTTTATCAACCCTCACAAGAACATCTTCAACCACACCTCTTGGTCTTCGCACTGAACGTTCGGCAAGCTGCAAGGTCATATGTGTAGGTCTTAAATCTTCCAACCCTAATTTCAAGAACAGCTTATACAGCATCACATTAATGCTTGCACCTGAGTCGGCTAAGACATTCACTTGCATCCCTTCACCTAGCACACAGGGAATAATGAAACTGCCGGGGTCAATGAGTTTCTTCAGCAATTTCTTTTAGAGTCAGGCGGAGCAATTCCCTGACAATGCTACAGAATCCAATTCTTCCAACTTTCTTTTGTTTGTGATGAGGTCCTTCATAAACTTGGCATACTTGGGCATTTGGGATAGGGCCTCCACGAATGGAATGTTGATATGGATTTGCTTGAATACATTTAAAAAAATTTTAAATTCAGCATCCTCCTTATCCTGTTTCAGTCTTGCTGGGTATGGCACAACGGGCTTGTATTCCTTTTTCTTCGAAACTGGGGGTTGGTGGACATCTTCCTTGTACTTCTTCTTACCCTCATCACTACCATCTTTCCTCAAGTCAAGGTCTTCCGTGGCGGCTACCCTATCATTGGAAGCACTTGGGCTCCCCTCAGCATTGCCTCCAACTGCTTTCCACTCCTCAATGTAACAGCTTTTAGATGCTCCCTCGGGTTGTTATCAGTGTTACTTGGCAAGTTGCCTGAAGGACGATCAGATTGGGCCCTGGCAAGCTGTCCAACTTGGTTTTCAAGTGACTAAATAGAGGCTTGTACATTCCTCAGTATGGTGCCAAACTCATCAAGTCTCTTTTCGCTGCTCTAAAACCTTGCTTCCGTATTGATCATGAATTTGGCCAATATGTCCTCGGTAGTGTACTTCCTCTCTTGTTGTGAAGGTGCTTGGTACTAACTTCCTTGGGATGGTGGGGGTCTCTGTTGTGCTTGCCCCTGGCTCCATGACATGTTTGGATGGCTCCTCCATCCCGAGTTGTAGATGTTGCCATATTGGTTCCCCGGACCTCTAGGGCGCCCTCCAACGTAGCTCACACTCTCCACAGTTGGCGACGGGGCAATGAATATAGGGCATTGAGATGTTGCATGACCGCACCATAAGTGTCACAAGACATCACCGCCTTAGGAGTGGAACTAGACCCAAGCATCAACTGTTCAACTTTCTGTGCTAATGAACTGACTAAGGCGTTATTGTTTGAGAGATTCTTTGTCAAGGCCTCGATCTTAGCAGTCAATGCAGTATTCTCATTCACCTCATACAAGCCTGCAGCCTTTCGTGCCTTCTGCCAAGTACTCCAGTGGCTCTCATTACTCGCCATATTCTCTATAAGAGCTTCAGCTTCCTCAGGCAGTTTGGTACTTAGAGATTCTCCCGCTGCAGCATCAATTAGTTGTCTCATTGCATAGGTCAGCCCGTTACAAAACATCTGTACTCTCATCCAAGCAGGGAACCCATGCTGAGGACACTTACGCAGGAGATCCTTGAATCTCTCATGTGCCTCGAAAAGTGTTTCACTGTCTCCTTGCCTAAAAGATGAAATCTCTTATCTAAGTCGTGCGGCCTTGCTTGGTGGGAAATAGCATACAAAAAACTTCTCTACCATCTATTTCCATGTAGTGATCAACCTAGGGCTAGAGAAGTAAGCCATCGATATGCTGTGATAAGTGTCTAAATGTATGTGTTTTAACATACATATTTTGTTCACTTAGCATGTATTTTTATATGAATGGATGCCCGTTTTATGCTTAATTGAGCATTATTTATGTTGTAGGGCATGGAGGAGCCATGAGGAACATGATAATACGATTTGGGCGAAAATGGATGAAGAATCAGGGTGCTGGGGTACTACAGCATACGGGGCCGTATAAGGGGCCGTGAGCATCAAAAGACAGTAATTTTCAACTAGCTCTCACGGCCCCCTATCCACCCCGGGATGCTTCTATCCACCCCGGGATCCATCCATCCACCCCGGGATGAACCCCCACGTGAGACAGGTTTTTGCCCTATTTTTGCCTATCTATCCACCCCGGGATGGATCTATCCACCCCGGGATCTTGCGGGAGTATTTATAGAGGTTTTTAGGGCACACAAAGGGGACTTCTTGGCTGGCATCTAAAAGGAAAGAAACGAAGAAATCTTTGGGAGACGACAATTTGGAGCCAAGGAAGGAGGCAAGAACATCATTTTGAAGGGGAGAAGCTTCACCATCAAGGAGGCAAGGATCCAAGTCAAGCGAAGCGTCATTCGGCATCTCTTGGACGGGGGAAAGCATCATTCGGCCGGACCTCCACCTCCTCCTTCATCATTTCATCTAGGGAGTGTCATTTATGAGCTTTTTAAGTGATTTACTTTGTATTTTTGTTGTTATTTGCTTGATGGCACACTAGACCCCCAAGGCCACCGGATGTTGGTGAACCTTGGGGGGTTTATCATGTATTTTGGATGATCTTTACTTAATTGCAAGCTTGGTTTGGTTTAAGATTTAGTTCATTGTGCTTTATGTCTAGAACTACCATATGGAGAGATCCGTAGTTCTTTCTTGAATTATACACATAGATGTGACCTACTCACGTGTATTAGGTCATTAATGAACTAAAAGGGGTTACTTGTATCGGCACACCGAGAAATTGGGTGTCAATAGCCCTCTGAGCTTTAAGGATAGACTAGGGTTTAGTGTATCCTTATTTTGGGATCTCCTTATACTTAATGCAATCATAGGGATGTTGGTTAGGAAGAGATTCCAACCAATATCCGTATGGGATTAGGGTTCAATCGCCGAGAAATTGGGGTTGATCTAATCTTGAGATCCTTCGGTCTAAATTAACCAAGCTACCTTTCATCCTTCATCCATGTATCATGATGACCCCTCAAGGGGATCCACATCCATAGGCCTTTACTCTTCATTGTAGCACTTGCAACCACATTGTATGCTTTTAAATTTGTCTAATTACATTGTATTTATTCCTTTGCTTCAGAAGAACATACATCAATGCTTGTTTGGTTAGGTTAGATAATAGGCAATGGAGGAGTAAGAGTAGCTCCTTAGCCCCGTGGAATACGATCCTCGTGCTTTTGTGCGAGGTATTACTTGGCGACCCGTGCGCTTGCGGATCGATTCTATCATGCCGCTCCTCTCAAACTGAACGGGAACAACATCAATCTTATGGTGTCGTCGGACACTGAGTTAATCTTGAAAGTGGAGCATATTTGGAGGAAGCGGGACAGGTCGGTATGTGGGTCTTCATCGGCCAACCCATCGAATTGAAATAAATTTTGAATCATTCTGATAAGGACTTGAGTAGACATGTTTTATCTACTTGTTTTACATGCATTGTGCATCATTTTACCATGGATTATGTCTCATAAAGTGTATTTTGGTGTTCCTTTGTTCAATTAGGTTGTGAAAGTATTGAATGAGGAAAAAGGAAGCAAAGATGGGTTATAAAGACCTATTGTTGGGTGCTTTTGTACAACACAAGTATCAAGGCACAAGAGGGGATCATGCATATGAGGGTGTGTGCTAACTTCTAGAAGAATTCAAGCCGATTTGTGTGATGGAAGGGCACAAAAGCAGTCACACATTCATGTCCCTACTTGTGTGAAGATAGCAAAAGCTTCCAAATGATGGTTCGATGGAGGAAAGGTCTTATAACTCACCACATGGACGTGTGCCCGACCATGTGGCCTTAAGATAAGAGAGTTTGGATCGCGGTTTACGAATATTACTGTAGTAAAATACTGTTCACTTTACTTTAATAGTATTGCAGCGGAAATCACTGTTCACGTGACCGCGTGGGAATTCTGCGGTCCACGGGACCACATGGGATCTCACGTGGTCATGTGGAGACACGTGACTGGCGCGTTTTCAAAGTTATAAATACACCGTTTTACCGATTTTTAGAGGACTTTTTGCGCACGTTTGAAGGCAAGAGCGGCTAGGGTTTCAAGGATGAGGTCTTTGGCGATATTGGGGATCGTTCTTCACCAACTTCGATAGATCCTTCAATGAGATAGCATCGGGGAGCCATTGGCGACCTAGCTTTGGAGAAGGTTCCTTCGAGACGTTGAATGATTCATCAAGGCCATCATCACGAATTCGAGAGGGTTTACTTTCATGGATTACATTGCTTTTTATTTCATTATCTTTTGCTTTGTAATAAGCCCCAAGGAGGGCTAAACCCTAGTAGATACTTGGGCATGTGAACCCTAGGTTTCGATTCATGTATTGACTTTCTTTATGCTTTCTTTTAATTCCGAGTTAATTTTAGTTTTAACCTTGTTTAATCATTGCTTGCATGCCTTGTTGATTCGTATGGTTGTTTGGTATGCTTGATTTGTTACCTTGGTGAGAGAGAGGTCTCCATTAGGGATTAGTACATAGAAGGTTAAAGAGGGTTGAGAGGGTGAGTCTTGAGATAGAGGAGTGTCCCCTTTCCCTTCCGATTGAGTGATTCCTATCTCCGTTTTCCTTAAGTTTTATGCAACCATATGGGGTGTGAGGCGTGAGATTGATAGATTTCTCCGCCGGGACCTTGTAGGGGGTTAGGGATCTTTTACCTAGAAGTAGGGTTAAATCTAATTTTAGGAATCGGTTTCACTCTTAGGTATCCCTAAAGCTCATTGCGGTCATATGGGGTGTGAGGTGTTGAGATTCAGTGATTTCTCCGCCGGGACCTTGTAGGGGACTAGTATCGGTGGCTTGGAGGTAGGGACCGGTTATTCTTGGATTACCTCGACTCATAGGCCTTGGTTTAGAAGCACTTAGTTAGTCTTGCACTTCATGATAGAGCCTAGGTGGAGCATTGCCCGGGTATCTCATCTTCATTGATAGAGATCTCCTTTACTTTTTCCCTTTACTTGCTTGCTTGTGATTTTCTTATTTTACACATTACATCCATTGCCTCATATTATCGATTCGACTAGATAACTGAGAATTAGTCACTAATGGTACTTTCGTTCCCTGTGGATTTGACTACCCACTCACCAGGGTAATTATTACTTCGACAACCCGTGCACTTGCGGTACACACACGCAAGGTGTGTGTTAAGTTTTTGGCGCCGTTGCCGGGGAACGGGATATTAGGAATGCTAGGACTTGGTTACTTTAGTCATTTATCATTTTATTTCTTTTCTATTTCATACTTCTTTCTTTCACCATTCTCATTATTTCTTTTCTTGATTCTTTCTACAGGTTATGACCCGAGTAAATCCTTCGACATTCGTTGAAGAAGATCCTTAAATTGAGCGCAGATTGCGTAGAAAGGGCAAGGAATCTGCAGTAGCACAGAATTTTCCTGCAGAAATAGAAGTTGAGGAGTCTGAAAACATGGCAGAACAAGCAGGGCAACAGAGAACATTTTCAGATTTTGCTCGTCCTATGATTTGTGGGTCACAATCGAGCATTGTTAGGCCACCAGTCGCAGCCCAGAATTTTGAGTTGAAGCCGGGCTTCATTCAAATGCTTCAATAGTCAGCGCAGTTTAATGGATTAACAGATGAAGATCCGAATACTCATATCGAAAGTTTCCTTGAAGTGTGTGACATGCTAAAAATTAATGTGGTTTCGGATGATGCAATTCGCTTAAGGGCCTTTCCATTCTAACTAAAAGGAAAAGCCAAACAGTGGCTCCAGTCTTTACCAAGAGCTTCCATCATAACATGGAATGAAATGGTAGAAGCTTTCCTTGCAAGATACTTTCTGATAAGTGCTCGTGTTATAGTAATGCGAAGTGTTATTATCTTGCAATGAGCATTGATTTAATCAGATTTTATCACTAAAAAGTGTGCATTTGTTTACTTTTGTGCATTATAGGGTTGTGGAGACAATTTGGAGAAGAATGAAGCAAGAATAGGTTATGTTCGCCATTGTTGAGGAGTTTTCGGACTAAGCAAGGAATAAGGCATGAGTTTAGACTTGTGGGTGTGTGCCAACCTCCATTGGAGGGGCACAAGAGCAGTCACATTCACAAAAGTCTAACTCGTGTAGCATTGGAGAACTTCGTCAAAGAAGAGAAATGAAGTAATCGACACAATCTACCATTGATTGTGTGCCCAATTCAATGGCCTCGATGAAGAACGATGAATTCGGGAGCATTTCGGCTAAATACTGTAGGGGTACTGTAGCAAAAACACTGTAGTGAAGTACTGTAGCAAGCAACTGTTCACTGTTCCCGAAAATCAGGATTTCAGAGAGTTCACATGGGCATGTGGAAATTCCACACGGCCGTGTGAATTAATTTTCCAGAAAGCCAGAAACTTCACACGGGCGTGTACTGTAGCAAAAGTAATTGTTCACAGTGCCGAAAAATCACGATTTCAGAATTTCCACACGGCCGTGTGGAATTAAGACACGGGCGTGTGGAATTCCTGGTTTTTCACAGGGCCGTGTGGAATTAACACAGGGGCGTGTGGAACTCCGATTTCAGCCCGATTTCAGCCTATAAATAGCCCTTTTTCAGATCTATTTGAGGACCCTCCCCTTCTATCACTTGGATATCTTTTGGGGGGCTTTCCGCTAGGGTTTGGAGAGGTTTTTGGAGGTCTTTGGAGGCGATTAAATGGTATCAACATCGACATCCTTTGGAAGAAAGCTATTGAGGAAGCTCTCATCGGCATTGATTTGTCGAGGTGTGCCTTAGGCTTGACAAGGGATTCGTTGGAGAAGACACGCGACTACACAAGACCATCGATACGATCTAGAAGGGGGTTTTCTTTATGGTTTTCATGCATATGTTCTTAAACTATTTATTGACTTTGTATTGCTCCATGGAGAGCTAAACCCTAGTGGGTATTCAGACTTGTAAACCCTAGGATGATATTGTTTCTATGACTTTTATTATGTTTTCTTAATTTAATGTTCTATTATTGAGTTCCAATCTTGCATGCCGATTGTATGAGATTTTCCCTTAGCCGTGACACTAGGGTTGAGAATCTATTAGGTTATCCTTTGAGGGTGTGACAACCTCTATAGGATTAGACTACACAAGGTTGGAGAGGGTTGAGAGGGAGAGTTGTGAGGTAGCGATGTACCCCTTTCCTCTCCGGTGTGGTTTCTCCCTACCTCTGTTTCCTTGATTCATTAGCGGTCGAGATAGAGTGAAGTGTTAGGTAGATAAACTCCCCTGGGGCTTAGTTACGCGAGTAACAGAGTGAAGGGTTGAAGTGAATCCTACGCACTGGGGCTTAATTTAGACTAGGGTTCTTCCACCTGGACCAAAGGGTTAGAACTACACATAGGAACAGGTTTTACCACTAGGAGTCCCTATAACTTAATGCAATCCCACGTAGTGTTAGGCTTAGGTAGATATACTCCTCTAGGGCTTAGTTGACAGGTCAACGAGAGTCAAGAGTCATAGTGAATCCTAATGCCGGGGCATAGTGTTGGGGTCAGTCACGGTTGACCTTAGGTTTGGGACCGTGTGTTTAAGGATATCCTCGACTCAATTAGACATCAATTAGAGGGTATAATACTAGCTTTGCACTAGAAGCATTAGTCTTAGGGGGAGCTTTGTCCGGGTACCCCATCTTTGTATCGATTACCTCTCCTACCCTCATTATTCTTCTTGCACTCTTTTATTTTTCTTTTACATATATATATATATATATATATATATATATATATATATATATATATATATACTTCTTTCATCATCGACTTCTTTCATAGCTAAATAGCGAGAACACTTGTTTCTGAACACTATTCCCTGTGGATACGACTACCCACTCACCAGGGTATTTTTATTAGTTCGACAACCCGTGCACTTGCGGGGTACACACGCAAGGGGCGTGTCACTTTCCACCGGGGAAATCGGCAAAGCTTCGGAATGAGATCTCCTCTTATGTTCAGATTGAGTTAGAATCATTGTTCGAGACATGGAAGTGATTTAAGGACCTCTTGCCTAAGTGTCCTCAACACGGGTTTCCCGAATGGATGATTATTCACACATTCTACAATGGGTTGAACCAGAGCACCAAACAGTTACTTGATGCCACCTTGGGAGGAACGTTGGGAAACAAGACTCCAGAAGAGGCCCGACAACTAATAGAAGAGATGGCACTCAATAGCTATCAATGGAATACAAGAGAGAAGAAGAAAGTGGCCGGGATTCACGAAATTGACGCAGTTACGTCATTAGTAGCCCAAGTTGACGCAATGAGCAAGAAATTGGACACTTTAACTTCTTCAAGAGTTGCCACAGTCACTAGTTTCGATGGTTGTGGGGGTTCACATATGCCAACTGATTGTCCTATCTCGATTACTACTTCAGCCCTAATTGAACAAGTTGACTTTGTGGGGAATTCGGGTAGAGGACAAGGTAATCCTTTTAGCAACACTTACAACCAAGGGTGGAGAAACCACCCCAATCTCTCATGGAGTAATCAAGGGTAGCAAAGGCCTACTTCCCCACTAGGATTTCAGCAACCACCTCCGATTCCTGAGAGAGTTTCAGAATTAGAAAAGGTTTTGTCAAAGTTCATTCAATCAACCGACACAAGATTTTAGAATATTGAGGCAACACTCCGAATTCACATCACTTCGTTACATAATTTGGAGAACGAAGTAGGACAAATAGGGAAGTCGTTAGCGGAGAGACCTCAAGGAAGCTTGCCAAGTAACACCGAGACAAATCTAAGAGAGCATGTAAAGGCGATCACTTTGAGGAGTGGTCGGGAGCTCCAAGAAAAGCTCACTGCTGAAAAGAATTATGAAATTCATCACGAGTTACCTTCCACTGAGAAGACTGCTGAAAATCCTCAAGAGAAGCCGATGAGTAAGGTGCACAACAAGGAGAAGGGGGTAGCTATACCATCCCCATCATTTGCTCCAAGAATTCCTTATCCGGTGCTTTTGAAGAAAGATCAAACTGATGAGCAAAACAGAAAATTTCTGGATCTATTTAAGCAACTACACATCAATATACCATTTGTTGAGGTGTTGTCGCAAATGCCTAGGTATGCAAATTTCTTAAAGGACCTCTTGACCAACAAGAAGAAAATGGAGGAAAGTGTGGCTATGGTCTTAGAGGGAAATTGTTTGGCATTACTTCAAAAGAATTTTCCTAACAAGATGAAAGATCCGGGAAGTTTCATCATACCATGTGTGATCGGAGGTTTGGGAGAAGAAAAAGCATTGGCCGATTCGAGCTAGAATTAACGTCATGGCGTACACTTTGTTTCAGAAATTGGGATTGGGAGAGCCAAGGCTAGCCCACATGACTCTACAATTAGCCGATCGTTCAGTTCGTCATCCTAGAGGTATAATTGAAGATGTTTTGGTAAAGGTTGACAAATATATTTTTCCTGAAGATTTTGTGGTACTCGATGTGGATGAAGATGTGGAGGTTCCATTAATTTTGGGAAGACCATTTCTACGAACCTCCAAGGCGCTCATCGACATGGATGGAGGCGAGATGACACTTCGGGTAGGAGAAGAAAAGATTACATACCGCCTCGCCAAAGCAATGAAGCATTCTCTAGACTTTGATGATTCATGTTATTTTTTAGATGTTAATGATGAGATTGCTAATGAGTATTTGCAGGAAATGGCACACCCAGACCCATATGAAGGATGGCCGGTTATTAAGGAGGAGAAACTTCATAATCAAGCGCCATGCCTTTTAAAGGATCAGTCGGAAGGAGGGGTTCTTAAACAGATTTTCCGTCGAGTCAAAAGAGCAAGGCGTCGTCATAGGAAGCATTCATGTGCAGTTGGAGACAAGCACACTAAAGAAAAGAGTCATACTTCCTCAATTGGTAACATATTTGAGCAATTTTTCTTAAACATGAAACAATTCTGTCCTTCATGCGTGCAGGTTGCAAAGAAGGAAAATTTCCATTTACATGAGCCACCATGAGGTAAGAACAGGTACGCCAAGCTTAGTGACGTTAAACAAGCGCTTCTTGGGAGGCAACTCAAGTTTTTACATGTTTTCTAGTCTTAGTTTTCAATTCTGTAGTAATAAATTCATGAGCGTGCGCTTTGATGAAAATTTTCTTGGTGTTGAGTTTTCATGAACAATTTTTTGGTGATTTGTAAGTGTTTTTCACATGTTGGGCATGATTCGGGTTTTCATTCATTATAATTGTTGAAAAAATGTGTTAATTTTGAAGTTTGGAGAGCCGCGTGGACTATTTGCAAAAATTCTATAGCTCACGTGGTCGCGTGAGATTCTCACGCGACCGTGTACAGTAACCACGTGGGAGTCTGGACTTTCCACACCCCCATGAGATCTATATAATGACTTGAAGAGTCACTATTCATCATCTTTCACTTTGAGCTCTTCCTTTCCTCATTTTTTGCTCTCCAAATTTCTCATCCATAAGGGTTCAAATCCATTTTTCTTCAACTCTTTGGGGATTCAAGAGGGTTTTGCCGGCATTTGCATCGAGTTTCATATATTGATTCGCATCGGTAAGGCTATCCCCTCTCTTTCATGCCCTAGTTTTCAATTTCCATTTCCATGGTGTTTTCTACTATCTTAGACTCTATTTGTCATGGTTGATGTTGTGATAACACTTAGATGACTTAGATTTAAGATGTAGAGAAGTGTTGGATGTCATCCATGGTTTTTGGCCATGGATGACCGCCCACGCGCACGTGTGGCTGCACCACACGGCCGTGTGGGCCGGTTATGCCTCGGCCAACCAGCCACGCGGTCACGTGGCCGCTCGGCCGAGAGTGCGGTCCTCTGTCGCGCATCCAGGCGGGCACGCGAGCAGGCCACGCGGTCGCGTGGCCGCTTGGCTGAGAGATCGAGTCTCTGTTGCGCACCCACGCGGGCGCGCGAGCAGGCCATGCAACCACGTAGCCTGCCGAGCTATGCCGACCCAGCAGCCATGCGATCACGTGGCTGACTCACACAGTCACGTGGGTTCTCTGCTGTGCAAACACGTGCCCACGCGTGAGCGTGACTATTTCACGCGCCCACGTGGGCTGGGAACACACTTGGTGTTGCTGTTTTTCACACTTTTGCATGCAGGTTCCATCTTGCACTTTTAGAAAATCATGCTGAATTGATTTATTTGATGTTTTCTTGCAGGCATGGCACATAGGACGAAGAAAGTAGCACACAAACGCCCTCGTCAAGAAAGGGAGCCGACACCACCACCTGAGGTTGAGTTTACTGATCCTACACATCGACGGAGGTTCGAGCGTCTCCAGAGACTTAAGATTGGGCAGTCACGCTACATTTGTTTTGAGATGCTTGACGTAGTTGGCCTTACAGAGGAAGTTTGAGGATTGATACAGGTTGATGGTTGGGACTGAGTTCTGTCTATTTATGAGCCTGTCCGACGAGATATTACCTTGGAGGTTTTGTCGACGTTCTCCTTTGACCGTGAGCGACCAGATGCGAGTTTTGATGTGGAGAACGACATTCAATTTAGGGCTTTCAGTCAGTTTCACGGGATGTTACTGATATAGTTTGCGACATTACTCGGATTATATGAACGGGATTATGTAGACACATTGGAGTACCGGGAGCTTTTGACTGATTTCCCTCCTGACATCACTCTGAGCCAGGTTTTCCACGATTTATGTGGAGGTGCTCGGTATGTTCTGGGACAGTCGAAGGGTTCTTCTCTCTTACGTCACGCACATAGGTATGTGCATGTTGTGCTCAGCAGGTCGATTACTGGACGGGGAGATGGTACAGGTGCACTTAGCCGTCCATATTTACTTTACCTGTACTCCATGACTCAGCGAGTTCCCATTCATCTTGGATATGTCCTCGCAGATTTCTTTCGGCATCAGAGTCAGTATTTACGCCTTCGCGCGCTATTCGTGGGACCGTATGTTACTCGACTAATGTTCCAGATGCGTCTCATGCCTTCAGTTAGAGGCGAGGAGAGAGTTAGTAGTCTGTCACTTTTGGGGCTAGTCACTCTCCGACAGATGGGAGTAGTGCGACGTACGGGATCAGGTGGATATGCATTAGTAGAGTTATAATCCGACGATGACGAGTCCACTGGGGCTTCCGGCTCACCACCTCCCGTAGAGCCCACAGTTACTCCAGCAGCACTGATTTTATCGGCCAATCCTTGCACATCTTCCGATCGAGTACATGAGCGACTGGCTTGACTCGAAGCTATCATCGCCACCATCCTCGAGAACCAGGCACAGATCATGGAGCGCCTTGACCACATTCAGCAGACACTGGACGCTGATACTGAGTCAGATTCACCAGCAGCACCAGGAGCCGATGCTTGAGGCATTTTCACTCATGGGACTATCTTTTAGTTTTTATTTTCATTTTACTTGCATTATTTTATTTTGTGGACTTGTTTACTTAGAAAGGTTTTACCTTCTGAGAGTTATCTTCATATCTTAGCTTTTGTTGCGAGTTTATGTTTCAGTGCTGTATCTTTATGAACTCTTGTATTTTTATTTTATTTTGTTGAGCTTCACTGAACCCCTTGAATCCGTGTAGATGGCCTTAGAGTGATGATGATGATGTTTTTTGTCATACACATGACCATGTGACTTGGTCGTGTGAGCTTCACAACCCGTGGAACAATAACACACCCTCGAGTTAGCTTCACCAATTGATCAATAAGGAGTTTAGGGGAGTGTTGTTTTAATTGCATTTTCACCCACATCATATTTTTATTGCTTATATTTTTATTGTGCTTACATGTGTACATTGAGGACAATGTACATCTTAAGTGTGTGGGAGGGTTCACCTTATACATGGCCTTTACTTGTGTTTTAATGATCATGCTCATGTTGTCCATGAAGGTTCACCTTAGGGTTGAGAGTTTAATTCTTAGTTTTTGGAGGATGTAAACATTAGGTTTTATCATGCTCTAGTTTTTATCCAATTTTCTTGTATTTTTTTGTCTGATTGCTCTTTAATGCACTTCTCTCACTCATTAAACCTATGGAAACTTACTCTAGTTCATTATTGTGGGATTTTCTAGTGTTAGTTTTATTCGTGTGTTAAAAAAAAATCAGAAATTTAGTTTTGTTTGTTTGTATATTGGGGGTGGAAAGAGCTACCGCCTATGTTGTATGAAGCTACTCTCATAAGCTGGATACTTGTTATGCCCTAATGAGAGAAAGAGCTATCTCATAGGATGCGTGAAAGCTACCACCTTCGGTAGAAAGAGCTACCACTTCAAAAGTGTGAAAGCCACTCGGGATGCATCTCAAGAAAGGGCTACCTTAGAGGATGTGTGAAGCTACTACCTATTCTTTCCGCTCATAAATAAGTCCCATTGTTAATAAGAACTTTGAGTAGTGGATATAGTGTTGACATGAGTTGAGCTTTCACACATACACGCTTTCGGACTTTAGTACTTTCATTTTTTATTGGATTATTTGCTAGGGTATTGATTGTTTTATCTAGTGTTTGTTTCTCTCCATGATTTTAGAATTTTATTCTTGTACCCTCTTGGTGAACCTAAGGCCAAGCACTTCTCTTTTATTTCCATGAGTTTAATGTGAATTTTGCTTGAGGACAAAAAAAGGCTTAAATGTGGGGGAGTTTGATAAAGGCTTGAGTAGACATGTTTTATCTACTTGTTTTACATGCATTGAGCATCATTTTACCATGGATTATGTCTCATAAAGTGTATTTTGGTGTTCCTTTGTACAATTAGGTTGTGAAAGGATTGAAGGAGGAAAAAGGAAGCAAAGATGGGTTATAAAGACCTATTGTTGGGAGCTTTTGTACAACACAAGTGTCAAGGCACAAGAGGGGATCATGCACATGAGGGTGTGTGCTAACTTCCAGAAGAATTCAAGCCGATTTGTGTGATGGAAGGGCACAAAAGCAGTCACACCTTCATGTCTCTACTTGTGTGAAGATAGCAAAAGCTTCCAAATGATGGTTCGATGGAGGAAAAGTCTTATAACTCACCACATGGACATGTGCCCGACCATGTGGCCTTAAGATAAGAGAGTTTGGATCGCGGTTTATGAATAGTACTGTAGCAAAAACACTGTCCACTTTACTGTAGCAGTATTGTAGCGTAAATCACTGTTCACGCGCCACGTGGGAATTCTGCAGCCCACGCGGCCACGTGGGATCTCACGTGGTCGCGTGGAGACACGTGACTGGCGGGTTTTCAAAGTTATAAATACCCTGTTTTGCCGATTTTTAGAGGACTTTTTGCGCACGTTTGATGCAAGATTAGCTAGAGTTTCAAGGACGAGTTCTTTGGCGATATTGGGGGTCGTTCTTCACCAACTTCGATAGATCCTTCAACGAGATTGCATCAGGGAGCAATTGGCGACCTAGCTTCGGAGAAGGTTCCTTCGAGACGTTGAACGATTCATCAAGGTCATCATCACGAATTCTAGTGGGTTAACTTTCACGGATTACATTGCTTTTTATTTCATTATCTTTTGCTTTGTAATACGCCCCATGGAGGACTAGTATCGGTGGCCTGGAGGTAGGGACCGATTAGAAGCATTTAGTTAGTCTTGCACTTCATGATAGAGCCTAGGGGGAGCATTGCCCGGGTATCTCATCTTCATTGATAGAGATCTCCTTTACTTTTTCCCTTTACTTGCTTGCTTGCGATTTTTTTTATTTTACACATTACATCCATTGCATCATATTATTGATTCGACTAGATAACTGAGAATTAGTCACTACTAGTACTTTCGTTCCCTGCGGATTCGACTACCCACTCACGAGGGTAATTATTACTTCGACAACCCGTGCACTTGCGGTACACACACGCAAGGGGTGTGTCACATTCCTATTATGCTCGCCTTGTTTTCAAAATTGTTAGTTGGCACTATAGGCGCTTTTACACTAAACTCTTCCCCGGTAAACTGATGCCTCTCATAATCTGACAAAGTTCTTCTCGCTCGGCCATTATGGATGGTTCACTAGATTCAACCCGAATTTCTTGTTGTCTTGAACTTTCTGTTGCTTCTCTCAACCGTTGATCTAAAGTTCGTTTGATTTCATCGTTGGGTTCAACTAAATTTGATTGACTTGCTCTTGTCATAAGATGGGTACCTCACAAGATAACAAGAGCCAAGACTTAGAAATTGAAGAAATCAAGGAAATGAAAATGCAAAAGAATTAATGGTGAAATATACACAATGATGAAAAACACGAAACAAAACAATGGCCAAATCGATCAACCCTAAGCTTTCCGGATATCTCTCATGGGTCCCCAGTAACGGCGCCAAAAACTTGATGCGGGTCTCGCAAGTACACGGGGTCACCAAGTAATACCCCTCACGCACGCGTGAGGGGGTCGTATTCCCAAGGGCCCAAGAATCTACCCTTACTTCCTCTTCGTATGATTGTTTGGCTGATCAATTCAAGTTTGGTGAAAAGAAAATTAAAAAGACAATCAAAATGCAAGTAAAGTGCTCTAAGGCGGAGGCAATAATAGGAGGGTAAGAACAATGTAAAGGGAGGGTCACGGATGAGGATTCCCAAGGGGGCTACTAAAGCACGGAAGTTGCCCTAACTAGCATGCGAATGGGTAGTTTGGACCGAGAAACCCTAAATTAGACCAACCCGATGGTCACGGAAATTGGTCCCTAATCCGGTACAAGTATCGAGTACTGAATTCCTTCCTCCCGAATCCTTACATGATTGCAATGAGAATGATAGGTTTCTCAAGTTAGGGAGAAGACACAATCAAGGTCAACCCTAACAATGGAGGGGTACAAATACCCGATGGTCACGGCGTATTTGTACATGTATCCCTACCAAGCTTGGTAAGCCTAATACTAGGGAAATAGTCATGCTTCCTAGCATTTTCTAAACATTGATACACAGAGTTCTCATGCATACCAAGCAATCAAATACACCAAACAAGGTTCACAAACAAGTCCCAAATGCATAAAACTAATCAAGACAACATTCTACACAAGTTCACCCCCAAGGTTCACCTACATCCGGTGACCTTGGAGTTTAGTTGCTCATGAATACAAAATACTAAAGAAAATACATGGAAACAACTAAATAATACAAAGAAAACACTCCCTCAAAAGATAGGGGCCCGAATGACGCTTCTAAAGACGCTACCCAAAGAGTGGCTTCCCTTGTCGTTCTTCCCCTCAAATGCGAATCAAGATGGTGGATTTCATTGTATGTCGCTCTCCTCGTCGTTCTCTCCCCGGAAATGGCCTCCAACGGCTGCTCCTAGCCCGGAATTGAAGGTGGTGACAAGATGAACAAGAGCCAAGGCTTCCTCCCCCATTGAAAATGAGAACAAAACCCTTAAAAAGTCATTTTCGGGATGCCATGCGGCATGGCATACGATCAGCATACCAGCACTGTAGCACCTCAAATTTTCTATAAGTTGCTGCAATGGACTGCTACAGTAAAAAATGCTACAGTACCTCTACTACAGTACTCTGATAAAGTAAACTGCTGTCGTGGAGTGCTACAGTAAAAAATACGAGCTCCCCAAGGTAACTTCTGTGCCTGTAACATGAAATATACCAATTTAGACCAAAAACGGGCATCTACACATATAAAAATATTCGATTAATATGCGAATATACATAAATAATACGTGCAGTTAGGCGTTTATCACATACACTTGCAGAGGAATACTATCATAGACCTTTTTTTTTAATTTTTTTATATACATGTATAGACTATTTCTCATATCCCCTGGTTAAAGCCTACTGCAATAGTTTATTTTAGGCTAAAGAAAACAATGAAGGAACTCAAAAGCTCTTAAAAGGGTATTGAAAATAGAATTTAACAATCTAATGCCAAAATCATTATGATGGGTTGGTTGGAATATACAAGGTGGAAGTGATCGTGAACAGGGATAAGGGTGCACTAAAGGTGAAACCGAACTGCATTCAAGCACAGGTAAATTACAGCTCACAACTATCATTCTACCAAGCTTGGAAGTCCTTAACAATAAAATCATAGCTATCATAGGTAGTTCAAGCATGCAATGAAATAAAATACTAAAAAAATCCATCCCCACACCTAAAGCTGTACATTGTCCCCAATGTACCTATATCAACAGGACAAGGTAGGGGAAAAAATATGCAAAGTACAGTAAAATGGAGTAAAGAAACTTCCCCAGTCTGTTGATTAAGTGTGTGAAGAACGCTATAGATTTGAGAAGAAATAATAGTCCACTGAGGACCTGGAGAGTGGAGTAATCTAACAAAAGCCTTGAAATCAACAAAAAAGTGTTGATCACAACTCCAGAAATAAAAATAATAGACACGCACGCAAAAATCTAAAATAAACAGATCAAGTTTATCAGGGTCGGAGCCTTGACTAACTCAAAAGTACATACTACACCAAATAACAAAAAGTGCAGACAAAATACAACAACTAAACAAGAGTAAAGTGGTGGTCATGATGTGTGAGCCCAAAGGTCGGATGGGGGTAAAGGTACTACGCAAGTGGTGGCTGCAGATGTGGTGTGACTGATGATGACGAACTGCGCATGAATGCTAGGACCTCAGCCTTACTGCTCTTAATGCGGCTCAGCATCGCGGCTAAGTCTCTATGTCCCCTCTTGAGCATCTACAGTTGTTCATAGACCACTGAACAAAACTCTTCAAATCCTTCCTCAAGTTGAGGCCTATGCTCCCTAGATCCCTGCTCAGGCTCTGACTCTGGCTCAGACTGGGAATCAGACTCTATGTCATAAGAAGGACTTGAGTCCTGTACACTGGTGCTCTGTCACTTCACAAGTCTGTAAGTGCTACACCGTCTCTCAACTATACCGATACAAGCAAGGGTTTGCATCCTAAGTGGGGAGATGGTACCAACAATTGTCATACCCTGGGTGCGGTCTATAAGTCCCATGACTCTGATAATGCGGGTAATGAACGACCCAGCAAAAATGGCCCCAAGGCGGATGAAATGTCCCTGATGCACCAAGACCTCAACAACCAAGTGTCCCATGTGTAGGGGTACCGCTCAATAATGCTATAAAGCATCAGTAAGTCCATGCGCTATACGGCCCCAGTTAAATCCAGTCGACCCACAATACCTCGTGTCAGCAGTGCATGAATATATCCGTGTGTGGGGGTTCAGTAATTGGGATGTCTTCTTTGTCTTTGAGCTGGTGGCTATGGTAGTCCAGTATAAAGCACCTGTCACCGGGTATGGGAAATCATGAGGTAGATTTTGGAACTCATGCCTATGTGTAAGCTTCAATATAAAGTCCTAAAAACACTCCTAGTTGGTCTTGAGTGACCCGGTGTTCTTTCCCAAACATGCGGAAGAGATAGAGCTAGGCTGGCGGGTGAATAGACAGTATTTGGCAACCTTAACCGTGCTCAATACTTCAAGAGTAAGCTCCTTGTAGGTTGGTTCTTCAATGGAAAATAGTTTATCCCAACCGTCGTTAGAGATGAGTTCCAAGATAGTGCCATCCAAATCCAAATTCTTCAGTACATCCCAATCTATCCTCCTAACTGTACCAAACCCTCTTCCGTGATAGAAGTGCGAAACAGGTTGATAAGTGCTTGTGTTATAGTAATATGAAGTATTATTGTCTTACATTGAGCATTACTTTTCTCAGATTTAATCACTAATTAGTGTGTATTTGTGTTCTTTCGTGCATTGTAGGGTTGTGGAGAAAATTTAAAGAAGACGGAGCAAAAATAGGTCATGAACACGATTGTTGAGAGAGTTCTTTAACCAGTGAAGGAAGAAGGCATAAGTTGTGGTCAAAGACATGTGAGTGTGTGCCAAACTCCAATTGGGGTCGAGTGAATATGTGATTTAGAGGACACAAAGGCAGTCACACTCACATGTTCCGACTTGTGCAACATTAGCAAGAACTTCGTCAATGTGTTTCAAGTGAAGATGCGACATGATTTACCATTGATTGTGTGTCCAAGTCAATGGCTTCGATGAAGAATGATATATATTCGGGAGCATTTCGATGAAGTATTGTAGTAGTCACTGTAGAAAAAACATTGTAGCAAGTTACTATTCACAGTCGGCCAAAAATCTGCAAACCAGAATTTCCACATGGCCTTGTGGAATTAAGACACGGGTGTGTGAAAATTCTGATTTTCCAAAAGGCCGTATGGAATTTCCACAGGAGCGTGTGGAACTCCGATTTCAGCCAATAAATAGCCCTTTTTCAGATTTATTTTGGGACCCCCCTTTCTATCTCTGACTTAACTTTCTCCCCAACTTCTGGAGAGTGCGGCTAGGGTTTCGGAGAGGACTTCGTGGAGGTTCAAAGCGTGCCATCGGCATCGTCATCGACGTCTGGCGGCCGCACAAGACCACGGCCACACCATACGCAAGGGGGTTTTCATCAATGCCTTTAATTTGTGCTTTCTTTTATATTTTTATGAACATGTATAGCTCCATGAGGAGCTAAACCCCTTGTGGGTATTCGGACTTGTAAACCGTAGGATTATTATGTTTCTATGACATTGCAATTATGCTTTTTCCTATTATTGATGAATAAATTCGAGTTTCAATTTTAATTATCTTTTGCAATTGATTTCTCTTAGCCGTGACACTAGGGTTAAGTACAGTCTAGGTTATCCTTTGGAGGTGTGACAACTCCTATAGGATTAGACTACTTAAGATTGAAGAGGGATTGAGAGGGTGAGTCGTAAGGTAGTGAAGCGTCCCCTTTCCCCTCCGGTGTGATTTTTCCCTACCTATGTATTCCTTGATTTCTTAGCGGTCGAGATAGAGTGAAGTGCTAGGTAGATAAACTCCCCTGGGGCTTAGTTGCGTAAACAACAGAGTGAGGGGTTGACGTGAATCCTAAGCACTAGGGCTTAATTTAGACTAGGGTTCTTCCACCTAGACCAAATGGTTAGAACCACACATAGAAACAGGTTTTTGTTGGGAACAAAAAGGGTCTACGAGCATGCTAGAAGCAAAAATATGCACAGCGGATAACAAACAAAAACTAGCATGGACCCTAGCATGCAATGGAAGCGAATAAAGATATAAAATACTAAAATAAATAAATAAATACAATTCCAGGGGTGTAGTCGAAAAAAGGACTGCATATACGCTACTCCCCTCTACTCTTACACACACACAAGCCGGAAACAATCCGGCATGGATTGCTAGTATCCAACGATAACTCTTATCGAGAAATACAAATAGCAATTAAATTAGATCTCAAAACCTAATCGTAAATATGCGTAAGGAATTGTAAATCCAAAACCGACACTCGGCGAATGTTTCACATGTGAGAATCTTTTGAGAAAAATTCCACAACCATTATGAAATAATCTCAAAAGGTTCTCACTCCGGTGATCTCCATTGATAAAGAAATATCAATGAAAAAACAAGAAATATCAAAAGGTGGGGAAAAGGCGGACAGCACCTTTGACCGGCGGCGGCGGCGTCCTCTTGGCTAGGGCGGACCAGCGGCCTCCTTGAGGGAGAGAGGGAAAAGAAAGATTAGGGTTAGGGTTTTCTCTAATACACATGTATTTATAAAACCCTAAAACCAATCCCAATGCAATATCAACCATTGATTCCTCTTATTGGATATTAATCATATTAGATCCAATAAGCTAACACTTAATTTCTAATTAAGTCCCTCAATTTTTAAGCTATCTCATAACTCAATCCTTACACATTCGTGGTTAGACCAAATCAACTCTTGATTTATTTATACACCATTTAGCTATTCGACTCATTAGATTAAGTCCGGATTTCACGGATTTTAGGTGTGCGATCCTGTAGGCCCGTTTTAAAATCGACAATGGGATCTTAACCTCATTAAGGCCCATAAATCACAAATGTCGTCTAGCATGACAATGTGACAATCCGAATTAAAACGGAGGTCGACTGGGTAATCAACTAACCTCGTAACCTTATATGATTCCTTTGCTAATTGAATATCTCGATCAACATAAGGCATGGAGCTTAGTCCCCCTTACTTATTTGTCGATCGATTTCTTGATCCTCGGTGAACTGACTAGGTCAAATAAATGATAACCCTTACCATTTCACTTGGGCATGGCCACGCACTACTCAGTTTCACCGATCAAGTGGCCGGTGATATTCTCTCTCCTCAGAGAGTGGCAATCCCCTCGCATCGCAAATGTTACTCGCTATGAATCTCGATGCACCCAATCATACCCACACTTGTCACTCTATTACGAATGACGTTAGGCGTATGTCAAAGTACACCAACATTCATCCAAGCTCCATAGCGAGCTTGAGTCTAAGGATTCAGTATAAGCGTTACATGAGAACCACTTATGACTTTGCAACTATGTAGTGATCTCGTGAGCGGATCGATCCAGACACGCTATTCACTAACACGTGTCTATGTCTATTGATTGACATCACATGTCCTATAATCCGTAAAACATGATCATCACACAATAGGTATACTAGTCTTAGTTTACTATCATTCCCATGACAGTGATAAATGCCTAAACATACGTATTTTCTATGTATTCGGGCGTATGTATTGCGTATTTTTATATGAGTTGACGCCTGTTTTTGGTCTGAATTTGTTTCTTTCGTGTTATAGGTACCAATGAGATCCCTTCGAGCTCGTTGACGGAATTTGAGAAGAAATCAGCATCGAAAACACTGTTTTCTGAGCGCGCGGGGGGGAGGGGGGGGGGTATTGCAGGGCGCATACGGTACTGTAGCGGTTCTACTGTAGCATTTACGTGACTTTCGGGATTTCTCGGAGACTTTCTCTCCCCGCATGGGAGGCCGCATAGCTCGCTGTAATGGGTTTTTAAGGACTTTTAGGGCATCATTTCTCTGGTCTTTGGCCACCTCTTCTCCTCCATCATCATCTAGGACATCAAGGCTGCGGGAGAAGGCATTTTTGAGGAGCAAATCAAAGGGAGAAGGAGATCATACTCGAGGGAGAGCATCTAGGAGCTTGCCCGGCGCGGATCCAACGAGTTCTCATCACCACCTTCTAGTCTTCATTCGAGGGGAGTTGTTATGAGCTTCATCTTGTATTTCTTGTTTTGTATACATCCTCCTTTGTTGATGACAAACTAGACTCCCAAGGTCGCCGGGCATCCTGTGAACCTTGGGATGAACTTGCTTGTATTATTGTTTTGATTGCATTTATGGCATTTGTGTGGTTTGTGTCTAAGCCTTGTGATCTTTGATGTGTTGATTTGCATGAGAACTCTGTATTTCAACTTCTAGGTTGTACTTGGTAGCGTGACTATCGCCCTTGTACTAGACACACTAGGCTTAGAAGGGATACATGTATGTATACACCGTGACCATCGGATATTTCATACCCCTCCAACCATTAGGGCTAGACCTAGGTTGTGTTCGG
The DNA here is from genome assembly GCA_020875875.1 of Dioscorea alata. NCBI lineage: Eukaryota > Viridiplantae > Streptophyta > Magnoliopsida > Dioscoreales > Dioscoreaceae > Dioscorea > Dioscorea alata. The sequence goes on along the minus strand of CM037025.1, from coordinate 12,382,292 downwards.
CCCTAATTTGAGGTTTCCCTATTCTTAATGCAATCGTGTGAGGATTTGGGCGGAAGTGATTCCGTATTCCAATACTCATACCGGATTTGGGGTTTTCACCGTGACCATCGGGTTAATCTATCTTAGGATATCTCTTGGCTCAAAACCACCATTGCCTGTGTCATTCAAGCATCTTTCTGGCTTTAGTAGTCCCGAGGGGATCCTCGCTCGGGGACCTCGAACTTTCATTGCTACTTGTTTCCCTAATGTGCTATTGTGGTGTGCCTTAGTCCAAGTGTTTATAGCTTTTCTTTTGTTTGTTTTCTTTATCTTGTTTTAAATCTATATCTGGTAGACTAGACAGTGTCATCTAGAGGGGAGTAATAGCAGCTCTAGGGACCCCAGGGAATACGACCCCCTCGCGCGTGCGTGAGGGATATTACTTGGTGACCCGTGCGCTTGCGGATCGATTCAATCAGAAAGTAATTAACTAGGGATGTTTAGAAAGTTGTTCCTTTACACACCAAGGTTTTACTGCCCGAATCACATATTCTGCAACTTGTGCGGAACAAACTCTCAGGGATAGTTCTATCCAAGCATACATGCACAGAAATGTAGTAAGATAAAACAAGCCAGGTTTTATTAAAAAACATATTACTAATAAAGGTTCAGATCAACGCATTGGGGCTAGGGCTAACGCTAACAGTTTTATCACTAGGAATCCCTAGAGCTTAAAGCAATCCCACGTAGTGTTAGGCTTAGGTAGATACACTCCCCTGGGGCTTAGTTGCGTGAACGACAGAGTGAAGGGCTGACGTGAATCCTAATGCCGGGGCATAGTGTTGGGGTTAGTCACAGTTGACCTTAGGTTTGGGACCGTGAGTTTAAGGATATCCTCGACTCAATTAACATCAATAGGAAAGTATAATAGCATAGTCTTGTACTAGAAGCATAAGTCCTAGAGGTAGCTTGTCCAGATACCCTATTTCATCCATTGCTAGTCTTTCTTTATTCACTTCCACTTGCACTTTCTTGCCTTCCATCTCTCTATTTAATTTCTTGCCTTTTATTCTAATTGCTTCCATAATTCACTCATCAATTCTATTATCACTTTTCGTACACCGTACAACTAAATAGAGAAATCTCGTGTTTTAAATCCTATTCCCTGTGGATTCGACTACCCACTCACCAGGGTAATTTTATTACTTCGACAAGCCCGTGCACTTGCGGGATACATGCAAGGGGTCGTGTCATGGGTCTTGTGTTCTTTCTTCTTAAGCTTGGGTTGGTTGGGAGATGGTGAACGGTCTCTCGGTGTTCTCTTGTAGGCTATCTTCTTTACCCTCATTCTACAAGACCAAGGGAACCTCTATCAAACAACTTACAAGTAAAAATGATGAAAAATCTCATTGCTACAGTACTCCGAAAAATTCTTTCAAGGGTTTCGCTTAACAGTATGACAATTCAAATTTACAACCATGCCAAATCATCATCAAAAGGTTTTTGCATCCATGGAGAGTGAAAACCATGAATAAAACACTCCACAAGTTCATAAAAAACTCAAGGTTTGAGTGATGAGAAGCTTACCTAAACCCTAGAATATATGAAGTGAATCCTTTGTTGAATCCGGACAAATGAGTGTTAAAACTTCAAAAATTTGACACATTAGAGGAGGAGGAGAGGGATCTACGGCAAAAAGAATGATGAAATTTGGTGGAGAATGTTGGGATCTTATCGCTCTAACAAGGGAATTATCACGTGAAAATACATGCCAATGCGCAGCGGATAACAAAATTTTAATGGCAAGTAAACATGATAAAACCCTAATGCATGACAGAACTAGGATTAAATTCTAAATAAATAGATAATTAAATGTTATACCTTTCTTTTGATGGTGATTCTTAACGTACCCTTGTTTTCCCGAAATCGAAAAGGGACTGCGAATCGCGACTCCCCTCTACAATCACGTATACATGAACTCCTCTGGGAATCAAGTAGGTATGCTAGTACCTCTAGAAACAACACTTATTTCTTGGTTCGAATAGCAATCACCCGAGACTCAAGAGAAAAAGGGGCTGGAGGCGCTTCGGCGGCTGGTTCCGGCGGCGGGATCCGACGGCGGCGGCCAAGGAAGAAGGATGGGTGGCGGCTAGGATTTCTTGAGAGACAATTTCTCAATTACTCTATTTTTCTCTCTATCTCATATTAGGGTTAGACCATCTATTTATATTGGAAACCCAAAACCCTAATTTATAAAAAAACCCTTCATAACTAATCAAATTAGGAATCTCTTCTTACTTGATTAATTAAACCATTTTAATTAACCAAATCGATTAGATTGGATCAACACTTAATAAGACCTAACCCGAATAAGCTATTCGTTCCACCTAATTTAGGGTTTTCACCAAAACCCTAAACAGGTGGTCCAATAAGTAAGAAATACTGAATCTTGATCCCGGCATTCTTAGATATGATCCTGTAGGTCCATTTAACATTGGCAATGAACTTAAACAATTTTAACGCTCATAAATCATAATTATTCTCTAACAAGATAATACGATTACCCAATATTAAATGAAGGTCAATTTCGAGAATTAATGGAACCTATCGCAACCTCATACAATCCTTTGCCACTGAATATCTTAATTAGTATAAGGCATGGAGCAAGTCACCCTTATTTTAATGCTAATTAATTTCTTGATCTCTTAGTGAACTGACTAGGTCAAGTAAATGATAACTCTTATCATTTCCCTTGGGCGTAGCCACGCACTACTCAGTCTCACTAATCAAGTGGTCAGTGATATTCACTCTCTCTACAGAGAGGGGCAATCCCTTCACTTCACTCATGTTTCTCAGCATGAATCGCGACATACCCAATCATACCCGTACTTACCACTCAGTTACGAATGACGTTAGGCGTAAGTCAAAGCATGTATGGATTCACCCGAGATCCATAGTGATTTAAGGTCGAAGGATTCTAGTACATGAATTGGTTGAGAAAAACACTTATGACTTTACAACCATGTAGTGTTCTCAATAGCGGATTAATCCAAGTACAATGTTCCTTAACATGTATCTATGTCCTTTGATTGATATCCCATATCCTATGACCCGTAAAACAAGGCCATCTCACGAAAGACATACTAGTCTTAGTTTATTTTCATTCCCATGAAAATAATCGACTAGGGACATTTAGAATATTGTTCTTGTTTATGCTTCAAGATTTAATTATCCAAATCACGCATTTGATAACTTAAGCAGAACCAATATTCCAGGATATTTTATGTTATTAACTATGCACAGAAATAATAATAGATAAAATGATGCCTCATAATAATTATCCAAATAATAAGAGTTCATATAATGTATTGGGGCTAGGGCTTACACTAACAATCTCCCACTAGGACTAGTTCCAATCAGGCTTAACTCTAAGACCAAAAGGCCTAACATAACGATCATGTTTTGGCCTAGCGAAATAATAGGGGCCTGAAAGTGCACGGATTGTCAAAGTAATAATAGTACCCCGGTGAGAGGATAGTCGAATCCATAGGGAATAGGGATTAAAGACACAAGTGTTCGCTATTTAGCTAGTGCGGTGTACGTAGAGTAAGAATAGAATCAATGTGTGGTTGTAAAAGTAATTAAACAAAGAAAGTAAATAAAGAGAAATATGGAAGGCAGGAGAGTGGAAGTAAGAGTAATGAGAGAAGGGCAATTAATGAATTAAATAGGGTACCCGGACAAGCTACCCCTAGGATTTATGCTTCTAATGCAAAACAATGCTATTATACTCTCCTATTGATGTCTATTGAGTGGAGGATATCCTTAAACACATGGTCCTAAACATAAGGTCAACTGACAAGTGTCTAAATGTATGTGTTTTAACATACATATTTTGTTCACTTAGCATGTATTTTTATATGAATGGATGCCCGTTTTATGCTTAATTGAGCATTATTTATGTTGTAGGGCATGGAGGAGCCATGAGGAACATGATAATACGATTTGGGCGAAAATGGATGAAGAATCAGGGTGCTGGAGTACTACAGCATACGGGGCCGTATAAGGGGCCGTGAGCATCAAAAGACAGTAATTTTCAACTAGCTCTCACGGCCCCCTATCCACCCCGGGATGCTTCTATCCACCCCGGGATGAACCCCCACGTGAGACAGGTTTTTGCCCTATTTTTGCCTATCTATCCACCCCGGGATCCTGCGGGAGTATTTATAGAGGTTTTTAGGGCACACAAAGGGGACTTCTTGGCCGGCATCTAAAAGGAAAGAAACGAAGAAATCTTGGGGAGACGACGATTTGGAGCCAAGGAAGGAGGCAAGAACATCATTTTGAAGGGGAGAAGCTTCACCATCAAGGAGGCAAGGATCCAAGTCAAGGGAAGCGTCATTCGGCATCTCTTGGACGGGGGAAAGCGTCATTCGGCCGGACCTCCACCTCCTCCTTCATCATTTCATCTAGGGAGTGTCATTTATGAGCTTTTTAAGTGATTTACTTTGTATTTTTGTTGTTACTTGCTTGATGGCACACTTGACCCCCAAGGCCACCGGATGTTGGTGAACCTTGGGGGGTTTATCATGTATTTTGGATGATCTTTACTTAATTGCAAGCTTGGTTTGGTTTAAGATTTAGTTCATTGTGCTTCATGTCTAGAACTACCATATGGAGAGATCCGTAGTTCTTTCTTGAATTATACACGTAGATGTGACCTACTCACGTGTTTTAGGTCATTAATGAACTAAAAGGGGTTACTTGTATCGGTACACCGAGAAATTGGGTGTCGATAGCCCTCCGAGCTATAAGGATAGACTAGGGTTTAGTGTATCCTTATTTTGGGATCTCCTTGTACTTAATGCAATCGTAGGGATGTTGGTTAGGAAGAGATTCCAACCAATATCCTTATGGGATTAGGGTTCAATCGCCGAGAAATTGGGGTTGATCTAATCTTGAGATCCTTCGGTCTAAATCAACCAAGCTACCTTTTATCCTTCATCCATGTATCATGATGACCCCTCAAGGGGATCCACATCCATAAGCCTTTACTCTTCATTGTAGCACTTGCAACCACATTGTATGCTTTCAATTCTATTTAATTATATCGTATTTATCTCTTTGCTTCAGTAGAACATACATCCATGCTTGTGTGGTTAGGTTAGATAATAGGCGATGGAGGAGTAAGAGTAGCTCCTTAGCCCCGTGGAATACGATCCTCGTGCTTTTGTGCGAGGTATTACTTGGCGATCCCGTACACTTGCGGGGAAGCAATCATCAACCGTGACTATTCCAACACTATACCCCGGCATTAGGCTTCACTACGACCCTTGACTCTTGTTGACCTGTCAACTAAGCCCTAGGGGAGTCCATCTTCCTAAGCCTCACACTACGTGGGATTGCTTTAAGTTCTAGGGATTCCTAGTGATAAACCTTGTTCCTATGCATAGATCTAACCCTTTGGTCCAAGTGAAAGAACCCTAGTCTAAATTAAGCCCTGGCGCTAGGATTCACTACAACCCTTCACTCTGTTGCTCATGCAACTAAGCACCAGAGGAGTTCTTTTCTTAGCACTTTGCTCTATCTCAATCGCTAAGAACTCTTGGAACAATGAGGTAAGGAGAATCACACTGAAGGGGAAAGGGGACGTTTTGCTACCTCACGACTCATCCTCTCAACCCTCTTCAATCTTAAGTAGTCTAACCCTATAGGAGTTGTCACACCTCCAAAGGATAACCTAGATGATTCTCAACCCTAGTGTCACGGCTAAGGAAAAATCAATACAAGATGCAATTAAGATTGAAACTCAATTTTATTCATTAATAAAGAAAAGCATAATAACATGTCATAGAAACATAATCATATTAGGGTTTACAAGTCCGAATATCAACAAGGGGTTCAGCTCCTCATGGAGCTATACAAATCCATCAAACTATGAAAATAAGAACAAATAAAAAGCATAGATGAAAACCCCATTGCGTAGAAAATGGCCGTGGTCTTGTGTAGCCGCCGGACATCGATGACGATGCCGATGACGCGCTTCGATCCTCCACAAAGTCCTCTCCAAACCCTAGTCACAACTGTCCAGAAGTTAGGTTAAAAGGTAGGCAAAAAGGTACAGAAAAAAAAACACCAAAACGGCTTTAAATAGTATTGAGTCACTGCTCTAAATCACTGAAATTCGGATGTCACACGGCCATGTGGAATTTCCACACGCCCGTGTGAAATCTCTGTTTTGTTGAATTTTGGCAAACAGTGAACATTAATTCGCTACAGTCCCCCACCAAAGGAGGTTGGCACACACCCACAAGCCTAGACTCGTGCCTTTTTCTTTGCTCAGTCCGAAAACTCCCCAACAACGGCGAACATGATCTAACTTTGCTCTTTTTCTCCAAACTAGCTTCACAACCCTACAATGCACAAAAGCACACAAATGCACACTATTTAATGATAAAATCTGATGAAAGTAATGCTCATTGTAAGATAATAATACTTCGCATTAGTATAACATGAGCACTTATCACCAACTACTTGGTCAAAGGATCAGCTACATTGTCTTCTCTAGCAATCTTGCAAACTTTCACATCTCCTTCATCGACAATCTCCTAAATGAGATGGAATCTCCTAAGTATGTGTTTGGACTTCTGGTGTGACCGGGGTTCCTTGGCCTGTGCTATGGCCCCGTTGTTGTCACAAAAAAGGTTTACTGGATCTATGATGCTTGGGACAACTCCTAATTCAGTAAGGAACCTCTTACGCCAAACAACCTCCTTAACACCATCCAATGCAGCTATATGCTTAGACTCTATGGTAGAATCAGTGATGATGTCCTGTTTGAGCTCTTCCAGCTTACAGCACCTCTATTCAAACAAAACACATAACCATATTGTGATTTACTGTCGTCGACATTGGTTTAAAATGCAGCATCAGTGTAACCCGTTATAATGAGCTCATTCTCACCACTGTACACTAAGAAGTAATCTTTAGTCCTTTTCAAGTACTTAAGAATACTCTTAACAGTAGACCAATGGTGTTCCCTTGGATCTTGTTGGAATCTGCTAGTTATGCTTAGTGCATGTGCGCCATCCAGCTAGTACATAACATGGCATACATGATAGATCCTATAGTAGACGCATAAGGGATCTTACTCATGTGTTCCCTTTGTTCTTCAATCTGAGGATAAAAATCCCTTAGAACAACTCCCTGAGACATTGGTAAAAATCCCTTTCTTGGAGTTAGACATATTGAACTGCTTCAATATCGTATCTATGTACTTTTCTTGACTTAGTCCCAATAGCCGTTGTGATCTATCCCTATAGATCTTTATACCTAGTTTAATCTCAGCTTCACCTAAGTCCTTCATTGAGAAACACATCCCTAACCATTGCTTAACATTTAACAATATCAGGATGTCATTTCCAATAAGCAAGATGTCATCGACATATAACATAAGGTAAACTACTACACTCCCACTAACCTTCTTGTACACACAAGGCTCATCCTCATTTTTGAGAAAGCCAACCCCTTTTACTACCTCATCAAAATGGAGGTTCCAACTTCGGGATGCTTACTTGAGTCCATAAATGGACCTTAGCAACTTGCACACCTTGTTAGGGTCCTTCTAATCGACAAAATCCTCAGGTTGTGTCATGTTGACATCCTCAAGTAGGTTTCCATTAAGGAAAGCTATTTTGACATTCATTTGCCATATTTGATAGTCATAATATGGTGCTATGGTAAGAAGAATCCTAATAGATTTGAGCATGACTACTGGTGAAAAGGTTTTGTCATAGTCAATACCATGAGTCTATCTGAAACCTTTCACCACGAGTCTACCTTTTAAGGTGTTATCAGCCTTACGTTTGAAAATCCATTTGCACTCAATGATCTTAGCACCTTCCGGTGGATCAACCAAAGTCCATACTTGGTTATTATACATAGATTGCATTTCGGATTTCATACCTCCAAGCCGATTATCAGAATTAGAACTCTCAATTGCCTCTCGGTAGGTGATGGGATCATCCTGATCCAATAGCTCTAAGCTTTGACTGTCAGTAATGAGGAAACCATATTTATTAGGCTCATGGCGAATCCTACCACACCTTCTTGGTTCTTGTGTAATGGGTTCGTGTTCCACAACTCTTTGTGAATATGTTTCTATTTCCAAACTATCCTCTACAGGAATTTTTGGTACTTGAACCTCCTCAAGTTGTAATCCACTCCCATTGCTCTTCTTCAGAAGAAACTCCTTCTCCAAGAAGATAGCATTTCGAGCAACAAACACTTGGTACTCGTTAGTGTTGTAGAAATAGTATCCCTTAGTTTCCTTAGGATACCCCACAAATAGGCATTTGTCGGTCTTGGATGCGAGCTTGTCCGATGTTAACCTTTTAACATGTGACTCACAACCCCAAATCCGTAGAAAGGTCATATTAGGCTTTCGACCAGTCCATATCTCATATGGTGTCTTTTCAACTGCCTTAGATGGAGTTCTATTTAGCAGGAATGCAGCAGTCTCAAGGGCATATCCCCGAAAGGATATTGGAAGACTAGCTTGAATCATCATTAATCGAACCATATCCAATAAAGTCTGATTCCTTCTTTCCGACACACCATTCCATTGAGGTGTCCTAGGAGGAATGAGTTGTGAAACTATTCCACAATCTCTCAAATAATGATCAAACTCTTGGCTTAAGTATTCACCACCTCGATCTGACCGAATGGCTTTAATACTTTTGCCAAGTTGGTTTTGCACTTCATTCTTAAATTCCTTAAATTTCGCAAAAGTCTCGAACTTATGCTTCATAAGATAGATGTAGCCATATCTACTGAAGTCATTTGTAGAAGTAACGAAGTACTCAAAACCACCTTAAGCATGTGTGCTTAATGGTCCACATACATTAGAATGTATTAGTCCCAATAAATCACCTGCCTTTCACCTTGTTTGTTAAAGGGTCTTTTAGTTATTTTTCCATGGAGACAAGATTCGCATGTCTCAAATGATTCAAAATCAAATGAGGCAAGAACTCCATCCCTATGAAGTCTTGAGATGTGTTTCTCATTTACGTGACCCAAACGACATTGCCAAAAGTATGAAGTGTTCGACTCGTTTAACTCAAGCCTTTTAGTATCTTTAAAGTCTAGAACGTAAAGCCCATTACTAAGTATAGCATTACCATACAAAATGTCCTCATAAAAAATAGAAATAACATTATTCTTCATAATGAAGTTATAGCCATCATTATCCAGACAAGAAACTAAAATAATGTTTCTGCTCATAGAAGGCACATAATAACAATTTATTAAATTCAAAACAAGTCCAGAAGGCAAAGTTAATGGATAGTCTCCTATATCTATTGCAGCAACCCTTGCTCCGTTCCCTACTCTTAGGTCAACTTCGCCTTTAGTCAAGCGTCTCCTATTTCTGAGTCCCTGTACATTTGAACAAATGTGAAAACCACATCCGGTATCCAATACCCATGATATAGAAATAGAGAGATTGACTTCTATCATATAGATACCTGAAGTAGAGGGCTTGCCTCACTTCTTTAACACTTCCAAGTAAAGTGGACAGTTTCTCTTCCAATGACCAGCTTCATTGCAGTGAAAATATATACCCTCCTTTTGAGGTTTGGGCTTGGGTTTCTTAGCCTCCTTGTCTTTGGAATCAGGTCCAACCTTCTCCTTTTGCTTGGACTTAGCTTTACCCTTCCACTTTTGTCCTTTTCACCGGGATGGATTTCTTGATACTCTGCTCAGCATTTTTAAGCATCCCATGCAGCTCAGTGTCTTATCCATACCATGCATGTTATAGTTCATGGCAAACTGATCATAATGATGAGGAATCCCGCAAGTGTACGGGGTCGCCAAGTAATACCTCGTACAAAAGCATGAGGATCATATTCCATGGAGTTAAGGATCTACTATTACTCCTCCATCACTTACTATCTAGCCTAACATCTCAAGCATGATTGTGGTACACTAATTAAAGTAATAAAACAAGTACGGTGTGAATAAACAAATTTAAGGTCGAACAAAATGGTTCCAAGTGCTATAGTGATGTGTGAAGGCCTATGGATGTGGATCCCCTTGAGGGGTCATCATGATACATGGATAAATAGTAAAAAGGTAGCTTGGGTGATTTAGATCGAAGGATCAAGATTAGATCAACCGCAATTTATCGGTGATTGAAGCCTAATCCCATACAAATACTGATTGGAATTTCTTCCTAACCGGTATTCCTACGATTGCATTAAGTACAAGGAGATCCCAACATAAGGGTACCCTAAACCCTAGTTTACCCTTAAAGATCGGAGGGCTATTGATATCCAATTTCTTGGCATACCAATACAAGAAATCCCTTTTTGTTTATTGATGATCTAATACACGCGAGTAGGTCACGTCTACGTGTACAACTCAAGAAAGAACAACGGATTTCTAGTTCAAGTAGTTCTAGACATGAAACATAATGAACTAAATCGTAAATCAACCCAAACATATAATTAAGTGCAAATCATCCAAAATACACGATGAATCACCCAAGTTCACCAACATCCGGTGGCCTAGGGGGTCTAGTGTGCCATCAAACAAACAATAATGACAAAGTAAAGCAAATCACACAAAAAACTCATAAATGACACTCCCTAGATGAAATGATGAAGGAGAAGGTGGAGGTCCGGCCGAATGACGCTTTCCCTCATCCAAGAGATTGCCAAATGACGCTTCCCCTTGGCTTGGAACCTTACTCCCTTGATGGTGAAGCCTCTCCCCTTGTTGATGATGCTCTTGCCTCCTTCTTTGGCTCAAAATTGTCATCTTCCAAAAGATGTTTTAGTTCTCTCCTTCAATGTGCCGGCCAAAGGTCCCCTTCAAAAGCCCTAGAACTCCCCATTTATACCCCCCGAAGTATACGGGCAGTATGGGGGGCCGTATGGATGCAGATTAGGTCAAAGAAAACCCCAAATCCCGAGCCTCACGGGGTAGTCAACAGGCGAGTGAAGGGTTAACTTGGTAGTTAACGGGGGAGTGAAGCCTAGGTAAAACTCTCTGGAATTTCCTCACGTGGCAGTTAATGGGCCCGTGAGACTTAGGCAAAAGTCTCTGGAGTTTCCTGACCGAAGACCCCCATGTGCTACAGTTACTGCTACAGTACTCCAGCTACTTGTACATCTTATCTTTTCTGCCCAGATTCGCCAATACATCCTTAGTAGTAAATCTTTTTACTTGTGGTGTTTGATACTGAGGACCTTGATGGGGTGAAACTTTTTGTTGTTGTTACCCTTGATTCCCAGAAAAATTTGGGTGGTAATTCCACTCCGGATTATAAGTTGGGCTGTATGAATTTCCTTGTGGTCTTGGTCCCCCTATATACTCAACATCCTTGACTTGTGCAACATAGGAGCGATCACCTTGCATCTTCCAATTGGATTGTACCTCACACAAAAGAGAATATGAAGAACAAAGTCAAAATAAAAGAGTAAAAAATAAAAGTAATATGAACAAGAAGAAAAATATCTACAAAGAGTATAATGTACAAAGAAAAGAAAAGAAATGGCTAGAGCAATAGACTACAAGCTTTCCTAATATTCCTTGAATGAGTTACTGGCAACGGCGCCAAAAACTTGATTACTTCCCCGCAAGTGTACGGGATCGCCAAGTAATACCCTTTGAGTGACACAGGGGTGATTTTCCACTGGGGCCAAGGAAGTACTATTACTCACCCTTCATCTATTTTCTAGCCTACCATTTAATATAAGTGAAAAATGAAATAAAGCAAACAAGCTAATTTAAGCTAATCCTATGGCCTGGTAACTAGCACACGATGTAAACAAACAAGGGAATATCAAGCTTGAGAAGGGTGTGTTTGGATAAGGAATCCACCTAGGGTTGTCATTAAGTCCCAAACCAGGATGATATAAAGATGTATTGACGGTAATTGAGACCTAGAGACCTCGTGAGTAGATTAGCCCCAATCTATCAGTGACTAACCCCTGATCCCATTGACACGAGCCCTTGCATGTATCCCGCAAGTGCACGAGCTTGTTGAACTAATACAATTTACCCTGGTGAGTGGGTAGTCGAATCTACAGGGAATAGGGATTTAAGACATGAGATTTCGCTATTTAGTTATGAGGTGTATGAAAGAGTGATAATAGAATTGATGAGTGAATTATGGAAGCAAATATAATAAAAGGCAAGAAATTAAATAGAGAGATGGAGGGCAAGAAAGTGCTAGTAGAAGTGAATTAGAGAAAGACTAGCAATGGATGAAATAGGGTATCCGGACAAGCTACCTCTAGGACTTATGCTTCTAGTGCAAGACTATGCTATTATACTTTCCTATTGATGTTAATTGAGTCAAGGATATCCTTAAACTCACGGTCCCTAAACCTAAGGTCAACCGTGACTAACCCCAACACTATGCCTCGGCATTAGGATTCACGTCAACCCTTCACTTTGTCGCTCACGCAACTAAGCCCCAGGGGAGTATATCTACCTTAGCCTAACACTACGTTGGATTGCTTTAAGCTCTAGGGATTCCTAGTGATAAAACCTATTCCTTTGTGTAGTTCTAACCCTTTGGTCCAGGTGGAAGAACCCTAGTCTATATTAAGCCCCAGTACTTAGGATTCATGTCAACCCTTCACTCTGTTACTTGCACAACTAAGTCCCAGGGTAGTTTAACTACCTAGCACTTCACTCTATCTCGACCACTAAGAAATCAAGGAATATGAAGGTAGGGAGAAATCACACCAGAAGGGAAAAGGGGACGCTTCGCTACCTCACGACTCACCCTCTCAATCCTCTTCAATCTTAAGTAGTCTAATCCTATAGGAGTTGTCACATCTCCAAAGGACAACCTAGATTGTTCTCAACCCTAGTGTCACTGCTAAGGGAAAATAATTGAAAGAGATAATTAAAATTGAAACTCGAATTTATTTATCAATGATGGAAAAACATAATAGCAATGTCATAGAAACATAATAATCCTAGGGTTTTACAAGTCTTAATACCCACGAGGGGTTTAGCTCCTCATGGAGCTATACATATTCATCAAAATATGAAAGAAAGCACAAATTAAAGATATTGATGAAAACCCCCTTGCGTATGGTGTAGCCATGGTCTTGTGCGGCCACGGAACATCAATGATGATGTCAATGTCGATAACGCGATCCAAACCTCCACGAAGTCCTCTCCGAAACCCTAGCCGCACTCTCCAAAAGTTGGTGAGAAAGTTAGGTCAAAAGATGCTAAAAAATCTCCAAATTGGAATTTTATAATGTTGAGTCATGGTTTTAAAATTGGACTTATCGGGACTTCACACGGCCGTGTGGAATTTCCACAAGCCCGTGTGAACTCTCCGGAATCCTGATTTTTGAACGAAAGTGAATAGTAGCTTGCTAAAGTGTTTTTCTGCAACAACAAGTTCCAGTGCTGCTACAGTGACTCTCCAAAACACTCCCGAATCCGTTGTTCTTCATCGAGGCCATTGATTTAGGCACACAATCAATGGTAGATCATGCCAATTGCTTCAAGTCTCCTTCTTATTAAAGTTCTCCTAAGCTACACGAGTTAGACTGCCTTTGTGCCCCTCCAAAGGAGGTTGGCACACACTCACAAGTCTAGGCTCGTGCCTTGTTCCTTGCTTGGTCCGAAAACTTTCCAACAACAGCGAACACGATCTAGCTTCATTCTTCTTCTCCAAATTAGCTCCACAAACCTACAATGCATAAGAATACACAAATGGACATCATTTAGTGATAAAATCTGATAAAAGATATGTTCATTGTAAGATAATAGTGCTTCACATTACTATAACACAAGCACTTATCAAACTCCCCCACACTTAAGCTTTTGCTTGTCCTCAAGTAAAAATAAAACGTGAGTGTTCTTGGGAAGACCAATTGAAAGTGCTCGTCCTTAAGTTCACCAAAAGTATGCAAAGGTAGCATTCTACAAGTAAGGGGCAATCAAAACATCGCATAAAGATATCATTGCTCTAGCTAAAAACATGAATCAAAAAGGTCAATCAACTAGAAAATGTGTAAGTGTGTGTGAACTCACTCAAGACAAGCCAACGAATACTCCTCAAACTTTTGTTAACAAGGACTTATTTATATACGAAAAGCAAGAAAGGAAGTAGTAGCTTCACACAACCTCGAAGGTAGCCCTTTCCTAGGCGGCCGCCAAAGGTGGCTTTCACTCTTTCGAGGAGGTAGCTCTTTCTACCGGGGTAGTAGCTTTCACGCATCCCATAAGATAGCTCTTTCACTCATTAAGGCATAACTTGTATCCGACTTATGAGAGTAGCTATATACTTCATAGGTTATTTCCACCCCAAATGCATAAATAAAACACATATTCACAAAATCATATATATATATATATATTCTGTTTTCCATATGTTTTTTTATATGCATTTTTCAAAGTAAAACTAAGAACAACGATAAACTTGTCCTTAAAAACTTCAAGATCAAGTTTCCAAAAAATTCCAAGAGTAAGTTTGTGCAATATAAGATAATCGAGGCAAAATTCCCTAAAAATTCAAGTAAAAATTAAAGCTTGATAGAATGCAATGTTAAAAATTCTCCTAAACTCTATGAATACAAACGTTGCAACTAAGGTGAACCGCCATAGGCTACATGAGCATGAGCAAACAATTCACACAATTTATGTAGGGGTAAGTAATTGAAACATTACTCCCATGAACTCCAAGTGTTGCGTTTGATAGAGCTATATACATTGAGAGTTGTGTCTCAATGGTTTTGTAGAGCACACACGGTCCTATGACCGTGCCTATGACTATTCCTCAAATTCCTTAAATCCAAGACCATCTGCACACATATGTAAGGGTTCAGTATAGCTCAAGAAGAATCTAAACAAAGCTTGAGTGTATAAAGATATGAAAATGAAATACAACTCGAGACAAAATAAAGATAAAATCAGAAGGAAGATTCTTCCTGAGTACTACAAGTCCAATATAAAAGAAAAAGTATAACTAAAGTAAAATAAAAATAAAATTACGATGCCTCAGCGTCGGTGTCCTATGTCGATGACTCAGGTGCTGCTGTTGCTGCTGCTGCTGGCTCTGCAGTCGCTGGTGGATCAGCTGATGGTGATGGAGATGGTGATGGGATCCGTCGGGGCCGCACCACAGATCGCTCGAAGAACTACATAACAGTGGCGAGCTGTGCCGATATATGTGCGAAATGTGCTGCCTGTGTGGCCCTCATCTCGGTGAACCCTACTACCTATGTGGCCCTCATCTTGGCCAACTCTGCCTGCATAATGCCCACAGTGCTCTCGAGGCGCTCAAACCTGTCCTGGCCTCGAGAAGGAGAAAAGATCCTCACTGGAGGTGGCTCCGGTGCTGTGGGTGATGCCTCAGCCTCGGCCTGCCCTGGGGGTAGCTCTAATGCTGCCTGAGATCCCTCAGCCTGATCCCCCTCTGATGGAGGCCTGTTTAGTATATAACGCTGATAATGTTTCCAAGCCATGCCCATCTATCTCAACATCTCCAAGCTGATTGGGGAAGGTATCACTGTTCTTTCTATCCCTCTAATTGCTGCCCGAAGGCCCGTCCCCTTCATAAGTCTTGTAATATATGGCCCTGAAAATATAGCTCCCAGCCTAGGGTACTGATGAGTATTTGTGTTATAGTACCGCGAAGCGTTATTATCTTACATTGAGCATATCTTTTATCAGTTTTTATCACTAAATGTTGTGCATTTGTGTATTCTTGTGCATTGAACGTTTGTGGAGCTAAATTGGAGAAGAATAACGAAATTAGGTCGTGTTCACCGATGTTGGGAAGTTTTCGGACCAAGCACGGAACAAGGCACGTGCTTGGACTTGTGAGTGTGTGCCAACCTCCTTTGGAGGGGCACAAAGGTAGTCATATTCACAACAAGTCTAACTCGTGTGGCTTAGGAGAACTTCACCAAGAAGGAGACTTGAAGCAATCGGCACGATCTACCATTGATTGTGTGCCCAATTCAATGGCCTTGATGAAGAACGACGGATTTGGGAGCGTTTCGGGCGAGTAATGCAGCTTGTTACTGTAGGAAAGCACTGTAGCAAGTTACTGTAGCAAGACCAGAGAATTCACACGGGCGTGTGGAATTAACACACGGCCGTGTGAATTAATTTTTCAGCACACAGAAACTTCACACGCCCGTGTGTTAATTCCACCCGGCCGTGTGAAGCCCACGATAAGTCAAATTTTAAAGCCGTGATTCAACATTATAAAATGCGATTTTGGAGACCTTTTAGGATATCTTTTGACCTATCTTTCTCTTCAACTTGGGGAGTGCGGCTAGTTTCGGAGAGGATTTCGTGGAGGTTTACCGCGCGTGATCGGCATCGTTACCGACGTTCGACGGCCGCACAAGACCACGGCCACACCATACGCAAGGGTGTTTTCATTGATGTCCTTATTTTGTGCTTTATTTCATACATTGATGAACATGTATAGCTCCATGAGGAGCTAAACCTCTTAAGGGTATTCGGACTTGTAACCTCTAGGGTTATTATGTTTCTTTGACATTATTATTATGCTTTTCCATTATTGATGAATAAAATTGAGTTTCAATCTTAATTTCATCTTGCTAATGTTTTCTCTTAGATGTGACACTAGGATTGAGAACAATTTAGGTTGCCTTTTGGAGGTGTGACAACTCCTTAAGGTTAAACTACTTAAGATTGAAGAGGGTTGAGAGGGAGAGTTGTGAGGTAGCGATGTACCCCTTTCCTCTCCGACATGGTTTCTCCCTACCTCCATTTCCTTGATTTCATAGCGGTCGAAATAGAGTGAAGTACTAGGTAGATAAACTTCCCTGGGGCTTAGTTACACAAGTAACAGAGTGAAGGGTTGAAGTGAATCCTATGCATTGGGGCTTAATCTAGACTAGGGTTCTTCTACCTGGACCAAAGGGTTAGAACTACACATAGGAACAGGTTTTACCATTAGGAATCCCTAGAGCTTAAAGCAATCCCATGTAGTGTGAGGTTTAGGTAGATATACTCCCCTGGGGCTTAGTCGTGCGAGCGATAGAGTGAA
Organism: Dioscorea alata; assembly: GCA_020875875.1. Taxonomy (NCBI): domain Eukaryota; kingdom Viridiplantae; phylum Streptophyta; class Magnoliopsida; order Dioscoreales; family Dioscoreaceae; genus Dioscorea; species Dioscorea alata. Next base: position 12,365,251 of record CM037025.1, on the reverse strand, counting down.
GGGTGACGTGAATCCTAATACCGGGGCATAGTGTTGGGGTTAGTCACGGTTGTCCTTAGGTTTGGGACAGTGAGTCTTAGGATATCCTCGACTCGATTAAACATCAATAGGAAAGTATAATAGCATAGTCCTGCACTAGAAGCATAGACCCTAGAGGTAGCTTGTCCGGATGCCCTATTTCATTCATTACTAGTCCTCTCTATTCTCTTTTACTTGCACTCTCTCATCTTCCATCTTTCTAGTTAATTTCTTGTCTTTCATTCTACTTTATTCTATATTCACTCATTGATCCTACTATTGCTTTTCCGTACTCCGCATAGCTTAATTAGTGAAATCTCGTATTCTAATTCCCTATTCACTTCAACCCTTCACTCTGTTACTCGCGTAACTAAGCCCCAGAGGAGTATATCTACCTAGCACTTCACTCTATCTCGACCGCTAATAAATCAAGGAAACGGAGGTAGGGAGAAATCGCACCGGAGGGGAAAGGGGTACATCGCTACCTCACAACTCTCCCTCTCAACCCTCTTCAATCTTAAAGAGTCTAATCCTATAGGAGTTGTCACACCTCCCAAGGAAAACCTAGATTGTTCTCAATCCTAGTGCCACATCTATGGCAAAACAATAGCAAGATAAAATCAAGATTGAAACTCAATTCTTATTCATCAATAATGGAAAAGCATAATAACAATGTCAAAAAAACATAATAACCCTAGAGTTTACAAGTCCCAATACCCACAAAGGGTTTAGCTCCTCATGGAGCTATACATGTTCATCAAAGTATATAAGAAAGCACAAAATAAAGACATCGATGAAAACCCCCTTGGGTAAGGTGTTTCTGTGGTCTTGTGCGGTCGCCGGATGTCGGTGACGATGCCGAAGACGCTCTAAACCTCCACGAAGTCCTCTCCAAAACCCTAGCTGCACTCCAGAAGTTGGGGAGAAAGATAGGTCAAAAGATCCCTCAAAAAGTCTCTAAATCGTGCTTTTATAATGTTAAGTCGCGGCTTTAAAATTGCTGAAATCGGGATTTCACACGGCCGTGTGGAATTTCCACACGCCGTGTGAAATTTCTGGAATACTGAATTTCGGCCGACAGTGAACAGTAACTTGCTGTAGTGTCTTTGCTGCAGTAATTTACTACAGGGCTGCTACAGCTGTGCCGAAACGCTCCCGAATTCGTCATTCTTCATCGAGGCTGTTGAATTGGGCACACAATCAATGGTAGATCATGCCGATTGCTTCGAGTCTCCTAATTGGTGAAGTCTTCATTGTTAGCATGAGCTAGACTTGTTGTGAATGTGACTGCCTTTGTGCCCCTCCAAAGGAGGTTGGCACACACTCACAAGTCTATGCTCATGCCTCGTTCCTTGCTTAGTGATATGAATCGATCCGCAAGCGCACGGGTCGCCAAGTAATACCCCTCACGCACACGCGAGGGGGTCGTATTCCCTGGGGTCCCAAGAGCTGCTATTACTCCCCTCTAGATGACACTGTCTAGTCTAGCAGATATAGATTTAAAACAAGATAAAGAAAACAAACAAAAGAAAAGCTATAAACACTTGGACTAAGGCACACCACAATAGCACATTAAGGAAACAAGTAGCAATGAAAGTTCGAGGTCCCAGAGCGAGGATCCCCTCGGGACTACTAAAGCCAGAAAGATGCTTGAATGACATAGGCAACGGTGGTTTTGAGCCAAGAGATATCCTAAGATAGATTAACCCGATGGTCACGGTGAAAACCCCTAATCCGGTATAAGTATTGGAATATGGAATCACTTCCGCCCAAATCCTCACAAGATTGCATTAAGAATAGGGAAACCTCAAATTAGGGCCGAACACAACCTAGGTCTAGCCCTAATGGTTGGAGGGGTATGAAATACCCGATGGTCACGGTGTATACATACATGTATCCCTTCTAAGCCTAGTGTGTCTAGTACAAGGGCGATGGTCACGCTACCAAGTACAACCTAGAAGTTGAAATACAGAGTTCTCATGCAAAATCAACACATCAAACATCACAAGGCTTAGACACAAACCACACAAATGCCATAAATGCAATCAAAACATCAATACAAGCAAGTTCATCCCAAGGTTTACCGGATGCCCGGCGACCTTGGGAGTCTAGTTCGTCATCAACAAAGGAGGATGTATACAAAACAAGAAATACAAGATGAAGCTCATAACAACTGCCCTCGAATGAAGACTAGAAGGTGGTGATGAGAACTCGTCGGATCCGCGCCGGCAAACTCCTAGATGCTCTCCCTCGAGTATGATCTCCTTCTCCCTTTAATTTGCTCCTCAAAAATGCCTTCTCCCGCAGCCTTGATGTCCTAGATGATGATGGAGGAGAAGAGGTGGCCAAAGACCAGAGGAATGATGCCCTAAAATTCCTTAAAAACCCATTACAGCGATCTATGCGGCCTCCCATGCGGCCCCGCATGCGGGGAGAGAAAGTCTCCGAGAAATCCCGAAAGTCGCGTAAATGTTACAGTAGAACCGCTACAGTACCGTATGCGGCCTGCAATGCGCCAGCATGGTAGCCCGCATAAACCTCCTGACCCAGCCGATCTTTAAGTCTCCGTGCTACAGTGGTTTTGCTATAGTGATTGCTATAGTACCCCCCCCCGAAAACAGTGTTTTCGATGCCGAATTCTTCTCAAATTCTGTCAACAAGCTCGAAGGGATCTCATTGGTACCTGCAACACGAAATAAACCAATTCAGAACAAAAACGGGCGTCAACTCATATAAAAATACACAATACATACGCCCGAATACATAGAAAATATGTATGTTTAGGCATTTATCAAACATCCCCACACCTAAGCATTTGCTTGTCCCCAAGCAAACACACATGAAGAACAGGAGCACGATGATAAATGACTAAACATACCACCTCAAGCTCAACTGTAAAGTACTCCACTAGCACAGGTGGAAAGAAATCTAGAAAGTGAGCTGTACGGTGAGTGATCGAGTAATGGTGGCCCTGTTTTATCTAAAGGGCTTCCGTGAGTGTGTGCTGGCTCCCAACCTTAACCTCCACACCCTGGATTATCCCAGGGGTCCATTCACCCCACATATGGTGAGAGTGGCATTAGACAATTAAAGACCTCTTCAATACTCAGTTAAAAGTCTTTTGGGTTCCTAAATAAAACTCTAGCACTTAAGTGACTGTGCAACAAGTTCCAGGGGACGAAGTAGAGATACTTATTTCTTCTTTTTTTTTTCACAAATATACAACACACATTTTTTTTTTCACTGAGTTCGACTAACATAGACTGCACAACAAATCTTTCAGAAGGATGCACATGCTGATTAGGCACAAGAGCCACCCAACCTACTCAATTACAGTCTACATAGACGCATTCATGCTGTACTAGCAGAGGAATACTGTCATAGACTCCACATTTTTTTTTGCTGTACACACTGTATCTCATGTCCCTCGGTAACTTGTCACAATAGTTCACTTAAGACTACAGAAAACAAAGAAGGAACTCAAAAGCTCTTAAAAGAATATTGAAGAAATAATTTAATAGTCTAATGCCAAAATCATCATAATGGGTTGGTTGGAGTATACAAGGTGGGAGCAATCATGATAGAGCATGAAGAAGCACTAAAGATAAGACAGGACATCATTCAAGCACAGTATAAGAATACAACTCACTTCTATCATTCTTTCAAGCTAGGAAGTGCTAAACACTAAAATCATAGCTATCATCGGTAATCCAATCATGCAATTGCAAAAAATTTCAAAGTTCATGAAAATCCAAGTCCACCCCCCACTTAAAGATGCACATTGCCCTCAATGTGCCCAAGTAAAGAAATGCAATAATATAGACAATAAAAACATAGTAGGAGGGTTTCGTGAACTTCCCCGAGTCTCAAAACATGAGTCTTTAAGTCCATGAGATCGGGGTGACCACCAAAGCTTCATGGTAATATAGGAGACGGGAAGTGTGCTTGATGTCCAAATTCCACCATGTAAGGTAGAAAATAACATCAACTCAAGGCATCCATCACACACAAGTAAAATAAAACACACAAATAAACAAACAACTAACATCACAAGAACAACTAAACAAGAAATGATCCAAGCAAGTCCTTTGTGCAATCAAAAACATGAAGTCCAATCTTCTTTAATGCAAGTGTTGTGTGGGATAAGAGTTTACAAGGATGCAACAAAATCAGGACAAATACAAGAGAAGAGATGGTTTCTCATGATGGGATATGAATGAGTTCAAGAAGTGCTACAGTAATTCCCAAAAAAAATTTTGCAAGAGCTTCTCTTGTAAATGGAGCATAAAAAATTTTACAAAGCTTTCAAACTGATCTAAAAACCCACAAAAACAACAAACAACCAATCTCCCACAACAAAATCATCCATTCAACATGAAAAATAGGAGAAAGGAGGAAGAACCAATCATGCTCAAAACTAGGGTTTAGAGAAAGGTACCTAGGAAAGTCGGTGAAGATGATGGAAAACCTCCCAATAAATCATGCAAATTAAGTCCATGTAAGTAGGAGATCCGTGTAGAGGAAGAAAAATGGAGAAAAATGGTGAAAGAATGAGGGGAAACGGATGAGAAATGAGAAAGTTATGAAGGAAATGGTGAAGGGGTACCCAATATAAAGTTCTGCCCGAGGGTCATGCGGGGTCTTGTGCGGCCGCATAGCAGGCCGCACCAGTCTCGGTATTTTTCATGCGGTTTCTTGTGCGGCCGCATAGCAGGCCACACCAGTCTCTGGATGGGGCATGCGGCCTGCTATGCGGGCGCATAACAGGCCGCATGGATGGCTGGAGAGCCCCATGCACTAAAAATGCTCAAAAACCAACCCGACAAAACCTCGTACTCATCCTAGCACTCAAAAATCACATGAAAACAAAGATGAATTCACCCACAACAACCAAAACATGATATTTGATGCATGAAGATGAATGATAACACAAAGGAATCACAAGTACGATGAATGAACACAAGTAAACAAATTATGAAAAATGACTAACTAACCACAATCACGTACTTGAAAACAAAGAACACTCAAGCAAACTAACACACCAAAATACGAAAACACACATGTTATGAATTGTAATGCTTGGGTTGCCTCCCAAGAAGCACTTGTTTAACGTCATTAGCTCGACGTACCTTTTTCTTACCTAAGGAGGCTTGAGAACGGTGTGTTCATCCCGGCAAGAGGTTGCATAAGAACTACCAAGAAATACAAAACATACCTTCTGGGGTGATGTAAATTTGGAGGCAATGCTTGAGGTACCTTTTGGCCTCCATGGAAAAAGCTTAGGCCGGGAGTTGTGCAATTTAAACTTGGGCGGATCCTTAGACGGCTTGAACCTCCTCCCCGCTTCTTCTTTGGTCCCGGCAAGAATTCCTTTGAGATGCCCTTGACCTACCCATAAGTGTTGTTTGGGTTTCCAAGGGAACAAATTGGGTTGAGAACTTGTCAATCTTTGCATAGGTGGATCAATTGGTGGCTTTAACATCCTTTCCACAATTTTTTTCTCAACCAAGTCATAATGAACTTCAATTACCCATAAAGTTTGCTTTGGCCGCCAAGGAAAAAGTTTTGGTTGGGAATTGTCCAAGCCCAGCATTGGTGGGTTCAAGGATGACCTTAGCCTCTCCCCCACATCTTCAAATACAATTCCCGGAATTTTCTCTTTACACTTGAAAATTATTGATTGTCTTATTGAATGATCAATGTTGAGGCAAGTAGCGTCTTCAAATGTTGTCGATGGAGCTTCTTCCACTTCCTCACATTCTTCCATGGCCATGATGTCATCCTCCTCTCTCTCTTCTTCAACTACACCATGAATTGGAACATCTATCATTTGCTCACAAGGTATAGATGATACCTCAACCGCTTCTTCAATCTCCCACACCTCAACATCAATTTCCACCTCAATTTCACCTATGTTCTCTTCCAAACTAGTGTCAATCTGAGGTAGGTCTTCTCTAATGCGTGGTAACTCCGTCGATATATTGGAAGACACTCCTATCTTGTTTTCTATGCTTGGAGGAGACAGATGGGCACTAAAATTTTTGGAATTCAGGGCTTCACGTTCAGCATCATAATTCATCATAAATCTTTCAAACACAACTTGTGTATTGAAACCCCATTCATTAAGTGGTCTACTTTGAACAATTGGAGGATGGTAATTCCATAGTTCTTGAAAGGAGGGTTCTTGTGGCAATCCTTGGTAAGGGTGCTCCCATTCTTGAGAATAATGAGCTATCGAAAACTTTTGGTGCCCTTGCCAATATGGATAGTAGTCATTACGAGGTGGATTGCTCTGGCGTGCTCTCATGGCAGAATATTCTTCCATCGCTTTCTCAAATGCAGAGTTTCTTGTGGCCAATAGTCTTTCTCTGTGGTCCATGGCCCTGTATAAGCAAACAAAATTAAAATTAATACGCTATCAAAGAAAACAAGAAAGAAGTAAAATAAATGAATATGCACAAAATGGTAAAGGACGCATACAAAGACCAAAATATACAAAAGGAAATAAAAATGACTAAATCAGTGAACTAAAGGTTTTCCTAGCATCCTTGGAAGTCCCCGGCAATGGCGCCAAAAACTTGATATGAATCGATCCGCAAGCGCACGGGTCGCCAAGTAATACCCCTCACGCACGCACGAGGGGGTCGTATTCCCTGGGGTCCCAAGAGCTGCTATTACTCCCCTCTAGATGACACTGTCTAGTCTACCAGATATAGATTTAAAACAAGATAAAGAAAACAAACAAAAGAAAAGCTATAAACACTTGGACTAAGGCACACCGCAATAGCACATTAAGGAAACAAGTAGCAATGAAAGTTTGAGGTCCCCGAGCGAGGATCCCCTCGGAACTACTAAAGCCAGAAAGATGCTTGAATGACACAGGCAACGGTGGTTTTGAGCCAAGAGATATCCTAAGATAGATTAACCCGATGGTCACGGTGAAAACCCCTAATCCGGTATGAGTATTGGAATACGGAATCACTTCCGCCCAAATCCTCACACGATTGCATTAAGAATAGGGAAACCTCAAATTAGGGACGAACACAACCTAGGTCTAGCCCTAATGGTTGGAGGGGTATGAAATACCCGATGGTCACGGTGTATACATACATGTATCCCTTCTAAGCCTAGTGTGTCTAGTACAAGGGCGATTGTCACGCTACCAAGTACAACCTAGAAGTTGAAATACAGAGTTCTCATGCAAATCAACGCATCAAAGATCACAAGGCTTAGACATAAACCACACAAATGCCATAAATGCAATCAAAACATCAACACAAGCAAGTTCATCCCAAGGTTCACCGGATGCCCGGCGACCTTGGGAGTCTAGTTCGTCATCAACAAAGGAGGATGTATACAAAACAAGAAATACAAGATGAAGCTCATAACAACTCCCCTCGAATGAAGACTAGAAGGTGGTGATGAGAACTCGTCGGATCCGCGCCGGCAAACTCCTAGATGCTCTTCCTCGAGTATGATCTCCTTCTCGCTTTGATTTGCTCCTCAAAAATGCCTTCTCCCGCAGCCTTGATGTCCTAGATGATGATGGAGGAGAAGAGGTGGCCAAAGACAACAAGAAGAATGCCCAAAAAGCCTTTAAAACCTAATTTCGGGATGCTATGCGGCCTCCTATGCGGCCCCGCATGCGGGGAGAGAAAGTTTCCGAGAAATCCCGAATATCGCGTAAGTTGCTACATTGCCGCTACAGTACTCCGCTACAGTACCATATGCGACCTGCACAGTCCCCCCCTCCCCCCCCGCCGCTCAGAAAACAGTGTTTTCGATGCCGATTTCTTCTCAAATTCTGTCAATGAGCTCGAAGGGATCTCATTGGTACCTGTAACACGAAAGAAACCAATTCAGACCAAAAACGGGCGTCAACTCATATAAAAATACGCAATACATATGCCCGAATACATAGAAAATACGTATGCCTAGGCATTTATCACTTAGTCCGAAAATCATCCCAACAATGGCAAACACGATCTAACTTCGTTCCTTTCCATCATTTTATCTTCACAACCCTACAATGCACAAAAGTAAACAATTGCACACTTTTTAGTGATGAAATCTGATTAAATCAATGCTCATTGCAAGATAATAACACTTCGCATTACTATAATACGAGCACTTATCAAATCCCCCCACACTTAAGCTTTTGCTTGTCCTCAAGCAAAAATAAAACGTGAAAGTACTTGGGAAGAACAATTGAAAGTGCTCGGCCTTAGGTTCACTAAAAATATGCAAAAGAAGCATTCTATAAGTAAGGGGAAATCAAAACAATGCATAAGGTTATCATTGTTCTAGCTAAAAACTCAAATCAAAAAGGATAAAAACTCAAAAATGTGTTAGTGTGTGCGATTTCACTCAAGAGAACCAACGAATACTCCTCAAACTTTTGTTAGAAAGGACTTATTTATATACAAAAACAAAACTAAAGAGAGAAGGAAGTAGTAGCTTCATACATCTTTGAAGGTAGCCCTTTCCTAGGTGGCCGCCAAAGGTGGCTTTCACACTTTCGAGGAGGTAACTCTTTCTACCGGGGTAGTAGCTTTCACGCATCCCATGAGATAGCTCTTTCTCTCATTAGGGCATAACTTGTATCCGACTTATGAGAGTAGCTACATACTTCATAGGTGGTAGCTCTTTCCACCCCAAATGCATACATAAAACAAAGCAACTATTCAAAAAAAATCATATGTATTTTCCAAAGTAAAACTAAAAACGATGATAAACTTGTCCTTAAAAACTTCAAGATTGAGTTTCCAAAAGATTCCAAGAGTAAGTTGTGCAATATAAGATAATCGAGCAAAAATTCCCAAAAATTCAGTAGAAACCAGAGCATGATAGGATACAATGTTAAAAATTCTCCAAAACTATAAGAATACAACCGTTGCAACTAAGGTGAACCGCCATAGGCTACATGAGCATAAGCAATTGAATGCACAAGTAAAGGTGTGTGCAATGTGAACTCCCCTCCCCCCCCCCCACACTTAAGATGTACATTGTCCCTAATGTACGCATACAAGCACAATAAAAGTTAAGAATTGTAAAACAATTAGTGTGGAAGTAGGCAATTGAAACATTACTCCCCTGAACTCCAAGTGTTGCGTTTGATGGAGCTAGGTGCATTGAGAGTTGAGTCTCAATGGGTTGTGAAGCACATACGGTCCCATGGCCGTGTCGATGATTATTCCTTAGATTCCTTTCATCCAAGACCATCTGCGCACACATACACAAGGGTTGGGTATAGCTCAAAAAACTCGAGTATATAAAATATGAAGCAATGAATACAACTCGAGATAACAAGAAAAGAAAACTAAAAGATAAACTCAGAAGGAGAATCCTTTCTGAGTAGTACAAGTCCAAAATATAATAAAAAGTACAATAATGGAAATCAAAAAACAAATAAAAGCTAAAACTAAGACGCCCCAGCGTCGGTGTCCTCAGTGGTGGCCTCTGGTGCTGCTGGAGGCTCTGAATATGTTTGTGGATCTGCTGCTGGTGCTAGGGGAGATTGTGGTGGAGGAGTGGGGGCCCAGGGCTGGACTACGAATGGTGGTGACACGGCCTGCTCAAGTAATCTCTGTATGGCATCGAGCCGCGTCATCGTCTCTAAGTGCTGTGCAGCCTATGTGGCCCTCACCTCCGCCACCTCGGTCTGTAGCACCCCCACTGCACTCTCGAGGCGCTCCAACCTGTCCTGGCCTCGGGAGGGAGAAAAAATGCACACCGGAGGTGGCTCCGGTGCTGTGGCCTCTATGTGTGTCGTAGGTGGCTCAAAGGTTGCCTAGAACCCCTCTGCCTGATCTGACTGGGGTATGATCCAAGTATAGGTCCCTGATCCCGCTCTGCGGATCATCCCCATCATCCTCAGTGTATCTGCACCCAGAGGAGCCGGTACACTGGTCTTCTCTGCCCCTCGCACTCCGTCTCTGAGACTCATCTCGATCAGAAGTCTCGAAATGTAGGGTCCTGCGAAGATCACTCCCACCCTAGGGTACTGGCCCTGATGACGCAAATACTCTGCTAGGATGTACCCTAGGTGGAGTGGTACCCTCTGAGCCATAGAGTATAGATAGAGAAGCTCTTGCCGGCTCAGAACTCCAGTGCTATCACCCCGGCCACTCACTGATCTACTCAGAATGGCATGTACGTATCTGTAGGCCGGGCGGGATAAGCACTTGGCCTTCGAGACCCCTGGCTCATATTGGACCTCTCCGCACAAATCCCTGTAGGCCCTCTGCGGAGGAAGACTGCCCAGGTAGTCGGTAGGAAGACCCTCATACTTCTCTGTCTGTGTATAGGCCTCGTCATATAACCATATATGGATTGAAAACTGGGTCACGCTGAGGCTAAAATGCGGGCCTAATACCCTGAACTGAATCGCGTCAGAAGTAGAGAAGTTCCTGTGCGATCTGTCAAACTCGAACGAGGCCAAGAACTCAAGTGTCACTCCCCGAATGGCTGGATCTCTGATCCTCAATAATCTCCTCCAACTATCCACCGAGAGTAGCTCCTCAACCTCGTCGGCAATACTGTCACCCCCCTGAATCCCTCTGATAATGCTCAGGTCAGGGTATCGTGACTGGCCAAACCGCGGTGTAGATAACCGCTCCAACCTGGCCTGGTGCTCAGGTATACTGAACTCGGTCTCCTCTGGAGGGGGTGTGGGCTCACGGGGCCGCTTCCCAGCCGATTTCTTGGACCTGGAAGCCATATCTGCAAGATTGAAAAGAGAATCGATTAAAAACAGTTAAACAGCCATATCCGCAGAAATCCACACGGCCGTGTGGAATTTCCACACGCCCGTGTGGAGCTTCTGGCGGACAGAGCCCACGGCCGTTGGAGCTAAAAATCGAAAATTTACATTATAATTCGTTCTAATTCATCTCTAAACATGTTCGCACACATAATAAGCATTTAAAACAAGCGAAATCACCCAAAAGAATGAATCAAATTAAGAATTGACGAAGAAGAAGGCTTTGAAGTCCTTACCGACGGAAAAACTTAGAATACTTAGAATCGGAGTGGATGAAGGAATACTTAGAATCGGCCGGAAAAACTTCAATAAAACTTCAAAAATCCTCTGAGACGGTCGGGAAAGTAGTAGAGAGGGTAAGAGAGGAGTTTAGAGTGGAAGAATCAAGAGGCACGAGTGAAATATAAATTAAAACGCGCGGCTTTTAAAGTTCTGGGAATTCACACGGCCGTGTGGAAATTCCACACGGCCGTGTGCCTCCGAAATTAGGGCTTACAGGGGCCAACACACGCCCCTGTGCGCACTTTGGTCGCTCTCTGAACTACCCCACACGGCCGTGTGAGTATCCCACATGGCCGTGTGCCTTCACAGGAGGATCCACAGGGCCACCCACACGGCCCTATGGATTCACGAGAAAAGTTTGAAAGTCTCTGAAAAATTTCACACGGCCGTGTGGAAATTCCAGACGGCCGTGTGCCAAACTTGGCCAAGAACACAAGGCCGGCCACAGGGGCACCCACACGCCCCTGTGGCCTCTCTGACTCGCCCGAGAAACGCTAAGTATTCCACACGGCCGTGTGAATAATCCACACGGCCGTGTGCCTTTCACAAGTTCTCCCACAGGGGCACACACACACCCCTGTGTATTCTAGGGAAGAAGGGTTTTTCTCTGCAGAGTTTCACACGGCCGTGTGCCTTAGCACAGTGGCACTCACAAGGGCACCCACACGCCCCTGTGGACTCTTTGGAAAAAGAGTTGAAAATCTGCGAGATGTCACACGACTGTGTGGAAATTCCACACGGCCGTGTGCCCCTTCTGAGGTTGTTCATAGGGGCACACACACGCCCCTGTGTCCTCACTGGTTGACTTATGATTTGGTAACACACGGCCGTGTGGAAATTCCACACGGCCGTGTGTTTTCTCTGGTTTACTTCGAAAATTTCACAGACTCTTCCAAAACATTCAGAAAGTCTTTTAAACCACTTAGAGCCTGTACAAATCATAAAAACATGACCAGAGACCATTGAAAACACACTCAACCAACTTAAACTTCATCAATTAACATTAAGGCACACAAAATCGTCAACAATCCACACTAAAAATCGCAACACATGCATTAAAACTTCAGGACACCAAAACTAAAACTTTTATTCAACCTAAAACTAAACTAGGTCCTAGAAAAACTGTAAAACTTTGGGTTGCCTCCCAAGAAGCACTTGTTTAACGTCACTTAGCTTGACGTACATGATCTTACCTTACGGAGGTTCATGACTAGAAGTTTCCCTCTTCCCTACAACCTGAAAGCATGCATTACATAATCTTTGTAGAGTAGAGGGAGAGTTGCCGAATTTGTTACCACAAATGGGTGAAACACCCTTACTCCGTGAATGTTCATCCCTTTTCTTGTTGGGGTTCTTCTTGTGACGTCTTTTTGACCTCTTCAACCTCTGAAGCATCTTTTTCATACGCCCCTTCTCCATCTTGATGTCTGTCTGGACTGGACCAAGCAAAAGTACCTCTTCTTCTTCTTCTTCGATCTCCACATCTTGGTCCGGCCATCCTTTATATGGATCCGGGTTCAACATTTTCTGCACATATTCATCAATACACTCATCAGTAGCATCAAGATAATATAGTGTCATAAAAATCAAGAGAATGTCTCATGGCTTCGGCGAGGCAATAGGTAAGCTTGTCATCTCCAACTCTAAGTGTGAGCTCTCCACCGTCCATGTCTATCAAAGCTTTGGAAGTGCGCAAGAACGGCCTTCCAAGAATCAGCGGTACTTCGACATCCTCATCCACATCAAGCACAACAAAGTCCACCGGAAAGATGTACTTGTCTACTTTTACCAAGACGTCTTCCACAATTCCCCTCGGATGCCTCACCGATCGATCCGCAAGTTGAAGTGTCATCCGAGTGGGTCTAGGCTCGCCCAAGCCTAGCTTTTGGAAGAAGATATAGGGCATGACATTGATGCTTACCCCTGAATCGGCCAATGCCATCTCTTCACCTAAATTTCCGATGTTGCAAGGTATGATGAAACTCCCGGGATCTTTTCTCTTACTCGGCATGTTCTTTTGTAAGACGGCCGAGCAATTAGCATCAAGAACTACAGCTGCACTCTCCTCCAACTTCCTCTTATTGGTGAAGAGGTCCTTTAGAAACTTCGTGTACTTGGGCATTTGGGCTAATGCTTCCGCGAATGGTATGTTGATGTGCAATTGTTTGAAGATACCCAGGAATTTCTTGTATTGCTCATTGTCTTGGTCATTCTTCAACCTCGAAGGGTAGGGGATCCTTGGTTTGTAGGGTGGTGGTGCCACCTCTTTCTCTTTTGTTGCTTCTCCCACTACTTCTTCCACTTCGGGTGCTTCTTTTGTCTTCTCTAGAGGGAGAGTTCTCTCAACCTCTTTCCCACTCCTCAAGGTGATTGCCTTTAGTTGCTCCCTTGGGTTAGTCTCCGTATTGCTAGGCAAGCTACCTTAAGGCCTTTCCGCCAATGTCTTCACAATTTGCCCCACTTGATTTTCCAAATTATGTAGGGAGGCGGTGTGATTACGAAGAGTAGCCTCCACCGACTGAAATCTAGCATCCGATGAAGAAACAAACCGTGTGAGTGCTCTCTCAAGGTCTGTCATCTTTCCTTCTAGCCCGGTCACTCGGCTTTCTAAATTCGGAGCTTGTTGACTTTGAAATCCCGGTGGTGCACTATTTTTCTGTTGTGACTGTCCTTGATTTCTCCAAGAGAAATTCGGATGGTTCTTCCACCCCGGGTTATATGTTCCACTGTACGGGTTGCCTTAGCCTTGTCCTCTATAAGAGTTTCCAACAAAATCGGCCTGCTCCACCGCACTAGTGCCTCTAATGGTAATAGGACAATCACTCGAAGCATGTCCTCGGCCACAACCGTTACAAGTAGTGATGGTTGCAAATCTTGGTGAAGCTAGTGCATCTAGCTTCTTACTCAAAGATTCCACTTGTGCCGCCAAAGATGTAACCGCATTGACCTCATGAATTCCGGTAACCTTTTTCCTATCCCTTGAGTTCCATTGATAGCTATTCATAGCCATCTCCTCTACAAGGTGCCGGGCATCACCAGGAGTCTTGCTTCCTAGAGTTCCTCCGGCCGCGCGCATCTAGGAGTTGTTTGGTACTTGGATTCAACCCGTTATAGAAGATGTGAATAATCATCCACTCGGGAAATCCATGTCGCGGGCACTTGCGAAGGAGCTCCTTGAACCTATCCCATGTCTCGAATAGAGACTCCAATTCCATTTGCACAAAGGATGATATCTCATTCCGGAGCCTCGCTGACTTTCCCGGCGGAAAGTATCTAGCCAAGAATGCCTCGGCCATCTCCTCCCACGTAGTAATGGAAGCTCTCGGTAATAAATGAAGCCAATGTCTTGCTTTTCCCTTCAATGAAAATGGGAAGGCTCTCAAACGAATCGTGTCGTCCGTCACTCCATTAATCTTCAACATGTCTCACACTTCAAGGAAATTCTCTATGTGACTGTTGGGAACTTCATCGGCCAATCCATTAAATTGTGCGGACTGTTGTAACATTTGGATGAACGACGGCTTCAATTCGAAGTTCATAGCCGTGATTGGGGGCCTCACAATGCTCGATTGGGTCACCATGATTGCGGGTCTAGCAAAATCGGACAATGTCCTCTGCTGTTCATTCTGTTCTGCCATTATTTCTGACCCTTCTGTCTACATATCGCCTTGATTCGAAGCTTCTTGCACAGGCTCTTTACCCTTGCGATGTGCTCTTTTTCCAATGTCCGGGTCTCCTTAAACAAGAATCGAAGGGTTCCCACGGGTCATAATCTGGAACCAAAGCAAAGGAAAGAAAAGTAAGAACAATGATAGATAAAGAAAGTGTGGAATAGAAAGTGAAATGAATAGCTAAAATAGTGAAAAACAAATATCTCAAACGCCTATTCCCCGGCAACGGCGCCAAAAACTTTGACAGGCAGCCCGAAAGTGCACGGGTTTATCGAAGTAATAAAAGTTACCCCGGTGAGAGGGTAGTCGAATCCACAGGGAATAGGGAGTTAGAATACTGATGAGTGACCGCAAGCGCACGGGTCGCAAAGTAATACCCCTCGTGCAAGCACAAGGGGGTCGTATTCCTTGGGGTCCCAAGAGCTGCTATTACTCCCCTCTAGATGACACTGTCTGGTCTACCAAATATAGATTTAAAACAAGATAAGAGAAATAATAAAGAGAAAACTATAAACACATGGACTAAGGCTCACCACATAAGCATACTAAGGAAGCAAGTGACAATGAAAGTTCGAGGTCCCCGGGTGAGGATCCCCTCGGGACTACTAAAGCTAGAAGGATACTCGAATAACATAGGCAAAGGTGGTTAGGCCAAGAGATGTCCAAAGGTAGGTCACCCCGATGGTCACGGTGGTAACCCCTAATCCGGTACAAGTATTGGAATACGGAATCACTTCCGCCCAAATCCTCACACGATTGCAATGCGCCTAGGGAAATCCCTAATTAAGGTCAAACACAACATCTACGTTCAACGCTAATGGTTGGAGGGGTACGAAATACCCGATGGTCACGGCGTATTCATACATGAATCCCTTCCAAACTTAGTGTGTCTAATACTAAGGCGATGGTCACGCAACCTAGTATAACATAGAAATCGATACGCAGAGTTCTTATGCATACCAAGACATCAAAGTGCACCAAGCTTGAACCATAAACCACACAAATACCATACATGTAAATCAAGTATTCATACAAACAAGTTCATCCCAATGTTCACCCGGATGCCCTGGCGACCTTGGGAGTCTAGTTCCTCATCAACAATGGAGAGAGTAAAGAAAACAAGAAATACAACAAAAATCTCATAAAACTTCCCCTAAGATGAAGACTAGGAGGTGGTGATGAGAATCCGACGGATCGGCGCCGACGAACTCCTAGATGTGCTCCTTGATAGATCCCTTTTCTCTCCTTGATTTACCCTTCAGATCTGCCTTCTTCAACCCCTTGAAGCCAAAGAAGATGATGGTGGAGAAATGGTGGCCAAAAGTCAAGAGAAATGATGCCCTAAAGGCCTTTAAAACCTAATTCCAGCAAGTTATGCGGGCTGGCATACGGGCAGGCATACGGGCACTGTAGCACCCCGAGTTTCGTGTAAGTTGCTGTAGTGAGTGCTACAGTACTCTGCTACAGATTCCTACTACAGTACCAATACAATACCGATGCTACAGGAGCTGTATGCGGGCAGTCCAGCGCCCGTATGGGTGCCCGTATGAAATTCCAGACTTGAAAATGGTGTTTTCTTTGCCGATTTCTTCTAAAATCTCGTTGTCGAGCTCCCCACGGTATCTTTTCTACCTGTAACACGAAATAAACCAATTTAGACCAAAAACGGGCATCCACACATATAAAATAATTGAAAAATACGTGAACATACATAAATAATACGTACAGTTAGGCGTTTATCAAACATCCCCACACCTAAGCGTTTGCTTGCCCCCAAGCAAACAAACATGAAGAACAGGGGCAAGAAGATAAATGGCTAAATGTATGACCTCAAGCTCAACAGTAAAGAACTCCACAAGCACGAGTGGGTAGAAATCAAGAAGTGAGCTATACAATGAATAGTCAAGTAATACTAGCTCTGTTTCTCCTAGAGTGCCCCGTGAGTGTGTGTTAACTCCCATCTTGACCTCCACACCCTGGATTACCCCAGGATGACCATTCACCCAACGCACAATGAAGACGGCATTAAAATGTTAAATACACCCTCAATACTCAGTTAAGAGTCCTTTAGTTCCTAGATAAAACTTTAGCCCATAAGTGACTATGCAGTAAGCTCCAGGGGATCAAGATACTTTATTACTCTCACATATGTATAGACATACACTCTTTTTTTTTTCCTCTGAGTCCGACTAACGTAGACTGTGCAAAAATCTTTAGACGGATACACATGCTCGCCAGGCACAAGAGCCACCCATCCTACTTGATTACAGTCTACATAGACGCATTCATGCTATACTAGCAGAGGAATACTGTCATAGACTCACTCTTTTTTTTTCACAATTTTTTTATATGTATAGACTAACTCTCAATTCCCTTGGTTAAACCCACTACAATAATGCACTTTAGGCTAAAGAAAACAATGAAGGAACACAAAAGCTCTTAAAAGAGTATTGAAAATAGAATTTAACAGTCTAATGCCAAAAACATTATGATGGGTTGGTTGGAGTATACATAGTGGAAGTGATCATGAACAAGTATAAGGATGCACTAAAGGTGAAACAAAGCTACATGCAAGCACAAGTAAAGTACAGCTCACAACTATCATTCTACCAAGCCAGGGAGTCCTTAACAATGAAATCATAGCTATCATAGGTAGTTAAGCATGCAATTGCAAAGAAATTTTCAAAGTTCACGAAAAACCAAATCCACCCCTCACTTAAAGATGCACATTGCCCTCAATGTGCCTAAGCAATGGAATGCAACAATATAGACAATAAGAACATAGTAGGAGGGTTTCGTGAACTTCCCTGAGTCTCAAAGCATGTGTCTTGAAGTCCATGAGATCGGGGTGACCACCAAAGATTCTTGTACAAAATGGAGAAAGAGAGTGTGCTTGATGCCCCCATTCCACCCTACAAGGTAGAAAGAAACATCATCGCAAGGCATCCATCACACACCCAAAAAGAAGATACAACAAGAAACAAGAACACACACAAACATGCAACGAAACAACTAACATAACAAAAACAATTAAACAAGAGATAATCCAAGCAAGTTATTTGTGCAATCAATACCATGAAGTCCAATTCTTTTTATTGCAAGTGTTGTAGGATAATTACAATGATGCTACAAGTCAACAAATAAATTCAAGAGAAATTTCAGCCCAAAGTTACTGTAGCACAGTGTTGAAAGAGGTAGAGTTTCCCCTTGTTTTTAATGCCCAAAAATTTACAAATAATGTCTCAAAATACCAATAAATCAAAGATTACACATTCATACATCATTCCCCAAAGTTTGAAGCAAGATAAGCATGAAAATCAAGAGAAACAAACAAGTTTGCTTCAAAACACAAGTTAGGGCTTCAAAGCTTGAATCGGCGAAGATCGGTGAAGATGACTGCAAAACTCCCAATAAATTATGCAAATTATGTCCTTGGAAGTAGGAGATTCATGTAGAGGAAGAAAAACAAAGAAAAATGGTGAATGAATGAGGGAAAACGGATGAGAGATGAGAGAGTTATGAAGAAAATGGTGAAGGGGTACACATTTTATCCTTCAGCCCGAGCATCCATGCGGGCAAGCATACGGGCATATGCTTGCCCGCATAACTTTCTGGAATGTTATATGGGCTTAGATACGGTCAATAAATGGCCGAAAACCAGTTTATTCATCAAGGACACATCCAAACACCCGAAAAATCACATAAAAAAAAAGCCGAATTCACCCACAACAACCACAAACATGATATTTGATGCATGAAGATGAATGAAAACACAAAGAACTCATAAGAACCATTGAGGAACATGATAAAAAAAATTAAGAAAAATGGCTAAACAACCACAACAACATACTCAAAATCTAAAGAACACTCAAGCAAGCAAACACATCAAAATACGAAAACACACATGCAATGAAATTTAATGCTTGGGTTGCCTCCCAAGAAGCGCTTGTTTTATGTCATTAGCTCGACGTACCTTTTTCTTACCTAAGGAGGCTTGAAAATGGTGTGTTCATCCCGGCAAGAGGTTGCATAAGAACTACCAAGAAATACGAAACATACCTTCCGGGATGATGCAAATTTGGAGACAATGCATGAGCTACCTTTTGGCCTCCATGGAAAAAGCTTGGGTCGGGTATTGTGCAACTTCAACTTTGGCGGATCCTTAGACGGCTTAAACCTCCTCCCCGCTTCTTCTTTGTTCCCGGCAAGAATTCCTTTGAGTATCCCACTAAGTTGCTTGGGCCTCCATGGAAAAAGTTTCGGTCGAGAACAGTTCAAGCTAGTCATGGGTGAGTCCTTGGACGGTTTCCACCTCCTACCCACATCTTCTTCCTCGACACTTATTAGATGGCCTTAAACTACTAGTTACGCGTTTGAATTGCTCACACGCAAGTGCACGGGGTCGCCAAGTAATACCCATCGGGCGAACACGAGGGGGTCGTATTCCCAAGGGCCCGAGAATCTATTCTTACTTCCTTATCACAATATTGTTTAACCTAATCAATCACTTAGAAGAAGAACTAAAAATAGCCTACTAAAGCAAAGAACATGCAAATGACAAGCATAAATACGGAGGAAAGTACCAAGGTGAGAAAGTGGTCACGGATGAGGATTGATAATTACCGCAAGTGCACGGGTCGCCAAGTAATACCCCTCACGCACGCGCGAGGGGGTCGTATTCCCTGGGGTCCCAAGAGCTGCTATTACTTCCCTCTAGATGACACTGTCTAGTCTACCAAATATAGATTTAAAACAAGATAAGGAAACAAACAAAAGATAAAACTATAAACAAGTGATCTAAGGCACACCAAACAAGCGCATTAAGGAAACAATGAGCAATAAATGAACGAGGCCGCGGGCGAGGATCCCCTCGGGACTACTAAAGCTAGAAGAATACCCGAATCACACAGGCAAAGGTGGTTAGGCCAAGAGACATCCAAAGATAGGTCACCCCGATGGTCACGGTGATGACCCCTAATCCAGTATGGGTATTGGAATACGGAATTTCCACCGCTACGGTATTTCTACCGCCCAAATCCCCACACGATTGCTAAGGGCCTAGGGAAATCTCAAATTAGAGTCGAACACAATATCTAGGCTCAACCCTAATGGTTGGAGGGGTACAAAATACCCGATGGTCACGGCGTATTTGTACATGTATCCCTTCTAAGCTTGGTGAGTCTAACACTAGGGCAATGGTCATGCAACCTAGTATTACCTAAAAATTGATACACAGAGTTCTCATGCATACCAAGGCATTCAAATACACCAAACTTAAACCACAAACCACACAAATACCATACATATAAATCAAGTATCCAA
The DNA here is from genome assembly GCA_020875875.1 of Dioscorea alata. NCBI lineage: Eukaryota > Viridiplantae > Streptophyta > Magnoliopsida > Dioscoreales > Dioscoreaceae > Dioscorea > Dioscorea alata. The sequence continues at coordinate 12,345,196 of CM037025.1, read as the reverse complement.
ACAAGCAAGTTCATCCCAAGGTTCACCGGATGCCCGGCGACCTTGGGAGTCTAGTTCATCATCAACAAAGGAGAATGCCTACAAAACAAGAAATACAAAGTAAAGCTCATAACAACTCCCCTAAGATGAAGACTAGAAGAAGATGGTGATGAGAACTTGAAGGATCCGCGCCAACAAGCTCCTAGATGCTCGCCCTTGAGTGTGTGATCTTCTTCTCCCCTCGATTTGCTCCTAAAAAATGCCTTCTCCCGCAGCCTTGAAGTCCAAGAAGATCATGGAGGAGAATGGTGGCCAAAAGATCACAAGAAGAATGCCCAAAAGGCCTTTAAAACCTAATTTCGGGATGCTATGCGGTCACCCATGCGGCCCCACATGCGGGGAGAGAAAGTTTCCGAGAAATCCAGAAAATCGCGTAAGTTGCTACAGTGCCGCTACAGTTGAATTGCTACAGTCGTATGCGGCCTCTGCAGTACCCGCATGGTAGCCCGCATGATCTTCCAGACTTAGCCGTTTTGCCAAAGGTTTCGTGCTACAGTGCTGCTACAGTATCCCGCTACAGTATCGGGGCTCAAAAATGGTCTTTTTCCTGCCAATTTCTTCTAAAATCATATTGTCGAGCTCCCCACGGTATCTTCTGTGCCTGTAACACGAAATAAACCAATTTAGACCGAAAACCGGCATCCACACATACAAAAATACTCTATAAATACGCAAACATACATAAATAATACGTACAGTTAGGCGTTTATCAAACATCCCCACACCTAAGCGTTTGCTTGTCCCCAAGCAAACAAACATGAAGAACAGGGGCAAGAAGATAAACGACTAACTGTATGACCTCAAGCTCAATAGTAAAGAACTTCACGAGCACAAATGGACAGAAATTAAGAAGTGAGCTGTTCAATGAATAGTCAAGTAATATTAGTTCTGTTTCTCCTCAAGTGCCCCCGTGAGTGTGTGCTAACTCCTACCTTGACCTCCACACCCTGGATTACCCCAGGATGACCATTCACCCCACACACAATGAAGATGGCATTAAAATGTTAAATACACCCTCAATACTCAATTAAGAGTCCTCTGGTTCCTAGATAAAACTTTAGCTCTTAAGTGACTACACAGCGAGGACCAGGGGATTAAGAGACTTTATTACTCTCACGTATATACAGACATACACTTTTTTTTTTTTCTGAGTCCGACTAACGTAGACTGCACAAAAATCTTTCAGACGGATGCACATGCTGGCCAGGCACAAGAGCCACCCATCCTACTTGATTACAGTCTACATAGACGCATTCATGCTATATTAGCAGAGGAATACTGTCATAGACTCCTTTTTTTTTTTTTTTTTTTTGAAAAATATATGTACAGACTAACTCTCAAATCCCCTAGTTAAACCCACTACAATAGTTCACTTCAGGCTAAAGAAAACAATGAAGGAACTCAAAAGCTCTTAAAAGAGTATTGAATGTAGAATTTAACAATCTAATGCCAAAATCATTATGATGGGTTGGTTGGAGTATACAAAGTGGAAGTGATCATGAACAAGTATAAGGATGCACTAAAGGTGAAACAGAGCTACATTCAAGCACAGGTAAAGTACAGCTCACAACTATCATTCTACCAAGCTAGGAAGTCCTTAACACATAAATCATAGCTATCATGGGTAGTCAAAACATGCAATTGCAAAAATTGTCAAAGTTCACGAAAATCCATCTACACCCCCCACTTAAAGATACACATTGCCCTCAATGTGCCAAAGTATTAGCATGCAAAAATATAGACAATAAAAACATAGTAGGAGGGTTTCGTGAACTTCCCCGAGTCTCAAAACATGAGTATTGAAGTCCATGAGATCGCGGTGACCACCAAAGCTCTTGTACAAAATGGAGAAAGAAAGTGCGCTTGATGCCCTCATGCTACCCTGCAAGGTAGACAAGAACATCAACTCAAGGCATCCATCACACACAAAGAAAATAAAACACACAAATAAACAAACAACTAACAATACAAGAACAACTAAACAAGAAACGATTCAGGCAAGTCCTTTGTGCAATCAAAAACATGAAGTCCAATTTTCTTTGATGCAAGTGTTGTGGGGGATAAGAGGTTACAAGGGTGCAACAAAATCAGGACAAATACAAGAGAAGAAATGGTTTCTCATGATGGGATATGAATGAGTTCAAGAAGTGCTACAGTAATTCCCAAAAAAAAATTTTGCAAGAGCTTCTCTTGTACATGGAGCACAAAAATTTTTACAAAGCTTTCAAATTACTCCAAAAAACCACAAAAACAACAAACAATCAATCTCCCACAACATTATCATCCATTCAACATGAAAAATAGGAGAAAGGAAGAAGAACCAATCATGCTCAAAACTAGGGCTTAGAGAAAGGTACCTAGGAAAGTCGGTGAAGATGATGGCAAACCTCCCAATAAATCATGCAAATTAAGTCCTTTTAAGTAGGAGATTCGTGTAGAGGAAGAAAAATGGAGAAAAACGGTGGAAGAATGAGGGAAAACGGATGAGAAATGAGAGAGATATGAAGAAAACGGTGAAGGGGTACCATCTTTAAAATGCTGCCCGTGAGTCATGCGGGGTCTTGTGCGGCCGCATGGTACCCCGCATGGGGCTCGGGAAAAAACATGCGGCCTGCTATGCGGCCGCATAGCAGGCCGCAACGCTCTCGGGAAAAATCATGCGGCCACTTGTGCGGCCGCATAGCAGGCCGCACAAGTGTCAGGAATTCTCCAACACACAAGACTGGCTCAAAAACTCTCAAATTAACCATCGAACTCAACCTAGCACTCAAAAATCACATGAAAACAAAGCCGAATTCACCCACAACACCCAAAACATGATATTGAATGCATGAAGATGAATGATAACACAAAGAACTCACAAGTATCATGAATGAACACTAGTAAATAAATTATGAAAAACAACTAACTAATCCACAATCACACACTTGAAAACAAGGAACACTCAAGCAATCAAACACACCAAAATACGAAAACACACATGTTATGAATTTTAAAGCTTGGGTTGCCTCCCAAGAAGCGCTTGTTTAACGTCATTAGCTCGACGTGTTTTACCTCAAGGGGGCTTGAAGACGGTGTGTTCCTCCCGGCTAGAAGTGGCATAAGAACTACCAAGAAAAGTGAAGCGTACCTTCCGGGATGGTGTCAAAGTGGAGACCAAGCATGAGTTACCTTTTGGCCTCCACGGAAAAAGCTTTGGCCGGGCATTGCACAATCTAAACTTTGGCGGATCCTTGGACGGCTTGAACCTCCTCCTCGCCTCTACTTTAGTCCCGGCTGGATTTCCTTGGAGCATCCACAAAGCTTGTTTTGGCCTCCAAGAGAATAAAGAAGGTTGAAAAAATCTCAAGCTTGGCATGGGTGGGTCCTTGGGGGGTGTAAACCTCCTACCCACATCTCCTTCTTCAACCATTGTCAATCTTCCTTTAATTACCCACAAGAATCGTTTGGGCCTCCAAGGAAATAGTTTTGGTTGGGACGTGTCTAACCTCGGCATAGGTGGGTTAATGGATGGCTTCAACCTCCGACCCACAATTTCTTTTGTCCCAAATAATTCTTTCTTGTGCTTGGTTTTCTTGTTAGATTTTATGCAAACAGCTTGCTCAAGTGCTATCAATGGTGCTCTTTCAACTCCTTCAATCTCCAATATACCCAAGTTCTCTCCCATTTCATTATAGGTTGTAGTTGGGCCTTCCATTGTTGGTTCACGACTTTGTTGTTCAACCCGGCTCTCTAGCTTGTGGAGAGATGCTTGCATAGCCGAAAGTGCGGCATGAACGACCTCAAATCTAGCTTCATATTCGGCAACAAGGACCGAGTGTTGTTCAGATTGGGCCCTAGCAAGATGTCCAACCTGGCTCTCAAGAGAATGAATAGAGGCTTGGACATTTCTCAATACGGTGCCAAATTCATCAAACCTTCTGTCTATCCTTTCAAACTTTGCCTCCGTGGTGATCATGAATAGCGCCAAGACCTCCTCAGTAGTATATCTCCTTTCTTGCGAAGCACCATGGTTAGGACTTGGAGGGCAATTTTGAGCTTGCATTTGTCAAGAATAGTGTACCTCGCACAAAAAAGAAAGAAAACACAAAGTGAAACAAAACAAAACTAAACAAACAAAATAAATAAATATGCACAAAATGGAAAAAAGACACATACAAAGACAAAAATTTGCAAAAGGAAACAAAATGACTAAATCAGTGAACTAAAGGTTTTCCTAGCATCCTTGGAAGTCCCCGGCAACGGCGCCAAAAACTTGATGATTACCGCAAGTGCACGGGTCGCCAAGTAATACCCCTCACGCACGCGCGAGGGGGTCGTATTCCCTGGGGTCCCAAGAGCTGCTATTACTTCCCTCTAGATGACACTGTCTAGTCTACCAAATATAGATTTAAAACAAGATAAGGAAACAAACAAAAGATAAAACTATAAACAAGTGATCTAAGGCACACCAAACAAGCGCATTAAGGAAACAATGAGCAATAAATGAACGAGGCCGCGGGCGAGGATCCCCTCGGGACTACTAAAGCTAGAAGAATACCCGAATCACACAGGCAAAGGTGGTTAGGCCAAGAGACATCCAAAGATAGGTCACCCCGATGGTCACGGTGATGACCCCTAATCCAGTATGGGTATTGGAATACGGAATTTCCACCGCTACGGTATTTCTACCGCCCAAATCCCCACACGATTGCTAAGGGCCTAGGGAAATCTCAAATTAGAGTCAAACACAATATCTAGGCTCAACCCTAATGGTTGGAGGGGTACAAAATACCCGATGGTCACGGCGTATTTGTACATGTATCCCTTCTAAGCTTGGTGAGTCTAACACTAGGGCAATGGTCATGCAACCTAGTATTACCTAAAAATTGATACACAGAGTTCTCATGCATACCAAGGCATTCAAATACACCAAACTTAAACCACAAACCACACAAATACCATACATATAAATCAAGTATCCAAACAAGCAAGTTCATCCCAAGGTTCACCGGATGCCCGGCGACCTTGGGAGTCTAGTTCATCATCAACAAAGGAGAATGCCTACAAAACAAGAAATACAAAGTAAAGCTCATAACAACTCCCCTAAGATGAAGACTAGAAGAAGATGGTGATGAGAACTTGAAGGATTCGCGCCAACAAGCTCCTAGATGCTCGCCCTTGAGTGTGTGATCTTCTTCTCCCCTCGATTTGCTCCTCAAAAATGCCTTCTCCCGCAGCCTTGAAGTCCAAGAAGATGATGGAGGAGAATGGTGGCCAAAAGATCACAAGAAGAATGCCCAAAAGGCCTTTAAAACCTAATTTCGGGATGCTATGCGGTCACCCATGCGGCCCCACATGCGGGGAGAGAAAGTTTCTGAGAAATCCAGAAAATCGCGTAAGTTGCTACAGTTCCGCTACAGTAGTTTTGCTACAGTAACTTGCTACAGTCGTATGCGGCCTCTGCAGTACCCGCATGGTAGCCCGCATGATCTTCCAGACTTAGCCGTTTTGCCAAAGGTTTCGTGCTACAGTGCTGCTACAGTATCCCGCTACAGTGCCGGGGCTCAAAAATGGTCTTTTTCCTGCCAATTTCTTCTAAAATCATATTGTCGAGCTCCCCACGGTATCTTCTGTGCCTGTAACACGAAATAAACCAATTTAGACCGAAAACCGGCATCCACACATACAAAAATACTCTATAAATACGCAAACATACATAAATAATACGTACAGTTAGGCGTTTATCAAGGATTCCCTCGGGGGTTACTAAAGTGTCAAGGATGCCCTAACTAGCATGCACGTGGATGGTTTGGATCGGGAAACCCTAAAATAGACCAACCCGATGGTCACGGTATTGATCCCTAATCCGGTGCAAGTATTGGAATACGGAATCGCTTCCGCCCAAATCCTTGTACGATTGCAATGGATTTAGTGGATTTCCCCAAGCTAGGGTTGAAACACAATCAAGGACAACCCTAACAATTGGAGGGGTACAAATACTCGATGGTCACGGCGTATTCGTACATGTATTCCCTTCCAAGCTTGGTGAGCCTAATACTAGGGCAATGGTCATGCAACCTAGCATTGTCTAGAAATTGATACATAGAGTTCTCATGCATATCAAGGCAATCAAGAGCCACAAAACAAGGATCACAAACCAAGCCAAATGCAATAAACTAGAAAAAGCATCCAAAATACACAAGTTCACCCCCAAGGTTCACCTACATCCGGTGACCTTGGGGTTTAGTTACTCATGGTCACAAAACAAGTATGAGAATACATGAAAATAACCAAAAGCATAACAAGAACACTCCCTCAAAGGATCAAGGGCCGAATGACGCTTCCAAGGACGCCACCCAAGGAGTGGCTTCCTTTGTCAATCTTCCTCTCAAATGTGAATCGACGGTGTGGACTCGTCGTGTCGTGCTCTCCCCGTCGTCCTCTCCTCAAGAATCGCCTCCAAAGGCCGACCTCAAGCTCCGAAAGAAGATGGTGAAGTGAAGCTCTCCTCAAGACCTAGCTTGATAAGTGCTTGAATATACATGTTTTACCGACTTGTTTTACATACATTGAGCATCATTTTACCATTGATTATGTCTCATAAAATGTATTTTGGTGTTCTTTTATGCAATTAGGTTGTGGAAGTGTTAAAGGAGGAAAAGGAAGCAAAGATGGGTTATAAAGACGTATTGTTGGGAGCTTTTGTACAACACAAGTGTCAAGGCACAAGAGGGGATCATGCACATGAGGGTGTGTGCCAACTTCCTGAAGAATTCAAGATAATTTGTGTGATGGAAGGGCACAAAGGCAGTCACACCTTCATGTCCCAACTTGTGTGAAGATAGTTAAAGCTCTCAAAGGATGATTCGAAGAAGGAGAAGTCTTATAACTCACCACATGGGCGTGTGCCCGACCATGTGGCCTCAAGATGAGAGAGTTTGGATCATGGTTATGAAGAGTACTGTAGCAAAAATACTGTTCATTTCACTGTAGCAATACTGTAGCGGAATTACTGTTCACGCGACCGCGTCAAAATCCCACGCGACCGCGTGGGAATTCTGCAGCCCACGCGATCGCGTGGGATCTCACGCGGTCGCGTGAAGACACGTGACTGGCGCGATTCAGACTTATAAATAGGCCGTTTCGTCGATTCTTTTGATATCTTTTGTGTGCCTTTTGAGAGAGGAAGCGGCTAGGGTTTGAGGAGGAGGTCTTTGCCGAATTGGAGGGCCGTTCTTCACCAACTTTGATAGTTCTTTCCTCCGTCATAGCATCGAGGGAGTCATTGGCAACCTAGTTTCGGAGAAGGATCCTTCAAGACGTTGAGCGACCCATCAAGGCCATCATCACGAATTCAAGGGGGTTTATTTCCATGGTTTACATTGCTTTTCATTGTGTTATGTTTTGCTTTGTAATAAGCCCCATGGAGGGCTAAACCCTAGTAGATACTTGGGCATGTGAACCCTAGGTTTCGATTCATGTATTGACTTTCTTTATGCTTTCTTTTAAATCCGAGTTTATTTGAGTTTCAATCTTGTTTTATCATTGCTTGCATGCCTTATTGATTCGTATGGTTGTTTGGTATGCTTGATTTGTTGCCTTGGTGAGAGAGAGGTCTCCATTAGGGTTAGAACATATGAGATTGAAGAGGGTTGAGAGGGTGAGTCATGAGATAGTGGAGTGTCCCCTTTCCCTTCCGATTAAGTGTTTCCTATCTCCGTATTCCCTAAGATCTATGCAACCATATTTGGTGTGAGGTGTGAGATTAAGAGATTTCTTCGCCGGGACCTTGTAGGGGGTTAGGGATCTTCCGCCTAGAAATAGGGTTAGGTCTAATTTTAGGAATCGGTTTCACTTTTAGGTATCCCTAAAGCTTATTGCGGTCATATGGGGTGTGAGGTGTTGAGATTGAGCGATTTCTCCACCGGGACCTTGTAGGGGACTAGTATCGGTGGCCTGGAAGCAGGGACCGATTATTCTTGGATTGCCTCGACTCATAGAACTCGGTTTAGAAGCATTTAGTTAGTCTTGCACTTCATGATAGAGCCTAGGGGGAGCATTGCCCGGGTATCTCATCTTCATTGATTGAGATCTCCCTTTATTTACCTTTTGCCTATTCATCTCTGGTATTAATTTCTATGCACACTAGATCACCACAAAATCACATTGGTCATTAGGCTAGATTGCAGAGAAGAAGTTAGTACTAGTAGCCCTGTTCCCTGTGGATTCGACTACCCTACTCACCAGGGTAATTATTACTTCGACAACCCGTGCACTTGCGGTACACACACGCAAAGGGGTGTGTCAAGTTTCCCTTCCAAAATGCTCTCCAAAGCCCTTAAAAACGAGTTCCAGCGAGTTATGCGGCCTCCCATGCGGCCCCGCATGCGGGGAGAGAAAGTCTTCGAGAAATCCCGAAAGTCGCGTAAATACTACAGTGAAACTGCTACAGTAGAACTGCTACAGTATGCGGCTTCAACAGCACCCACATGGTAACCCGCATGAATCTCCTGACCAAGTTCTTCAAACTTTCGTGCTACAGCGATTGATATAGTGCTTGCTACAGTGCCCCCCAGTGCTCAGCAACAGTGTTTTCGATGCCGATTTCTTCTAAAATTCTGTTAACGAGCTCAAAGGGGTCTCATTGGTACCTATAACACGAAAGAAACCAATTCAGACCAAAAACGGGCGTCAACTCATAGAAAAATACGCAATACATACGCCCGAATACATAGAAAATACGTATGCTTAGGCATTTATCAACTACCCATGAGTGTTATTTGGGTCTCCAAGGGAACAAGTTGGGTTGATAACTTGTCAAGCTTGGCATGGGTGGATTAATTGGTGGCTTTAACATCCTTTCCACATTTCTTCTCTCAACCCCTCTTGAATAGTCAACCATTGCCCACAAAATTTGCTTGGGCCGCCATGGGAAAATTTTTGGTTGGGAATTGCCCAAGCCCGGCATTGGTGGGTTCAAAGATGGTCTTAGCTTCCTTCCCACATCATCAAATACAATTCCCGGAATTCTCTCTTGGCACATGAAAATTATAGATTGGTTTGTTGAATGATCAATGATGAGGCAAGTAGTGTCTTCAAATGTGGTCGATGGATCTTCTTCAACTTCCTCATATTTTTCCATGGCCATGATGTCATCTTCTTCTTTTTCTTCTTGAACTTCACCTTGAGATGGAACATCTATCATTTGCTCATAAGGTATTGATGCAACATCATTTTCTTCAACCTTCAATACCTTAAAATCCGCATCCACCTCAAATTCACCTTTGTGCTCTTCCCTTCTAGTGTCATTCTCAGATAGGTCTTCTATAGTGTGTGGCAACTTGGTTGATGTACTAGAAGACACTCCTATCTGGCTTTCCATGCTTTGAAGAGACGGTTGGGCATTAAAATTTGCGGCAATTAAGGCTTCCAGTTCAGCATCCGCATTCATCATGAATCTTTCAAACACATCTTGTGTATTGAAACCCCATTCATTAAGTGGCCTGCTTTGAACGACTGGAGGGTGGTAATGACATGGTTCTTGAAAGGAGGGTTCTTGTGGCAAGCCTTGGTAAGGGTGCTCCCATTGTTGAGTATGATGATGTGTCAAAAAATTTTGGTGCCCTTGCCAATATAGATAAGAGTCATTATGGGGCGGATTGCACTGGCTTGCTCTCATGGCAGAAGATTCTTCTACCGCTTTCTTAAATGCATAAAGCTAGAAGGATACTCGAATAACATAGGAAAAGGTGGTTAGGCCAAGAGATGTCCAAAGGTAGGTCACCCCGATGGTCACGGTGATAACCCCTAATCCGGTACAAGTATTGGAATACGGAATCACTTCCGCCCAAATCCTCACACGATTGCAATGCGCCTAGGGAAATCCCTAATTAAGGTCAAACACAACGTCTAGGTTCAACCCTAATGGTTGGAGGGGTACAAAATACCCGATGGTCACGGCGTATTCATACATGAATCCCTTCCAAACTTGGTGTGTCTAATACTAAGGCGATGGTCACGCAACCTAGTATAACCTAGAAATCGATACGCAGAGTTCTCATGCATACCAAGACATCAAAGTGCACCAAGCTTGAACCATAAACCACACAAATACCATAGATGTAAATCAAGTATTTATACAAGCAAGTTCATACCAAGGTTCACCGGATGCCCGGCGACCTTGGGAGTCTAGTTCCTCATCAACAATGGAGAGAGTAAAGAAAACAAGAAATACAACAAAAAGCTCATAAAACTTCCCCTAAGATGAAGACTAGGAGGTGGTGATGAGAATCCGACGGATCGGAGCCGACGAACTCCTAGATGTGCTCCTTGATAGATTCCTCTTCTCCCCTTGATTTGCCCTTCAGATCTGCCTTCTCCAACCCCTTGAAGCCCAAGAAGATGGTGGTGGAGAAATGGTGGCCAAAAGTCAAGAGAAATGATGCCCTAAACGCCTTTAAAAACTAATTCCAGCAAGTTATGCGGGCTGGCATACGGGCACTGTAGCACCTCGAGTTTCGTGTAAGTTGCTGCAGTGAGTGCTACAGTACTCTTGCTGCAGTACCGGTGCTACAGGAGCTGTATGCGGGCAGTCCAGCGCCCGTATGAAATTCCAGACTTAGCCGTTTCGCCAAAATTGTCGTGCTACAGTAATGCTACAATGCTGCTACAGTACCAGGGACTCGAAAATGGTGTTTTCTTTGCCGATTTCTTCTAAAATCTCGTTCTCGAGCTCCCCACGGTATCTTTTGTACCTGTAACACGAAATAAACCAATTTAGAACGAAAACGAGCATCCACACATATAAAAATACTCGAAAAATATGCGAACATACATAAATAATACGTACAGTTAGGCGTTTATCAAATACGAGATTTCACTATTAAAACTATGCGAAGTACAGAAAAGTGATCAATTGATTCTATGAGTGAATTATGGAAACAATTATACTAAAAGACGAGAAATTAAATAGAAAGATGGAAGATGAGAAAGTGCAAGTAAAATAGAATAAAGAGGATTTAACAATGAATGAAGCGGGGTATCCGGACAAGCTACCTCTAGGATCTATGCTTCTAGTGCAAGACTATGCTATTATACTCTCCTATTGATGCCAATTGAGTCGAGGAAATCCTCAGTCTCACGGTCCCAAACCTAAGGACAACCGTGACTAACCCCAACATTATGCCCCAGTATTAGGATTCACATCGACCCTTCACTCTATCGCTCGCACGATTAAGCCCCAGGGGAGTACATCTACCTAAACCTCACACTACATGGAATTGCATTAAGTTCTAGGGACTCCTAGTGATAAAACCTGTTCCTATGTGTAGTTCTAACCCTTTGGTCCAGGAGGAAGAACCCTAGTCTCGATTAAGCCCCAGTGCGTAGGATTCATTTCAACCCTTCACTCTGTTACTCGCGTAACTAAGCCCCAGGGGAGTATATCTACCTAGCACTTCACTCTATCTCGACCGCTAATAAATCAAGGAAACAGAGGTAGGGAGAAATCACACCGGAGGAGAAAGGGGTACATCGCTACCTCACAACTCTTCCTCTCAACCCTCTTCAATCTTAAAGAGTCTAATACTATAGGAGTTGTCACACCTCCCAAGAAAAACCTAGATTGTTCTCAACCCTAGTGCCATATCTAAGGGAAAACAATAACAAGATAAAATCAAGATTGAAACTCAATTCTTATTCATCAATAATGGAAAATCATAATAACAATGTCAAAGAAACATAATAACCCTAGAGTTTACAAGTCCGAATACCCACAAGGGGTTTAGCTCCTCATGGAGCTATACATGTTCATCAAAGTATGTAAGAAAGCACAAAATAAAGACATCGATGAAAACCCCCTTGGGTAAGGTGTTTCCGTGGTCTTGTGCGGTCGCCAGACGTCGGTGACGATGCCGAAGACGCGCTCTAAACCTCCACGAAGTCCTCTCCAAAACCCTAGTCGCACTCCAGAAGTTGGGGAGAAAGATAGGTCAAAAGATCCCTCAAAAAGTCTCCAAATCGAGCTTTTATAATGTTGAGTCGCGGCTTTAAAATTGCTGAAATCGGGATTACACACGGCCATGTGGAATTTCCACACGCCTGTGTGAAATTTCTGGAATGCTGAATTTCGGCCGACAGTGAACAGTAACTTTCTACAGTATCCTTACTACAGTAACTGTGCCGAAACACTCCCGAATTCGTCGTTCTTCATCGAGGCCGTTGAATTGGGCACACAATCAACGATAGATCATGCCGATTGCTTCGAGTCTCCTAATTGGTGAAGTCTTCATTGTTAGCATGAGCTAGACTTGTTGTGAATGTGACTACCTTTGTGCCCCTCCAAAGGAGGTTGGCACACACTCACAAGTCTATGCTCATGCCTCGTTCCTTGCTTAGTCCGAAAATCTTCCCAACAATGGCAAACACGATCTAACTTCGTTTCTTTCCTTCATTTTATCTTCACAACCCTACAATGCACAAAAGTAAACAATTGCACACTTTTTAGTGATGAAATCTGATTAAATTAATGCTCATTGCAAGATAATAACACTTCGCATTAGTATAACACGAGCACTTATCAGTGCTGCTACAGTACTTGCCTGAAACGCCCCCGAATCCATCGTTCTTCATCGAGGCCATTGAATTGGGCACACAATCAATGGTAAATCGTGCCAATTGCTTCAAGTCTCCTACTTGGTGGAGTTCTTCCTAAGCTTCACGAGTTAGACTTGTTGTGAATGTGACTGCCTTTGTGCCCCTCCAAAGGAGGTTGGCACACACTCACAAGTCTAGGCTCGTGCCTTGTTCCTTGCTTGGTCCAAAAACTTCCCAACAACGGCGAACATGATCTAACTTCGTTCTTCTTCTCCAAATTAACTCCACAAACCTACAACGCACAAGAATACACAAATGCACACTATTTAGTGATAAAATCTGATAAAAGGTATGCTCATTTTAAGATAATAACGCTTCGCGTTACTATAACACAAGCACTTATTGATAAACGCCTAACTATACATATTATTTATGCATGTTCGTGTATTGTTTGAGTATTTTTATATGTGTGGATGCTCGTTTTCGGTCTAAATTGGTTTATTTCGTGTTACAGGTACAAAAGATACCGTGGGGAGCTTGACAACGAGATTTTAGAAGAAATCGGCAAAGAAAACACCATTTTTGAGTCCCTGGACTTCAGCGTAACTGTAGCAGCATTGTAGCACGAGAATTTGGCAAAACGGCTAAGTCTAGAGTTTCATACGGGCACATGACTGACCGTATACAGTCCTGTAGTAGCAGCACTGCAGCATTTCACTGTAGCACTTCACTGCAACAACTTACACAAAACTTGGGGAGCTACAGTGCCCGTATGGATGCCCATATGCCAGGCCGCATGACTTGCTGGAATTAGGTTTAAAGGCCTTTAGGGCATTTTTCTTGGGGACTTTTGGCCACCACTTCTCCTCCACCACCATCTAGGATTTTAAGAGCTTCAAGGCTGCGGGAGAAGGCTGATTTAGGGTGCAAATCGAAGGGGAGAAGAGGAGCGCGATCAAGGAGAAGATCTAGGAGCTTGTTGGCGCGGATCCATTAAGTTCTCATCACCACCTCTAGTCTTCATCTTAGGGGAGCTTGTTATGTGCTTTAGCTTGTATCCCTTGTTCTTTACACTTTCTTCTTTATTGATGTTGAACTAGACTCCCAAGGTCACCGGGCATCCGGTAAACCTTGGGATGAACTTGCTTGTATGGATACTTTGAGTATATTTTTGGTATTTGGTTTGGTTGTGTTCTAAGCTTTGTATTCTTTATTGTATCAAATTGCATGAGAACTCTGTGGTTTGAATTCTAGGTTGTACTTGGTTGCGTGACCATCGCCCTTGTACTAGACATGCTTGGCTTAGAAGGGATACATGTACGAATACACCATGACCATCGGGTATTTCGTACCCCTCCAACCATTAGGGTTGAACCTAGACGTTGTGTTTGACCTTAATTAGGGATTTCCCTAGGAGCATTGCAATCGTTTGAGGATTTGGGCGGAAGTGATTCCGTATTCCAATACTCGTACCGGATTAGGGGTTATCACCGTGACCATCGGGGTGACCTACCTTTGGACATCTCTTGGCCTAACCACCTTTGCCTATGTTATTCGAGTATCCTTCTAGCTTTAGTAGTCCCGAGGGGATTCTCGCCCGGGGACCTCGAACATTCATTGTTACTTGCTTCCTTAGTATGCTTATGTGGTGAGCCTTAGTCCATGTGTTTATAGTTTTCTCTTTGTTATTCTTCTTATCTTACTTTTATCATATAATTGCTAGGTTAGGAAATAGATGAAGGGGAAGTAATAGTAGTTCCTTGGCCCTTGGGAATATGACCCCCTCGTGCTTGCGCGAGTGGTATTACTTGGCGACCCTTGCGCTTGCGGTTAAGTCACCAAGTTTTTGGCGCCGTTGCCGGAGACTCACAAGGAATACTAGGAAAACCTGTAATCTATTGCTCTAGCCACTTTTATCTTGTGTATATACTATTTTATTATCTATTTTGTTTGTTTTGTTTTGCTTTGTTTCACTTTGTGTTTTTTGTGCGAGGTACACTATTCTTGTCAAATGCAAGCTCAAAATTGACCTCCAAGTCCTAACCATGGAACATCGCAAGAGAGGAAGTACACTGCTGAGGATGTATTGGTCAAATTCATGATCAATACTGACTCAAGGTTTCAGGGTGTAGAAAAAATGTTAGATGAGTTCGGTACTGTATTGAGAAATGTCCAAGCCTCTATTCGTTCTCTTGAGAACCAGGTTGGACACCTTGCTAGGGCCCAATTTGAACAATACTCGGTCCTTGATGCCAAATATGAAGCTAGATTTGAGGTCATCCATGCCACACTTTCGGCTGTGCAAGCATCTCTTCACAAGCTAGAGAGTCGGGTTGAAAAACAAATTCGTGAACCAATAATGGAAGGTCCAACTACAACCTATAATGAAAAAGAAGAGAACTTTGGTATATTAGAGGTTGAAGGAGTCGAAAGAGCACCATTGATAGCACTTGAGCAAGCCATTTGCATAAAAGCTAACAAGAAAGCCAAGCACAAGAAAGAATTATTTGGGACAAAAGAAATTGTGGGTTGGGGGTTGAAGCCATCCAATGACCCACCTATGCCGATTTTAGACACGTCCCACCCAAAACTATTTCCTTGGAGGCCCAAACGATTTTTGGGGTAATTAAAGGAAGATTGACATTGGTTGAAGAAGGAGATGTGGGTAGGAGGTTTATGCCCCCCAAGGACCCACCCATGCCGAGTTTGAAATTTTTTCAACCTTACTTATTCCCTTGGAGGCCAAAACAAGCTTTGTGGATGCTCCAAGGAAATTCAGCCAGGACCAAAGCACAGGCGGGGAGGAGATTCAAGCCATCCAAGGATCCGCCAAAGTTTAAATTGTGCAATGCCTGGCCCAAGCTTTTTCCATGGAGGCCAAAAGGTAACTCATGCTTGGTCTCCACTTTGACATCATCCCGGAAGGTACGCTTCATTTTTCTTTGTAGTTCTTATGCCACTTCTAGCTGGGAGGAACACACCGTCTTCAAGCCCCCTTGAGGTAAAACACATCGAGCTAACAACGTTAAACAAGCGCTTCTTCGGAGGCAACCCAAGCATTAAAATTCATTGCATGTGTGTTTTCGTATTTTTGGTGTGTTTGCTTGCTTGAGTGTTCTTTGTTTTCAAGTTTGTGATTGTGGTTAGTTAGTCATTTTTCATAATTTATTTACTCATGTTCATTCATAGTACTTGTGAGTTCTTTGTGTTATCATTCATCTTCATGCATCAAATATCATGTTTTGGTTGTTGTGGGTGAATTCGGCTTTGTTTTTATGTGATTTTTGGGTGTTCGGATGAGTCCTTGATTAAAAATTTGGAAACAAGCCGTTTCTTGAGCATATGCATGCCCATATACAAATCCAGAACCTTATACGGGCATGCATATGGGCATATGCCTGCCCATACGGAAAATCAGCAGGTTATGCGGGCATGCATATGGGCATATGGATGACCGCTTGGATGCTCAGGCGGAAAGTTAAGTTGTGTACCCCTTCACTATTTTCCTCATATCTCTCTCATTTCTCATCCGTTTTCCCTCATTCTTTCACCGTTTTTCCCCATTTTTTCTTCCTCTACACGAATCTCCTACTTCCATGGACTTAATTTGCATGATTTATAGGGGGTTTCACCATCATCTTCACCGATCTTTGCCGATTCAAGCTTTGGAGCCCTAACTTGTGTTTTGAAGCAAATGTGTTTCTTTTTCTTGATTTTGATGCTTATCTTGCTTCAAACTTTGGGGAATGATGTATGAATGTGTAATCTTTGATTTATTTGTATTTCGTGACATTATTTGTAAATTTTTGTGCTTCAAAAACAAGGGGAAACTCTACCTCTTTCAACATTGTGCTACAGTAACTTTGGACTGAATTTCTCTTGAATTTATTTGTTCATTTGTAGCATCATTGTGAATATCCTACAACACTTGCAATAAAAAGAATTGGACTTCATGATCTTGATTGCACAAAGAACTTGCTTGGATTATCACTTGTTTAATTGTTTTTGTTATGTTAGTTGTTTGCTTGCATGCTTGTGTGTGTTCTTGTTTCTTTTTGTATTTTCTTTTTGGGTGTGTGATTAGATGCCTTGAGTTGATGTTCTTTTCTACCCTGCAAGGTGGAATTTGGACATCAAGCACACTTCCCATCTCCTATATCTACCATGAAGCTTTGGTGGTCACCCCGATCTCATGGACTTAAGGCTCATGTTTTGAGACTCGGGGAAGTTCACGAAACCCTCCTACTATGTTTTTATTGTCTATATTATTGCATCCTATTACTTAGGCACATTGAGGGCAATGTGCATCTTAAAGTGGGTGGTGGAGATGGATTTTCGTGAACTGTTAAAATTTTTGTAATTGCATGCTTGAATTACCTATGATAGCTATGATTTTATTGTTGAGGACTTCCTAGCTTGGTAGAATGATAGTTGTGAGTTGTACTTTACCTGTGCTTGAATGTAGTTTTGTTTCATCTTTAGTGCACCCATATACTTGTTCACGATCACTTCCACTTTGTACACTCCAACTAACCCATTGCAATGTTTTTGGCATTAAATTGTTAAAGTCTACTTTCAATGCACTTTTAAGAGCCTTTGAGGTCCTCTGTTGTTTTCTTTGGCCTCAAGTGAGATTGTTTAACAGGTTTTATTCCGGGGGATACAAGATACTAGTCTAAAAAAAAAATTAAAAAAAAAAGTGTGGAGTCTATGACAGTATTCCTCTGCTAGTATAGCATGAATGCGTCTATGTGGATTGTAATCAAGTAGGATGGGTGGCTCTTGTGCCTGGCCAGCATGTGCATCCATCTGAAAGATTTTTGGTGCAGTCTATGTTAGTCGGACTCTCAAAAAAAAAAAGTATGTATTTAAGTAAGTAAGGAATGCAGCATCTCGTTGGTGCCCCCTGAAACCTGTTGCATGATCACTTAAGAGCCAGAGTTTTATTTAGAACCCAAAGGACTCTCAACCGGGTATTGAGGATATCTTTAACACTTTAATGACGTCTTTATTGTGCGTGGGGTGAATGGTCATCCTGGGGTAATCCAGGGTGTGGAGGTCAAGGTGGGAGTTTGCACACACTCACGGGGGTACTTGAGGAGTTACAGAACTAATATTACCTAACTATTCATTGAACAACTCACTTCTTAATTTTTGTCCATTCGTGCTTGTGGAGTCCTTTACAATTGAGCTTGAGGCTGTAGAGTTAGTCATTTATCTTCTTGCCCCTATTCTTCATGTTTGTTTGCTTGGGGACAAGCAAACGCTTAGGTGTGGGGATGTTTGATAAACACCTAACTGTACGTATTATTTATGTATGTTCGTGTATTTTTCGAGTATTTTTATATGTGTGGATGCCCATTTTCGGTCTAAATTGGTTTATTTCATGTTACAGGTACAAAAGATACCGTGGGGAGCTCGACAACGAGATTTTAGAAGAAATCGGCAAAGAAAACACCATTTTCGAGTCCCTGGTATTGTAGCGGAACTTTAGCAGCACTGTAGCACGAGAATTTGGCGAAACGGCTAAGTTTGGAGTTTCATACGGGCACCCATATGGGCACATGACTGACCACATACAGTTTCTGTAGCAGCACTATAGCATTTCACTGTAGCACTCCACTACAGTAACTTACACAAAACTCGGGGAGCTACAGTGCCCGTATGCCTGCTGGAATTAGGTTTTAAAGGCCTTTAGGGCATTTTTCTTGGGGACTTTTGGCCACCACTTCTCCTCCACCATCATCTAGGGTTTCAAGAGCTTCAAGGCTGCAGGAGAAGGCTGATCTAGGGTGCAAATCGAAGGGGAGAAGAGGAGCGCGATCAAGGAGAAGATCTAGGAGGTTGTTGGCGCGGATCCATCAAGTTCTCATCACCACCTCTAGTCTTCATCTTAGGGGAGCTTGTTATGTGCTTTAGCTTGTATCCCTTGTTCTTTACACTTTCTCCTTTATTGATGTTGAACTAGACTCCCAAGGTCACCGGGCATCCGGTGAACCTTGGGATGAACTTGCTTGTATGGATACTTTGAGTATATTTTTGATATTTGGTTTGGTTGTGGTCCAAACTTTGTGTTCTTTATTGTATCAAATTGCATGAGAACTCTGTGGTTTGAATTCTAGGTTGTACTTGGTTGCGTGACCATCGCCTTTGTACTAGATATGCTTGGCTTAGAAGGGATACATGTACGAATACGCCGTGACCATCGGGTATTTCGTACCCCTCCAACCATTAGGGTTGAACCTAGACGTTGTGTTTGACCTTAATTAGGGATTTCCCTAGGCGCATTGCAATCGTGTGAGGATTTGGGCGGAATTGATTCCGTATTCCAATACTCGTACCGGATTAGGGGTTATCACTGTGACCATCGGGGTGACCTACCTTTGGACATCTCTTGGCCTAACCACCTTTGCCTATGTTATTTGAGTATCCTTCTAGCTTAAGTAGTCCCGAGGGGATCCTCGCCCGGGGATGTCGAACATTCATTGTTACTTGCTTCCTTAGTATACTTATGTGGTGAGCCTTAGTCCATGTGTTTATAGTTTTCTCTTTGTTATTCTTCTTATCTTACTTTTATCATATAATTGCTAGGTTAGGAAATAGATGAAGGGGAAGTAATAGTAGTTCCTTGGCCCTTGGGAATATGACCCCCTCGTGCTTGCGTGAGGGGTATTACTTGGCGACCCGTGCGCTTGCGGTTAAGTCACCACTTATCAAGATTATGACGAAACCTTTTCACCAGCAGTCATGCTCAAATCCATTAGGATTCTACTTGCCATAGCCGCATATTATGACTATGAGATATGGCAAATGGACGTCAAAACGGCTTTCCTTAACGAAAACCTTCTCGAGGACGTGTACATGACACAGCCTGAGGGTTTTGTCGACCAACAGAACCCTACCAAGGTTTGCAAGCTCCAGAGATCCATTTATGGAGTCAAGCAAGCATCCCGAAGCTGGAATCTTCGATTTGATGAGACAGTCAAAGAGTTTTATTTTATCAAAAATGAAGATGAGCCTTGTGTGTACAAGAAGACTAGTGGGAGCATAGTCATCTTCTTAGTGTTATACGTCGATGACATTCTACTCATTGGGAATGACATCCCAACATTACAAAGTATTAAGCAATGGTTGGGTAAGTGTTTCTCAACAAAAGACTTAGGTGAAGCTGAAACTATCCTAGGGATAAAGATCTATAGAGATAGATCGCAATGGCTTCTTGGACTAAGTCAATCTAGATACATAGACAAGGTGTTGAAGAGATTCAGCATGTCTAAATCCAAGAAAGGGTTCTTACCCTTGTCTTAGGGAGTAGTTCTTAGTAAAGGGGATTGTCCTAAAACTAAAGAGCAAAGGGAATACATGAGTAGGATTTCTTATGCTTCTGCAATAGGATCTATCATGTATGCCATGTTATGTACTAGATTGGATGTCGCTCATGCACTGAGTATGATGAGCAGGTTCCAACAAGATCCAGGCGAAAACCATTGGACTATTGTCAAGAATATCCTAAAATACTTGCGAAGAACTAACGATTATTTCTTGGTGTATGGTGGTGAGAATGAGCTCGCCGTAACTGGTTACACCAATGCTGCATTTCAAACCAACGCAGATGATTGCAAATCACAATCAGGTTACGTGTTCTGCTTAAACGGAGGTGCTATTAGCTGGAAAAGCTTAAAACAAGACACCGTCGCTGATTCTACTACTGAGTCTGAGTACATAGCAGCTTCAGATGCTGCTAAGGAGGTTGTTTGTCTTCAGAGGTTCTTATCTGGAATAGGCGTTGTTCCATCAAGCCTAGATCCAGTTAGCCTCTATTGTGACAACAACGGGGCCATCGCACAGGCTAAGGAGCCCCGATCACATCAGAAGTCCAAACACATACTCAAGCGATTCCATCTCATCCGAGAGATCGTTGACAGAGGAGATGTGAATGTGTGCAAGATAGTTTGAGAAGATAACGTAGCTGAGCCCCTGACC
The DNA here is from genome assembly GCA_020875875.1 of Dioscorea alata. Lineage (NCBI taxonomy): Eukaryota > Viridiplantae > Streptophyta > Magnoliopsida > Dioscoreales > Dioscoreaceae > Dioscorea > Dioscorea alata. The sequence goes on along the minus strand of CM037025.1, from coordinate 12,324,598 downwards.
AAGCAGTTTGTTAAGGCGAAACATGACCGTCACATGATATTATTGGGTCTTAGGGCTGTGCCCGATTGGGACTAGTGCTAGTGGGAGATTGTTAGTGTTAGCCCTTGCCCCAATGCGTTGATCTGAACCTTTATTAGTTATATGTTTTTTTCATAATAAACCTGGCTTATTTTATCTTACTACATTTTTGTGCATGTATGCTTGGATAGACCTATCCCTGAGAGTTTGTTCCACACAAGTTTCCGAATACATGATTCGGGCAGTAAAACCTTAGTGCGTAAAGGAACAACTTTCTAAACATCTCTAGTCAATTACTGTCATGGGAATGATAGTAAACTAAGACTAGTATGCCTATTGTGTGATGATCATGTTTTACGGATTATAGGACATGTGATGTCAATCAATAGACATAGACAGGTGTTAGAGAATAGCGTGTCTGGATCAATCCGCTCATGAGATCACTACATGGTTGCAAAGTCATAAGTGGTTCTCGTGTAACGCTTATACTGAATCCTTAGACTCAAGGTCGCTATGGAGCTTGGATGAATGTTGGTGTACTTTGACATATGCCTAACGTCATTCGTAACAGAGTGACAAGTGTGGGTATGATTAGGTGCATCGAGATTCATAGCGAGTAACATTTGCGATGCGAGGGGATTGACACTCTCTGAGGAGAGAGAATATCATCGGCCACTTGATCGGTGAAAATGAGTAGTGCGTGGCCACGCCCAAGTGAAATGGTGACTAAGCTCCATGCCTTATGTTGATCGAGATATTCAATTGGCAAAGGAATCATATAAGGTTACGAGGTTAGTTGATTACCCAGTCGACCACCATTTTAATTCGGGTAGTCACATTGTCATGCTAGACAGCATTTGTGATTTATGGGCCTTAACGAGGTTAAAATCCCATTGCCGATTTTAAAACGGGCCTACAAGATCGCACATGTAAAAGCCCTGAAATCTGGACTCAATCTAATGAGTCGAATAGCTAAATGGTGTATAGATAAATCAAGAGTTGATTTGGTCTAACCGCGAATGTGTAAGGATTGAGTTATGAGATAACTTAAAAATTGAGGGACTTGATTAGAAATTTTTGGAGAAAGTTTTCTCCATCCGGATTGCCATTACGCGGCTCCGGCAAAGATATAGGTCGACACTCTTTTGATATTTCTTGTTTATTCATGTTTGTTAGTTCACAGGCCAGCTTTTTTCATTGATATTACTTTATCAATGGAGATTGCCGGAGTGAGAACCTTTTGAGATTGTTTCATAATGGTTGTGGAATTTTTCTCAAAAGATTCTCACATGTGAAACATTTGGCGAGTGTCGGTTTTGAATTTACAATTCCTTACACATGTTTACGATTAGGTTTTGAGATCTAATTTTAATTGCTATTCATATGTCTCGATAAGAGTTATCGTTGGATACTAGCAATCCATGCCGGATTGTTTCCGGCTTGTGTGTGTGTGAGAGTAGAGGGGAGTCGCGTATATGCAGTCCCTTTTTCGACTACACCCCTGGAATTGTATTTATTTATTTATTTTAGTATTTTATATCTTTATTCGCTTCCAATGCATGCTAGGGTCCATGCTAGTTTTGTTTGTTATCCGCTGTGTATATTTTTGCTTCTAGCATGCTCGTAGACCCTTTATGATCCCAACAATAACCTCACCAAGAGTTGCGGCCATCACTACTTGTAACGGTTGTGGGGGAGGTCATGCTTCGAGTGATTGCCCGATTGCTATTAGAGGTACTAGTGCGGTGGAGCAGGTCGATTTTGTGGGCAATGCTTATAAAGGACAAGGCCAAGGCAACCCGTATATGGAACTTACAATCCCGGGTGGAGGAACCACCCGAATTTCTCATGGAGCAATCAAGGGCAGTCGCAACAAAAGAGCAACGCACCTCCGGGATTTCAAAGTCAACAAGCACTGGACCTAGAAAACCAAGTGACCGGGCTAGAGGGAAGATGACCGATCTAGAGAAAGGACTCACAAGGTTCATTTCTTCGTCGGATGCTAGATTTCAGTCGGTGGAAATTACACTTCGCAATCACACCGCCTTCCTCCATAATTTGGAGAATCAAGTGGGGCAAATTTTGAAGACTTTGGCGGGAAGACCTCATGGAAGCTTGCCTAGTAATACGGAGAGCAATCCGAGAGAGCAATTGAAGGCAATCACCTTGAGATGTGGAAAAGAGGTCGAGAGAAATCTCCCTCTAGAGAAGACAAATGAAGCACCCGAAGTTGAAGAGGTAGGGGGAGAAGCATCAAAGGAGAAAGAGGTGGTACCACCACCCTACAAGCCAAGGATCCCCTATCCTTCGAGGTTGAAGAATGACCAAGATAATGAGCAATACAATAAACTTTTGGGTATTTTCAAACAGTTGCATATCAACATACCGTTCGCGGAGGCGTTGGCCCAAATGCCTAAGTATGCGAAGTTCTTGAAGGACCTCTTGACCAATAAGAGGAAGTTGGAGGAGAGTGCAGTTGCAGTTCTTGATGCTAATTGCTCGGCCGTCTTGCAAAAGAACATGCCGAGTAAGAGAAAAGATCCCGGAAGTTTTATCATACCTTGCAACATTGGCAACTTGGGTGAAGAGATGGCATTAGCCGATTCGGGCGCAAGCATCAATGGCATGCCCTACACCTTCTTCCAAAAGCTAGGCTTGGGTGAGCCTAGACCTACTCGGATGACACTTCAACTTGCGGACCGATCGGTGAGGCATCCGAGAGAGATTGTTGAAGACATGTTGGTGAAGGTAAACAAATACATATTTCTTGTAGACTTTGTGGTGTTGGACGTCGATGAGGATGTCGAGCTTGGAAGGCCCTTCTTGCGTACTTCCAAGGCTTTGATTGACGTGGACGGCGGGCAGCTCACATTGCGAGTTGGAGATGACAAGCTTACATACCGCCTCGCCAAAGCCATGAGACACTCTCTTGACTTTGATGATACTTTATATTTCCTTGACATAGGCGATGAGCTAATTGATGATTATGTGTAGGAAATGTTGAACCCGGATCCATATGAAGGGTGGCCAGACCAAGATGTGGAGATCAAAGAAGAAGTGCTTTCGCTTAGTCTAGTCGAGAAAGAGGTCAAGCCGGAACCGGGACTCATGAAAAAGATGAGAAGAAAGATGAAGAGAGCGAAGAGGCGCAACACGAAGAGACCCAAGGATAATGGGGATGAGCATTCACGGAGTAAGGGTGGTTCACCCTTGTGTGGTAACAAAATCGCTAACTCTCCCTATATTCTACAAAAATTATGTACTGCATGCTTCCAGGTTGTAGGGAAGAGGGCAACCTTCATTCATAAGCCGCCGTAAGGTAAAACCAGGTATGTCAAGCTAAGTGACATTAAACAAGCGCTTCTTGGGAGGCAATCCAAGGTTTTACAGTTTTTATAGGATCTAGTTTAGTTCTAGCATGAATAAAAGTCTTAGTTTTGGTGTCCTAAATTGTTAATGCATATGGATGAGCGAGCGCGCGACTAGCTACAGAGCTAGCATGCGACTCCCCGGCCGCAAGTGCACGGGTCGTCAAGTAATAACCTCTCGTGCACGCACGAGAGTGTCGTATTCCCTAGGGCCCGAGATCTACTATTACTTCCTTTTGGGAGTCACTTTCTAGTCGATCGAAACAAGGTTGAAGTAATATTAAAATAATAAAAACAAGTAAATAAATTCAAATAAAATAAAGCTCAATCTGGAATAAAGGTAGAGACGAAGAAGCCAATAATTATGGAAGACCTCAGGCGAGGATTCCCCCGGGAGGAGACTAAATACGAATAACCATGGAATTCAATAAATTGGGGTTGGCTTGGTTTTGGTCCGCTAGACTCGGATGTCGACTACCCCGGAACCTATGTAGTGTAGCCCTAATCCAGTACGGGTTTCTTTATTCAGAAAATACCCCCACGATGTCAATGAGAATAAGGAGTCTTGATTAGGGTTAATCTAATGCACACTCTCGGCTAAATTAACCCTAAACGCGCTGGAGGCTGCTAACACCCGGAACCTCAGGTGTATTAATACATGAAACCCTCTTTAACTCATCAAGTGACCTAATACAAGCTATCATCCCGCCAAACAAGTATCATTCAAAAATCAATTCTACGGAATCCATCCATTGTAGAATGAACAACAAGATGATGAATTAAAACCAAACAACCAAGACAACTCATCCATTCAAAGCATAAAAAGGGTCATTCATACAAAGTCTCCTCCCAAGGTTCACCGGGAGCCCGGTGGCCTTGGTAGGTTTAGTTCGACATCACAAAATCAAGGAGCTCATCATACAAAGATTCCATCAGACGAGAAGCCCTAGACCAAGAGATAGTCTCTAGGTTTAGGTTTTTCGGGCTCATGATTGTCACCATGTTTTTCGTGTTTTTATTTTTATTTCATTGTGAATGGATGCATGTTAAGCCGTAAAAGATTTAAATCCCATTAAATAGTAAGTCTTAAAAATGCCTTCCACTACTCAAAACTTGTCAAGGCATCGATCATCTAAACGGACGCTATGCCGTCGTTGGTGTGCGCTAGATTATCTTTGTGAGGCAAGTGCCGGAATAAATGTTATGTCCGACATTTGGGTAATGGTTTGACTTAACAAGTGTAGTAGTGATAGTCCTAGCCCTAGGCATTAAAATGGGAAGTGCTTTAACATAATAGTTGTTAATCCCATTTGATCCAAGGGTCTCATAGTGATGTGATTGGAAAGAGCTCCTACCTAAATAACCGAGTCTTGGGTGTACAAGCTCAGCTTGACTAGGACAAAGTGAAATATGGACCTTGGCCCACAATAAAACCACTAACACAAATTATTTTTTGAATATTTGGGGGAATATTATAATAGCCAAAAACTAATACTATTTTGCACATTTTCTATATAGTTCCATTGACAACCGTAAATCAGAACACTTTTTCTTTGCGATATGTTCTTGAGAAGGACAAACTCAATGGGCCAAACTTTCTAAACTGGGCTCGTAACCTGAGAATTGTTCTTAGGCAAGAGCAGAAGCTAGAGGCCATTGATAAGCCACTACCTGATCCACCGGGTAGGAGCGCTACGGTTGCCGTCAGAGAGGCTTTTGAGAAAGGCAAGAAAGACTCTAACGACGTCACTTGCATGATGTTGGCAACCATGACTCCTGATTTGCAGAAACAGTTTGAAGATATGGAAGCCTATACCATCATGGTGTCACTCAAGGAAATGTTCCAAGAGCAAGCCCGTCATGAAAGGTTCATGACTACGAAAGCGCTTACCTCCTGCAAGATGGCTCCGGGTACTTCAGTTAGGGCCCATGTGCTCAAGATGAAGGGTTATAATGATACCCTAGAGAAACTTGATGCACCCATCCGTAAGGAGCTTGACGTTGATCTAGTTCTTGGGTCTCTGCCCTAGGCCTATGATCAGTTTATATTAAATTATAATATGCACGGCATGGATAAATCTTTGGTTAAGCTACATGGGATGCTTAAAAATGCTGAACCAAGTATTAAAAAGACTGTCCCGGTGATGATTGTCCAGAAGAACAAGGGTCAAAGTGGAAAGGGAAAGGGAAAGGCCAAGGCCAAGCCAAAAGAAAAGGTTGGACCTTACACCAAGGGCAAGGCGGCCAAGACTCCCAAGTCCAAGCCTCTAAAGGAAGGCAGCTGCTTTCACTTCAAGGGAGCTGGCCACTGGAAGAGGAACTGTCCACTATATCTGGAAGATCTGAAGAAAGGAAAGGTTCCCCCTGCTTCAGGTATTTACATGATAGAGATCGATCTCTCTATTTCTACTTCTTGGTTATTAGATACTGGATGTGGTTCTCATATTTGTTCAAATGTGCAGGGACTGAGAAATAGGAGGGTATTGAAGAAGGGCGAAGTCGACCTAAGAGTAGGTAACGGCGCAAGAGTTGCGGCGATGGAGATAGGTGACTATTCTCTAACTTTACCTTCAGGATTAGTGATTGAATTATCGAATATTTATTATGTACCTGCTATGAGCAGGAACATTATTTCGATTTCATGTTTAGACAATGATGGATTCAATTTTGTTATTTCGAATAATAAATTTTCCATTCATCGTAATAACATCTTGTATGGCAATGGTGTGCTAAACAATGGTCTTTAAGTTCTAGACTTGACTAATCACAAATCAATCTATAATGTAAATAGTAAGAGGATAAAAACAAATGAGTTAAATCCCTCATACATCTGGCATTGTCATTTAAGACATGCAAACGACAAACACATCTCAAGACTCCATAGAAACAGAGCACTTGGGTCATTTGATTTAGAATCATTTGACACATGCGAATCTTGTCTGCATGGAAAAATGACAAAGAGACCCTTCACCAAAGTTGGTGAAAGATCTAGCGACTTATTGTGTCTCATAAATAGCGATGTATGTGGACCAATGAGCACGTAGGCCAGAGGTGGTTATGTGTATTTCATAACCTTTACGGATGACTTCAGTAGGTTTGGGTACGTCTACCTGATAAAGCATAAGTCCGAAACCTTTGAGAAGTTTAAAGAATTTAAGAACGAAGTACAAAACCAGCTTGACAAAACTATTAAGGCCATTCGATCTGATCGAGGTGGCGAATATTTGAGCCAAGAGTTTGATCATTATCTCAAAGAGTGTGGAATTGTTTCGCAGCTCACTCCACCTGGAACACCTCAGTAGAACGGTGTGTCCGAGAGGAGAAATCGAACCCTATTAGATATGGTCCGATCAATGATGAATCAAACGAGTCTTCCAAGATCCTTTTGGGGATGCGCCCTTGAAACGGCTTCATTCCTACTAAACCGTACTCCAACTAAGGCACTAAATAAGACTCCATATGAGATATGGTATGGGCGAAAGCCCAATATGTCTTTTCTAAAGATCTGGGGGTGCGAGTGTCATGTTAAGCGGTTAACATCGGACAAACTCGCATCCAAAACAGACAAATGCCTGTTTGTGGGATACCCTAAGGAAACGAAGGGTTATTTGTTCTACAACCCCACTGAGAACAAAGTGTTTGTTGCTCGACATGCTATTTTCTTATAGAAGAAGTTTCTTCTCAAGAAAGATAGTGGGAGTAGAGTTGAACATGAAGAGATTCAAGTCCCATAGACTTCGATTGAGGAAAGGTTGGAAATGGAATCAAATTCACAAGATGTTGTGGAACCCGAACCGATTACACAAGCACCTAGAAGGTCCGGTAGGGTGATTCACGAGTATATGAGATATGGTTACCTCATAACTGATGACCAAAGCTTAGAACTGGTGGATCAGGATGAATCCACCACCTACCGTGAGGCTATTGAAAGTCTAGACTCAAACAAATGGCTTGGAGCCATGAAATCTGAGATGCAATCAATGTATGATAATCAAGTTTGGAACTTGGTTGACCCACCGGAAGGTTCAAAGATCATTGAGTGCAAATGGATCTTCAAGCGTAAAGGCGATAATACCTTTAAACGTAGACTAGTGGCGAAGGGATTTCGACAAACTCATGGTATAGACTTGGTGAGAAAGGCGTTTGAATCGCTCACCCGCAAGTGCACGGGGTCGCCAAGTAATACCCCTCGCGCGAGCACGAGGGGGTCGTATTCCCAAGGGCCCGAGGAGCTATTCTTACTTCCTTATCACAATGTTGTTTAACCTAGCAATCACTCAAAGGAGATAACTACAAATAATCTACGGATGTATGAAAAGCATACAAATAATGAATACAAATACTGAGGGAAATCAGGGCGAGGGAATGGTCACGGATGAGGATTCCCTCGGGGGCTACTAAAGTGCTAAGGATACCCTAACTAGCATGCACGTGGGTGGTTTGGACCCGGAAACCCTAAATTAGACCAACCCGATGGTCACGGTGTTTGGTCCCTAATCCGGTACAAGTATTGGAATACGGAATTTCTTCCGCCCAAATCCTTGTACGATTGCAATGGGTTTAATGGATTTCCCCAAGCTAGGGTTGAAACACAATCAAGGACAACCCTAACAATTGGAGGGGTACAAATACCCGATGGTCACGGCGTATTCGTACATATATTCCCTTCCAAGCTTGGTGAGCCTAATACTAGGGCAATGGTCATGCAACCTAGCATTGTCTAGGAATCGACATATAGAGTTCTCATACATATCAAGGCATTCAAGAACCACCAAACAAGGATCTCAAACCAACACACATGCATAAACTAGAAAGGAATCATCCAAAATACACAAGTTCACCCCCAAGGTTCACCTACATCCGGTGACCTTGGGGTTTAGTTGCTCATGATCACAAAGTATGCAAATAAATACATGGAAACAACCAAAAGCATAATAAGAACACTCCCTCAAAGGATCAAGGCCGAATGACGCTTCCAAGGACGCCACCCAAGGAGTGGCTTCCCTTGTCAAACTTCCTCTAAATCCAAATCGAAGGTGTGGAGTCGTCGTCTCGTGCTCTCCCCGTCGTCCTCTCCTCAAGAATCGCCTCCAAAAGCCGGCCTCAAGCTCCCAAAGAAGGTGGTGAAGTCAAGCTTGCTCAAGGTCTAGGGCTCTCTCTCAAAATGACTTCCCAAAACCCTTAAAAACATCATCCAGAGCGTTATGCGGCCCCGTATGCGACCCCGCATGCGGGGAGAGAAAATCCCGAGAAAACCCGAAATCGTGTAAGTTGCTACAGTGCCGCTACAGTAAACTGCTACAGGGCCGCATGCTACAGTAAAACTGCTGCAGTGCCGCATGGGTGCCCGCATGGCTCTCGGGAAAAACCATGCGGCCTGCTATGCGGCCGCATACTTCTCTGGAATTTGTATGCGGCCCCTCATGCGGCCGCATGGTAGGCCGCATAAGGTCCAGGAAATTTTTAGCTCAAGATCTCAACCTAGCACTCAAAAATCACATGAAAACAAAGCCGAAAACACTCAAAAATCATTAAAAACATGTTGATTGAGGCACCAACACTCAAGAAAAAATACAAAGATCATGAAATCTATGGTGCAACAAGATGAAATAAATTATGGAATTCGGCTAAACAACAACCACAAGCACAAAGATCAACAAGACTCAAACTCACAAGCACCACAAAAAATACGAAAAATACCCAAACACAACAACAACAACTAAGAAGAAAAAAATAAGTGCAATGAATTTAAAGACTTGGGTTGCCTCCCAAGAAGCGCTTTTTTAATGTCTTTAGGTCGACATGGTTTACCTCAATTCAGGTTGGAACAAAGGGGTGAGAGATACCTCCAAATTTTGATGAAGAGTTGTTACCCGGAAAGTAATGTTTCAACCGGTGTCCATTGACTTTAAATGTCCCATGTTGTGGATGAGAAATCTCGACGGCGCCATGAGGGAATACTTGCGTGACCGTATATGGCCCGTGCCACCGTGATTTTAATTTCCCCGGGAAAAGTCTCAACCTCGCATTGAAAAGAAGTACATGATCCCCATTTTGGAAGCACTTAGGTTGCTTTATGTGTCTGTCATGGTGTTCCTTCATCTTTTCTTTGTACCGGACTGAAGTTTCGTATGCCAAAGCACGCCACTCCTCTAACTCGTTTAGTTGAAATTTTCTCTTGTGACCACAAAGATGGGGGTCGAAATTGAGTTGCTTTATCGCCCAATATGCTCTGTGCTCAAGTTCCACCGGCAAATGACATGCTTTTCCATAGACCAGTCGGTAGGGTGTTGATCCAGTAGGGGTCTTGAATGCAGTTCTGTACGCCCAAAGCGCATCCTCGAGCTGGTCTGCCCAATTTTTCCGGTGGTGGCTAACAGTTTTTTCCAGGATCCTCTTCAACTCCCTATTCGACACTTCAACTTGACCACTTGTTTGAGGGTGATAGGCGGTTGACGTCCTGTGAGATACCCCGTATCGTTTAAGGGTTTTTTCGAACTGAGAGTTGCAAAAATGTGTTCCCCGGTCACTTATGATTGCCCTAGGAGTTCCAAACCGAGAGAACAATTTTTTTAAAAATTTCACAACCACCCTAGCATCACAAGATGAGCAGGCCAGGGCCTCCACCCACTTGGAGACATAGTCCACTGCGACCAAGATATACTTGTTGCCCTGGGAACTAGGGAATGGACCCATGAAATCTATCCCCCACACATCGAACACTTCGCAAGCTTGGTTCCAATTTTGAGGCATTTCATCACGTTTTGATAAATTACCCGCTCTCTGACACCGATCACAATGTTGCACCACTGACTGCGCATCATGGAACATGGTAGGCCAGTAGAACCCCGCATCAAGTACCTTTTTAGCTGTTCTGGTCCCACTGTAGTGGCCCCCAGTAGGACCCGAATGACAATGTAACAAGATATCATGCCCCTCGTCCACTGAGACACACTTTCTCACAATTTGGTCGGAGCAAGTCCTGAATAGGAATGGATCCTCCCATGTATAGTGTTTCAGGTCGGCGAAGAATTTTTTTCGTTGTTGAGGTGTGAGCCACTTTGGGAAGGTTCTTGCCGCCAAATAGTTCGCAAAGTCAGCGAACCACGGAGCCTCATCCTGCTCAATCACTCTTATGCTGCAGAGTTGCTCCCCAGGGAAGGTGTCATTTATTTCTCCTTTTTGCAAGACACCCTCATATGGGTTCTCAAGGCGTGAGAGGTGATCAGCTGCTAGGTTCTCTGCCCCCTTTTTATCTCTTATCTCCAAATCGAATTCTTGCAACAGTAGAACCCAACGGATTAGACGAGGCTTGGCGTCGGGCTTACTCAACAGGTACTTCAATGCCGAATGATCAGTATACACAATCACCTTGGATAGTACTAGATATGACCGGAATTTGTTAAATGCGAAAACAACCGCGAGCATTTCCTTCTCAGTGGTGGTGTAGTTTTCCTGAGCATCGTTCAAAGTTTTGCTTGCATAATAGACAGGATGGAAATGGTTGTCTCGTCGCTGCCCAAGTACGGCCCCCACTGCGAAGTCACTTGCATCACACATTAACTCAAACGGCAGATTCCAGTCCGGGGAGACCATGATCGGTGCCTCCACAAGCTTCTGCTTCAGGGTGAGAAAGGCATTCATACAATCATCATTGAACTCAAAAGGGGCATCCTTCTCAAGAAGTTTTGTAAGCGGTCGAGCAATTGATGAGAAGTCTTTAACAAATCTTCGATAAAACCCAACGTGCCCCAAAAAGCTTCTGATTGCTTTAACTGAGGTAGGAGGAGGAAGTTTTTCGTTGGTTGCAACTTTGGCCTTATCCACCTCAATCCCTTTTTGTGAGATTTTATGCCCGAGCACTATGCCTTCCTTGACCATGAAGTGACATTTTTCCCAACTGAGCACCAAATTGGTTTCTTCGCATCGGATCAAAACCCGTTCCAGATTTCTAAGGCAAAGCTCGAATGAGTCACCAAAGACCGAGAAATCATCCATAAACACTTCCATGATATCCTCCACCATATCCTCGAAAATTGCCATCATGCATCTCTGAAATGTCGCCGGTGCATTGCATAACCCGAAAGGCATACGACGGTATGCGAATGTGCCATAGGGACAAGTGAAGGTTGTTTTCTCTTGATCTTCTGGGGCAATGGGAATCTGAAAATACCCGGAGAGACCATCCAGGAAACAGTAATAAGAATGTCCCGCCAGTCGCTCAAGCATCTGATCAATGAAGGGTAAGGGAAAGTGATCTTTTCTCGTGGCATCATTGAGTTTCCTGTAGTCAATGCATACCCTCCAACCTGTGACAGTCCTGGTAGGAACAAGCTCATTCTTTTCATTAGCAAGAACCGTCATCCCCCCTTTCTTTGGTACCACCTGCACTGGGCTTACCCATGCACTGTCAGAGATGGGATAAATAATGCCTGCATCCAAAAGTTTGATGACTTCGTTCCTTACCACCTCTCTCATGTTAGGGTTGAGTCTCCGTTGGGGAATTGCTCGAGGCCTATGGTTGTCCTCCATGAGGATTTTATGAGTGCAGAAAGATGGGCTAATCCCCTTAATATCCGAGATTTTCCATGCAATAGCCTTTTTGTGTCTCTTAAGCACCTCGAGAAGTTGCTCCTTCTGCCTAACAGTGAGATCTGAGGCAATAATGACTGGAAGCTTGGACCCCTTTTCCAAGAAAGCATATTCCAAATGTTCGGGGAGAGGCTTCAACTCTAATTCTGGGGGTTCCTCGATTGATGACTTCTGCTTCCCATAATTCCCGAGATCAAACTGTTCGGTGTCACTGTAGTCCCCCGTACCTGGGGAAACAACGCCTAACACTTCTTCCACACACTGAAGAGCATTTTCAATCACACCTACATTGTCCTCTGGCACATGGGGATTTGCCTCTGAATATCCAGTTCGAGTTTGATCAGACACACCCTCAAGAGGCAACAAAGAATCAGCAGGATACTCAACATCTCTTCTTAGCTCATGATGAGAGGATTCAGGTTGGTGGTTTGGAGAGCAGGTTTCTGTGACCGGTTGTTCCCCGATAGATTCGAAGTATTTGTCAAACACAAACTGAGCCCCATGTTCTTTAACAAATGTAGCGGCACTGGCATCAACCGCCGTTCTTATCCACTGTTCAGTGTTGGGGCACAACTCATCCAACCAATATGGTGCATTCGAGTAAGGGTAGAATGGTTCCTGTGGATAATGATCGTAGACCCAAGTGTTAGTCAAAGCCATGGTTTAGAGAGAGAAACAAAATAAAAATGAATTGACAGAATATATACAGGACTGGTAAAAACAAACAAAAGTAAAAATGGTCAAATCAACACGTTTTAAGTTTTCCGAATATTCCTCGTGGGTCCCCAGCAACGGCGCCAAAAACTTGGTGAGAAACGCGTTTGAATCGCTCACCCGCAAGTGCACGGGGTCGCCAAGTAATACCCCTCGCGCGAGCACGAGGGGGTCGTATTCCCAAGGGCCCGAGGAGCTATTCTTACTTCCTTATCACAATGTTGTTTAACCTAGCAATCACTCAAAGGAGATAACTACAAATAATCTACGGATGTATGAAAAGCATACAAATAATGAATACAAATACTGAGGGAAATCAGGGCGAGGGAATGGTCACGGATGAGGATTCCCTCGGGGGCTACTAAAGTGCTAAGGATACCCTAACTAGCATGCACGTGGGTGGTTTGGACCCGGAAACCCTAAATTAGACCAACCCGATGGTCACGGTGTTTGGTCCCTAATCCGGTACAAGTATTGGAATACGGAATTTCTTCCGCCCAAATCCTTGTACGATTGCAATGGGTTTAATGGATTTCCCCAAGCTAGGGTTGAAACACAATCAAGGACAACCCTAACAATTGGAGGGGTACAAATACCCGATGGTCACGGCGTATTCGTACATGTATTCCCTTCCAAGCTTGGTGAGCCTAATACTAGGGCAATGGTCATGCAACCTAGCATTGTCTAGGAATCGACATATAGAGTTCTCATACATATCAAGGCATTCAAGAACCACCAAACAAGGATCTCAAACCAACACACATGCATAAACTAGAAAGGAATCATCCAAAATACACAAGTTCACCCCCAAGGTTCACCTACATCCGGTGACCTTGGGGTTTAGTTGCTCATGATCACAAAGTATGCAAATAAATACATGGAAACAACCAAAAGCATAATAAGAACACTCCCTCAAAGGATCAAGGCCGAATGACGCTTCCAAGGACGCCACCCAAGGAGTGGCTTCCCTTGTCAAACTTCCTCTAAAATCCAAATCGAAGGTGTGGAGTCGTCGTCTCATGCTCTCCCCGTCGTCCTCTCCTCAAGAATCGCCTCTAAAAGCCGGCCTCAAGCTCCCAAAGAAGGTGGTGAAGTCAAGCTTGCTCAAGGTCTAGGGCTCTCTCTCAAAATGACTTCCCAAAACCCTTAAAAACATCATCTAGAGCGTTATGCGGCCCCGTATGCGACCCCGCATGCGGGGAGAGAAAATCCCGAGAAAACCCGAAATCGTGTAAGTTGCTACAGTGCCGCTACAGTAAACTGCTACATTACCGTACGCTGCAGTAAAACTGCTACAGTACCCCCCGCTCAGAAACAGTGTTCTCGTCGCCGATTTCTTCTCAAATTCTATCAACGAGCTCGAAGGGGTCACATCAGTACCTGTAACACGAAAGAAACCAATTCAGACCAAAAACGGGTGTCAATTCATAGAAAAAATACGTAATACATACACCCGAATACATGGAAAATACGTATGTTTAGGCGTTTATCAAGACTTGACACGACCATTTGCGTGTGTACCGCAAGTGCACGGGCTTGTCGAAGTAATAAAATTACCCTGGTGAGTGGGTAGTCGAATCCACAGGGAATAGGGATTTAGAATACGAGAGTTTGCTATTTAGTCGTGCGATGTATGATATGTAATAATCAGAATGATGAGTGAATTTATAGAAGCAATTAGAATAAAAGACAAGAAAGTATATAGAGAGATGGAAGACAGGAAAGTACAAGTAAAAGTAGAAGGAGAAAGACTAGCAATGAATGAGAATAGGGTATCCGGACAAGTTACCTCTAGGACTTATGCTTTTAGTATAGGACTATGCTATTATACTTTCCTATTGAAGTTAATTGAGTCGAGGAAATCCTTAAACACACGGTCCTAAGCCTAAGGTCAACCGTGACTAACCCTAACACTATGTCTCGGCATTAGGATTCACGTCAACCCTTCACTCTGTTGCTCACGCAACTAAGCGCGAGGATAGTATATCTACCTAAGCCTAACACTACGTAGAATTGCTTTAAGCTCTAGGGATTCCTAGTGATAAAACCTGTTTGTATGTGTAGTAGTTCTAACCCTTTGGTCCAGGTGGAAGAACCCTAGTCTAAATTAAGCCCCAATGCATAGGATTCACGTCACCCCAAAGCCTTGGTGGAGTTTATCTACTTAGTACCTCGCTCTATTTCGACCGCTAATAAATCAAGGAATCGGAGGTAGGGAGAAATCACACCGGAAGGGAAAGGGGTACATTGCTACCTCACAACTTTCCCTCTCAACCCTCTTAAATCTTAAGTAGTCTAATCCTATAGGAGTTGTCACACCTCCAAAGGATTACCTAAATGTTCTCAACCCTAGTGTCACAGCTAAGGAAGAACAATAGTAAAAGATAATTAAAACTGAAACTCGAATTTATTCATCAATATTGGAAAAGCATAATAACAATGTCATAGAAACACAATAATCCTAGGGTTTTATAAGTCCGAATACCCACGAGGGGTTTAGCTCCTCATGGAGCTACACATGTTCATCAAAGTGTAAAATAAATCGCAAAGTAAAAACATCGATGAAAACCCCCTTGCGTATGGTTTGGCCGTGGTTTTGTGCGGCCGTCGAACATTGATGTCGATGCCGATGATGTGCTCCAATCCTCCACAAAGTCCTCTCCGAAACCCCTAGCCGCACTCTCCAGAAGTTGGGGAGGAAGCTAGGTCAAAAGATGTGTAAAAAGTCTCCAAATCGGGCTTTTATAAGGCTGAGTGTGGCTTTAAATTTGGACTTATCGGGACTTCACACGGCCGTGTGGAATTTCCACACGCCCGTGTGAAGTTTCTGGCTTCCTGGAAAATAAATTCACACGGCCGTGTGGTTTCCACAAACCCGTGTGAAGTCTCTGGCCTGCTGGAAATTAATTCACACGGCCGTGTGGAATTTCCACACACCCGTGTGAACTCTCTGGAATCTTGAATTTTGGCAGAAAGTGCACATTAACTTGCTATAGTGAATTGCTATAGTAACAAGCTATTGTGCTGTTATAGTACTTGCCCGAAACACCCCCGAATCCATCGTTCTTCATTGAGGCCATTGAATTGGGCACACAATCAATGGTAAATCGTGCCAATTGCTTCAAGTCCCCTACTTGGTGGAGTTCTTCCTAAGCTTCACGAGTTACACTTGTTGTGAATGTGACTACCTTTGTGCTTCTCCAAAGGAGGTTGGCACACGCTCACAAGTCTAGGCTCGTGCCTTGTTCCTTGCTTGGTCCAAAAACTCCCCAACAATGGTGAACACGATTTAAGTTCGTTCTTCTTCTCCAAATTAGCTCCACAAACCTACAATGCACAGGAATACACAAATGCACCCTATTTAGTGATAAAATCTGATAAAAGGTATGCTCATTTTAAGATAATAACGCTTCGCGTTACTATAACACAAGCACTTATCAAACTCCCCCACAGTTAAGCTTTTGCTTGTCCTCAAGCAAAAATAAAACGTGAAAGTACTTGGGAAGAACAATTGAAAGTGCTTGGCCTTAGGTTCACCAAAAGTGTGCAAAAGAAGCATTCTATAAGTAAGGAGGACTCAAAACATTGCATAAGGATATCAATGCTCTAGCTAAAAACTAGAATCAAAAAGAACAATTAACTCAAAAATGTGTAGTGTGTGTGAACGCACTCAAGACAACCCACCGAGGGCTCCTCAAACTTTTGTTAACAAGGACTTATTTATATATGAAAAGTGGGAAAGGAAGTAGTAGCTTCACACAACCTCGAAGGTAGCCCTTTCCTAGGCGGCCGCCAAAGGTGGCTTTCACTCTTTCGAGGAGGTAGCTCTTTCTACCGGGGTAGTAGGTTTCACGCATCCCATAAGATAGCTCTTTCTCTCATTAGGTCATAACTTGTATCCGACTTATGAGAGTAGCTATATACTTCATGGGTGGTAGCTCTTTCCACCTCAAATGCATACATAAAACAAAGCAACTATTCACAAACTTATATATTTTTTTCTTTTTCTATTTTCCATATATATATATATATATTTTTTTTTTTCATTTTTTTCCATATTTTCCATATATATTTTTTTACATATGCATTTTCCAAAGTAAAACTAAGAACGATGATAAACTTGTCCTTAAAAACTTCAAGATTGAGTTTCCAAAAGATTCCAAGAGTAAGTTGTGCAATATAAGATAATCGAGCAAAAATTCCCTAAAAATTCAAGTAGAAAATAGAGCATGATAGGATACAATGTTAAAAATTCTCCTAAACTCTAAGAATACAAACGTTGCAACTAAGGTGTGTGCAATGAGAATCCCCCCACACTTAAAATGTACATTGTCCTCAATGTACGCATGCAAGCACAATAAAAAGTAAAACAATTCACGCAATTTATGTAGTGGTAAACAATTGAAACATTACTCCCCTAAACTCCAAGTGTTGCGTTTGATGGAGCTAGGTTCATTGAGAGTTGAGTCTCAATGGTTTTGTGGAGCACGCACGGTCCCATGACCGTGCCTATGACTATTCCTTAAATTCCTTACTTCCAAGACCATCTGCACACATACGCAAGGGTTTAGTATAGCTCAAGAAAAACCAAAATAAAGCTCGAGTATATAAAGATATGAAAATGAAAAACAACTCGAGATAAAATAAAACAAAAATAAAAGAAAACCCAGAAGGAGAGTCCTTTCTGGGTACTACAAGTCCAACAAAATATGAAAATAAAAGTGCAACAGAAGTAAAATAAAATAAAATTATGACGCCTCAGCGTCGGTGTCCTGCTGTGGACCCTCTGGTGCTGCTGGTGCTGCTGGTGCTAGTGGATCTACTACTGATAGAGACGAAGGTGGAGTTGGTGAAGGGACCCGTCGAGGTCGCACCACGGATCGCTCGAACAACTGTATAACTGTGGCAAGCTGTGCCGATAACTGAGCGAACTGTGATGCTTGAGTGGTCCTCAACTTGGCAAACTCTGTTGCCTATGCGGCCCTCATCTCGGCCAGCTCCGCCTGCATAATACCCACAGCACTCTCGAGGCGCTCGAACCTGTCCTGGCCTTGAGAGGGAGAAAAAATACGCACTGGAGGTGGCTCCGGTGCTGTGGGTGGTGCCTCGGCCTCGGCCTGCCCTGGAGGTAGCTCTATCCCTTCCTGGGACCCCTCGGCCTGCTCTGACTGGGGTATGATCATAGTATAGACTCCTGGCCCTGATTTGCGGATCATACCCATCAGTCTCAATGTATCTCTGGTGAGCGGAGCTGGTGTAGCAATCTTCTCGGCCCCGCGCACCCCATCTCTGAGTCCCAAGCCTATGATGAGGTGTGTGATGTAGGGACCTGCAAAGATGACTCCAACCCTGGGGTACTGGCCCTGGTGGCGCATGTACTCGGCTAGAATATGCCCCAGGTGGAGTGGCTCGCTCTGTAACATGGAGTGCAAGTATAGCAGCTCCTGTCTGCTTAGTACCCCTGTACTATCCCCTATGCCGCTCATTGACCTGTTCAGTATGGCATGGATGTACCTGTATGCTGGCCAGGAAAGGAATGTCGCCTTTGAAGCCCCCGGCTCGTACTGCCCATCCCCGCACAATATCCTGTAAATCCCCTGAGGGGTCAGGATTCCTGAGTACTCGGTGGGCAGTAGTGCATACTCCTTTGTCTCGGTAAATGCCGCATCATACAAGCCCATCATGATCGAGAACTGGTTAATACTCATGATGAAGTGTCGACCGAGGGCACGAAAATGGATCATCTCGCCATTTGTGAAGCTATCATACCCTCGGTTGAACTTGAATAGATAACAACCGATCCCAACTGCCTACAGCTACCAACGCCTCCACCTCTGTGGCTATGGCATCGCCCCCCTGTATGCCTCTCAATACGCTCAAATCAGGGTAGCGCGACTGTCCAAATGGAAGTACTGAGAGTTTCTTGAACCGTTCCCTGTGCTCTGGTAAATCAAACTCCATCTCCTCGGGAGGTGGAGTAGCCTCTGTTGGGCGCTTCCCTGCCGATTTCTTAGACCTAGAAGTCATATCTGCAAAGTTGCAAAAGAAAATTTTCAAAAATCAGTTCAAAAACTCATTCTGCAGAAATCCACATGGCCGTGTGTTAATTCCACACACCCGTGTGGTTCATCGGGCGGACAGAACTCCATGGCCGTGGAAGCTAAAAAATTTCGTTTTACACTCTAATTCGTTCTAGATTTCTTGTAAGCATGTTCACCTATAGTTTAATCATTTAATACAAGCGAAATAATCAATAAAAACAAATTAAATCAAGAATTGAAGAAGATTTAGGGCTTGAAGTTCTTACCGACGGTGTGGATGAAGAAAACCTTTAAATCGGCCGGAAAACTCCAAATAAAACCCTTGAAAAACTCAGAGAAGATCGGGAAATCACAAGAGAAAGTCGAAGAGTCGTTTAGAGTGATAGAATGAATAGGTACGAGTGAATCCTAAATGAAAACGCGCGGCTTTTGAAGTTCTTGGGATTCACACGGCCGTGTCGCAATGTCACACGGCCGTGTACCTTTACAATGATGGTTCACAGGGGCCGGTACACACCCCTGTGTGCACTCGGTTTGCTCCATGGGCTACCCCACATGGGTGTGTGTTAATTCCACACGCCCGTGTGTTCATCCTGGCCAAGAACAAGACCAGTCACAGGGGCACCCACATGCCCCTGTGGCTTTTCTGGAGTGACCAGAGAATACTTTAAGTGTTCCACACGGCCGTGTGGAAATTCCACACTGCCGTGTGCCTTCACAAGCTCTTCCATAGGGGCAGGCACACGCCCCTGTGTTTTCTCTGGAAAACAGAGGGGTTTCTGCAGATTTTCACACGGCCGTGTATATAATACACACGGGTGTGTGCCATAACACAAGGTTTTTCACAGGGGCACCCACACGCCCCTGTGGACTCTCTGGAACGAGAGCTTAAGGTCTGCAACTTCTCACACGGCCGTGTGGAAATTCCACATGGCCGTGTGCCCCTTCTGAAGTTTTTTTTTACAGGGGCAAGATCACGCTCCTGTGTCTTCTCTGGCTAAGCCCTATTTGGTACCACACGGCCGTGTGTTAATTCCACACGGCCGTGTGTTTTCTCTGGTTAACTTAGAAAAATTCACAGACTTTACAGGGAAATTCAGAAACATAACTATGATGCTTGGAGCCTGTGAAAACCATCAAAACACAACCAGATACCATGGAAAACATGCTCAACCGACTCAAACTTCATCAATTATCAATTAGGCACATGAAAACATCAACAATCCACAAAAATTCGCAGCTTAAGCATTAAAAATTTAGGACACCAATACTAAGACTTTTATTCATGCTAAAACTAAACTAGATCCTAAGAAAAACTGTAAAACCCTTGGGTTGTCTCCCAAGAAGCGCTTGTTTAACGTCACTTAGCTTGACGTACCTGGCTTACCTTATGGAGGTTCATGAATGGTGGTTGCCCTCTTCCCTACAACCTAAAAGCATGCATTACATAACCTTTGCAGAGTAGAGGGGGAGTTGTAGAATTTGTTACCACAAAAGGGTGAAACACCCTTACTCCTTGAATGCTCACCCAAGCATTGATACTTGCCCCCGAGTTGGCCAATGCCATCTCTTCACCCATGTTGCCAATGTTACAAGGTATTATGAAACTCCCGGGATCTTTTCTCTTGCTTGGCATGCTCTTTTGCAATACAACTGAGCAATTGGCATCAAGGATCACAGACGCACTCTCCTCCAATTTCCTCTTGTTTGTCAAGAGGTCCTTCAAGAACTTCGCGTACTTAGGTATTTGGGCCAATGCTTCCGCGAATGGTAAGTTGATGTGCAACTGTTTGAAAATTCCCAGAAATTTCTTGTATTGCTCGTTCTCTTGGTCATTCTTCAATCGTGAAGGATTGGGGATCCTTGGCTTGTAGGGTGGGGATGCCACCTCTTTTTCCATTGTCACTCCTCCCTCTACCTCCATGACCTCGGGTGTCTCTTGGGTCTTCTCTAGAGGGAGATTTCTCTCGACCTCTTTCCCACTCCTCAAGGTAATTGCCTTCAATTGCTCTCTCGGATTGGTCTCCGTGTTACTAGGCAAACTACCTTGAGGTCTCTGCGCCAAAGTCTTCGAAATTTGGCCCACTTGATTCTCCAAATTGTGTAGGGAGGCGGTGTGATTACGAAGTGTAGCTTCCACCGATTGGAATCTAGCATCCGACGAAGCAACAAATCTTGTGAGGGCTCTCTCAAGATCAGACATCTTCCCTTCTAGCCCGGTCACTTGGCCTTCCAAGTTTGGTGCTTGTTGTCCTTGAAATCCCGGTGGTGTGTTGTTCTTTTGTTGTGACTGCCCTTGATTGCTCCATGAGAAATTTGGATGGTTCTTCCACCCCGGGTTGTAAGTACCACTATACGGGTTGCCTTAGCCTTGTCCTCTATAAGCATTGCCCACAAAATCGGCCTATTCCACCGTACTAGTGCCCCCAATAGCAATCGGACAATCACTCGAAGCGTGACCTCTCCCACAACCATTACATGTAGTGATGGCCGTAACTCTTGGTGAAATTAGAACATCCAACTTCTTACTTAGTTATTCCACTTGTGCCGCCAAAGCTGTAACTGCATCAACCTCATGAATTCCAGCCACCTTCTTTCGGTCCCTTGTGTTCCATTGATAACTATTCATGGCCATCTCTTCTATAAGGTGCCGGGCTTCACTGGGAGTCTTGCTTCATAGAGTTTCTCCTGCCGCCGCATCTACTAGTTGCTTGGTGCTTGGATTCAACCCGGTGTAGAAGGTGTGGATGATCATCCACTCGGGGAATCCATGTTGCGGGCACTTTCGAAGGAGCTCCTTGAACCTATCCCATGTCTCGAATAGATACTCTAATTCCATTTGCATGAAGGATGCTATCTCATTCCGGAGCCTCGCTGATTTTCCCGGAGGGAAATACCTAGCCAAGAACGCCTCGGCCATCTCCTTCCATGTAGTAATAGATGCTCTCGGTAATGAATGTAGCCAATGTCGTGCTTTTCCCTTCAATGAAAATGGGAAGGCTCTCAACCTAATTGCGTCGTCCGTTACTCCATTGATCTTCAACATGTCGCACACTTCAAGAAAGTTTTGAAGATGGTTGTTGGGATCTTCATCGGCCAACCCATTAAATTGTCCAGACTGTTGCAACATTTGAATGAACGACGGCTTCAACTCAAAGTTATTCGCGGTGATTGGGGGCCTCACAATGCTTGATTGGGTCCCCATTACCGCGGTTCTAACAAAATCAGACAACGTCCTCTGTTGTTCGTTTTGTTCTGCCATTGCTTCCGACCCGTCTGAATCGATGCTGGCTTGCTTGAACTGTTCTTCCACAAGCTCTTTCCCTTTACGATGCGTTCTTCTACTGATATCCGGGTCTTCTTCAACAAGAATCGAAGGATTCCCGGGGGTCATAACCTGAAGCCAATACAAAGAAAAGAAAAATAAGAACAATGATAGATAAAGAAAGTGTGAAATAGACAATGAAGTGAATAACTAAAGTACCAAAAACAAGTATAAAAAAAAATACGCCTATTCCCCGGCAACGGCGCCAAAAACTTGACACGACCCTTTGCGTGTGTACCGCTAGTGCACGGGCTTGTCGAAGTAATAAAATTACCCTAGTGAGTGGGTAGTCCAATCCACAGGGAATAGGGATTTAGAATACAAGAGTTTGCTATTTAGTCATGCGATGTATGACAAGTAATAATCGGAATGATGAGTGAATTTATAGAAGCAATTAGAATAAAAGACAAGAAAGTAAATAGAGAGATGGAAGACAGGAAAGTGCAAGTAAAAGTAGAAGGAGAATGACTAGCAATGAATGAGAATATGGTATCCGGACAAGTTACCTGTAGGACTATGCTTCTAGTGCAGGACTATGCTATTATACTTTCCTATTGAAGTAATTGAGTCGAGAAAATCCTTAAACACACGGTCCCAAACCTAAGGTCAACCGTGACTAACCCCAACACTATGTACAGGCATTAGGATTCACGTCAACCCTTCACTCTGTTGCTCACGCAACTAAGCCCGAGGAGAGTATATCTACCTAAGCCTAACACTACGTGGAATTGCTTTAAGCTCTAGGGATTCCTAGTGATAAAACATGTTCCTATGTGTAGTAGTTCTAACCCTTTGGTCCAGGTGGAAGAACCCTAGTCTAAATTAAGCCCCAATGCATAGGATTCACGTCACCCCAAAGCCTTGGTGGAGTTTATCTACTTAGTACCTCGCTCTATTTCGACCGCTAATAAATCAAGGAATCGGAGGTAGGGAGAAATCACACCGGAAGGGAAAGGGGTACATTGCTACCTCACAACTCTCCCTCTCAACCCTCTTAAATCTTAAGTAGTCTAATCCTATAGGAGTTGTCACACCTCCAAAGGATAACCTAAATTGTTCTCAACCCTAGTGTCACGGCTAAGGAAGAACAATAGTAAAAGATAATTAAAATTGAAACTCGAATTTATTCATCAATAATGGAAAAGCATAATAACAATGTCATAGAAACATAATAATCCTAGGGTTTTATAAGTCTGAATACCCAGGAGGGGTTTAGCTCCTCATGGAGCTACACATGTTCATCAAAGTGTAAAATAAATCGCAAAGTAAAAACATCGATGAAAACCCCCTTGTGTATGGTGTGGCCGTGGTCTTGTGCGGCCGTCGAACGTCGATATCAATGCCGATGACGCGCTCCAATCCTCCACAAAGTCCTCTCCGAAACCCTAGCCACACTCTCCAGAAGTTCGGGAGCAGGCTAGTTCAAAAGATGTGTAAAAAGTCTCCAAATCGGGCTTTTATAAGGCTGAGTGCGGATTTAAATTTGGACTTATCGGGACTTCACACGGCCGTGTGGAATTTCAACAGAAAGTGCACATTAACTTGCTACAGTGAATTGCTATAGTAACATGCTACTGTGCCGCTCCAAAGGAGGTTGGCACACACTCACAAGTCCAGGCTCGTGCCTTGTTAATTGCTTATTCCAAAAACTCCCCAACAATGGCGAACATGATCTAACTTCGTTCTTCTTCTCCAAATTAGCTCCACAAACCTACAATGCACAAGAATACACAAATACATACTATTTAGTGATAAAATCTGATAAAAGGTATGCTCATTGTAAGATAATAACGCTTCGCGTTACTATAACACAAGCACTTATCAAGACTATGACGAAACCTTTTCACCAGTAGTCATGCTCAAATCCATTAGGATTCTACTTGCCATAGCCGCATATTATGACTATGACATATGGCAAATGGACGTCAAACCGGCTTTCCTTAACGGAAACCTTCTCGAGGACGTGTACATGACACAGCCTGAGGGTTTTGTCGACCAACAGAATCCTACAAAGGTTTGCAAGCTCCAGAGATCCATTTATGGACTCAAGCTAGAATCCCGAAGCTGGAATCTTCGATTTGATGAGACAGTCAAAGAGTTTGATTTTATCAAAAATGAAGATGAGCCTTGTGTGTACAAGAAGACTAGTGGGAGCATAGTTATCTTCTTAGTGTTATACGTCGATGACATTCTACTCATTGGGAATGACATCCCAACTTTACTAAGTGTTAAGCAATGGTTGGGTAAGTGTTTCTCAATGAAAGACTTAGGTGAAGCCAAAACTATCCTAGGGATAAAGATCTATAGAGATAGATCGCAACGGCTTCTTGGACTAAGTCAATCTAGATACATAGACAAGGTGTTGAAGAGATTCAACATGTCTAAATCCAAGAAAGGGTTCCTACCCTTGTCTCAGGGAGTAGTTCTTAGTAAAGGGGATTGTCCTAAAACTAAAGAGCAAAGGGAATACATGAGTAGGATTTCTTATGCTTCTGCAATAGGATCTATCATGTATGCCATGTTATGTACTAGATTGGATGTCGCTCATGCACTGAGTATGACGAGCAGGTTCCAACAGGATCCAGGTGAAAACCATTGGACTGCTATCAAGAATATCCTAAAATACTTGCGAAGAACTAAGGATCATTTCTTGGTGTATGGTGGTGAGAATGAGCTCGTTGTAACTGGTTACACCGATGTTACATTTCAAACCAACGCAGATGATTGCAAATCACAATCAGGTTACATGTTCTACTTAAACGAAGGTGCTATTAGCTGGAAAAGCTAAAAACAAGACACCGTCGCTGATTCTACTACTGAGTCTGAGTACATAGCAACTTCAGATGCTGCTAAGAAGGCTGTTTGGCTTCGGAGGTTCTTATCTGGGTTAGGCATTGTTCCATCAAGCCTAGATCCAGTTAGCCGCTATTGTGACAACAACGGGGACATCGCACAGGCTAAGGAGCCCCGATCACATCAGAAGTCCAAAAACATACTCAGGCGATTCCATCTCATCCGAGAGATCGTTGACAGAAGAGATGTGAAGGTGTGCAAGATAGTTGGAGAAGATAACGTAGCTGAGCCCCTGACCAAGCAGTTTGTTAAGGCGAAACATGACCGTCACATGATATTATTGGGTCTTAGGGCTATGCCCGATTGGGACTAGTGCTAGTGGGAGATTGTTAGTGTTAGCCCTTGCCCCAATGCGT
The DNA here is from genome assembly GCA_020875875.1 of Dioscorea alata. NCBI lineage: Eukaryota > Viridiplantae > Streptophyta > Magnoliopsida > Dioscoreales > Dioscoreaceae > Dioscorea > Dioscorea alata. The sequence goes on along the minus strand of CM037025.1, from coordinate 12,299,331 downwards.
TGATCTGAACCTTTATTAGTTATATGTTTTTTTCATAATAAACCTGGCTTATTTTATCTTACTACATTTTTGTGCATGTATGCTTGGATAGAACTATCCCTGAGAGTTTGTTCCGCACAAGTTCCCGAATACGTGATTCGGGCAGTAAAACCTTAGTGCGTAAAGAAACAACTTTCTAAACATCCCTAGTCAATTACTGTCATGGGAATGATAGTAAACTAAGACTAGTATGCCTATTGTGTGATGATCATGTTTTACGGTTTATAGGACATGTGATGTCAATCAATAGACATAGACACGTGTTAGAGAATAACGTGTCCGGATCGATCCGCTCACGAGATCACTACATGGTTGCAAAGTCATAAGTGGTTCTCGTGTAACGCTTATACTGAATCCTTAGACTCAAGGTCGCTATGGAGCTTGGATGAATGTTGGTGTACTTTGATATACGCCTAACGTCATTCGTAATAGAGTGACAAGTGTGGGTATGATTAGGTGCATCGAGATTCATAGCGAGTAACATTTGCGATGCGAGGGGATTGACACTCTCTGAGGAGAGAGAATATCATCGGCCACTTGATCGGTGAAAATGAGTAGTGCGTGGCCACGCCCAACTGAAATGGTAAGGGTTATCATTTATTTGACCTAGTCAGTTCACCGAGGATCAAGAAATTGATTGACAAATAAGTAATGGTGACTAAGCTCCATGCCTTATGTTGATCGAGATATTCAATTGGCAAAGGAATCATATAAGGTTACGAGGTTAGTTGATTACCCAGTCGACCTCCGTTTTAATTCGGGTAATCACATTGTCATGCTAGACAGCATTTGTGATTTATGGGCCTTAACGAGATTAAAATCCCATTGCCGATTTTAAAACGGGCCTACAGGATCGCACACATAAAAGCCCTGAAATCCGGACTCAATCTAATGAGTCGAATAGCTAAATGGTGTATAGATAAATCAAGAGTTGATTTGGTCTAACTGCGAATGTGTAAGGGACTTAATTAGAAATTAAGTGTTAGCTTATTGGATCTAATATGATTAATATCTAATAAGAGGAATCAATGGTTGATATTGCATCGGGATTGGTTTTAGGGTTTTATAAATACATGTGTATTAGAGAAAACCCTAACCCTAATCTTTCTTCTCCCTCTCTCCCTTAAGGTGGTCGCCGGTCCGCCCTAGCCAAGAGGACGCCGCCGCCGCTGGTCAAAGGTGTTGTCGCCTTTTCCCCACCTTTTGGAGAAAGTTTTCTCCATCCGCATTGCCATTACTCGGCTTCGGCAAAGATATAGGTCGACACTCTTTTGATATTTCTTGTTTATTCATGTTTGTTAGTTCACAGGCCGGCTTTTTTCATTGATATTACTTTATCAAAGGAGATCGCCGGAGTGAGAACCTTTTGAGATTATTTCATAATGGTTGTGGAATTTTTCTCAAAAGATTCTCACATGTGAAACATTCGCCGAGTGTTGGTTTTGAATTTACAATTCCTTACACATGTTTATGATTAGGTTTCGAGATCTAATTTTAATTGCTATTCATATGTCTCGATAAGAGTTATCGTTGGATACTAGCAATCCATGCCGGATTGTTTCTGGCTTGTGTATGTGTGAGAGTAGAGGGGAGTCGCGTATATGCAGTCCCTTTTTCGACTACACCCCTGTAATTGTATTTATTTATTTATTTTAGTATTTTATATCTTTATTCGCTTCCATTGCTTGCTAGGGTCCACGCTAGTTTTGTTTGTTATCCGCTGTGCATATTTTTGCTTCTAGCATGCTCATAGACCCTTTATGATCCCAACAATAACCTCACCAAGAGTTGCGGCCATCACTACTTGTAACGGTTGTTGGGGAGGTCACGCTTCGATTGATTGCCCGATTACTATTGGAGGCACTAGTGCGGTGGAGCAGGTCGATTTTGTTGGCAATGCTTATAGAGGATAAGGCCAAGGCAACCCGTATGTGGAACTTACAATCCCGGGTGGAGGAACCACCCGAATTTCTCATGGAGCAATCAAGGGCAGTCGCAACAAAAGAGCAACGCACCTCCGGGATTTCAAAGACAACAAGCACTAGGGCTGGTAATGGGTCGGGGAATCGCTGATCCCCGCAGGGACCGGACCCGACGGGGATGGGGATTCCCCGGTTATTTTCCCCCGTGGGGGCGGGGACGGGGGCCAATCCGTCACCGTTTAGTAAACGGGGCGGGGGCGGGGATCCCCGTTCCCAATTGAAAATTAAAAATATAAAATTTTAATTTTAATTATTTATAGTTTTGTCATTGTATATAACTTGATAAACATTTGGAGTATTTTGTTTTTGTAAATTTTTATATGTTGGTTTGTTGAGTTTTGTTTTGAATGTTTTTTATGTTTTTTATGTGTGTTAATGTGTATTAGTATTAATTGTTTTTTTAAAAAACAATCAAAGCTTATAATTATATGGGGATCCACACGGGGACAAATCCCCGCAGGGATGGGTCGGGGTGATAAATCCCCCTGTCAGGGAGTCGGAGACGGGGAATCCTCTCCCCGTCCCCGCCCAGTCCCGTTACCAGCCCTAACAAGCACTGAACCTAGAAAGCCGAGTGACAGGGCCAGAGGGAAGATGACCGATCTAGAGAAAGCACTCACGAGGTTCATTTCTTCGTCGGATGCTAGATTTCAGTCGGTGCAAATTACACTTCTGACACGACCCCTTGCGTGTGTACCCCGCAAGTGCACGGGTTGTCGAAGTAATAAAAATACCCTGGTGAGTGGGTAGTCGTATCCACAGGGAATAGTGTTCAGAAACAAATGTTATCGCTATTTAGCTATGAAAGAAGTCGATGATGAGAAAAGTATATATATATAAATGTAAAAAGAAAATAAAAGAGTGCAAGAAGAATAATGAGGGTAGGAGAGGTAATCGATATAAAGATGGGGTACCCGGACAAAGCTCCCCCTAAGATAAATGCTTCTAGTGCAAGACTAGTATTATACCCTCTAATTGATGTCTAATTGAGTCGAGGATATCCTTAAACACACGGTCCCAAACCTAAGGTCAACCGTGTCTAACCCCAACACTATGCCCCGGCATTAGGATTCACTACGACTCTTGACTCTCGTTGACCTGTCAACTAAGCCCTAGAGGAGTATATCTACCTAAGCCTCACACTACGTGGGATTGCATTAAGTTCTAGGGACTCCTAGTGGTAAAACCTGTTCCTATGTGTAGTTCTAACCCTTTGGTCCAGGTGGAAGAACCCTAGTCTAGATTAAGCCCCTGTGCGTAGGATTCACTTCAACCCTTCACTCTATTAGTCGCGTAACTAAGCCCCAGGGGAGTTTATCTACCTAGCACTTCACTCTATCTCGACCGCTAATGAATCAAGGAAACGGAGGTAGGGAGAAACCACACCAGAGGGGAAAGGGGTACATCGCTACCTCACAACTCTCCTTCTCAACCCTCTCCAACCTTGTGTAGTCTAATCCTATAGAGGTTGTCACACCCTCAAAGGATAACCTAATAGATTCTCAACCCTAGTGTCACGGCTAAGGAAAAATCTCATACAATCGTCATGCAAGATTGGAACTCAATAATAGAACATTAAATTAAGAAAGCATAATAAAAGTCATAGAAACAATATCATCCTAGGGTTTACAAGTCCGAATACCCACAAGGGTTTAGCTCTCCATGGAGCAATACAAAATCAATAAAAAGATTAAAAACATATGCATAAAAACCATAAAGAAAACCCCCTTGTAGATCGTATCGATGGTCTTGTGTAGTCGCGTGTCTTCTCCAACGAATCCGTTGTCAAGCCTAAGGCACACCTCGACAAATCAATGCCGATGAGAGCTTCCCCAATAGCTTTCTTCCAAAGGATGTCGATGTCGATGCCGTTTAATCGCCTCCAAAGACCTCCAAGAACCTCTCCAAACCCTAGCCGAAAGCCCCCCAAAAGATATCCAAGTGATAGAAGAGAAGGGTTCCAAATAGATATGAAAATGGGCTATTTATAGGCTGAAATCGGGCTGAATTCGGGCTGAAATCGGACTTCTGTGAAAACCCAGAAATTCCACACGCCCGTGTGTTAATTCCACACGGCCGTGTGGAAATTCTGGAATCGTGATTTCTCGGCACCTGTGAGCAGTGTTTTTGCTACAGTGTTTTTGCTACAGTATTCCTGCTACAGTACGCGGCCGTGTGGAATTTCCACACGCCCGTGTGAACTCTCTGGAATTCTGAATTTCGGCAGAATATGAACAGTAGCTGCTACAGTATTTACCTACAATATTTTGCTACAGTGCCTGCTATAGTACTTCTCCAAAATACTCCCGAATCGATCATTCTTCATCGAGGCCGTTGAATTAGGCACACAATCAACGGTAGATTATGTCGATTACTTCATTTCTCTTCATTGGCGAAGTTCTCCAATGTTACACGAGTTATAGACTTTTGTGAGTGTGATTGCCCTTGTGCCCCTCCAATGGAGGTTGGCACACACCCACAAGTCTAGACTCGTGCCTTGTTCCTTGCTTGGTCCGAGAACTCCTCAACAACGGCGAACATAACCTATTCTTCCTTCTTTTTCTCTAGATCTTCTCCACAACCCTTCAATGCACAAAAGTAAACAAATGCACACTTTTTAGTGATAAAATCTGATTAAATTAATGCCCATTGCAAGATAATAACACTTCGCATTACTATAACACGAGCACTTATCAACTTCGCAATCACACCGCCTTCCTCCATAATTTGGAGAATCAAGTGGGGCAAATTGCGAAGACTTTGGCGGGAAGACCTCAAGGAAGCTTGCCTAGTAATACGGAGAGCAATCCGAGGGAGCAATTGAAGGCAATCACCTTGAGATGTGGAAAAGAGGTCGAGAGAAATCTCCCTCTAGAGAAGACAAATGAAGCACCCGAAGTTGAAAAGGTAGGGGAGAAGCATCAAAGGAGAAAGAGGTAGTACCACCACCCTACAAGCCAAGGATCCCCTATTCTTCGAGGTTGAAGAATGACCAAGATAATGAGCAATACAAGAAATTTTTGGGTATTTTCAAACAGTTGCACATCAACATACCGTTCGCGGTGGCATTGGCCCAAATGTCTAAGTATGGAAAGTTCTTGAAGGACCTCTTGACCAACAAGAGGAAGTTGGAGGAGAGTGCAGTTGTAGTTCTTGATGCTAATTGCTCGGCCATCTTGCAAAAGAACATGCCGAGTAAGAGAAAAGATCCCGGAAGTTTTATCATACCTTGCAACATTGGCAACTTGGGTGAAGAGATGGCATTAGCCGATTCGGGGGCAAGCATCAATGGCATGCCCTACACCTTCTTCCAAAAGCTAGGCTTGGGTGAGCCTAGACCTACTCGGATGACACTTCAACTTGCGGACCGATCGGTGAGGCATCCGAGAGGGATTGTGGAAGACGTGTTGGTGAAGGTAAACAAATACATATTTCCTGTAGACTTTGTGGTGTTGGACGTCGATGAGGATGTCGAGGTGCCGTTGATCCTTGGAAGGCCCTTCTTGCGTACTTCCATGGCTTTGATTGACCTGGACGGCGGGCAGCTCACATTGCAAGTTGGAGATGACAAGCTTACATACTGCCTCACCAAAGCCATGAGATACTCTCTTGACTTTGATGATACTTTATATTTCCTTGACACAACCAATGAGCTAATTGATGATTATGTGCAGGAAATGTTGAACCCGGATCCATATGAAAGGTGGCCAGACCAAGACGTGGAGATCGAAGAAGAAGTGCTTTCGCTTGGTCTAGTCGAGAAAGAGGTCAAGCCGGACCCGGGAATCATGAAAAAGATGAGAAGAAAGACGAAGAGAGCGAAGAGGCGCCACACGAAGAGACCCAAGGACAATGGGGATGAGCATTCACAGAGTAAGGGTGGTTCACCCTTGTGTGGTAACAAAATCGCTAACTCTCCCTCTATTCTACAAAAATTATGTACTGCATGCTTCCAGGTTGTAGGGATGACAGGATCCCCGAAAGTGCACGGGTTTGTCAAAGTAATAAAAGTTACCCCGGTGAGAGGGTAGTCGAATCCACAAGGAATAGGGAGTTAGAGTATGAAATTTCACTATTAAAACTATGCGAAGTATGGAAAAGTAATAATCGATTCGTGTGTGAATTGTTAGAACAACTATACTAAAAGACAGGAAATTAAATAGAGAGGGATGAAAGATTAGAGAGTGCAAGAAAAAGAGATTAAGGAGGATTTAACAATGAATGAAGTGGGGTATCCGGACAAGTTACCTCTAGGATCTATGCTTCTAGTGCAAGACTATGCTATTATACCTTCCTATTGATGCTAATTGAGTCGAGGAAATCCTTAGACTCACGGTCCCAAACCTAAGGTCAACCGTGACTAACCCCAACATTATGCCCTGGTATTAGGATTCACAACAACCCTTCACTCTATCGCTCGCACAATTAAGTCCCAGGGGAGTACATCTACCTAAACCTCACACTACGTGGGATTGCATTAAGTTCTAGGGATTCCTAGTGATTAAACATGTTCCTATGTGTAGTTCTAACCCTTTAGTCCAGGAGGAAGAACCCTAGTCTAGATTAAGCCCCAGTGCATAGGATTCACTTCAACCCTTCACTCTGTTACTCGCGTAACTAAGCCCCAGGGGAGTTTATCTACCTAGCACTTCACTCTATCTTGACCGCTAATAAATCAAGGAAACGGAGGAAGGGAGAAATCACACCGGAAAGGAAAGGGGAACATCGCTACCTCACAACTCTCCCTCTCAACCCTCTTCAATCTTGAATAGTCTAATCCTATAGGAGTTGTCACACCTCCAAAGGAAAACGTAGATTGCTCTCAACCCTAGTGTCACATCTAAGGGAAAATAATAGCAAAATAAAATCAAGATTGAAACTCAATTCTTATTCATCAATAATGGAAAAGCATAATAACAATGTCAAAGAAACATGATAACCCTAGAATTTACAAGTCCGAATACCCACAAGGGGTTTAGCTCCTCATGGAGCTATACATGTTCATCAATGTATGAAATAAAACACAAAGTAAAGACATAGATGAAAACCCCCTTGCGTATGGTGTGGTCGTGGTCTTGTGCGGCCGCCAAACGTCGGTGACGATGCCAATGACGCGCTCTAAACCTCCACGAAGTCCTCTCCAAAACCCTAGCCGCACTCCCAGAAGTTGGGGAGAAGAATAGGTCAAAAGATATCTCAAAAAGTCTCCAAATCGGGCTTTTATAATGTGGAGTCGCGGCTTTAAATTTGCTGAAAACGGGATTTCACACGGCCGTGTGGAATTTCCACACGCCCGTGTGAAGTTTCTGGAATTCTGATTTTCGGCCGACTGTGAACAGTAACTTGCTACATTGTTTTTCTACAGTAATTTACTACGGTACTGCTATAGTAATTGTGCCGAAACGCTCCCGAATTCGTCGTTCTTCATCGAGGCCGTTGAATTGGGCACACAATCAACGGTAGATCGTGTCGATTGCTTCGAATCGCCTAATTGGTGAAGTTCTCATTGTTGGCATGAGTTAGACTTATTGTGAATGTGACTGCCTTTGTGCCCCTCCAAAGGAGGTTGGCACACACTCACAAGTCTATGCTCACGCCTTGCTCCTTGCTTGGCCCGAAAATCTTTCCAATAATGCCAAACACGACCTAACTTCGTTCCTTTCCTTCATTTTATCTTCACAACCCTACAATGCACAAAAGTAAACAATTGCACACTTTTTAGTGATAAAATCTGATTAAATTAATGCTCATTGCAAGATAATAACACTTCGCATTACTATAACACGAGCACTTATCAAATCCCCCCACACTTAAGCTTTTGCTTGTCCTCAAGCAAAAATAAAACGTGAAAGTACTTGGGATGAACAATTGAAAGTGCTCGGCCTTAGGTTCACCAAAAATATGCAAAAGAAGCATTCTACAAGTAAGGGGAAATCCAAACAATGCATAAGGTTATCATTGCTCTAGCTAAAAGCTCGAATCAAAAAGGATAAAAACTCGAAAATGTGTTAGTGTGTGCAATCTCACTCGAGAGAACCAACGAGTACTCCTCAAAATTTTGTTAGAAAGGACTTATTTATATAAAAAAAAACAAAACTAAAGAGATAAGGAAGTATTATCTTCACACATCCTTGAAGGTAGCCCTTTCCTAGGCGGCTGATAAACGTCTAAATGTACGTATTTTATATATATTCGGGCGTATGTATTGTGTATTTTGTTATGAGTTGACGCCCGTTTTTGGTCTAAATTTGTTTCTTTCATGTTACAGGTACCAATGAGACCCTTTGAGCTCGTTGACAGAATTTTAGAAGAAATCGGTATCGAAAACACTGTTCCTGAGCCGGGGGTACTGTAGCAATCGATGTAGCAATCGCTGTAGCACGAAAGTTCGAAGAATTTGGTCAGGAGATTCATGCGGGTTACCATGCGGGTGCTGTTGAGGCCGCATACGGGGCGGTAGCAGTTTTACTGTAGAAGGTTAGCTGTAGCATATTTACTGTAGCAGTTTACTGTAGCATTTACGCGACTTTCGGGATTTCTCGATGACTTTCTCTCCCCACATGCGGGGCCGCATAGGAGGCCGCATAGCTCGCTGGAATGGGTTTTTAAGGACTTTTAGGGCATCATTTCTCTTGTCTTTTGGCCACCATTCTCCTCCACCACCATCTAGGGTTTCAAGGGCTTCAAGGGGCTGGAGGAGGCACTTTAGAGGAGCAAATCAAAGGGAGAAGAAGATCACACGCAAGGGAGATCATCTAGGAGTTCGTCGGCATCGATCCGCGAGTTCCCATCACCATCTTCATCTAGTCAACATTAAGGGGGTTTTCTTTGGTTTTGATCATTCTTGTATTATATTTTGAGACTTCTTCCTTATTTATGTTGAACTAGACTCCCAAGGTCGCCGGGTATCCGGTGAACCTTGGGATGAACTTGCTTGTATGAATACTTGATTTACATGTATGGTATTTGTGTGGTTTATGGTTCAAGCTTGGTGCACTTTGATGTATTGGTATGCATGAGAGCTCTGTGTATCGATTTCTAGGTTATACTAGGTTGCGTGACCATCGCCTTAGTATTAGACACACCAAGTTTGGAAGGGATACATGTACGAATACGCCGTGACCATCGGGTATTTGTACCCCTCCAACCATTAGGGTTGAGCCTAGATGTGTGTTTGACCTTAATTAGGGATTTCCCTAGGACCATTGCAATCGTGTGAGGATTTGGGCGGAAGTGAATCCGTATTCCAATACTTATACCGGATTAGGGGTTATCACCGTGACCATCGGGGTGACCTACCTTTGGACGTCTCTTGGCCTAACCACCTTTGCCTGTGTAATTCGAGTATTCTTCTAGCTTTAGTAGTCCCGAGGGGATCCTCGCCTGGGGACCTCGAACTTTCATTGTTACTTGCTTCCTTAGAATGCTATTGTGGTGAGCCTTAGTCCACTTGTTTATAGTTTTCTCTTTGTTATTCTTCTTATCTTTCTTTTATCACAAAATTGTTAGGTTAGGAAATAGATGAAGGGGAAGTAATAGTAGTTCCTTGGCCCTTGGGAATACGACCCCCTCGCGCGTGCGTGAGGGGTATTACTTGGCGACCCGTGCGCTTGCGGTTGAAGTCATCAAGTTTTTGGCGCCGTTGCCGGGGACTCACAAGGAATACTAGGAAAACCTGTAGTCTATTGCTCTAGCCACTTTGTTTTTTCTTGTTGTACATACTGTTTTGTTATCTATTTTGTTTGTTTAGTTTTTCTTTGTTTCACTCTGTGCTTTCTTTCTTTTTTGTGCGAGGTACACTATTCTTGACAAATGCAAGCTCAAAATTGCCCTCCAAGTCCTAACCATGGAGCATCGCAAGAAAGGAGATATACTACTGAGGAGGTCTTGGTGCGATTCATAATCACCACGGAGGCAAAGTTTGAAAGGATAGACAGAAGGTTTGATGAATTTGGCACCGTATTGAGAAATGTCCAAGCCTCTATTCATTCCCTTGAGAGCCAAGTTGGACATCTTGCTAGGGCCCAATCTGAACAACACTCGGTCCTTGATGCCGAATATAAAGCTAGATTTGAGGTCGTTCATGCCGCACTTTCGGCTATGCAAGCTTCTCTTCACAAGCTAGAGAGCCGAGTTGAACAACAAATTCGTGAACCAATAATGGAAGGCCCAACTACAACCTATAATGACAAGGAAGAGAACTTTGGTATATTGGAGGTTGAAGGAGTCAAAAGAGCACCATTGATAGCACTTGAGCAAGCCGTTTGCATAAAATCTAACAAGAAAACCAAGCACAAGAAAGAACCACTTGGGACAAAAGAAATCGTGGGTTGGCGGTTGAAGCCATCCAATGACCCACCTATGCCGAGGTTAGACACGTCCCAACCAAAACTATTTCCTTGGAGGCCCAAACGATTCTTGTGGGTAATTAAAGGAAGATTGACAATGGTTGAAGAAGGAGATGTGGGTAGGAGGTTTACACCCCCCAAGGACCCACCCATGCCAAGCTTGAGTTTTTTTCAACCTTACTTATTCTCTTGGAGGCCAAAACAAGCTTTGTGGATGCTCCAAGGAAATTCAGCCGGGACCAAAGTAGAGGCGAGGAGGAGGTTCAAGCAATCCAATGATCCGCCAAAGTTTAAATTGTGTAATGCCCGGCCCAAGCTCTTTCCATGGAGGCCAAAAGGTAACTCATGCTTGGTCTCCACTTTGGCACCATCCCGGAAGGTACGCTTCACTTTTCTTGGTAGTTCTTATGCCACTTCTAGCCGGGAGGAACACACCGTCTTCAAGCCCCCTTGAGGTAAAACACGTCGAGCTAATGACGTTAAACAAGCGCTTCTTGGAAGGCAACCCAAGCATAAAAATTCATTGCATGTGTGTTTTCGTATTTTTGGTGTGTTTGGTTGCTTTAGTGTTCTTTGTTTTTAAGTTTGTGATTGTGGTTAGTTAGTCGTTTTTCATAATTTATTTACTTGTGTTTGTTCATTGTTCTTGTGAGTTCTTTGTGTTATCATTCATCTTCATGCATCAAACATCATGTTTTGGGTGTTGTGGGTGATTTCGGCATTGTTTTTATGCGATTTTGGGGTGTTTGGTACCCATATTTGCATGCAGAGAGTTGTGCGGCCTGCTATGCGGCCGCATAGCAGGCCGCATGTTTTTTCCCGAGCCTTGTGTGGCCTGTCATGCGGCCGCACAAGGAACCGCATGAATTTTCCCGAGCCTGATGCGGGGTACCATGCGGCCGCACAAGGGGCCGCATGGACACTCGGGCTGAATGATAAGTTATGTACCCCTTCACCATTTTCCACATATCTCTCTCATTTCTCATCCGTTTTCCCTCATTCTTTCACCATTTTTCTCCATTTTTCTTCCTCTACACGGATCTCCTACTTCCAAGGACTTAATTTGCATGATTTATTGGGAGTTTTGTCATCATCTTCACCGACTTTCCAAGGTACCCCTTTCTAAACCCTATTTGTTGAGCATGAATGTATCTTCTTCCTTTCTCCTATTTTTCAAGTTGAATAGATGCAAATGTTGTGGGAGATTGGTTGTTTGTTGTTTTTGTGGGTTTTTGGAGAAATTTGAAAGCTTTGTAAAAATTTTTATGCTCCATGTCCAAGGGAAGCTCTTGCAAATTTTTTTTAGGAGTTACTGTAGCATTTCCTGAATTCTTTCTCACTCCATCATGAGATGCCCTTGATTTTCTTGTATGTTGGACTGATCTTGTCTCATCTATGTTACCCCTTGGCAACACTTGCAATAAGAGAGAATTGACCATCATGATATTGATTGCACATGGTCTTGCTTGGATGATGTTTTGTTCCTTTGTTTTTCTTGTGTTAGTGTTTGTGTTTGTGTTTTTGTTTGTTCTTGTTTCCTTTTTGTGTTTTCTTTTTGTGTGTGAGATTGGATGCCTTGAGATGATGTTTCTTTCTACCTTGCAGGGTGGAATAGGGGCATCAAGCACACTTTCTTCCTCCATTTTGTACAAGAACCGTTGGTTGTCACCCCGATCTCATGGATTTCAAGACTCATGCTTTGAGACTCGGGGAAGTTCACGAAACCCTCCTACTATGTTTTTTATTGTCTATCTTGTTGCATTTTATTGCTTAGGCACATTGAGGGCAATGTGCATCTTTAAGTGGGGGGTGGAGTTGGATTTTCGTGAACTTTTAAAATTTTTTGCAATTGCATGCTTGAATTACCTATGATAGCTATGATTTTATTGTTAAGGACTTCCTAGCTTGGTAGAATGATAGTTGTGAGCTGTACTTTACCTGTGCTTGAATGTAGTTCTGTTTCATCTTTAGTGCACCCTTATACTTGTTCACGATCACTTCTATCTTGTAGACTCCAACCAACCCATCATAATAATTTTGGCATTAGATTGTTAAATTCTATTTTCAATACTCTTTTAAGAGCTTTTGTGTTCCTTCATGGTTTTCTTTAGCCTAAAGTGAACTATTGTTGTGGGTTTAACCAGGGGATTTGAGAGTTAGTCTGTACATATATGTATGTAAAAAAAAAAAAAAAAAAAAAAAAAAAAAAAGAGTCTATGACAGTATTCCTCTGCTAGTGTAGCACGAATGCGTCTATGTAGACTGTAATCAAATAGGATGGGTGGCTCTTGTGCCTGGCCAGCATGTCCATCCGTCTGAAAGATTTTTGTGCAGTTTACGTTAGTCGGACTCACAAAAAAAAAAAAAAAAAAAAAAAGTGTGTTTGTACATATGTGAGAGTAATAAAATGTCTTGATCCCCTGGTGCTCACTGCGTCGTCACTTAAGTGCTAGAGTCATGTTTAGGAACCGAAGGACTCTTAACTTGGTATTGAGGGTACCTTTAACACTTTAATGCCGTCTTCATTGTGCGTGGGGTGAATGGTCATCCTAGGGTAATCCAGGGTGTCTGTCAAGGTGGGAGTTTGCACACACTCACGGGGGCAGTTGAGGAGTAACAGAACTAATATTACTTGACTATTTACTGAACAGCTCACTTCTTGATTTCTGTCCATTTGTGCTTGCGGAGTTCTTTACTATTGAGCTTGAGGTCGTACATTTAGTCGTTTATCTTGTTGCCCCTGTTCTTCATGTTTGTTTGCTTGGGGACAAGCAAACGCTTAGGTGTGGGGATGTTTGATAAACGTCTAAATGTACGTATTTTATATATATTCGGGCGTATGTATTGTGTATTTTGTTATGAGTTGACGCCCGTTTTTGGTCTGAATTTGTTTCTTTCATGTTACAGGTACCAATGAGACCCTTTGAGCTCGTTGACAGAATTTTAGAAGAAATTGGTATCGAAAACACTGTTCCTGAGCCGGGGTACTGTAGCAATCGCTGTAGCAATCGCTGTAGCACGAAAGTTCGAAGAATTTGGTCAGGAGATTCATGCGGGTTACCATGCGGGTGCTGTTGAGGCCGCATACGGGGCGGTAGCAGTTTTACAGTAGAAGGTTAGCTGTAGCATATTTACTGTAGCAGTTTACTGTAGCATTTACGCGACTTTCGGGATTTCTCGATGACTTTCTCTCCCCGCATGCGGGGCCGCATGGGAGGCCGCATAGCTCGCTGGAATGGGTTTTTAAGGACTTTTAGGGCATCATTTCTCTTGTCTTTTGGCCACCATTCTCCTCCACCACCATCTAGGGTTTCAAGGGCTTCAAGGGGCTGGAGGAGGCACTTTAGAGGAGCAAATCAAAGGGAGAAGAAGATCACACGCAAGGGAGATCATCTAGGAGTTCGTCGGCATCGATCCGCGAGTTCCCATCACCATCTTCATCTAGTCAACATTAAGGGGGGTTTCTTTGGTTTTGATCATTCTTGCATTATATTTTGAGACTTCTTCCTTATTTATGTTGAACTAGACTCCCAAGGTCGCCGGGTATCCGGTGAACCTTGGGATGAACTTGCTTGTATGAATACTTGATTTACATGTATGGTATTTGTGTGGTTTATGGTTCAAGCTTGGTGCACTTTGATGTATTGGTATGCATGAGAACTCTGTGTATCGATTTCTAGGTTATACTAGGTTGCGTGACCATCGCCTTAGTATTAGACACACTAAGTTTGGAAGGGATACATGTACGAATACACCGTGACCATCGGGTATTTGTACCCCTCCAACCATTAGGGTTGAGCCTAGATGTGTGTTTGACCTTAATTAGGGATTTCCCTAGGCCCATTGCAATCGTGTGAGGATTTGGGCGGAAGTGATTCCGTATTCCAATACTTATACCGGATTAGGGGTTATCACCGTGACCATCGGGGTGACCTACCTTTGGACGTCTCTTGGCCTAACCACCTTTGCCTGTGTAATTCGAGTATTCTTCTAGCTTTAGTAGTCCCGAGGGGATCCTCGCCCGGGGACCTCGAACTTTCATTGTTACTTGCTTCCTTAGAATGCTATTGTGGTGAGCCTTAGTCCACTTGTTTATAGTTTTCTCTTTGTTATTCTTCTTATTTTTCTTTTATCACAAAATTGTTAGGTTAGGAAATAGATGAAGGGGAAGTAATAGTAGTTCCTTGGCCCTTGGGAATACGACCCCCTCGCGCGTGCGTGAGGGGTATTACTTGGCGACCCGTGCGCTTGCAGTTGAAGTCATCAGCGGCCGCCAAAGGTGGCTTTCACACTTTCGAGGAGGAAGCTCTTTCTACCGGGGTAGTAGCTTTCACACATCCCATGAGATAGCTCTTTCTCTCATTACGGCATAACTTGTATCCGACTTATGAGAGTAGCTACATACTTCATAGGCGGTAGCTCTTTCCACCCCAAATACATAATTAAATCAAAGCTAATATTTACAAACTCATATACTTTTTTTTTCTCTTTTCCATATTTTTTTCATTTTTTTTTATCCATTTTCCTAAGTAAAACTAAGAACGACGATAAACTTGTCCTTAAAAACTTCAAGATTGAGTTTCCAAAAGATTCCAAGAGTAAGTTGTGCAATATGAGAATATCGAGCAAAAAATTCCTAAAATTCAAGTAGAAACTAGAGCATGATAGGACACAATGTTAAAAATTCTCCTAAACTATAAGAATACAACCATTGCAACTAAGGTGAACCGCCATAGGCTACATGAGCATAAGCAATTGAACGCACAAGTAAAGGTGTGTGCAATGTGAACTCCCCCCCACACTTAAGATGTACATTGTCCCCAATGTACGCATGCAAACACAATTAAAAATTAAGAATTGTAAAATAAATAGTGTGGAAGTAGGCAATTGAAACATTACTCCTCTGAACTCCAAGTGCTGCATTTGATGGAGCTAGGTGCATTGAGAGTTGAGTCTCAATGGGTTGTGAAGCACACACGGTACCATGACCGTGTTTATGACTATTCCTTAGATTCCTTTCATCCAAGACCATCTGCGCACACATACACAAGGGTTCAGTATAGCTCAATAAAAACTCGAGTATATAAAATATAAAAATGAAATAACTTGAGATAAAAGAAAAGCTAAATAAAAGATAAACTCAGAAGGAGAGTCCTTTCTGAGTAATACTAGTCCAAAATAAAATAGAAAATACAAGAATGAAAATCAAATAAAAATAAAATCTAAGACGCCTCAGCGTCAGTGTCGTGAATAGAAGCCTCTGGTGCTGCTGAAGGCTCTGTCGGTGATGGTTGATCTGCTACTACTGGTGCTGGTGATGCTGGTAGTGGAGGAGTGGAAGCTCGGGGTCGGACCACGAATGGTAAAGTCATGGCTCGCTCGAGTAACTGTTGTATGCTGTGTAATCGAGCCATGATCTCTGTGTGCTGCGCTACCTGTGTGGCCCTGACCTCAGCCACCTCTGTCTGTAGCACCCCCAGTGCGCTCTCGAGGCGCTCCAACCTGTCCTGACCCCGAGAGGCTGAGAACATGCGCACCGGAGGTGGCTCTAGCACGGTGGGTGGTACCTCGGTCTCTGTGTCCGCTGGGGGTGGCTCTAATGCTGCCTGTGACCCCTCGGCCTGATCTGTACGAGGAATGATCAAAGTGTAAACTCCTGGTCTTGATCTGCGGACTATCCCCATCATCCTCAGGGTCTCCATGCCTAACGGAGCCGGTGTAGAAGTCCTCTCAGCGCCACGTACTCCGACTCGAAGTCCTAACCCCATAATCAGTCACGTGATATACGGGCCTGAGAAGATCACTCCCACCCTGGGGTACTGGCCCTGATGGTGGATGTACTCTGCTACAATATGCCCCAGGTGGAGTGGCTCTCCCTCTACCATCGAATATAGGTACAGGAGCTCCTGACGGCTCAGAAGCCCCGTACTGTCTCCCCTGCCGCTCACTGATCGGTTGAGAATAGCATGGAGGTACCTGTACGAGGCCCTGGTCAAATATGTGGCCTTGGACACTCCTGGCTCGTACTGTCCCTGGCCACATAACCTACTGTACGCACGCTGCAGGGTTAAAGTACCCGGGTAGTCTGTGGGTAGCAATGCGTACTCCTCTGTCTCGGTGTGTGCCTGATCATACAGTCCCATCCATACCGAAAACTCGGTCATGCTCAAAGAGAAGTGTCGACCGAGGGCCTGGAACTGAATGGTATCAACATCGGTGAAACTGTCGTACCCCCAGTCGAACTTGAATGAGGAGAGCACCTCCAGCGTAAGTGATCTGATCGGTGGCTCTCGAATGGAAAGGAGTCTGCTCCAGTTCCCCACTGAGAGGAGCTCCTCGACCTCACCTACCATCTCTGCTCCCCCCTGAATGTCCCGTAGAATGCTCAAATCGGGGAAACGGCTCTGTCCAAAGCGGAGGTCTGATAATCGCTTGAACCGTTCCCGATGCTCAGGTGATGGGAAATCTACCTCTTCAGGAGGTGGGGTAGGTTCACGCTGACGCTTCCCAGCCGACTTCTTAGACCTAGAAGCCATATCTGTAAAGTTGCAAAAGAAAATTTTCAAAGATCAGTTCAAAAACTCACTCTGCAGAAATCCACACGGTCGTGTGTTAATTCCACACGGCCGTGTGAAGCTTCTGGCGGACAGAACATCACGGCCGTGTGCTAAAAATCCAAAATTTACACTTCAATTCATTCTAATTCTAATCTAAACATGTTCGCATAAGTATAACTCATTCAAAACAAGCGAAATAAACAAAAAGAATGAATTAAATCAAGGATTGACGAAGAAAAAGGGGTTGGAGTTCTTACCGACGGTGTGGACGAATACAATTGAGAAATTGGCCGGAAAACTCCAATAAAATCCTCCAAAAAGCTCAGAGACAGTCGGGGAAGTAGTAGAGAGGGTAGGAGAAGAGTTTAGAATGAAAATGTCAAGAGGCACGAGTGAAAAACAAAAAGAAATCGCGCGGCTTTTGAAGTTCTGGCAATTCACACGGCCGTGTAATAATGCCACACGGCCGTGTGCCTCTGAATTAGGGTTCACAGGGGCCGACACACGCCCTTGTGTGCATTTTGTTCACTCTCTGGGCTACCCCACACGGCCGTGTGCCTACACAGGAAGATCCACAGGGGCCGATAAACGGCCCTGTGGATTCATGGGAAAACACAGCAAGTCTCTGAAAAATTTCACACGGCCGTGTGTTAATTCCACACGGCCGTGTGCCCAACCTGGCCAAGAACAAGGCTGGCCACAGGGGCACATCACACACCCTTGTGACCTCTCTGGCTTGCCCGAAAATACCAAGTGTTTCACACGGCCGTGTGAATAATCCACACGGCCGTGTGCCTTTCACAAGCTCATCCACAGGGGCACCCACACGCCCCTGTGTATTCTCGGGAAGAAGAGGTTATCTCTGTAGAGTTTCACACGGCCGTGTGGAATTTCCAGTGCTATCACCCCGGCCACTCACTGATCTACTCAGAATGGCATGTACGTATCTGTAGGCCGGGCGGGATAAGCACGTGGCCTTCGAGACCCCTGGCTCATACTGGCCCTCTTCGCACAAATCCCTGTAGGCACTCTGCGGAGTAAGACTGCCCGGGTAGTCGGTAGGAAGACCGGCATACTCCTCTGTCTGTGTATAGGCCTCGTCATATAACCCCATATGGATCGAAAACTAGGTCACGCTGAGGCTAAAATGCTGGCCTAATACCCTGAACTGAATCGAGTCAGAAGTAGAGAAGTCCCTGTGCAATCTGTCAAACTCGAACGAGGCCAAGAACTCAAGTGTCACTCCCCGAATGGCTGGATCTCTGTTCCTCAGTAATCTCCTCCAACTACACACCGAGAGTAGCTCCTCAACCTCGTCGGCAATACTGTCACCCCCCTGAATCCCTCTAATAATGCTCAGGTAGGGGTATCGTGACTGGCCAAACCGCAGTGTAGATAACCGCTCCAACCTGGCCTAGTGCTTAGGTATACTGAACTCGGTCTCCTCTGGAGGGGGTGTGGTCTCACGGGGCCGCTTCCCAGCCGATTTCTTGGACCTGGAAGCCATATCTTCAAGATTGAAAAGAGAATCGATTAAAAACAGTTAAACAGAACAATCTGCAGAAATCCACACGGCCGTATGGAATTTCCACACTCCCATGTGGAGCTTCTGGCAGACAGAGCCCACGGCCGTGGGAGCTAAAAATCCAAAATTTACATTGTAATTCATTCTAATTCATCTCTAAACATGTTCGCACACATAATAAGCATTTAAAACAAGTGAAATCACCCAAAAGAACGAATCAAATTAAGAATTGACGAAGAAGAAGGCTTTGAAGTCCTTAACGACGGAGTGGATGAAGGAATACTTAGAATCGGCCGGAAAAAATCCAATAAAACTTCAAAAATCCTCTGAGACGGTCGGGAAAGTAGTAGAGAGGGTAAGAGAGGAGTTTAGAGTGGAAGAATCAAGAGGCACGAGTGAAATATAAACGAAAACGCGCGGCTTTTGAAGTTCTGGGAATTCACTCGGCTGTGTGGAAATTCCACACGGCCGTGTGCCTCTGAAATTAGTATTCACAGGGGCCAACACACGCCCACTAGCGCACTTTGGTCACTCTCTGAACTACCCCACACGGCCGTGTGCCTTCACAGGGGATCCACAGGGGCACCCACACGGCCCTGGGATTCACGGGAAAACTTTGAAAGTCTCTGAAAAATTTCACAGGGCCGTGTGGAAATTCCACACAGCCGTGTGCCAAACCTAGCCAAGAACACAAGGCCGGCCACAGGGGCACCCACAGGCCACTGTGGCCTCTCTAACTCACCCGAGAAACGCTAAGTATTCCACACGGCCATGTGAATAATCCACACGGCCGTGTGCCTTTCACAAGTTCTCCCACAGGGGCACACACACGCCCTTGTGTATTCTCGGGAAGAAGGGTTTTCTCTACATAGTTTCACACGGCCGTGTGGAATTTCCACACGGCCATGTGCCTTAGCACAGTGGCACTCACAGGGGCACCCACACGCCCCTGTGGACTCCTTGGAAAAAGAGTTGAAGTTCGGCGAGATTCCACACGGCCGTGTGCCCCTTCTGAAGTTGTTCACAGGGGCATACAAACGCCCATGTGTCCTCACTGGTTGAGTTCTGATTTGGTAACACACGCCCGTGTGAAAATTCCACACAGCCGTGTGTTTTCTCTGGTTTACTTCGAAAAATTCACAGACTCTTCCAAAAAATTCAGAAACTCTTTTAAACCACTTAGAACCTGTACAAATCATAAAAACACGACCAGAGACCATTGAAAACACACTCAACCGACTTAAACTTCATCAATTAACATTAAGGCACACAAAAACATCAACAATCCACACTAAAAATCGCAACACATGCATTAAAACTTCAGGACACCAAAACTAAGACTTTTATTCAACCTAAAACTAAACTAGGTCCTAGCAAAACTGTAAAACTTTGGGTTGCCTCCCAAGAAGCGCTTGTTTAACGTCACTTAGCTTGACGTACCTGATCTTACCTTACGGAGGTTCATGAATAGAAGTTGCCCTCTTCCCTACAACCTGAAAGCATGCATTACATAATCTTTGTAGAGTAGAGGGAGAGTTGTCGAATTTGTTACCAAAAACGGGTGAAACACCCTTACTCCGTGAATGTTCATCCCTTTTCTTGTTGGGGTTTTTCTTGTGGCGTCTTTTCGACCTCTTCAACCTCCGAAGCATCTTCTTCGTACGCCCCTTCTCCATCTTGATGTTTGTCTGGACTGGAACAAGCAAAAGTAACTCTTCTTCTTCGATCTCCACATCTTGGTCCGGACATCCTTCATATGGATCCAGGTTCAACATTTTCTGCACATATTCATCAATACACTCATCAGTAGCATCAAGATAATATAGAGTGTCATCAAAATTAAGAGAATGTCTCATGGCTTCGGCGAGGCGATAGGTAAGCTTGTCATCTCCAACTCTAAGTGTGAGCTCTCCACCGTCCAGGTCTATCAAAGCTTTGGAAGTGCCCAAGAACGGCCTTCCAAGAATCAGAGGTACTTCGACATCCTCATCCATATCAAGTACAACAAAGTCCACCGGAAAGATGTACTTGTCTACTTTTACCAAGACGTCTTCCACAATTCCCCTCGGATGCCTCACCAATCGATCCGCAAGTTGAAGTGTCATCCGAGTGGGTCTAGGCTCGCCCAAGCCTAGCTTTTGGAAGAAGATATAGGACATGACATTGATGCTTGCCCCCGAATCGGCCAATGCCATCTCTTCACCTAAATTTCTGATGTTGTAAGGTATGATGAAACTCCCGGTGTCTTTTCTCTTACTCGGCATGTTCTTTTGTAAGATGGCCGAGCAATTAGCATCAATAACTACAGCTGTACTCTCCTCCAACTTCCTCTTATTGGTTAAGAGGTCCTTTAGAAACTTCACGTACTTGGGCATTTAGGCTAATGCTTCCGCGAATGGTATGTTGATGTGCAATTGTTTGAAGATGCCCAGGAATTTCTTGTATTACTTATTGTCTTGGTCATTCTTCAACCTCGAAGGGTAGGGGATCCTTGGTTTGTAGGGTGGTGGTGCCACCTCTTTCTCTTTTGGTGCTTTTCCCCCTACTTCTTCCACTTCGGGTGCTTCTTTTGTCTTCTCTAGAGGGAGAGTTCTCTCAACCTTTTTCCCACTCCTCAAGGTGATTGCCTTTAGTTGCTCCCTTGGGTTAGTCTCCATATTGCTAGGCAAGCTACCTTGAGGCCTTTCTGCCAATGTCTTCGCAATTTGGCCCACTTGATTTTCCAAATTATGTAGGGAGGTGGTGTGATTGCGAAGAGTAGCCTCCACCGACTGAAATCTAGCATCCGATGAAGAAACAAACCGTGTGAGTGCTCTCTCAAGGTTGGTCATCTTTCCTTCTAGCCCAGTCACTCGGCTTTCTAAATTCGGAGCTTGTTGACTTTGAAATCCCGGTGGTGAACTATTTTTCTTTTGTGACTGTCCTTGATTGCTCCAAGAGAAATTTGGATGGTTCTTCCACCCCGGGTTATATGTTCCACTGTACGGGTTACCTTGGCCTTGTCCTCTATAAGAGTTTCCAACAAAATCGGCCTGCTCCACCGCACTAGTGCCTCCAATGGCAATAGGACAATCACTCGAAGCATGTCCTCCCCCACAACCGTTACAAGTAGTGATGGCTGCAACTCTTGGTGAAGCTAGTGCATCTAGCTTCTTACTCAAAGATTCCACTTGTGCCGCCAAAGATGTAACCGTATCGACCTCATGAATTCCGGCAACCTTTTTCCTATTCCTTGAGTTCCATTGATAGCTATTCATTGTCATCTCCTCTACAAGGTGCCGGGCTTCACCGGGAGTCATGCTTCCTAGAGTTCATCCGGCCGCCGCATTTAGGAGTTGTTTGGTACTTGGATTCAACCCGTTATTGAAGGTGTGAATAATCATCCACTCGGGAAATCCATGTTGTGGGCACTTGCGAAGGAGCTCCTTGAACCTATCCCATGTCTCGAATAGAGACTCCAATTCCATTTGCACAAAGGATGATATCTCATTCCGGAGCCTCGCTGACTTTCTCGGCGGAAAGTATCTATCTAAGAATGCCTCGGCCATCTCCTCCCACGTAGTAATGGAAGCTCTCGGTAATGAATGAAGCCAATGTCTTGCTTTTCCCTTCAATGAAAATGGGAAAGCTCTCAAACGAATCGCGTCGTCCGTCACTGATAAGTGCTCGTGTTATAGGAATGCGAAGTGTTATTATCTTGCAATGAGCATTAATTTAATCATATTTTATCACTAAAAAGTGTGCAATTGTTTACTTTTGTGCATTGTAGGGTTATGAAGATAAAATGAAGGAAAGGAACGAAGTTAGGTCGTGTTTAGCGTTGTTGGGAAGATTTTCGGACTAAGCAAGGAGTAAGGCGTGAGCATAGACTTGTGGGTGTGTGCCAACCTCCTTTGGAGGGGCACAAAGGCAGTCACATTCACAATAAGTCTAACTCATGCCAACAAGGAGAACTTCACCAATTAGGCGATTCGAAGCAATCGACACGATCTACCGTTGATTGTGTGCCCAATTCAACAACCTCGATGAAGAACGACGAATTCGGGAGCGTTTCGGCACAATTACTGTAGCAAGTTGCTGTTCACATTATAAAGCCGCAACTCCACATTATAAAAGCCCGATTTGGAGACTTTTTGAGACAATCTTTGACCTAATTTTCTCCTCAACTTTGGAGAGGGCGGCTAGGGTTTTGGAGAGGACTTCGTGGAGGTTTGGAGCACGTCATCAGCATCGTCATCGACGTCCGGTGGCCGCACAAGACCACGGCCACACCATACGCAAGGGGGTTTTTTATCTATGTCTTTACTTCTTGTTTTATTATATACATTGATGAACATGTATAGCTCCATGAGGAACTAAACCCCTTGTGGGTATTCGGACTTGTAAAACTCTAGGGTTATTATGTTTCTTTGACATTGTTATTATGTTTTTCCATTATTGATGAATAAGAATTGAGTTTCGATCTTAATTTTATCTTGCTATTGTTTTCCCTTAGATGTGACACTAGGGTTGAGAGCAATCTAGGTTTTCCTTTGGAGGTGTGACAACTCCTATAGGATTAGACTCTTTAAAATTGAAGAAGGTTGAGAGGGAGAGTTGTGAGGTAGCGATGTACCCCTTGCCCCTCCGGTGTGATTTCTCCCTACCTCTGTTTTCTTGATTTAATAGCGGTCAAGATAGAGTGAAGTGCTAGGTAGATAAACTCCCCTGGGGCTTAGCTACGCGAGTAACAGAGTGAAGGGTTGAAGTGAATCCTATGCACTGGGGCTTAATCTAGACTAGGGTTCTTCCTCCTGGACCAAATGGTTAGAACTACACATAGGAACAGGTTTAATCACTAGGAGTCCCTAAAACTTAATGCAATCCCACGTAGTGTGAGGTTTAGGTAGATGTACTCCCCTGGGACTTAATCGTGCGAGCGATAGAGTGAAGGGTTGTTGTGAATCCTAATACTGGGACATAGTGTTGGGGTTAGTCACGGTTGACCTTAGGTTTGGGACCGTGAATCTAAGGATTTCCTCGACTTAATTAGCATTAATAGGAAGGTATAATAGCATAGTCTTGCACTAGAAGCATAGATCCTAGAGATAACTTGTCCGGATACCCCACTTCATTAATTGTTAAATCCTCTTTAATCTCTTTTCTTGCGATTTCTAATCTTTCACCTTTCTCTATTTAATTTCCGATCTTTAGTATAATTGTTCTCGCAATTCACACACAAATTGATTACTACTTTTCCGTACTTCGCATAGTTTTAATAGTGAAATCTCGTATTCTAACTCCCTATTCCCTGTGGATTCGACTACCCTCTCATCGGGGTAACTTTTATTACTTCGACAAACCCGTGCACTTTCGGGGAGCCTGTCAAAGTTTTTGGCGCCGCTGCCGGGGAATAGGCGTTTTAGTTATTTATTTTTCACTATTTTAGCTATTCACTTCACTTTCTATTCCATATTTTCTTTATCTATCATTGTTCTTACTTTTCTTTCCTTTGCGTTGGTTTTAGGGTATGACCCGTGGGAACCCTTCGATTCTTGTTGAAGGAGACCGGGACATTGGAAAAAGAGCGCATCGCAAAGGGAAAGAATCTGTGCATGAAGCTTCAAGTCAAGCCGATATTGGAACAGAAGGGTCAGAAGCAATGGCAGAACAGAACGAACAGCAGAGGACGTTGTCCAATTATGCTAGACCCGCAGTAATGGGTACCCAATCAAGCATTGTGAGGCCCCCAATTACGGTGAATAACTTTGAGTTGAAGCTGTCGTTCATTCAGATGTTGCAACAGTCCGCACAATTCAATGGGTTGGCCGATGAAGATCCCAACAGTCATATAGAGAATTTCCTCGAAGTGTGCGACATGTTGAAGATTAATGGAGTGACGGACGACACGATTCGTTTGAGAGCCTTCCCATTTTCATTGAAGGGAAAAGCAAGACATTGGCTTCACTCATTACCGAGAGCCTCCATTACTACGTGGGAGGAGATGGCCGAGGCATTCTTGCCTAGATACTTTCCGACGGGAAAGTCAGCAAGGCTCCGGAATGAGATATCATCCTTTGTGCAAATGGAATTGGGGTCTCTATTTGAGACATGGGATAGGTTCAAGGAGCTCCTTCGTAAGTGCCCGCAACATGGATTCCCTGAGTGGATGATCATTCATACCTTCTATAACGGGTTGAATCCAAGTACCAAACAACTCCTAGATGCGGCGGCCGGAGGAACTCTAGGAAGCAAAACTCCCGGTGAAGCTCGGCACCTTGTAGAGGAGATGGCTATGAATAGCTATCAATGGAACTCAAGAGATAGGAAAAAGGTTGCCGGAATTCATGAGGTTGATGCGGTTACATCGTTGGCAGCACAGGTGGAATCTTTGAGTAAGAAGCTAGATGCTTTAGCTTCGCCAAGAGTTGCGGCCATCACTACTTGTAACGGTTGTGGGGGAAGACATGCTTCGAACGATTGTCCTATTGCTATTGGAGGCACTAGTGCGGTAGAGCAGGCCGATTTTGTTGGGAATTCGTATAGAGGACAAGGCCAAGGTAACCCGTATAGTGGAACATATAATCCGGGGTGGAAGAACCATCCGAATTTTTCTTGGAGTAATCAAGGACAGTCACAACAGAAAAATAGTGCACCACCGGGATTTCAAAGTCAACAAGCTCCGAATTTAGAAAGCCGAGTGACCGGCCTAGAAGGAAAGATGACCGACCTCGAGAGAGCTCTCACGCGGTTCGTTTCTTCATCGGATGCTAGATTTCAGTCGGTGGAGGCCACTCTTCGCAATCACACC
This sequence comes from Dioscorea alata, assembly GCA_020875875.1. Lineage (NCBI taxonomy): Eukaryota > Viridiplantae > Streptophyta > Magnoliopsida > Dioscoreales > Dioscoreaceae > Dioscorea > Dioscorea alata. Next base: position 12,274,090 of record CM037025.1, on the reverse strand, counting down.
GCCTCCCTACATAATTTGGAAAATCAAGTGGGGCAAATTGCGAAGACATTGGCGGAAAGGCCTCAAGGTAGCTTGCCTAGCAATACGGAGACCAAACCAAGGGAGCAACTAAAGGCAATTACCTTGAGGAGTGGGAAAGAGGTCGAGAAAACTCTCCCTCTACAGAAGACAAAAGAAGCAACCGGAGTAGAAGAAGTAGGGAAAGAAGCTCCAAAAGAAAAGGAGGTGGCACCACCACCCTACAAACCAAGGATCCCCTACCCTTCAAGGTTGAAGAATGACCAAGACAATGAACAATACAAGAAATTTCTGGGTATCTTCAAGCAATTGCACATCAACATACCATTCGCGGAAGCATTAGCCCAAATGGCCAAGTACGCAAAGTTCCTAAAGGACCTCTTAACTAATAAGAGGAAGTTGGAGGAGAGTGCAGCTATAGTACTTGATGCAAATTGCTCGGCCGTCTTGCAAAAGAACATGCCGAGTAAGAGAAAAGATCCTGGGAGTTTTATCATACCTTGCAACATTGGTAATTTGGGTGAGGAGATGGCATTGGCCGATTCGGGGGCAAGTATCAATGTCATGCCTTATACCTTCTTCCAAAAACTAGGCTTGGGCGAGCCTAGACCCACTCGGATGACACTTCAACTTGCGGATCGATCGGTGAGGCATCCAAGGGGAATTGTGGAAGACGTCTTGGTGAAAGTGGACAAGTACATTTTCCCGGTGGACTTTGTCGTACTTGATGTGGATGAGGATGTCGAAGTACCGTTGATTCTTGGGAGGCCTTTCTTGCGCACTTCCAAGGCTTTGATAGACATGGACGGTGGAGAGCTCACACTTAGAGTCGGAGATGACAAGCTCACCTATCGCCTCGCCGAAGCCATGAGGCATTCTCTTGATTTTGATGACACTCTATATTATCTTGATGCTACTGATGAGTGTATTGATGAATATGTGCAGGAATTGTTAAACCCAGATCCATATGAAGGATGGCCGGACCAAGATGCGGAGATCGAAGAAGAAGAAGTACTTATGCTTGGTCCAGTTCAGACGGATGTCAAGATGGAGAAGGAACGTATGAAAAAGATGCTTCGGAGGTTGAAGAGGTCGAGAAGACGCCACAAGAAGAACCCCAACAAGAAAGGGGATGAACATTCACGGAGTAAGGGTGTTTCACCCGTTTGTGGTAACAAACTCGACAACTCTCCCTCTACTCTACAAAGGTTATGTAATGCATGCTTTCAGGTTGTAGGGAAGAGGGCAACTTCTATTCATGAACCTCCGTAAGGTAAGATCAGGTACATCAAGCTAAGTGACGTTAAACAAGCGCTTCTTGGGAGGCAACCCAAGGTTTTACAGTTTTGCTAGGACCTAGTTTAGTTTTAGGATGAATAAAAGTCTTAGTGTCGATGTCTTGAAGTTTCAATGCATGTGCTGCAAATTTGATCGTGGATTATTGATATTTTCGTGTGCCTTAATGATAATTGACAAAGTTTGAGTCGGTTGAGTGTGTTTTCTACGGTCTCTGGTCATGTTTTTATGGTTTGTACAGGCTCTAAGTGTTTTAAAAGAGTTTCTGAATTTTTTGGAAGAGTCTGTGAATTTTTCTGAGTAACCAGAGAAAACACACGGCCGTGTGGAAATTCCACACGGCCATGTGTTACCTAATCAGAGCTCAACCAGTGAGGGCACAGGGGCGTGTGTGTGCCCCTGTGAACAACCTCAGTAGGGGCACACGGCTGTGTGGAAATTCCACACGGCCGTGTGAAATCTCGCAGAACTTCAACTCTTTTCCAGAGAGTCCACAGGGGCGTGTGAATGCCCCTGTGAGTGCCACTGTGCTAAGGCACACGGCCGTGTGGAAATTCCACACGGCCATGTGAAACTCTGCAGAGAAAACCCTTTCTTCCCGAGAATACACAGGGGCGTGTGTAAGCCCCTGTGAGAGAGGTTGTGAAAGGCACACGGCCGTGTGGAGTATTCACACGGCCGTGTGAAACACTTAGTGTTTCTCGGGCGAGTCAGAGAAGCCACAGGGGCGTGTGGGTGCCCCTGTGGCCGGCCTTGTGTTCATGGTCAAGTTGGGCACACGGCCGTGTGGAATTTCCACACGGCCGTGTGAAATTTTTCAGAGACGTTCTGTGTTTTCCCGAGAATCCACAGGGCCGTGTGGGTGCCCCTGTGGATCCCCCTGTGAAGGCACACGGTCGTGTGGTTGTCCCCTGTGAACCCTAATTTCCGAGGCACACGGCCGTGTGGAATTTCCACACGCCCGTGTGAATTTCCTGAACTTCAAAAGCCGCGCGTTTTTCTTATAGAAATCACTTGTGCCACTTCATTCTTCACTCTGAACTTCTCCACTACTCTCTCCACCAATTTCCCGACGTTCTCCGAGCTTTTTGAGGGATTTTGCAAGTTTTTCCGGCCGATTTCTCTCGTTTTCACTTCACACCGTCGGTAAGCTTTCCCTAGCTCTTTTCTTCGTCAATTCTTAATGTAATTCGTTCTTTTCGATGATTTTGTTTGATTTGAATGATTAATAAGTATGCAAACATGCTTAGGAAAGAATTAGAACGAATTTTTATTGTAAATTTTGGATTTTGAGACCCACGGCCGTGATGCTCTGTCCGCTAGAAGCTCCAAACGGGCGCGTGAAAATTCCACACGGCCGTGTGGATTTCTGCAGATTTTTCTGTTTTAATGTTTTTGATCGAGTCTCTTTTCAATCTCGCAGATATGGCTTCTAGGTCTAAGAAGTCAGCTGGGAAACATTAGCGTGAACCTACCCCACCTCCCGAAGAGATAGATTTCCCATCACCTGAGCATCGGGAACGGTTCAAGCGATTATCAGACCTCCGCTTTAGACAGAGCCGTTTCCCCGATTTGAGCATTCTATGGGACATTCAGGGGGGAGCAGAGATGGTAGATGAGATCGAGGAGCTCCTCTCAGTGGGGAACTGGAGCAGACTCCTTTCCATTCGAGAGCCAGCGATCAGATCACTTACGCTGGAGGTGCTCTCCTCATTCGAGCTCGACCAGGGGTACAACAGTTGTACCGATGTTGATACCATTCAGTTCCAGGCCCTCGGTGGACACTTTGCTTTGAGCATGACCGAGTTTTCAGTACGTATGGGACTGTATGATCAGGCACACACCGAGATAGAGGAGTACGCATTGCTACCCACAGACTACCCGGGTACTTTGACCCCGCAGCGTGCGTACAGTAGGTTATGTGGCGAGGGACAGTACGAGCCAGGAGTGTCCAAGGCCACATATTTGACCAGGGCCTCATACAGGTACATCCATGCTATTCTTAGCAGATCAGTGAGCGGCAGGGGAGACAGTACGGGGGTTCTGAGCCGTCAGGAGCTCCTGTACATATATTCGATGGTAGAGGGAGAGCCACTCCACCTGGGGCATATTGTAGCAGAGTACATCCGCCACCAGGGCCAGTACCCCAGGGTGGGAGTGATCTTCTCAGGCCTGTATATCACGCGACTGATTATGGGGTTAGAGCTTCGAGACGGAGTACGTGGCGCTGAGAGGACTTCTACACCGGCTCCGTTAGGCATGGAGACCCTGAGGATGATGGGGATGGTCCGCAGATCAGGACCAGGAGTTTACACTTTGATCATTCCTCGTACAGATCAGGCCGAGGGGTCACAGGCAGCATTAGAGCCACCCCCAGCGGACACAGAGACCGAGGTACCACCCACCGCGCCAGAGCCACCTCCAGTGCATATCTTCTCGCCTTCCCGAGGTCAGGACAGGTTGGAGCGCCTCGAGAGCGCAGTAGGGGTGCTACTGACAGAGGTGGCTGAGGTTAGTGCCACACAAGTAGCACAGCATACAGAGGTCATGGCTCGATTTCACAGCATACAGCAGTTACTCGAGCGAGCCATGCCTTCACCATTCGTGGTCCAACCCCGAGCTTCCACTCCTACACCAGCAGCATCCCCAGCTCCAGCATCACCACCAGCAGCAGCGGTAGATCCATCCGCACCGACAGAGCCTCTAGCAGCACCAGAGGCTTCTATCCAGGACACCGACGCTGAGGCGTCTTAGATTTAGTTTTTATTTATTTTTATTTGATTTTCATTTTTGTACTTTTCTATTTTATTTTGGACTTGTAGTACTCAGAAAGGACTCTCCTTCTGAGTTTATCTTTTATTTAGCTTTTCTCTCGAGTTGTATTTCATTTTCATATTCTATATACTCGAGTCTTTATTGAGCTATACTGAACCCTTGTGTATGTGTGCGCAGATGGTCTTGGATGAAAGGAATCTAAGGAATAGTCATAAACACGGTCATGGGACCGTGTGTTCTTCACAACCCATTGAGACTCAACTCTCAATGCACCTAGCTCCATCAAACACAACACTTGGAGTTCAGGGGAGTAACGTTTCAATTGCCTACTTTCACACTAATTGTTTTACAATTCTTAATTTTTATTGTGCTTGCATGCGTACATTGGGGACAATGTACATCTTAAGTGTGGGGGGGAGTTCACATTGCACACACATTTACTTGTGCGTTCAATTGCTTATGCTCATGTAGCCTATGGCGGTTCACCTTAGTTGTAACAGTTGTATTCTTATAGTTTAGGAGAATTTTTAACATTGTATCTTATCATGCTCTAGTTTCTACTTGAATTTTAGGAATTTTTTGCTCGATATTCTCATATTGCACAACTTACTCTTGGAATCTTTTGGAAACTCAATCTTGAAGTTTTTAAGGACAAGTTTATCGTTGTTCTTAGTTTTACTTTGGAAAATGCATATAAAAAAAATGAAAAAAAAATATGGAAAAGAGAAAAAGAAAAAAATATACGAGTTTGTAAATATTAGCTTTGTTTTAATTATGCATTTGGGGTGGAAAGAGCTACCGCCTATGAAGTATGTAGCTACTCTCATAAGTCGGATACAAGTTATGCCCTAATGAGAGAAAGAGCTATCTCATGGGATGCGTGAAAGCTACTACCCCGGTAGAAAGAGCTACCTCCTCGAAAGTGTGAAATCCACCTTTGGCGGCCGCCTAGGAAAGGGCTACCTTCAAGGATGTGTGAAGCTACTACTTCCTCCCCTAATAAATCCTTTGTAACCAAAGTTTGAGGAGTACTCGTTGGTTCTCTTGAGTGAGATCGCACACACTAACACATTTTTCGAGTTTTCATCCTTTATGATTTGAGTTTTTAACTAGAGCAATGGTAACCTTATGCAATGTTTTGATTTACCCTTACTTGTAGAATGCTCCTTTTGCATACTTTTGGTGAACCTAAGGTCGAGCACTTTCAATTGTTCTTCCCAAGTATTTTCACGTTCTATTTTGCTTGAGGACAAGCAAAAGCTTAAGTGTGGGGGGATTTGATAAGTGCTCGTGTTATAGTAATGCGAAGTGTTAGTATCTTGCAATGAGCATTAATTTAATCAGATTTTATCACTAAAAAGTGTGCAATTGTTTACTTTTGTGCATTGTAGGGTTGTGAAGATAAAATGAAGGAAAGGAATGAAGTTAGGTCGTGTTTAGCGTTGTTGGGAAGATTTTCGGACTAAGCAAGGAGTAAGGCGTGAGCAGTCACTCCATTAATCTTCAACATGTCGCACACTTCAAGGAAATTCTCTATGTGACTGTTGGGATCTTCATCGGCCAACCCATTAAATTGTGCGGACTGTTGTAACATTTGGATGAACGACGGCTTCAATTCGAAGTTCATAGCCGTGATTGGGGGGCCTCACAATGCTCGATTGGGTCCCCATGACTGCGGGTCTAGCAAAATCGGACAATGTCCTCTGCTGTTCATTCTGTTCTGCCATTGTTTCTGACCCTTCTATCTCAATATCGGCTTGATTCGAAGCTTCTTGCACAGGCTCTTTACCCTTGCGATGTGCTCTTTTTCTAATGTCCGGGTCTCCTTCAACAAGAATCGAAGGGTTCCCACGGGTCATAACTTGAAACCAAAGCAAAGGAAAGAAAAGTAAGAACAATGATAAATAAAGAAAGCGTGGAATAGAAAGTGAAATGAATAGCTAAAATAGTGAAAAACAAATATCTAAAACGCCTATTCCCCGGTAACGGTGCCAAAAACTTTGACAGGCGGCCCGAAAGTGCACAGGTTTGTCGAAGTAATAAAAGTTACCCCGGTGAGAGGGTAGTCGAATCCACAGGGAATAGGGAGTTAGAATACGAGATTTCACTATTAAAACTATGCGAAGTACGGAAAAGTGATCAATTGATTCGATGAGTGAATTATGGAAACAATTATACTAAAAGACGAGAAATTAAATAGAAAGATGAAAGATGAGAAAGTGCAAGTAAAAGAGAATAAAGAGGATTTAACAATGAATGAAGCGGGGTATCCGGACAAGCTACCTCTAGGATCTATGCTTCTAGTGCAAGACTATGCTATTATACTCTCCTATTGATGCCAACTGAGTCGAGGAAATCCTCAGTCTCACGGTCCCAAACCTAAGGACAACCGTAACTAACCCCAACATTATGCCCCGTTATTAGGATTCACATCGACCCTTCACTCTATCGCTCGCACGATTAAGCCCCAGGGGAGTACATCTACCTAAACCTCACACTACGTGGAATTGCATTAAGTTCTAGGGACTCCTAGTGATAAAACTTGTTCCTATGTGTAGTTCTAACCCTTTGGTCCAGGAGGAAGAACCCTAGTCTCGATTAAGCCCCAGTGCGTAGGATTCACTTCAACCCTTCACTCTGTTACTCGCGTAACTAAGCCCTAGGGGAGTATATCTACCTAGCACTTCACTCTATCTCGACCGCTAATAAATCAAGGAAATGGAGGTAGGGAGAAATCACACCGGACCCTCTTCAATCTTAAAGAGTCTAATCCTATAGGAGTTGTCACACCTCCCAAGGAAAACCTAGATTGTTCTTAACCCTAGTGTCACATCTAAGGGAAAACAATAGCAAGATAAAATCAAGATTGAAACTCAATTCTTATTCATCAATAATGGAAAAGCATAATAACAATGTCAAAGAAACATAATAACCCTAGAGTTTACAAGTCCGAATACCCACAAGGGGTTTAGCTCCTCATGGAGCTATACATGTTCATCAAAGTATATAAGAAAGCACAAAATAGAGACATCGATGAAAACCCCCTTGTGTATTGTGTGGCCGTGGTCTTGTGCGGTCGCCGGACGTCGGTGACGATGCCGAAGACGCGCTCTAAACCTCCACGAAGTCCTCTCCAAAACCCTAGCCGCACTCCAGAAGTTGGGGAGAAAGATAGGTCAAAAGATTTCTCAAAAAGTCTCCAAATCGGGCTTTTATAATGTTGAGTCGCGACTTTAAAATTGCTGAAATCAGGATTTCACACGGCCGTGTGGAATTTCCACACGCCCGTATGAAATTTCTGGAATGCTGAATTTTGGCCGACAGTGAACAGTAACTTGCTACAGTGATTTACTGCAGTGAATTACTACAGTGTTTTACAGCAGTAATTTGCTACAGTACTGTGCCGAAACGCTCCCGAATTCGTCGTTGTTCATCGAGGCCATTGAATTGGGCACACAATCAACGGTAGATCGTGTCGATTGCTTCGAGTCTCCTAATTGGTGAAGTCTTCATTGTTAGGATGAGCTAGACTTGTTGTGAATGTGACTGCCTTTGTGTCCCTCCAAAGGAGGTTGGCACACACTCACAAGTCTATGTTCATGCCTCGTTCCTTGCTTAGTCCAAAAATCTTCCCAACAATGGCAAACACGATCTAACTTCGTTTCTTTCCTTCATTTTATCTTCACAACCCTGCAATGCACAAAAGTAAACAATTGCACACTTTTTAGTGATGAAATCTGATTAAATCAATGCTCATTGCAAGATAATAACACTTCGTATTACTATAGCACAAGCACTTATCAGCCGCACACCGGCTCACACACCCTTATGGCAAGGGTGTGGGGGCTGTATACAGCCCGCACAACGCACTGTTGTGCACTAAAGACCTCAATTTCAGGCTCCAAACATGTAAACAATGAAGAACATGCAACTCAAGCTTAACTTAGACAAAAAAAATACGGGTTTTTGACCACAAAACATAAAAGAAATCACCAAAACGAAGGTGAAACAAAGATACAAAAATTTAGCAAAGTTGGAAGAAACGAGAGAAAGAGCTCAAAATCCAAACGACAACACAAGAAAAACTAAAATACGGAAATGGAAGAGTACGGTAATGTAAAAACTTTGGGCTGCCTCCCAAGAGGGCTTGTTTAGCATCGCGAGCTTGACGTTCAGGTTTCTCATCATCAAGGTGGTTCAAAGGCAGAGATTTTACCTGAATTTCCCATGGATGCAAATGATGATCCCGCCGGCAAATTCAAGGAAAGGAGAGAATCAACATTGTGCATACCTAGGTCGATGAAGCATGCCATGTGTCCCTTTTCATGAGAGTTCTTGCTTGCTTTGCTAACCTTAGGAGTCACCTTTTTCCATGCTCGCTTCCATGATCGTTCTCCTTTGCTTCTCCCTTGTGCCTTGTCCGGATATGTATGAGGAGGGTCTTCTTGTGCCTTCTTTGGTGCTTTTTCCTCCTCAATATCAACATCTTGTAATAATTCATCAAGGAGGTTCATCATAAGGACTTCATGCACACAATCTTCAACTTGTAGTTCTGTATCATCTAGTGCATAGGAAGTGTGATCAAGCTCCTTGGGGTGTTTCATTGCCTCGGGAATTTTAAAAGTGGCTTCCACATTCCCGGCTCGCAAGGTCATTTTCCCGTCTTGGATATCCAGTAGGGCACGGGATGTGGCAAGGAAAGGCCGGCCAAGTATGATGGGGACCTTAGTAGCGTCATCAACATCAAGGATAACAAAATCAGCCGGAAAGACTAGACCACCAACTTTCACAATCACATCGCTCATAATGCCATGCGGGCGTCTAACAGTCCGGTCCGCAAGTTGTATGGTGATCCATGCCGGCTCTAAGTCTTGAAGGCCTAGTTTTAAGAAAAGCTTGTAGGGCATAACATTTATGCTTGCACCGGAATCGGCAAGGGCTTTCTCTACAAGTGAGTCCCCAAAATGACACTCCCGGGTCTTTGATTTTCTTGGGCAATTTGCTTTGGATAATTGCCGAACAACTCTCGCTAAGAGACACCGTAGATGCTTCTTCAAGTTTCTTCCTGTTTATAAGCAACTCCTTCATAAACTTGGCATATTTTGGCATTTGAGCAAAGGCCTCGACAAGTGGAAGATTAATGTGAAGTTGCTTGATCATCTCCAAAATTTTTTTTGAATTGAGTGTCCTCCTTATCCCTATTGAGTCTTGCTGGATAAGGGACCTTTGGTTGGTGCTCTAGCAATTTTTTTTCTTTGTTTTGAGGTTCAATCAAATTGTCATGGCTGTCGTTAGCTTCATCCCCACCCACTGAGGGAGTGCCTCTCACCATGTTCTTTTCCTTGTTTTCAGTTGGCCTAGGAGTCGGCCGAACCTCAACCTCTCTACCACTGCTCAAAGTGATAGCTTGTACATGTTCTCGTGGGTTAGTCTCAGTGTTGCTAAGGAGACTACCCGGTGTTCTTTCTGCCATGGATGCCGCAATCTGTCCCAAGTGTTTTTCGATGTCCTGGATTGAAGCTTGCATGTTTCTTACTGTCGTTTCAAGTGTGTTCAACCTTGCATCGGTGATTTGCATGTATTTAGCTAGGACACCTTCAGTAGTGAATTTCCTTTCCGTTGGAGGTGCTTGTGATGACTGTGCCTGAAACCCTGGCGGTTATGAAAATTTCTATTGGCCCTGATTTCCCAAATTGAAATTTGGGTGATTTCTCCACCTGGGGTTGTATGTCCCACCATAGGGGTTTCCTTGAAATTTCTGCCCCTGATTCATATAGTCAACTTGTTCAACTTGGGCGGCATCGGGAACTGAAATGTGGCAACAAGCAACATCATGCCCCCCTCCACAAGTTCCACAGTTCATCACTTGCTTGACACTTGTGCTCGAACGCTCGACTCTTTCTGACATAAGCAAGCTCACTTGCTTCGCTAGTGCTTCGAGCTTCGCATCTTGAGCGGTCTTACTGTCTATTTCATGAACTCCTCGAGCTTGAGTCATTTTTACCCTCGAACCCCAATGTGATTCATTTCGTGCCATGTTCTCAATTAATTCTTCGGTATCCTCGGGGTATTTGCTACTCAAGGATCCACCGGCTGCGGCATCAATGAGTTGACGATTCTGGTAGCTCAAACCATTATACAGTATCTGTACTCGCATCCAAGCCTCGAAACCATGATGTGGACATTTTCGCAAGAGATCTTTAAATCTCTCATGGGCTTCAAAGAGGGTTTCAGAATCTCTTTGACTGAAGGCCGAGATCTCTTGCCTTAACCTTGCTGCCTTGCTCGGAGGAAAGTAGCGGCCCATAAACTTGTTCACCATCTCCTCCCATGTCTTTATGGAACCCGGGGCAAGTGAGGTGAGCCACCTGTAAGCGGTGCCCCACAAACTGAATGGGAAAAGACGGAGTCTAGATGCATCATCGGATAGGCCATTGACTTTAAATGTCGAGCACATTTGGAGGAATCGGGATAGGTGCTCATTTGGGTCATCGTCGACCAAACCATCGAACTGCACGGTGTTCTATATCATCCCAATTGGTCTGGCCAAATCAAAATTATCGGCACTGGCAGCCGGAGCTTGCATACTAAACCCTCCCCCAGTAAACTGTGGCCTCTCATAGTCAGACAATGTTCTTCTCTCTTCGGCCATAGCAATAGGAATTTATTTAGGTGCTGCAACTGATCCTGAGCAGGAACCCACCTGAGTTTCCTTCAACCGTTGGTGTATGACGCGTTCGATTTCTTCGTTTGGCTCTATAAACCCAGTGGGGTTTGCACGAGTCATGCACAAAACGCCTGAGAAAACAAAAAGCAAAAAGAGATATTAGTGAATATATATATACAAACGATGAAAACAAAAATAATAAAAGAAGGATAATTACAAATGAAAGCGAAATGACTAGAGCAATGATCCAAAAGTTTTCCTAGTATTCTCGGATGGTCCCCGGTAACGGCGCCAAAAACTTGATGAGCGAGCGCGCGACTAGCTACAGAGCTAGCACGCGACTCCCCGGCCGCAAGTGCACGGGTCTTCAAGTAATAACCTCTCGTGCACGCATGAGAGGGCCGTATTCCATAGGGCCCGAGATCTACTATTACTTCCATTTGGGAGTCACTTTCTAGTCGATCGAAACAAGGTTGAAATAATATTAAAATAATAAAGACAAGTAAAGAAATGCAAATAAAATAAAGCTCAATCCGGAATAAAGTTAGAGACGAATAAGCCAATAATTATGGAAGACCTCGGGCGATGATTCCCCCGGGAGGAGACTAAATACGAATAACCATGGAATTCAATAAATTGGGGTTGGCTTGGTTTTGGTCTGCTAGACTCGGATGTCGACTACCCCGGAACCTCCGTAGTGTAGCCCTAATCCAGTACGGGTTTCTCTATCCAGAAAATACCCCCACGATGTCAATGAGAACAAGGAGTCTCGATTAGGGTTAATCTAATGCACACTCTCGGCTAAATTAACCCTAAACGTGCGGGAGGCTACTAACACCCGGAACCTCCGGTGTATTAATACATGAAACCCTCTTTAACTCATTAAGTGACCTAATACAAGCAAGCATCCCGCCAAACAAGTATCACATTCAAAAATCAATTCTATGGAATCCATCCACTGTAGAATGAACAACAAGATGATGAATTAAAACCAAATAACCAAGACAACTCATCCATTCAAAGCATAAAAAGGGTTATTCATACAAAGTCTCCTCCCAAGGTTCACCGGGAACCCGGTGGCCTTGGGAGGTTTAGTTCGACATCACAAAATCAAGGAGCTCATCATACAAAGATTCCATCAAACAAAAACAAAAAAAACTCCCTCAAAGGTGTCGGCTAGAGTTGATGGTGTTGCTTGTCGGATCCGCGCCGGCGAGCCCTTTGATGCTTCTCTATATCTTCCCCTTCTTCTCTCCTTCAAATCTGACCGGAAATCCCTCCAAAGCCCTCAAAAGATGAAGAAAGTGGTGTATGGTGCAGTGGAGGCCGGAAGAGAGCAAGAATCCCCAAGAATTACCTCTCAAAAGCCTCAGATCTGCTTAAATACCCCGAGGGTGTGCGGGCACTGTACGGGCCGCACAGTGCCCGCACAGCCTTCTGTCTGTGGTGTGCGGCCACTGTGCGTAAACGATAATTGATGAAGTTTGAGTCGGTTGAGCATGTTTTCTATGGTATCTGGTCGTGTTTTGATGGTTTTCACAGGCTCTAAGTATCGTATTTGTGTTTCTAAATTTTTTCTGCAGAGTCTGTGATTTTTCTAAGTAAACCAGAGAAAACACACGGCCGTGTGCTACCAAATAGGGCTCAACCAGAGAAGGCACAGGGGTGTGACCTTGCCCCCGTGAAAAACCTCAAAAGGGGCACACGGGCGTGTGGAATTTCCACACGGCCGTGTGAAATCTTGCAGAACTTAAGCTCTCAGTCCAGAGAGTCCACAGGGGCGTGTGGGTGCCCCTGGAGTGCGCATGTGTTAAGGCACACGGCCGTGTGAAATTCTGTAGAGAGTCCCCTTCTTTTCGAGAAATCACAGGGCCTTGTGGCTGCCCTTGTGGGGGCGCTTGTGAAAGGCACACGGCCATGTGGAATATTCACACGGTCGTGTGGAACACTTAGAGTTTCTCGGGTTAATAAAGAGAAGCCATAGGGGTTTGTGGGTTCCCCTGTGGCCGGCCTTGGTTTCTTGACCATGTTGGGCACACGGCCGTGTGAAAATTTTCCAGAGACCTTCTGTGTTTCCCGTGAATCCACAGGAGCGTGTACCAGCCACTGTGGAGCTCCCCTGTGAAGGCACACAGCCGTGTGGGGTAGTCCAGAGAGTAACCAGAGTGCACATAGGGGCGTGTGCTGGCCCCTGTGAACCCTAATTTTAGAGGCACACGGGTGTGTGGAATTTCCACACGGCCGTGTGAATTCCCAGAACTTCAAAAGCCGCGATTTTCTTTAAGGTTTTACTTGTGCCCCTTCATCTAATCACTCTAAAACACTCTTTGAACTTCTATACTACTCTCCCGACCTTCTATTGGTGATTTGTTAAGGTTTTATTGAGTTTTCTGGCCGATTCTTAGGTTTCACATTTCGCACCGTCAGTAAGCTCTCTCCCCCCTCTTTTCTTCATCAAACCTTGATTTAATTCGTTCTTTTTGATGATTTCACTTGTTTTGAATGATTAAAGTATAAGCGAATGTGTTTAGAATAGAATTAGAGCGAATTTAAATGTAAAAAGAAAATTTTGGCCGCCACGGCCATGGGGCTCTATTCGTCCGACGATCCACACGGGCATGTGGAATTTCCACACGAGCGTGTGGATTTCTGCAGATTTAGCATTTCAACTATTTTTTGATCGTTTCTCTTCTCAATTTTGCAGATATGTCTTCTAAGGCTAAGAAGCAAGCAGGGAAACATCCCCGTGAGCCATCTCCACCACCCGAGGAGATTGATTTCCTTTTACCTGAGCATTGAGAGAGGTTCAAGAGACTATCGACGCTCCGATTAGGACAGTCACGATATCTGGACCTGAGCACAATTAATGGGATACAGGGGAGCGACAGTATTGCAGACGAGGTCGAGGAGTTATTGTCTGTGGATAGTTGGCAGAGATTACTGATGATCAGAGAGCCAGCTGTTCGAGAGGTGACACTCGAGATCTTGGCCACGTTCGAGTTCAACAGATCGTACAGCGCTTTCGCTACACCAGATATTATTCAATTCAGAGCACTGGGCTGACATTTCAGCCTCAGTGTGACCCAGTTCTCAGCCGTGATGGGGTTATATGATGAGGCCTATACATAGACAGAGGAGTATGAGGGGCTTCCCACCGATACCCCAGTTCTTTGACTCCACATCGCGCTTATAGCAGATTATGCGGACAGGGACAGTATGAGCCGGGGGTGTCCAAGGCCACCTGCTTGTCCAGAGCCTCTCACCGATACATTCACACCATACTTAGCCAATCAGTGAGTGGACGAGGGGACAGTACAGGTGTCTTGAGTCGCTAGGAGCTCCCCTATTTGTATTATATGGTGGAGAGTGAGCCACTTCACTTGGGGCACATTGTAGCGGACTATATTCGCCACCAGGGCCAGTACCCCAGGGTGGGAGTTATCTTCTCGGGCTCGTATATCACGCGACTGATTATCGGGTTAGGACTTCGGAACGGAGTTCGTGGGACCAATAGGATTTTGATGACTTGACCGCAAGCGCACTGGTCGCCAAGTAATACCCCTCACGCACGCGCGAGGGGGTCGTATTCCCTAGGGTCCCAAGAGCTGCTAGTACTACCCTCTAGATGACACTGTCTAGTCTACCAAATATTGATTTGAGACAAGATTAGAAAACTAACAAAAGAAAAAAAATATAAACAAGTGGATTAAGGCTCACCACATAAGCAAACTAAGGATGCAAGTAATAATGAAAGTTCGAGGTCCACGGGAGAGGATCCTCTCGGGACTACTAAAGCTAGAAGGATACTCGAATTACACAGGCAAAGGTGGTTAGGCCAAGAGATGTCCAAAGGTAGGTCACCCCGATGGTCACGGTGATAACCCCTAATCCGTTACAAGTATTGAAATACGGAATCACTTCCGCCCAAATCCTCGCACGATTGCAATGGGCCTAGGGAAATCTCTAATTAAGGTCAAACACAACATCTAGGCTCAACCATAATGGTTGGAGGGGTACAAATACCCGATGGTCACGGTGTATTCGTACATGTATCCCTTCCAAACTTGGTGTGTCTAATACTAAGGCGATGGTCACGCAACCTAGTATAACCTAGAAATCGATACACAGAGTTCTCATGCATACCAATACATCAAAGTGCACCAAGCTTGAACAATAAACCACACAAATACCATACATGTAAATCAAGTATTCATACAAGCAAGTTCATCCCAAGGTTCACCGGATTCCTGGTGACCTTGGGAGTCTAGCTCAACATCAATGAAGGAGAAAGTATAAAACACAATAGATACAAGCTAAAGCACATAACAAACTCCCCTAAGATGAAGACTAGAGGTGGTGATGAGAACTTGATGGATCCGCGCCAACAAGCTCCTAGATCTTCTCCTTGATCGCGCTCCTCTTCTCCCCTTCGATTTGCACCCTAGATCAGCCTCTCCAACCGCTTGAAACACTAGAGAATGATGGTGGAGAGAATGGTGGCCAAAGACCCAAAGAAAAGTGCCTTAATCCCCTTTAAAAACAACTTTCGGGATGCTATGCGTCCCCGCATGCGGGGAGAGAAAGTTTCCAAGAAATCCCGAAAATCGCGTAAGTTGCTACAGTGCCGCTACAGTACCATTGCTGCAGTAGAGCTGCTACAGTACGTACGCATCCTGCTATGCGCCCGTATGGTAGCCCGCATGAACCTCCAGACCACGCCGTTTCTTCAAGTGTTCATGCCACAGTGGTTGCTACAGTTCGCTACAGTACCGGGTCATGAAAATAGTGTTTTCCTTGCCAATTTCTCCTTAAATTATGTTGTCGAGCTCCCCACGGTAACCTTTTTGTCTGTAACACGAAATAAACCAATTTAGACAGAAAACGGGCATCCACACATACAAAAATACTCTATTTATACGTACACATACATGAATAATACGTACATTTAGGCGCTTATCAGACATCCCCACACCTAAGCGTTTGCTTGTCCCCAAGCAAATAAACATGAAGAACAGGGGCAAGAAGATAAACGGCTAAATGTACGACCTCAAGCTAAATAGTAAAGAACTCCGTGAGCATAAATGGATAGAAATTAAGAAGTGAGCTGTTCAATGAATAAGCAAGTAATATTAGTAACAATGTAGCAGCCTGAAGCATGTACATTTGAAGAATTTTCTAAGTCTAGAAACTCTCACGGGCAAGCTCACAGCCGTGATGTCGATCGCAAGGAATTAAGGGGGTAGACAGTACTGTAGCAGTGCCACTGTAGCAGTTTCGCAACTTTGCAGATTCTTTTGATTCACATTACAGGCTACCTCACGGGCCATATATGGACCATGACCTCACCTGTTAAGAGGCATGAATTCACAGTTTTATGGGAAATTTAGGGTTTCTTTTGGGCATCTTGTGTCTTCTTCTTGAAGCCTCTCACCACCATCTGAAAATCTGAGGTTGAAGAAGCTTTTTGAGGGCAATTCCGTGGAGAATTTGGCGAGGAGAGCAAGTCCTTGGAAAGATCTTCAAGTTAGAGCTTGCATTTTGGAGGTTGAAGACAAGGGAAGCCACCGCTTTGAGTGGCGTCTTTGGAACTTCTCCGGCCTTCATTCTTTGAGGGAGTTCTTCTCATGCTTTTGTTGGTTTTTTTCATGTATTTCTTGTTGTATTTAGTGAACATGAGCAACTAAACACCAAGGTCACCGGATGTAGGTGAACCTTGGTGGTGAACTTGTGATGTTTTGGATGATTTTGTGCTAATTAATGTGTGTGGCTTGTTTGTGATCCATTGTTTGGTGTTTTTGCATGCTTGATATATATGAGAACTCTATGTATCAAAGGACTTAGGAAATGCTAGGTTGCATGATCATTGCCCTAGTGTTAGACTTGATTGCTCACCTGCAAGTGCACGGGGTCGCCAAGTAATACCCCTCGCGTAAGCACAAGGGGGTCGTATTCCCAAGGGCCCGAAAAGCTACTCTTACTTCCTTATCACAATGTTGTCCAACCTAGTCAAACACTTGGAAGAAGAACTACAAATAATCTACTAGAGCAAAGAGCATGCAAATAGTAAGTATAAATACGGAAGGAAATATCAAGGTGAGGAAATGGTCACGGATGAGGATTCCCTCAGGGGTTACTAAAGTACTAAGGATGCCCTAACTAGCATGCACGTGGGTGGTTTGGACCGGGAAACCCTAAATTAGACCAACCCGATGGTCACGGTGTTGGTCCCTAATCCGGTATGAGTATTGGAATACGGAATTGCTTCCGCCCAAATCCTCGTACGATCGTAATGGGTTTAGTGGATTTCCCCAAGCTAGGGTTGAGACACAATCAAGGACAACCCTAACAATTGGTGGGGTACAAATACCCGATGGTCACGACGTATTCGTACATGTATTCCCTTCCAAGCTTGGTGAGCCTAATACTAGGACAATGGTCATGCAACTTAGTATTGTCTAGGAATTGATACATAGAGTCCTTATACATAACAAGGCATTCAAGAATCACCAAACAAGGATCACAAACCACACCAAATGCATAAAACTAGAACAAGCATCCAAAATACACAAGTTCACCCCCAGGGTTCACCTACATCCGGTGACCTTGGGGTTTAGTTGCTCATGATCACAAAATAGGCAAGAAAATACATGAAAACAACCAAAAGCATAATAAGAACACTCCCTCAAAGGATCAAGGCCGAATGACGCTTCCAAGGATGCCACCCAAGGAGTGGCTTCCTTTGTCAATCTTCCTCTCAAATGCAAATCAAAGGCGTTGACTCGTCGTGTCGTGCTCTCCTTGTCGTCTTCTCCTCAAGAATTGCCTCCAGAACCCGCCCTCAAGCTCCCAAGGAAAATGGTAAAGTGAAGCTCTCACAAGACCTAGGTTCTCCTCCTCAAAATGCTCTAAAAAACCCTTAAAAACGAATTCCAGTGAGTTATGCGGCCTCCCATGCGGCCCCGCATGCGGGGAGAGAAAGTTTCCGAGAAATCCCGAAAGTCGCGTAAGTTGATACAGTGTTGCTACAGTGGTTGCTAACGTATGCGGCCTGTAATGCGCCCGCATGGTAGCCCGCATGAACCTCCTGACCCAGCCGATCTTCAAGTCTCCGTGATATAGTGGTTGCTACAGTACTCCCGGGCTTAGAAACAGTGTTTTTGATGCCGATTTCTTCTCCAATTCTGTTATTAAGCTCGCTGGGGCCACATTGGTACCTGTAACACGAAAAAAACCAATTCAGACCAAAAACGGGCGTCAACTCATATAAAAATACGCAATACATACGCCCGCATATGAAGAAAATACATATATTTAGGCGTTTATCAAACATCCCCACACCTAAGCATTTGCTTATCCCCAAGCAAACACACATGAAGAACAGGGGTACGATGATAAATGACTAAACATACGACCTCAAGCTCAACTGTAAAGTACTCCACTAGCATAGGTGGAAAGAAATCTGGAAAGTGAGCTGTATAGTGGGTGATCGAGTAATGGTGCCCTTGTTTTATCTAAAGTGCTTCCGTGAGTGTGTGCTGTCTCCCAACCTTAACCTCCACACCCTGGATTATCCCAGGGGTCCATTCACTCCACATATGGTGAGAGTGGCATTAGATAGTTAAAGACCTCTTCAATACTCAGTTAAAAGTCTTCTGGGTTCCTAAACAAAACTCTAGCACTTAAGTAACTATGCAACAAGTTCCAGGGGACGCAGTAGAGATACCTTTTTTTTTTTCCTGAGTCCGACTTACATAGACTGCACAACAAATCTTTCAGAAGGATGCACATGCTGATTAGGCACAAGAGCCACCCAACCTACTCAATTATACTCTACATAGACGCATTAATGCTGTACTAGCAGAGGAATACTGTCATAGACTCCACATTTTTTTTTCGATTGTACACACTGTATCTCATATCCCTTGGTAACCTGTCACAATAGTTCACTTAAGGCTACAGAAAATAAAGAAGGAACTCAAAAGCTCTTAAAAGACTATTGAAGAAAGAATTTAACAGTCTAATGCCAAAATCATCATAATGGGTTGGTTGGAGTGTACAAGGTAGAAGCAATCATGATAGAGCATGGAAAAGCACTAAAAATAAAACACGGCATCATTTAGGCACAGTACAAGAATACAACTCACTTCTATCATTCTTTCAAGCTAGGAAGTGCTAAACACTAAAATCATAGCTATTATCAGTACTCATGCATGCAAAACAAGTAAAGTACCCCATCCCCACACCTAAAGTTGTACATTGCCCTCAATGTACGTAGATCAGCAGAGTAAGGTACGAGATATGCCATAAAAATAAAAGGATGAGGTAAAGAAACTTCCCCAATTGGTCGATGAGATGAATGCCAAATGTGCATGAATCGGGGACAATTGTGGGGTGCAAGGGGCGTGAATCTTCTACAATGATCAGTCCTGAAAGTAAAAAGAAAACATATCACACCCCAAGAAATAAATAGAGAGTGGGATAAGTAAGCACGAATAAAAAACGGGGAAGTACAGTTTAGGAGGGTCAGGACCCCTGCTAACTGAAAAGTACAACAATACAAACAAACAAGTCTAGAAATAAAAAGCAGTACAAACAACAGAAAAATAAAAGTGGTGCTGTGAGTCTAGAGATCTGGAGGGAGTGATGGTGCAAAGCACGTGGTAGCTGTGGAGGAGGTGCCGACAGATGATGATGAGCTGCGCATAAATGATAGGATCTCGACCATGCTGCTCTCTATGCGGCTCTGCGATGTGGTTAAGTCCCTCACTGATATCGCCAGCGCCTCCTGTGATGTCTCAAGGGTCTGCAACTGCTGACGGACCTCGATGCGGAACTCCGCGAAACTGGCCTCCAGTGATGATCGACTCCCGCTGGGTGCTGCGTCAGGTACGGGGGAAGACTCTGAATCAGACTCAGATCCTGTCTCAGAATCTCGAGAGGTGTCGGGGTCATGGGTGCGCGGGAGGCGATAAGTGTCTCCCGACCTCTCAACTATCCCGATAGAAAGTAGAATCGACAGACCAAGCGGTGCGACGGAGCCCACAACACTCATGCCTCGAGTGAGCTCGATCAATCCTAGGCCCTTGATAATGCGCGTAATATAAGGTCCGGAAAATATAGCTCCAAGACGAGTAGAGATCCCCTGATGTGCGATGAGTCCGGCAAACAGATGTCCCATGTGGATAGGGTACCGCTCAAGGATACTGTACATCATCAGCAGATCGGTACGTCTCACTACCCTGGTAGAATCAGTGTGACTGTTCACACTTCTGGATAACAGCGCCTGAATGTATCTGTGAATGGGGTCCGCCATCGTAGAGGCCTTCTTCGATGTTGTGCAAGCAATGTCTTTCCAAAAAGAATTATGGGAGACCGAGCGTGGAAGATCACGAGGCAAGTCCCTAAGCTCCGAACTGATAAGGGTC
Organism: Dioscorea alata; assembly: GCA_020875875.1. Taxonomy (NCBI): domain Eukaryota; kingdom Viridiplantae; phylum Streptophyta; class Magnoliopsida; order Dioscoreales; family Dioscoreaceae; genus Dioscorea; species Dioscorea alata. Next base: position 12,253,909 of record CM037025.1, on the reverse strand, counting down.
TCAGGTGTGTAAAACCCAAGGTACATGCCTAACTGGTTTTCGGTGATCCTGTGCCACTTACCAAAAGCTCTGAAAGTGACGGTGCTTGCTTGGCGCGTGAAGGAAGAATACCCGAAGACCTCAAATGTGCTCAACACCTCCAAAGTCAACTCCCTATAGGTGGGCTCATCGATCTCAAGTATGCTATCCCATCCACCATGGGAAATGAGGTCCCAGACGGTTTCATCGATGCCCAAAGTTTTCAGAGCATTCCAATCGATAATCTTCACGCTGCCGAACCTCCTATTGGACAAGAACGCGAATCTTTTCTTGTGGCCATCGCTCTTGAAGGTAGGCTCGCAAACGGGTGGTGGAGAGCTTCTCCTAACTCGCTTGGAGGCCACGTGTTTGGTCGGCATCCCTACAAGACAAGAGAATCTTCATCAAGCCAAGAATTTGTGAGAAAAATGATTAATGAAGAAACAAGGCTGATTTTTGGCCAGTGCTACAGTAATTTCGGGAAAAAATTGGTAGAGTTTCTTCTTGTAAAAGTGATAATCTAAATGTACAAAGCTTTGAATTCAAGATAATAAATTACAAGAGGCATTCACCATGATAACCACAAGGTTTTCCCACCATTTAAATCAATAAAAACCCTAGAATGAATGAGAAATGAGTTTACCTTGATCTAGGGCACCAATGAGAAGATGGAGTGAAAATCGGCTAAAAGCTTGATAAAACTTCGAAAATATCCCAAAAACTTATTTGCTAAGATGAGGAGAGTGTTTTGATGCAAAAAAAATGAAGGAAAATGGTGGAGGAATGGAGGAGAAAAGTGAAGAAGAAGATCGAAGAATGGGTGAATAGTGTCAAAATGGGGTGAAGAAGTAGAAGAAGGAGGGCTGGTGGCTTATGCGGCCTCTCATGCGGCCGCATAAGGGGCCGCATAAGCCACTGCCCCTCTATGTGGCCTGCTATGCGGCCACATAGCAGGCCGCATAGGCCTCTGGATGGCTATGCGGCCGGCTATGCGGGCGCATAGCAGGCCGCATGGTCCACTGGCTGGCTCTATGTGCACAAAATGCTCAAAAACACACTCATCAAAGCACCGTACTCATTCTAGCACTCGAAAATCACATGAAAACAAAGCCGAAAACACTCAAAATCATTGAAAATATGGAAATTGAAGCACCAACACTCAAGGAAAAATACAAAGACCATGAAACCTATGGTGCAACATGATGAAATAAATTATGGAAAACGACTAAACAACCACCACAATCACAAAAATCAACAACACTCAAACTCACAAGCACCACAAAAAAGATACGAAAAACACCCAAACACAACAACAACAACTAAGAAGAAAAATAAGTGCAATGAATTTAAAGACATGGGTTGCCTCCCAAGAAGCGCTTTTTTAATGTCTTTAGCTCGACATGGTTTACCTCAACTCATGGTGAGACAAAGGGGTGAGAGATACCTCCATTTTTCGATGAAGCAATGTTACCCGGAAAGTTCAATGAGAGGCACGAGAAGATCTTGAATTTCCCGCGGTCATCAAAGAATAAACGATCAACCTCCTCGGGTGACATTGTAGAGACATTCACCCCCCGCTTCTGTTTCTCTATTTTCATCCTCCATAGCTTCTTCAAGGTTCTCTTCTCATTAGAATGTGGTGAAGATTTAACCTCTACTTGTGCTACTAGTTGCAATGGTGGAGGGGGAGGTTCATCATCCATAAGATCATCCCCGAGATCTTTAAAGTACTCCTCCAAGGGGTTCAAAGCGAGGATCTCCTGCACGCAATCTGAGATAATCACGTCAGTTGTATCCGTAAAATAAAGAGCATCATCATGATCAAGTGTACGTTTCATAGCTTCGGGAAGGGTGAAGATCACTTGTTCTTCTTCAACCCTCAAAGTTATTTTTCCTCCTTTTACATCGATCAATGCCCCAGAGGTATTAAGAAATGGACGCCCGAGGATCAATGGGACCTCCACATCATCTTCCACATCTAGAATTACAAAGTCAACCGGGATGATTACCTTATCAATTCGAACAAGAATATCTTCAACAATTCCCTGGGGTCTTCGCACGGAACGATCCGCAAGTTGCAAAGTCATTCGTGTAGGTCTCAAATTGTCTAACCCCAACCTCAAGAACAAGTTATACGGCATAACGTTTATGCTAGCTCCCGAGTCGGCCAAGGCGCTTTCTTGCACTCCATCCCCAATTACGCAAGGGATGATGAAGCTACCCGGATCATTAAGTTTCTTGGGTAATTTCTTTTGAATTACGGCCGAGCAATTTCCTAATAGAGTCACCGTCTCCAAGTCTTCAAGCTTCCTCTTATTGGTGAGGAGGTCCTTCATGAATTTAGCGTATTTCGGCATTTGTGAAAGGGCCTCAACCAAGGGAATGTTTATGTGAAGTTGCTTAAAGATGTTCAAGAATTTCTTGAATTGAGCGTCTTCTTTATCTTGTTTGAGCCTAGAAGGATATGGTACCATAGGTTTATACTTAGGCTCCTTCTTAGTCGAGGAACTTGGAACATTTCCCTTGTGCTTCCCCTCAATCTCATCAATTGCATCATTATTTGACTTAGGGTCTTCCCGGTCGGCTACCGTATCATTGGAGGTACTTGGACTATCCCCGGTCCTTACCTCCAACTACTTTCCACTCCTTAGTGTCACCGCCTTCAAGTGTTCCCTCGGGTTACATTCAGTGTTGCTCGGTAAGCTACCCGAGAGACGATCTGACTGTGCCCTAGCAAGCTGTCCCACCTGGGTCTCAAGAGACAGAATGGAGGCTTGGATGTTTCTCAATGTAGTACCAAATTCATCAAATCTCTTGTCTACATTCTGAAATTCTGCCTCCGTAGTGATCATGAATCGTGCTAATACATCCTCAGTCGAGTATTTCTTCTCTTGGACCTGCTGGGGCTAAAAATGGGGGCCTTGGGGTGGTGGAGGTCTCTGTTGGAATTGGCCTTGGTTCCAAGACATGTTCAGGGGATTCCTCCACCCCGAGTTATAGCTATTACCGTATTGATTCCCCGGTCCCCGAGGTCCTCCACCAACATAATCCACCGATTCCACGGGTGCAGAGGGAGCAATAATTATGGGGCACTGTGAAGTTGCATGCCCTGCACCGCAAGTATCACAGGACATCACTGCCTTAGGGGTAGAACTAGACCCCGGCATGAACTGATCAAATTTCTGTGTCAGTGCGCTGACTGCCGCATTGTTATCGGTGATATTCTTCGATAAGGCCTCAACCTTTGTGATAAGTGCTTGAGTATACATGTTTTACTTACTTGTTTTAGATGCATTGAGCATCATTTTACCATGGATTATATCTCATAAACTGTATTTTGGTGTTCTTTTATGTAATTAGGTTGTGGAAGTGTTAAAGGAGGAGAAGGAAGCAAAGATGAGTTATAAAGACATATTGTTGGGAGTTTTTATACAACACAAATGTCAAGGCACAAAAGGGGATCATGCACATGAGGGTGTGTGCCAACTTCCTGAAGAATTCAAGATGATTTATGTGATGGAAGGGCACAAAGGCAGTCACACCTTCATGTCCCAACTTGTGTGAAGATAGTTAAAGCTCTCAAATGATGATTTGAAAGAGGAGAAGTCTTATAACTCACCACATGGACGTGTGCCCGACCATGTGGCCTCAAGATGAGAGAGTTTGGATCGTGTTTATGAAGAGCACTGTAGCAAAACATTGTTCATTTCACTATGGAAGTACTGTAGCAGAATTACTGTTCACGCGAATGCGTGGGAATTCTGCAGCCCACGCGATCACGTGGGATCTCACGTGCTCGCGTGAAGACACGTGACTGGCACGTTTTCAGGCTTATAAATAGCCCTTTTTGCCGATTCATTTGGTATCTTTTGTGTGGCTTTTGAGAGGCGAAGCAGCTAGGATTTGAGGAGGAGGTCTTTGCCGAATTGGAGGGCCGTTCTTCACCAACTTTGATAGGTCTTTCCTCCGTCATAGCATCGAGGGAGTCATTGGCAACCTAGCTTCGGAGAAGGATCCTTCAAGACGTCGAGCGACCCATCAAGGCTATCATCACGAATTCAAGGGGGTTTATTTCCATGGTTTACATTGCTTTTCATTGTGTTATGTTTTTCTATGTAATAAGCCACATGGAGGGCTAAACCCTAGTAGATACTTGGGCATGTGAACCTTAGGTTTCGATTCATGTATTGAATTTCTTTATGCTTCCTTTTAATTCCGAGTTAATTTGAGTTTTAATCTTGTTCTATCATTGCTTGCATGCCTTATTGATTCGTATGGTTGTTTGGTATGCTTGATTTTTTGCCTTGGTGAGAGAGAGGTCTCCATTAGGGATTAGAACAAACAAGGTTAATGAGGGTTGAGAGGGTGAGTCTTGAGATAGAGGAGTGTCCCCTTTCCCTTCCGATTGAGTGTTTCCTATCTCCGTATTCCCTAAGTTTTATGCAACCATATGGGGTGTGAGGCGTGAGATTGATAGATTTCTCCGCCGGGACCTTTGTAGGGGGTTAGGGATCTTTCACCTATAAGTAGGGTTAGATCTAATTTTAGGAATCGGTTTCACTCCTAGGTATCCCTAAAGTTCATTGCGGTCATATGGGGTGTGAGGTGTTGAGATTGAGCGATTTCTCCGCCGGGACCTTGTAGGGGACTAGTACCGGTGGCCTGGAGGCAGGGACCGATTATTCATGGATTGCCTCGACTCATAGAACTCGGTTTAGAAGCGTTTAGTTAGTCTTGCACTTCATGATAGAGCCTAGGGGGAGCATTGCCCGGGTATCTCATCTTCATTGATTAAGATCTCCCTTTATTTACCCTTTGCCTATTCATCTCTGGTATTAATTTCTATGCATACTAGATGATTGAATCGATCCGCAAGCGCACGGGTCGCCAAGTAATACCCCTCACGCACGCGCGAGGGGGTCATATTCCCAAGGGCCAAGGAACTACTATTACTCCCCCTTTATCTATTTCCTAGCCTAACAATTCGATTATCATGCAATACTTACAAAATGGAGAAAGAAATAACTAAAATGAAATCCAGGCTACTACTACACACATTTAGCAAACAAGGGAGAATCAAACATGCGAAGGCGTGATTTGGACAATGAATCCCCCTAGGGTTGTCATTAAGCCCTGAATTTAGGATAAAATGTTATGATGGTAGTTGGGCCAAGAGATTCCTAAATTAGGTCACCCCGATGGTCATGGTGATAACCCCTAATCCGGTACGAGTATTGGAATACGGAATCACTTCTGCCCAAATCCTCGTACGATTGCCTTACACCTAGGGAAATCTCAAATTAGGGCCGAACTCAATCTAGGTCAAGCCCTAATGGTTGGAGGGGTACAAATGCCCGATTGTCACGGCGTATTCGTACATGTATCCCTTCTAAGCCTAGTGTGTCTAGTACAAGGGCGATGGTCACGCAACCGAGTACAACCTAGAAGTTGAAATACAGAGTTCTCATGCAAATCAACACATCAAAGTACACAAGGCATGAACCACAAACTACAAGATTCCATAAAAGAAATACAACATCAAACAATGCATCAATAAAGATGATCATCCAAAATACAAACTACCAACCCCAAGGTTCATCATGTCCAAATCACAAATAAGTTAGTTCCTCATTGAAGAGGAAAACTCATACAAATACAAGGAATAACAAAACAAGAAATGAAGCAAGAAACACTCCCTCTAGCCTTGGAATCCCTTGATGGATGTAAACCTTGAAAATATGCCTTAATGCCTTGGATCTTCCCTCCAATCTCCTCCTTCGACGTTGTCTCCCTCTTGGTGAAGCTTCGTGCCGTAGATCGCCGGAAATCGCCGACAAAATTGGTGGGGCGGCGGCCCAAAAGTCTCCCAAAAGAATCCCCCTTTCAAAAGTGACAAAAAAGCCCTTAAAACCAATTCCAGCGAGCTATGCGGCCTCCCATGCGGCCCCGCATGCGGGGAGAGAAAATTCCCGAGAAATCCCGAAAATCGCGTAAGTTGCTACAGTGCCCCTACAGGGATTTTGCTGCAGTAAGGTACTACAGTGAAATTGATACAGTACCTCATGCGGCCTCTGCAGTGCCCGCATGGTAGCCCGCATGAAACTCTAGACTTAGCCGTTTTGCCAAAGTTTTCGTGCTACAGTGCCAGGGGCTCGAAAATGGTTTTTTCCCTGCCGATTTCTTCTAAAATCATATTGTTGGGCTCCCCACTGTATCTTTTGTGCCTGCAACACGAAATAAACGGGCATCCACACATACAAAAATACTCTATAAATACGCAATACATACATAAATAATACGTACAGTTAGGCGTTTATCAAACATCCCCACACCTAAGCGTTTGCTTGTCCCCAAGCAAACAAACATGAAGAACAGGGGCAAGAGGATAAACGATTAACTGTACAACCTCAAGCTCGACAGTGAAAGACCCCAGAAGCAACCATAGAAGGAAAGACAGATAATGAGTTGTTCTATCGGCAACCGGGTAAAGATAGTCTTGTTTTATCTAAAGTGCACCTGTGAGTGTGTGCTGACTTCCAACCTCAACCTCCATACCATGGATCACCCGAAGGTGTCCAATCACTTCACACACAATGAAGTCGGCATTAATATGTTAAAAACACCCTCAATACCCAGTTAAGAGTCCTTCGGGTCCTGAATAATACTTTGGCTTTCAAGTAGCTGTGGAACAGGCTCTAAGGGATACAGACAAGATACCTTATTCTTTACTTACATATATACAAGGTTTTTTTTTTTTTTTTTTTTTGCTGAGTCCGACTAACGTAGACTGCACAAAAATCTTTCAGACGGATGCACATGCTGGCCAAGAACAAGAGCCACCCATCCTACTTGATTACAGTCCACATAGACGCATTCATGCTGTAATAGCAGAGGAATACTGTCATAGACTCCACTTTTTTATTATTTTTTATTATTTTTTATTATTTTTTATTTTTTTTACTTGTATCTCGTGCCCCCCGGTATAAAACCTGTTAAACAAACTCACTTGAGGCCAAAGAAAACAACAAAGGACCTCAAAAGCTCTTAAAAAGGCATTGAAAGTAGACTTTAACAAATTAATGCCGAAAACATTGTAATGGGTTAGTTGGAGCGTATGAGGTGGAAGTACATGTGTAAAAGTCTGTCAGTGCATTAAAGATAAAGTAGGACATCATTTAGGCACAATAATGAAATACAACTCATAACTGTCAACCCTTCATGCTAGGAAGTCCTAAACTAAGTATCATTGCTATCATAGGTGAAACAAGCATGCCTTTGCAAAGAAATTTTCAAAGTTCACGAGAAAAACCAAATCCACCCCCCACTTTAAGATGCGCATTGCCCTCAATGTGCCTAAGTATTAGCATGTAAAAATATAGACAATAAAAACATAGTAGGAGGGTTTCGTGAACTTCCCCGAGTCTCAAAACATTAGTCTTGAAGTCCATGCGATAGGGGTGACCACCGAAGCTTCAAGTATAAAATGGAGGAGGAGAGTGTGCTTGATGTTCAAATTTCACCCTGAAAGGTAGACAAGAACATCATCTCAAGGCATCTAATCACACACCCAAAAGTAAAATATGAAAAGAAACAAGAACACACACAAACATGCAAGCAAACAACTAACATCACAAGAACAACTAAACAAGAAATGATCCAAGCAAGTTCTTTGTGCAATCAAGATCATGAAATCCAATTCTTTTCATTTCCAGTGTTGTAGGATATTTACAATGATGCTACAAGTGAACAAATAAATTCAAGAGAAATTTCAGCCCAAAGTTACTGTAGCACAGTCTTGAAAGAGGCAGAGTTTCCCCTTGTTTTTGAAGCCCAAAAATTTACAAACAATGTCTCCAAATACAAATAAATCAGAGATTACACATTCATACATCATTCCCCAAATTTTGAAGCAAGATAAGCATGAAAATCAAGAAAAAGAAACAAGTTTTCTTCAAAACACAAGTTAGGGCTTCAACGCTTGAATTGGTGAAGATCGGTGAAGATGATGGAAAAACTCCCAATAAATCATGCAAATTAAGTCCTTGGAAGTAGGAGATCCGTGTAGAGGAAGAAAAATGGAGAAAAACGGTGAAAGAATGAGGGAAAACGGATGAGAAATGAGAGAGATATGAGGAAAATGGTGAAGGGGTACACAACTTATCATTCAGCCCGAGTGTCCATGCGGCCCCTTGTGCGGCCGCATGGTACCCCGCATCAGGCTCGGGAAAATTCATGTGGTTCCTTGTGCGGCCGCATGACAGACCACACAAGGCTCGGGAAAAAACATGCGGCCTGCTATGCGGCCGCATAGCAGGCCGCACAACTCTCTGCATGCAAATATGGGCACCAAACACCCCAAAATCGCATAAAAACAATGCCGAAATCACCCACAACACCCAAAACATGATGTTTGATGCATGAAGATGAATGATAACACAAAGAACTCGCAAGAACAATGAACAAACACAAGTAAATAAATTATGAAAAATGACTAACTAACTACAATCACAAACTTAAAAACAAAGAACACTAAAGCAACCAAACACACCAAAAATACGAAAACACACATGCAATGAATTTTTATGCTTGGGTTGCCTCCCAAGAAGCGCTTGTTTAACGTCATTAGCTCGACGTGTTTTACCTCAAGGGGGCTTGAAGACGGTGTGTTCCTCCCGGCTAGAAGTGGCATAAGAACTACCAAGAAAAGTGAAGCGTACCTTCCGGGATAGTGCCAAAGTGGAGACCAAGCATGAGTTACCTTTTGGCCTCCATGGAAAGAGCTTGGGCCGGGCATTACACAATTTAAACTTTGGCGGATCCTTGGATGGCTTGAACCTCCTCCTCGCCTCTACTTTGGTCCCGGCTGAATTTCCTTGGAGCATCCACAAAGCTTGTTTTGGCCTCCAAGAGAATAAGTAAGGTTGAAAAAATCTCAAGCTTGGCATGGGTGGGTCCTTGGGGGGTGTAAACCTCCTACCCACATCTCCTTCTTCAACCATTGTCAATCTTCCTTTAATTACCCACAAGAATCGTTTGGGCCTCCAAGGAAATAGTTTTGGTTGGGACGTGTCTAACCTCGGCATAGGTGGGTCAATGGATGGCTTCAACCTCCGACCCACAATTTCTTTTGTCCCAAATAATTCTTTCTTGTGCTTGGTTTTCTTGTTAGCTTTTATGCAAATGGCTTGCTCAAGTGCTATCAATGGTGCTCTTTTGACTCCCTCAACCTCCAAAATACCAAAGTTCTCTTCCTTCTCATTATAGGTTGTAGTTGGGCCTTCCATTGTTGGTTCATGACTTTGTTGTTCAACCAGGCTCTCTAGCTTGTGAAGAGAAGCTTGCACATCCGAAAGTGTGGCATGTATGGCCTCAAATCTAGCTTCATATTTGGTATCAAGGGCTGAGTATTGTTTAGATTGGGCCCTAGCAAGATGTGCAACCTGGCTCTCAAGGGAATGAATAGAGGCTTGGACATTTCTCAATACGGTGCCAAATTCATCAAAACTTTTGTCTATTCTCTGAAATTTTAACTCCGTGGCGACCATAAATCGGGCCAAGACATCCTCAGTGTTGTATCTCCTTTCTTGTGATTTTCCATGGTTAGGACTTGGAGGGCAATTTTGAGCTTGCATTTGTCAAGAATAGTGTACCTCGCCCAAAAAAGAAAGAAAACACAAAGTGAAACAAAACAAAACTAAACAAACAAAATAGATAATAAAATAGTATGTACAACAAGAGAAAAGTGGCTAGAGCAATAGACTACAGGTTTTCCTAGTATTCCTTGTGAGTTCCCCGGCAGCGGCGCCAAAAACTTGATTGAATCGATCCGCAAGCGCACAGGTCGCCAAGTAATACCCCTCACGCACGCGTAAGGGGGTCGTATTCCCAAGGGCCAAGGAACTACTATTACTCCCCCTTTATCTATTTCCTAGCCTAACAATTCGATTATCATGCAATACTTACAAAATGGAGAAAGAAATAACTACTAAGAATATAATGTACAAAGTAATATGAACAAGAAGAAAAATATCTACTAAGAATATAATGTACAAAGTAAAGAAAATGGCTAGAGCAATAGATTACAAGCTTTCCTAGTATTCCTTGAATGTCCCCGGCAACGGCGCCAAAAACTTGATAGCTTCCCCGCAAGTGTACGGGATCGCCAAGTAATACCCTGTGAGTGACACAGGGGTCGTATTCCACTGGGGCCAAGGAAGTACTATTACTCACCCTTCATCTATTTTCTAGCCTACAATTCTTAGTGAAAAGAACAAAATAAAGTGAACTAACTAACCTAATGGCCGGGTCACTAGCACACGAGTGTAAATAAACAAGGGAGTATCAAGCATGAGAAGGGAGTGTTTGGATAAGGAATCCACCTAGGGTTGTCATTAAGACCCGAACTAGGATGATCTAAAGATGCAATGACGATAGCTGAGACCTAGAGACTTCATGAATAGATTAGCCCCAATTTCTCGGCAACTAACCCCTAATCCCATACGAGTGTTAATCGGAATCTCTTCCGGATTAACCCACCTACGATCGCAATGAGTTCAAGGAAATCTCTAATAGGAGTAAACCTACTATCCTTCGGCTTAAACCTAGTAAAGGAGGGCTACCAACACCCAATCTCTCGGCAATGTCGGCACAAGAATCCCCTTTCAATCTCTCCTAGATCTAGTACACGTGAGTAGGTCACATCTACGCGCACAACTCATAAAAGAATCACGGATTTCTCCACAAATGCGATTCTAGACATGAAGCATGAAAGATTGAACCTCAAACAACCATCAAATTAGATTAACAACAACAATCCAAAGTTCATGCACAAGATAAACCCTAGGGTTCATCCAAATCCAAACACAACAATAAGTTAATCCCTCATGATAAGGGACACTTATACAACATACAAGGAAGATAAAAACATAAAAGAAGCAATGAAAACCCCCTCTAGGTGATGATCTCCTTGAATGGATGAAGCTTCACAAGATTGTCGATGATGGCTTAGATCTTCACTCCAACCCCTTCTCCCTTGCTCCTCTCCCTCTTGGTGATGATGTGTGCTCGTTTCCCACTTGGATCCCCGCCGAAAGGTGGCCGGAAAGCCTCAAGAAGGTGTGGTGGCGGCGGCCTCAAAGGCCAAGAAAAAGTCCCCTCATAAGCCCTAAAAACATCTATAAATATTCCCGTAGTATCCCGGGGTGGATAGATGGATCCCGGGGTGTATAGATAGACAAAAACAAGGCAAAACTTGTCTCATGTGGGGGTGCATCCCGGGGTGGATAGGTGGATCCCGGGGTGGATAGGGGGCCGTGAACCCTAGTACAAAATCACTGTCTTTTGATGCTCACGGCCCCTTATACGGCCCCGTATGCTGCACTGTTCACTCTTATGCACTTCCATCATTTCCAGCCCCAAACTCCTCAGGTGCAACAGCAACTGCTACAGTAGGTATGCTACAGTGCCCCATCTACAGTGAATGCGCTACAGTGCTGCGACGCCTGAATTTAATCCTTTTCCGCCCAAATTGTATTCTCGTGCTCCTCATGGCTCCTCCATGCCCTACAACATAAATAATACTCAATTAAGTATAAAACGGGCATCCATTCATATAAAAATACATGCTAAGTGTATAAAATACATATACTAAAACATATACATTTAGACACTTATCAAACATCCCCACACCTAAGCGTTTGCTTGTCCCCAAGCAAACAAATCATGAAAAACAAAGTGAATGATAAGTGGCTAAATGTACATCTCCGGCTCAAACAAATACGAGATTCTACAGGTATAGAATAATGATATACAGATGTTGAGTTACAGTCAATACGTACAACAAACAGATCCAGTCTCACCTCTTATATGTTTGTACAGTGTAAGTGAATCTTTCATCTCATTTGCCCTGACATGGTCTAGCCCTATGACTTCAATCAGTACAGCTCTATATGCTAATCACTCCACAAGTACAGAGTACTGAGTCTTAAAAAGCTAAGTGCCACTCCAATGAACAATTAAGATCCTTCTAATTCTACAACTTGAGACTAAATTCCATTTCCACTCACGAACTCAAGTAGGCAGTCTGAGAGATCACTAGGGTTTTATTTACATGTATATACATTTTTTTTTTTTTTTTTTTTTTTTTTTTTTTTTTTTTTTTTTTTTTTTTAGTCCGACTAACGTAGACTGCACAAAAATAATCTTTCAGACGGATGCACATGCTGGCCAGGCACAAGAGCCACCCATCCTACTTGATTACAGTCTACATAGACGCATTCGTGCTATACTAGCAGAGGAATACTGTCATGGACTTTTTTTTTTATTTATTTATTTTATTTATTTATTTATTTTTTTTTTTGTCACCCTAGATCAAACCTTTAGACTGCACTACAAGTAACAAAACTAGGACTAGCTCAAAAAGACTTAGAAGTTCTTAAGAGTTCATTGAAGGATAGAACTTAGTAGTCTAAGGCTAAGTACTCAAAATTGTGTGTTAAGCATACAAGAGAGTTAAGAAAGTCAAGTAGGCTATTCCCAGGGCATCAACAAAAGACTCAGTGCACAAAACAATACTAGGGGTGAAACAGGATTCAATAGAGCACAACAAGAAAAATGAAGATAGAACTTAGTAGTCTAAGGCTAAGTACTCAAAATTGTGTGTTAAGCATACAAGAGAGTTAAGAAAGTCAAGTAGGCTATTCCCAGGGCATCAACAAAAGACTCAGTGCACAAAACAATACTAGGGGTGAAACAGGATTCAATAGAGCACAACAAGAAAAATGAAACTCACATCAATCATTAATTCATACTTGAAGAATCTCACAAGAAAGTAACAAGCCATCATTGATAACACTAGCATGTAAAGTTGACCTAATATATGTAAAAACACCATCCCCACACCTAGTGTTGTACATTGCCCTCAATGTACACTAATCATGGATAACATGGCAATATAATCAATAAAAACAATAGAGGAGGGTGAAAATGAACTTCCCCGGTTTATCTTGTGCAACTAGCGATGTGTGACCCGAACATAGAGTACGGCGAGTTATACATGTCGGGTCCAATCTCCATTGTTTTCGGAGAAGCTCACCAAATTTCCCTTAGTGCCCTACAAGGCAAAAAGGGCACATCATCATTCCAAAAAATTAACAAAGGAGAGATGGGGAGTAGTCATGCAAAGACTCAAACAAAACACAAAAATAAAACAAAAGCTACAAACTAAAGTCTAAGACAACAAAACAAAGTGTCCATGCTAGTCCTTGTCGTTGATTTCTTGTCGATTCCTTCTTCCTCTACATTCCTACAAATCATGAAAAATCTAATCAAGCATAGAGGAAACCAAGACAAACCAAAATGTGGTGCAAAGGATGGAGAAAAATTTGGGTAAAATGATGAATAGTACCTATACGGCCGTATGGGGGCCGTATGGGTACTGTTCACTCCGAAAGAACCTCCCCAAAAACATGAAAATCCAAAATTTTTTACATAAAATCAATGGAAAACTCATCCATAACCATCACACCACCAAAATCAAGCAAAATTCTTGAAAACATTCACACACAAGCTCCAAGAATGCAAGAAAAATGAAAAACATAAAGTTAGGGCACCAAAGAGCTAACCGACGAAAACTTGAGAAAACTAGAGTTAAGCTCGAAGAAAACCATTAGATCGAAGTCTCAAAGTGGTTAGGAGGTGATCTAGGAGAAGAAATGAGGAGATTTGGCCAAGAATTGGTGGAGAAAGAAAAGAGAAAATCGTGTGGGAAGAAGGAGAAATGAAGAGAAAGAGAGAGGGTGGCAACAACTTAATGTGCTACAGTATCCATACGGCCCCCATATAGGCCGTGAGGGGGGCCGTGAGCCCTAGGCAAAGTTCACTGGATGAGGGCAGACGGCCTTCCAAACGGCCCCTTGAGGCCGTGAGGACCTGGAAAACTTTGGAAACCTTTCAAATGCCACCCAAAACACCAAATGAAGGCCATAAAGTGATTAAGAACACCTCCAACTTGAAAGAAATGGTTAAAAACTTGATCTAATGCATGACATAACATCAAAAACATGCTTCTCAAGATGGTTAATAATTAAAACACAAAAACGACGATGAGAAAAATGTACAAGGCAAACAAGCATAGACTTATTCAAACAAACAAACATACGAAAGAAACACAAAAACACAAAATACACTCAACTAAAAACACAAAAAGAAGATAATGAAGAAATTTGAAGCTTGGGTTGCCTCCCAAGAAGCGCTTGTTTAACGTCATTAGCTCGACGTACCTCTTTCTTACCTAGGGAGGCTTGAAAAGGGTGTGTTCATCCCGGCCACATGTAGCATAGCTACTTCCATGAAAGAAAAGAATTACCTTCCGGGATGATGAGCTTGTGGAGACCAAGAACATGTTACCTTTAGGCCTCCATGGGAAAAGCTTGGGCCGGGAGTTGTGCAATTTAAACTTGGGCGGATCCTTAGACGGCTTGAACATCCTCCCCGCTTCTACTTTTGTCCCGGCTGAATTTCCTTGGAGCTTCCTCAAAAATTGTTTTGGCCTCCAAGGAAATAGATAAGGTTGAAGGCTTTTCAAACTTGGCATGGGTGGGTCCTTGGGTGGTGAAAACCTCTTACCCACATCTCCTTCTTCAACCAATGTCAATCTTCCTTTGATCACCCATAAAAATCGTTTGGGCCTCCAAGGGAATAACTTTGGTTGGGACGTGTCTAGAATCGGCATTGGTGGGTCATTGGGTGGCTTCAACCCTCTACCCACATCTTCAGTTGTCCCGAATGATTCTCTTTTGTGTTTAGTGTTTTGAGTCATTTCTATGCTAAGGGCTTGCTCAAGTGATGTTGATGCAACTTTTTCTTCCATATTAGCAACCAAGACACCAAAGTCCTCATCCACCTCTTCTTGATAATAACCCTCTTCATTTTCATTGTTGTTCGTAGAAGGGGGCTCTTTTGCTCGCTCATGAAATAATTGTTCAACCCGACTTTCTAGCTTGTGAAGAGAGGCTTGTATGGCCAAAAGGGTGGCATCGATGCCCTCAAATCGTGCATTATATTTGGCATCAAGGGCTCGAAGTTCGATGGTGATGGCTTCAAGTTTGGTATTGACGACTTGAAATCTACTTTCAGTACCAATCATGAATTTCGCCAATACATCCTCAGTAGTAAATCTTTTTACTTGTGGTGCTTGATACTGAGGACCTTGAGGGGGGGAAACTTTTTGTTGTTGTTGCCCTTCATTCCATGAAGAGAATGGGTGGTATTTCCACTCCGGATTGTAAGTTGGGCTGTATGAATTTCCTTGTGGTTTTGGCCCCCCTATATAATCAACATTTTCGATTGGTGTGATGGAAGAGCTAGCACCTTGCATTATCCAAGAGAATTGTACCTCACACAAAAGAGAATACAAAGAACAATAGTCAAAATAAAATATTATAAATAAAAGTAATATGAACAAGAAGAAAAATATCTACTAAGAATATAATGTACAAAGTAAAGAAAATGGCTAGAGCAATAGATTACAAGCTTTCCTAGTATTCCTTGAATGTCCCCGGCAACGGCGCCAAAAACTTGATAGCTTCCCCGCAAGTGTACGGGATCGCCAAGTAATACCCTGTGAGTGACACAGGGGTCGTATTCCACTGGGGCCAAGGAAGTACTATTACTCACCCTTCATCTATTTTCTAGCCTACAATTCTTAGTGAAAAGAACAAAATAAAGTGAACTAACTAACCTAATGGCCGGGTCACTAGCACACGAGTGTAAATAAACAAGGGAGTATCAAGCATGAGAAGGGAGTGTTTGGATAAGGAATCCACCTAGGGTTGTCATTAAGACCCGAACTAGGATGATCTAAAGATGCAATGACGATAGCTGAGACCTAGAGACTTCATGAATAGATTAGCCCCAATTTCTCGGCAACTAACCCCTAATCCCATACGAGTGTTAATCGGAATCTCTTCCGGATTAACCCACCTACGATCGCAATGAGTTCAAGGAAATCTCTAATAGGAGTAAACCTACTATCCTTCGGCTTAAACCTAGTAAAGGAGGGCTACCAACACCCAATCTCTCGGCAATGTCGGCACAAGAATCCCCTTTCAATCTCTCCTAGATCTAGTACACGTGAGTAGGTCACATCTACGCGCACAACTCATAAAAGAATCACGGATTTCTCCACAAATGCGATTCTAGACATGAAGCATGAAAGATTGAACCTCAAACAACCATCAAATTAGATTAACAACAACAATCCAAAGTTCATGCACAAGATAAACCCTAGGGTTCATCCAAATCCAAACACAACAATAAGTTAATCCCTCATGATAAGGGACACTTATACAACATACAAGGAAGATAAAAACATAAAAGAAGCAATGAAAACCCCCTCTAGGTGATGATCTCCTTGAATGGATGAAGCTTCACAAGATTGTCGATGATGGCTTAGATCTTCACTCCAACCCCTTCTCCCTTGCTCCTCTCCCTCTTGGTGATGATGTGTGCTCGTTTCCCACTTGGATCCCCGCCGAAAGGTGGCCGGAAAGCCTCAAGAAGGTGTGGTGGCGGCGGCCTCAAAGGCCAAGAAAAAGTCCCCTCATAAGCCCTAAAAACATCTATAAATATTCCCGTAGTATCCCGGGGTGGATAGATGGATCCCGGGGTGTATAGATAGACAAAAACAAGGCAAAACTTGTCTCATGTGGGGGTGCATCCCGGGGTGGATAGGTGGATCCCGGGGTGGATAGGGGGCCGTGAACCCTAGTACAAAATCACTGTCTTTTGATGCTCACGGCCCCTTATACGGCCCCGTATGCTGCACTGTTCACTCTTATGCACTTCCATCATTTCCAGCCCCAAACTCCTCAGGTGCAACAGCAACTGCTACAGTAGGTATGCTACAGTGCCCCATCTACAGTGAATGCGCTACAGTGCTGCGACGCCTGAATTTAATCCTTTTCCGCCCAAATTGTATTCTCGTGCTCCTCATGGCTCCTCCATGCCCTACAACATAAATAATACTCAATTAAGTATAAAACGGGCATCCATTCATATAAAAATACATGCTAAGTGTATAAAATACATATACTAAAACATATACATTTAGACACTTATCAATCATCCAAAATACAAACTACCAACCCCAAGGTTCATCATGTCCAAATCACAAATAAGTTAGTTCCTCATTGAAGAGGAAAACTCATACAAATACAAGGAATAACAAAACAAGAAATGAAGCAAGAAACACTCCCTCTAGCCTTGGAATCCCTTGATGGATGAAAACCTTGAAAATATGCCTTAATGCCTTGGATCTTCGCTCCAATCTCCTCCTTCGACGTTGTCTCCCTCTTGGTGAAGCTTCGTGCCGTAGATCGCCGGAAATCACCGACAAAATGGGTGGGGTGGCGGCCCAAAAGTCTCCCAAAAGAATCCCCCTTTCAAAAGTGACAAAAAAGCCCTTAAAACCAATTCCAGCGAGCTATGCGGCCTTCCACGCGGCCCCGCATGCGGGGAGAGAAAATTCCCGAGAAATCCCAAAAATCGCGTAAGTTGCTACAGTGCCGCTACAGGGATTTTGCTGCAGTACGATGCTACATTGAAATTGATACAGTACCTCATGCGGCCTCTGCAGTGCCCGCATGGTAGCCCGCATGAAACTCTAGACTTAGCCGTTTTGCCAAAGTTTTCGTGCTACAGTGCTGCTCCATTATTGCTACAGTCTCAGGGCTCGAAAATGGTCTTTTCCCTGCCGATTTCTTCTAAAATCATATTGTTGGGCTCCCTACGGTATCTTCTGTGCCTATAACACGAAATAAACTAATTTAGACCGAAAACGGTTATCCACACATATAAAAATACTCTATAAATACGCAATACATACATAAATAATATGTACAGTTAGGCGTTTATCACTAGATCACCACAAAATCACATTAGTCATTAGGCTAGATTGCCGAGAAGAAGTTAGTACTAGTAGCCCTGTTCCCTGTGGATTTGACTACCCTACTCACCGGGTATAATTATTACTTTGACAACCCGTGCACTTGCGGTACACACACGCAAGGGGTGTGTCACTTTGCAGTCAATGCTGTGGTCTCATTCACCTCAAACAGGCCTGCAACCCTTGGTCCTTTCTGCCGAGTGCTCCAGTGGCACTCATTGCTTGCCATGTTCTCAATCAATTTCTTAGCTTCTTCAAGGAGCTTGTCACTCAAGGAGCCACCTGCTGCGGCATCTATGAGTTGTCTTGTAGCATAATTCAAGCCATTATAGAGCATCTGTACTCGCATCCAAGCAGGGAAGCCATGGTGAGGGCACCTACGTAACAAATCCTTGAACCGCTCGTGTGCTTCAAAAAGGGTTTTCGAATCCCCCTGTCTGAAAGAGGAGATCTCTTGTCTCAATCTTGCGGCCTTGCTTGGTGGGAAATACCGGGCCAAGAATTTCTCAACCATTTCCTTCCAGGTGGTAATAGACCCGGGAGCCAAGGAAGTGAGCCATCTATAAGCTGCTCCCCTTAAACTGAATGGAAACAATCGCAGTCTGATAGCATCATCTGACACAGAGTTGATCTTGAAAGTTGAGCAAATCTGCAGGAAGCGGGATAGATGGGCATGCGGGTCCTCATCAGGAAGTCCATCAAACTGAACTGAGTTTTATATCATCGCTATTGTGCTCGCCTTGATCTAAAAGTTATTCACTGGGATTGAGAGTGCTTGCACACTGAATTCTTCTCCGGTGAACTGTGGTCTCTCAAAATCGGATAAAGTTCTCCTTGGTTCGGCCATAATTGATGGTTCACTAGACTCGACCCTAATTTCCTGTTGCCTCAAACTCTCGGTAACCTCTCTCAACCATTGATGCAAAGTGCGTTCAATTTCGTCGTCGGGCTCAACTAGAATTGCTTGTCCAGCCCGTGTCATAAGATGGGTACCTCGCAAAATAACTAAAGTCAAAACGACCAAAAGATGAAATGATGAAGTATAAACAAGAATGGTAAAAACGAACAAAAATAAAATGGTCAAATCAACACGCTATAAGTTTTCAGAATATTCCTTGTGGGTCTTCGGCAACGGCGCCAAAAACTTGATTGCTCACCCGCAAGTGCACAAGGGGGTCATATTCCCAAGGGCCCGAGAAGCTACTCATACTTCCTTATCACAATGTTGTCCAACCTAGTCAAACACTTGGAAGAAGAACTACAAATAATCTACTAGAGCAAAGAGCATGCAAATAGTAAGTATAAATATGGAGGGAAATATCAAGGCGAGGAAATGGTCACGGATGAGGATTCCCTCAGGGGTTACTAAAGTGCTAAGGATGCCCTAACTAGCAGGCACGTGGGTGGTTTGGACCGGGAAACCCTAAATTAGACCAACCCGATGGTCACGATGTTGGTCCCTAATCCGATACGAGTATTGGAATACGGAACTTCATCCGCCCAAATCCTCGTACGATCGCAATGGGTTTAGTGGATTTCCCCAAGCTAGGGTTGAGATACAATCAAGGGGTACAATTGGAGGCGTACAAATACCTGATGGTTATGGCGTATTCATACATGTATTCCCTTCCAAGCTTGGTGAGCCTAATACTAGGGCAATGGTCATGCAACCTAGTATTGTCTAGGAATTGATACATAGAGTTCTCATACATACCAAGGCATTCAAGAATCACCAAACAAGGATCACAAACCACACCAAATGCATAAAACTAGAACAAGCATCCAAAATACACAAGTTCACCCCCAAGGTTCACCTACATCCGGTGACCTTGGGGTTTAGTTGCTCATGATCACAAAATAGGCAAGAAAATACATGAAAACAACCAAAACCATAATAAGAACACTCCCTCAAAGGATCAAGGCCGAATGACGCCTCCAAGGACGCCACCCAATGAGTGGCTTCCTTTGTCAATCTTCCTCTCAAATGCAAATCGAAGGCGTGGACTCGTCGTGTCGTGCTCTCCCCGTTGTCCTCTCCTCAAGAATTGCCTGCAGAACCCGCTCTCAAGCTCCCAAGGAAAATGGTGAAGTGAAGCTCTCCCAAGACCTAGGTTCTTCTCCTCAAAATGCTCTAAAAAACCCTTAAAAACAAATTCCAGTGAGTTATGCGGCCTCCCATGCGACCCCGCATGGGGGAGAGAAAGTTTCCGAGAAATCCCGAAAGTCACGTAAGTTGATACAGTGGTATACAGTACCCATGCTACAGTACTCCGCTACAGTAAAAATGAAGAAAAATACGTATATTTAGGTGTTTATCAAGACTCACCAAACTTGGAAGGAAAATATGTATAAATACACCGTGACCATCGGGTATTTGTACCCCTCCACTCCTAGGGTTAAATACTCCTTTGTATCTTAACTCTAGTTTGAGAAAATCACTTCACCCGTATCCAATACCCGTACCGGATTAGGGGTCAATTGCCGTGACCATCGGGTTGGCCTAGCTTAGGTTTTCTCGGTCCAATTAGCCACTTGCATGTTAGTCCAAGCATCCTACTCACTTTAGTAACCCCTAAGGGAACCCTCATCAGTGACCATTCCTTGCCCTAAGTTATCCTGTTTCTTGTCCTCATAAATTCGCTTTAGTTAATTATTTGTTTAGTTTCTTTGCATTCAATTCACCCTCTAAAATCTTGTCGATTGAACAACATTGTAAAAAGGAAGTAAGGGTAGCTTCTTGGGCCCCACGGAATATGACCCTCTTGTGTTCACACGAGAGGTATTACTTGACGATCCGTGCACTTGCAGGTATAGCATAACGCTTATCAATGGTCCGCAGATCAAGACCAGGAGTATACACCATGATCATCCCCCACTCAGAGTCTACAGAGGGGGGGAGGCTGAGGGATCACAAGCAGCATTAGAGCCACTTCTAGGACAGGTAGAGGCTAAGGCACCACCCACAGCACTGGAGCTACCTCCAGTGTGGATCTTTTCTCCATCTCGAGGCCAGGACAGATTCAAGCGCCTCGAGAGTGCTGTGGGTGTCCTCCAGACAGAGGTAGCCGAGCTACGAGCTACACAAGCCGCACAACACTTGATAAGTGCCTAAATACATCATGCTTTAGCTATGATGTTTATTTACTTTCATGCAACTTGTGTTAGTTTTCGATGACATTTTGCGCATTTGATGTTTTATTTTTGTTTCAGGGTTTCGAGGACCAATTGCACAAGGATGAACCATATTTGACAAGTTTCGGGCAAGAAAAGAGTGGATTTTTAGGCGCCGTTACTGTAGCACCATTACTGGAGCATTTTTCACTGTAGCGCAGGTACTGTAGCACTGTGCGGGCACTGTGCGGCCTGGTGTGCGGCCCGCACACCAGCCCGCACACACACGGGCAGAATTGGTCTTTTGAAGCTTTTATAAGAGAAGCTAGGGATTTTTGAAGCTGGTCTTTGGCCACCATTCTCTCCACCCTTCTCCACCAGCACCTCCTCCATTCTCACCATCATTTCCATCATTCTCCATCATCATCAAGGGATTGGAAAAGCGATTTGAAGAGCAAAACTCAAGGGAAGAAGAAGGTTGCATTCAAGGAATTCATCAAGGAGCTCGACGGCGCGGATCCGGCGAGTTTTCGTCACCACCTTCTAGCCCACGTCCAAGGGAGATTTCTATGTGCTTTGTCATTGATTATATTTTGTTTGCTCTCTTTGTGATGTGGAACTAGCCTCCCAAGGTCTCCGCGCATCCGGTGAACCTTGGGAGAAGAACATGTTTGTATTGATGGATTGTAATTGTTAGTTAATTGATTGTTGGCATGTTTGTTGGTTTCATTCTATTGTTTTCATGTTCAACCTACAATGGATGGATTCCGTAGGTTTTGATTCGTGAATGATGCTTGTATAGCGGGATGCTTGCATGTATTAGGTCGCACAATGTTTGAAGGGGGATTCAATGTATCGGTACACCGGAGGTTCCTGGTACCGGTAGCTCCCCGTGAGCCTTAGGGTGATTCTAGCCGAGAGCGCGCATTAGAATTACCCTAGGCAAGACTCCCTATTCCCAATGACATCGTAGGGGTATCTTCTGGATAGAGGAACCTGTACTGGATTAGGGCTACACTACGGAGGTTCCGGGGTAGTCGACATCCGAGTCTAGCGGACCAACTCTTGCCAACCTTAAGCCTTAATTCCTATATTCATCCTAACTTGTTCTTCTACTTAGGGGATCCTAGCCCAAGGCCTCTAGTTCTCATTGCTACTTGCTCTTTAGATTGCTTGTATGGTGTGCCTTAGTCCATTTTGTTTATAGTTTCTCTTTTATTTATTTTTGCATTTGTGTTTCATATTACAACTCTTGTCTTGGTAGACTAGATAGTGATACCTACGAGGAAGTAATAGCAGATCTTGGGGCCCTTGGGAATATGACCCTCTCGCGCTCGCGTGAGAGGTTATTACATGACGACCCGTGCACTTGCGGCCGGGGAGTCGCGTGCTCGCTTCATTAGTGTGTCGCGCGGCGGACCATCAGCACTCAGAGACGATGACACGGCTCGAGACTGTCCAGCGTTTACTTGAGCAGGCCGTGTCATCCCCATTCGTGGTCCAGCCCCGGGACCCCTACTCCACCACCTTCTCTAGCTCCATCAGCAGCACATCCACCAGCAGAGCCTGCAGCAGCACCAGAGGCTCTAGATTAGGACACCAAAGCTGAGGGGTCGTAGTTTTATTTTTATTTTGATTTCAGTTGTACTTTTTCTTTTATATTTTGGACTTCTAGTACTCATAAAGGATGTTCCTTCTGAGTTTATCTTTATTTTGCTTCATTTTGTCTCGATTTGTATTTCATTCTCATATTTTTATATACTCGAGCTTTATTTTGGTTTTTCTTAAGCTATACTGAACCCTTGTGTGCATGCGCAGATGGTCTTGGATGTAAGGAATCTAAGGAATAGTCATAGGCACGGTCATGGTACCGTTCGTGCTTCATAACCCATTGAGACTCTCAACTCTTAATGATCCTAGCTCCACCAAATGCACCACTTGGAGTTCAGGGGAGTAATGTTTTAATTGGCCACTTCCACACTAATTGTTTTTCATTGTTTTATTTTTATTGTGCTTGCATGGGTACATTGGGGACAATGTACATCTTAAGTGTGGGGGGGAGTTCACTTTGCACACACCTTTACTTGTGCGTTCAATTGTTTATGCTCATGTAGCCCATGGCAGTTCACCTTGTTTCATATTTACTGGGTATAGCATAACGCTTATCAAGTTTTTGGCACCGTTACCGAGGACACACGAGAAATACTCGGAAAACTTTGAGCGTGTTGATTTGACCATCATCTTGTTTCATATTTACCATTCTTGTATATATTCCATCATCTCACTATTTGAACTAAATTTTTGTGGTTAATTTTCCTTTTATTGTGTACATATTTCTTTAATCATGTTTTCGACATTTGACTGGAGTAATTTTGTTTGGCTACAGGAACCCCATCTTTGCAACCCTAACTCCGGCACTGCATTGCCTCCTCCAAGCTTTTATGATAACCAATGGAGAAGGAAGTTCTGTGATGGTTCAACCAACTTAATCGTGGAAAATCACAGCACTGATTCTCTACTCCTGCAATATATACAGTCAGAAAGGGTGAATCTTGTAGAGAATTCTTATCCACTGAGCTGTCAGCTTGACCACGTCAACGAATGGTCGAAAAAAAATTCAGACGGACACTTTGGCTCTTTGACTCTAGTTGAAAAAGGACATATCAAACAAGGCCAGATAGCTCAGAAGGAACGGATTATGTACAGGAGGGGAACTTGAATTTTGTTGAAGCAGAGATACATGTAATGGACGATAGTTCTGGGAATGATAGTTCATCTGACATGGAAGATCAGAGAATTGAGAAGAATGATTTAAGCAATTACGGAAGATTGATATCATCACTTGAAGAACCTCCTGAACTGGAACTGAAGCCACTACCTGATCATTTGGAATATGCTTTCTTGGGGGAAGATTCTACACTCCTAGTTATCATTGCATCAGATTTGACAGGTGATAAGTGTCTAAATGTATATATTTTATTGTACCTATTTTATACACTTAGCATGTATGCTGTCATGTTTATTGCCCGTATTATGCTTAATTGAGTGTATTTTCTTTACAGGGCATGTAGGAGCCATGGAGAACACAAAAAAATAATTTGGGCAGAAAAAAGAAGAAAACCAGATCACAGTACTGTAGCACACTTACTGCAGTTGGAGTACTGTAGCATAATCACTATAGCAGTCGCTGTAGCACCTGTGGAGTTTTCGTGGCTGGAATCAAATTCGTGGCATACAGCCTCATGGAGGCCGTATGGGAGGCCGTCTGCCCCTAGAAAATCAGATTACTTTGCCTACGCCATGCCACCCTCCATACTACCCTCATGACCCCATTTTGGGGGTGGTATGGCTCGGGATTTTATGGTTTTGAGCCATTTTCACACCCATACTGCCCCCATACGGCCCAGTATGCCTTGGGGGTATAAAAGAACATTTTTAGGGCTTTTCAAAGGGACTTCTTCTTGGCCTTTTGGGCCGCCGCCACCACACCTTCTTGAGGCCTTCCGGCCACCTTTTGGCGGTGATCTTTGTGGGAAATGAGAACACATCATCACCAAGATGGAGAGGAGCAAGGGAGAAGAAGTTTATGTGAAGTTCTAAGCCACCATTGCATCATCATTCGAGGCTTCATCGATTCAAGGAGATCAAGATAGTAGAGGGAGTTTTCTTGCTTCTTTATTGTCTTTCTTCACCTTGTAGATTGTATAAGTATCCCTTGTCATGACGGATTAACTTATCATTGTGTTTTGATTTGGATGAACCCTAGGGTTAATCTTTTGTATGAACTTTGGATGTTGTTATTAATCTTGTTTGATAGTTGTTTGAGATTCAATCTTTCATGCCTTCACGTCTAGAATTACATTTATGGAGAAATCCATAATTCTTTTATGAGTTGTGATGATTACCGCAAGTGCACGGGTCGCCAAGTAATACCCCTCACGCACGCGCGAGGGGGTCGTATTCCCTGGGGTCCCAAGAGCTGCTATTACTTCCCTCTAGATGACACTGTCTAGTCTACCAAATATAGATTTAAAACAAGATAAGGAAACAAACAAAAGATAAAACTATAAACAAGTGATCTAAGGCACACCAAACAAGTGCATTAAGGAAACAATGAGCAATAAATGAACGAGGCCGCGGGCGAGGATCCCCTCGGGACTACTAAAGCTAGAAGAATACTCGAATCACACAGGCAAAGGTGGTTAGGCCAAGAGACATCCAAAGATAGGTCACCCCTGATGGTCACGGTGATGACCCCTAATCCAGTATGGGTATTGGAATACGGAATTTCCACCGCTACGGTATTTCTACCGCCCAAATCCCCACACGATTGCTAAGGGCCTAGGGAAATCTCAAATTAGAGTCAAACACAATATCTAGGCTCAACCCTAATGGTTGGAGGGGTACAAAATACCCGATGGTCACGGTGTATTTGTACATGTATCCCTTCTAAGCTTGGTGAGTCTAACACTAGGGCAATGGTCATGCAACCTAGTATTACCTAAAAATTGATACACAGAGTTCTCATGCATACCAAGGCATTCAAATACACCAAACTTAAACCACAAACCACACAAATACCATACATATAAATCAAGTATCCAAACAAGCAAGTTCATCCCAAGGTTCACCGGATGCCCGGCGACCTTGGGAGTCTAGTTCATCATCAACAAAGGAGAATGCCTACAAAACAAGAAATACAAAGTAAAGCTCATAACAACTCCCCTAAGATGAAGACTAGAAGAAGATGGTGATGAGAACTTGAAGGATCCGCGCCAACAAGCTCCTAGATGCTCGCCCTTGAGTGTGTGATCTTCTTCTCCCCTCGATTTGCTCCTCAAAAATGCCTTCTCCCGCAGCCTTGAAGTCTAAGAAGATGATGGAGGAGAATGGTGGCCAAAAGATAACAAGAAGAATGCCCAAAAGGCCTTTAAAACCTAATTTCGGGATGCTATGCGGTCACCCATGCGGCCCCGCATGCGGGGAGAGAAAGTTTGCGAGAAATCCAGAAAATCGCGTAAGTTGCTACAGTGCCGCTACAGTTGTTTTGCTACAGTCGTATGCGGCCTCTGCAGTACCCGCATGGTAGCCCGCATGATCTTCCAGACTTAGCCGTTTTGCCAAAGGTTTCGTGCTACAGTGCTGCTACAGTATCCCGCTACAGTACCGGAGCTCAAAAATGGTCTTTTTCCTGCCAATTTCTTCTAAAATCATATTGTCGAGCTCCCCACGGTATCTTCTGTGCCTGTAACACGAAATAAACCAATTTAGACCGAAAACGGGCATCCACACATACAAAAATACTCTATAAATACGCAAACATACATAAATAATACGTACAGTTAGGCGTTTATCAAGTTGTATGCGTAGATGTGACCTGTTCACGTGTACTAGATCTAGGAAAGATTGAAAGAGGATTCTTGTGCCGACACGCCGAGAAATTGGGTGTTGGTAGCCCTCCATTGCTAGGTTTAAGCAAAAGAATAGTAGGTTTACTCCTATTAGAGACTTCACAGAGCTCATTGTGATCGTAGGTGGGTTAATACGGAGATATTCCGATTAACACTCGTATGGAATCAGGGGTTAGTCGCCGAGAAATCGGGGCTAATCTACTCACGAGGTCTCTAGGTCTCAACTTTCATCAATGCATCTTTATATCATCCTAGTTTTAGACTAAATAACAACCCTAGGTGGGTTACTTGTCCAAGCACACCCTTCTCATGCTTGCTACTCCCTTGATTGTTTACATCAGTGTGCTAGTTACCAGGCCACAGGATTAGTTTAAATTAGTTTGTTTGTTTTATTTCTTCTCCACTCATATTGAATTGTAGGCTAGGAAATAGATGAAGAGTGAGTAATAGTACTTCCTTGGCCCCAGTGGAATACGACCCCTGTGTCACTCACAGGGTATTACTTGGCGATCCCGTACACTTGCGGGGAAGCAATCAACAGGACAATAGAAGGGTAAACTTTTAGATGTACTCAAGAAGCACAAGAAGGCAATTGCTTGGAAAATCGCTGATATAAAGGGGATCAATCCATCGTTCTGCACTCACAAAATTCTTATGGAAGACAATCATAAGCCGATCGCAATACCCCAATGTAGACTGAATCCCAACATGAAGGAGATAGTAAAAAATGAAGTCATCAAGCTTCTTGATGCGGGTATCATCTACCCCATTTATGACAGTGCATGGGTGAGTCAAGTCCAGGTGGTACCTAAGAAAGGGGGTATGACAGTTGTGACTAATGAGAAAAATGAACTCATCCTTGCTAGAACAGTAACAGGGTGGAGAGTCTACATAGACTACAGGAAACTTAATGATGCCACAAGGAAAGATAATTTTCCTTTGCTCTTCATCAATCAGATGCTTGAGCGGCTTGCAGGACACTTTATTATTGCTTTTTAGATGGCTTCTCTAGATATTTTCAGATTCCCATAGTTCCAAAAGATCAGGATAAGACTACTTTCACCTGTCCTTATGGTACTTTTGCTTACCGGCGGATGTCTTTTGGGCTTTGTAATGCACCGGCCACTTTCCAGAGATGTATGATTGCTATTGTCAAGGACATGGTGGAAGACATTATGGAAGTATTCATGGATGATTTCTCAGTTTTCGGTGATTCATTTGAGTTTTGGCTCAAAAACCTTGAACGGGTCCTAAGCAGATGCGAGGAGACTAATCTAGTGCTCAGCTGGGAGAAATGTCATTTTATGGTCAAGGACGGTATAGTTCTTGGACATAAAATTTCAAAACATGGGATTGAGGTGGACGGGGCAAAGATCGCCACTATTGAGAAACTTCCACCCCCGACATCAGTAAAGGCAATCGGAAGCTTTTTGGGACATGCTGGGTTCTACAGAAGGTTTGTGCAAGATTTCTCATCCATTGCCCGACCATTAACAAAGTTGTTGGAGAAGGATGCCCCTTTTGCATTCACTAGTGAATGTATGCGCGCCTTCTTAACACTCAAACAGAGACTAATTGAAGCGCTTATTATGGTTTTCCCTGACTGGAGTCTGCCGTTTGAGCTGATGTGTGATGCAAGTGCTTATGCTGTTGGTGCAGTGCTTGGGCAACGAAGGGATAAACACTTTTATCCTATCTATTATGCAAGCAGAACTTTGAATGATGCTCAAGAGAACTATACTACTACCGAGAAGGAATTACTGGCGGTAGTCTTTGCATTTGACAAATTTAGGTCATATTTGGTGTTGTCCAAGGTGATTGTTTACACTGACCATTCTGCCCTAAAGTATCTGTTGAATAAGTTGGATGCCAAACCTCGGCTGATCCGCTGGGTGCTACTTCTTCAAGAATTCGATTTAGAGATAAGAGATAAGAAGGGGGCATACAACTTAACTGCTGACCACCTCTCTCGCCTTGAGGACCCCAATGATGACACGCTAGAAAGGAGAGAGATAAATGATACATTTCCTGGGGAGCAACTTTGTAGTATTCAAGTGGTAGAAGAAGATGAAACCCCATGGTTCGCCGATATTGCAAACTATCTCGCGGCGAAAAATTTTCCCAAGTGGCTCACTCAGCAACAAAGGAAAAAGTTCTTTGCTGATTTGAAGTACTATATTTCGGAGGACCCCCACTTGTTCAGGGTTTGCTCTGATCAGATTGTCAGGAGATGTGTTTCGAAAGTGGAAGGTCAAGACATCTTGACGTATTGTCATTCTGGGCCGACAGGAGGTCACTATAGTGGGAACCGAACAGCTAAGAATCCCCTCGATGCTGGGTTTTATTGGCCAACAATATTTCAAGATGCTCATGCATTGGTCCAACATTGTGACAGATGCCAGCGAACAGGAAATATCCCAAAAAGAGAAGAGATGCCACAGTCATGGAATCAAGCATGCGAAGTATTTGATGTCTGGGGCATCGATTTCATGGGTCCATTCCCTGGCTCTTAGGGAAACAAATATATCCTAGTGGCAGTGGATTATATCTCCAAGTGGGTAGAAGCACAAGCCTCCCCGTCATGTGATGCAAGAGTTGTGGTAAAATTCTTAAAAAAATTATTTTCCCAATTCGGGACACCCAGAACGATCATTAGTGACCGGGGCACCCCTTCTGCAACTCACAGTTCGAGAAAGTCTTAAAATGATACGGGGTGTCACACCGAGCCTCGACTGCTTATCATCCTCAAACTAGTGGCCAGGTTGATGTTTCGAATAGGTAGTTGAAGCGAATCCTAGAGAAAATAGTCAATCATCACCGACAGGATTGGGCTGACCTGCTTGACGATGCACTATGGGCATATAAGACCGTATTTAAGACACCTATTGGGTCCACTCCCTATAGAATGGTCTATGGGAAGGCATGCCATCTACCGGTTGAATTAGAACACAAAGCCTATTGGGCCATAAAGCAACTCAACTTTGATCCTTACCTCTATGGTCGCAAGAGAAAGCTTCAATTAAATGAGTTAGAGGAATGGAGATCCCTGGCCTATGACTCATCGGTGAGATATAAAGAGAGGATGAAGGAGTATCATGACCGGCATATTAAACAAGCCAAGTGTTTCCAACACGGGGACCAAGGATTTGCTATTCAATACAAGATTGAGATTATTCATCGGGAAATTAAAATCACGATGGCATGACCCCTACACCGTGACTCAAGTGTTTCCTCATGGCGCCGTCGAGATAACTCATCCACAAAGAGGAGCCTTTAAAGTCAATGGTCACCGCTTGAAGCATTACTTTTTGGGTAACAATGCATCATCGAAGATTAGAGGTAACTTTCCTCCCTTTGTCCCACCATAAGCTTTGAGGTAAAACACGTCAAGCTAACGACGTTAACCAAGCGCTTCTTCGGAGGCAACCCAAGTTTTAAATTCATTGCAATTCCATTTTCTTGTAGTTTGAATGCATGTCTTGGTTCTTTTACGTATTCTTGAAGGGTGTTGGCATGTTAGTTTACTAAGTCTTCTTCATGTTGTAGTCATGGCACACCCTTTTGCGTGTGTGTACCGCAAGTGCACGGGTTGTCAAAGTAATAATTACCCCGGTGAGTGGGTAGTCGAATCCACAGGGAACGGAAGTACTAGTAATGACTAATTCTTAGTTATCTAGTCGAAACAATAATATGGAGCAATTGAATGTAATATGTAAAATAAGAAAATTGCAAGAAAGAAAACAAATAAATGGAAAAGATAAAGGAGATCTCAATCAATGAAGATGAGATACTCGGGCAA
This sequence comes from Dioscorea alata, assembly GCA_020875875.1. Taxonomy (NCBI): domain Eukaryota; kingdom Viridiplantae; phylum Streptophyta; class Magnoliopsida; order Dioscoreales; family Dioscoreaceae; genus Dioscorea; species Dioscorea alata. The sequence goes on along the minus strand of CM037025.1, from coordinate 12,223,626 downwards.
TGATCCCCCTAGGTTCTATCATGAAGTGCAAAACTAACTAAATGCTTCTAAACCAAGTTCTATGAGTCGAGGTAATCCAAGAACAATCGATCCCTGCTTCCAGGCCACCGATACTAGTCCCCTACAAGGTCCCAGCAGAGAATTCACTCAATCTCAACACCTCACACCCTATATGACCGCAATGAGTTTTAGGGATACCTAAGAGTGAAACCGATTCCTAAAATTAGATCTAACCCTACTTCTAGGCGAAAGATCCCTAACCCCTTACAAAAGTCCCGGCGGAGAAATCTATCAATCTCACACCTCACACCCCATATGGTTGCATAAAACTTAGGGAATATGGAGATAGGAAACACTCAATCGGAAGGGAAAGGGGACACTCCTCTATCTCAAGACTCACCCTCTCAACCCTCTTTAATCTTGTATGTTCTAATCCCTAATGGAGATCTCTCTCTCACCAAGGAAACAAATCAAGCATACCAAACAACCATACGAATTAATAAGGCATGCAAGCAATGATTAAACAAGATTAAAACTCAAATAAACTTGGAATTAAAAGAAAGCATAAAGAAAGTCAATACATGAATCGAAACCTAAGGTTCACATGCCCAAGTATCTACTAGGGTTTAGCCCTCCATGGGACTTATTACAAAGCAAAAGATAATGAAGTAAAAAGCAATGCAATCCATGAAAATAAACCCCCTCAAATTCGTGATGATAGCCTTGATGAATTGTTCAACGTCTCGAAGGAACCTTCTCCGAAGCTAGGTCACCAATGGCTCCCCAATGCTATCTCGTCGAAAGATCTATCGAAGTTGGTGAAGAACAACTCCCAATATCGCCAAAGACCTCGTCCTAGAAACCCTAGCCGCTCTTGCCTTCAAACGTGCGAAAAAAGTTGTAAAAGAATCGGCGAGAAGGGCTATTTATAAGCCTGAGTCGCGCCAACTGCGTGTCTTCACGCGACCGCGTGAGATCCCACGCGATCGCGTGGGCTGCAGAATTTCCACGCGGTCGCGTGAGATTTTGACGCGGTCGCTCGAACAGTAATTTTACTACAGTACTCTTCATAAGCATGATCCAAACTCTCTCATATTGAGGCCACATGGTCGGGCACACGTCCATATGGTGAGTTATAAGATTTCTTCTTCTTCGAATCATCATTTGAGAGCTTTAACTATCTTCACACAAGTTGGGACATGAAGGTGTGACTGCCTTTGTGCCCTTCCATCACACAAATCATCTTGAATTCTTAAGGAAGTTGGCACACACCCTCATGTGCATGATCCCCTCTTGTGCCTTGACACTTGTGTTGTACAAAAGCTCCCAACAATACGTCTTTATAACCCATCTTTGCTTCCTTTTCCTCCTTTAACACTTCCACAACCTAATTGCATAAAAGAACACCAAAATACACTTTATGAGACATAATCAATGGTAAAATGATGCTCAATGTATGTAAAACAAGTCGGTAAAACATGTATATTCAAACACTTATCAAGTCATCTTTTCATCAATTTTTGTTTCATCATGCTAGCATGCTTATGTGTTGTTGTGAGTTGTTTAATGATTAGATTTCATAAGATTCATGTTTTAAGTGCTTTCATGCTTTGTTCGGCTTTATTTTGAGTGTTTTTAAGACTTTGTTGAGTATTCTTCAATGCTAAATCGAGTTGAGAGCCATTTAATGCACGTGAATTTGCCCTTATGCAAGTCAGAGAGCCCTTGCGGGCAAGCTCACAGCCGTGAGCTTGCCCGCAAGCCAAACAGAGAGCGCTCACGGGCGAGCTCACATCGCGAGCTCGGCCAGTGAGCCAACATGAGAGGCCTCACAGCCAAGCTCACGGCCGTGAGCTTGGCCATGAGTCATACCGAGAGCTCTCACGGGTTTGCTCACGCCTGTGAGCCCACCCGTGAGGCTTTTCGTCCCTAGGGCATAAAGACCCTCTTTGGGTCTTCTCTTCTATTCATCTTCTTCTTCACTTGTGCCCTTCACTTCTCTCTCATTTCTTCCATATTTTCCTTCATTTTTCATGCCCTAGAATCCTCTCCTCCTCCTCTAAAAACATTTTGTGCTGAAGTTTTGAAGATTTATCACTCATTTAGCCGGATTCAACCTAAGAAACAATCCATAAACCCTAGGTCTAAGGTGATCATCTCTTCTTGTGAAGCTTGGGGTTTTCATAGCTTTTTGGGCTGATTTTTTGTCCCCTTGAGTGCTATAATCTTGTGATGATGTTTTGGCATGTTTGTATTTCTAGATCATCATGTTTCCAAGCAAGACTCTTGAAAAAAAATTTTCGGAATTACTGTAGTACTGCAAAATTTTCATCAATCTTTCATTTTTTTCAAGATTGTTTTGCTTGTAACTTGCTTAATTAGGTTTTCTCTTGACCTTGTAGGATGAGGGTGAAGAAATTTGCCTACAAAAGAGCCCAGAGTGAACCTTCTCCACCCCCCGAACAACCTAAGTTAAAAAAGGAAGATCATAAAAATCGTTTCGGGCTCCTCTCACGCAAGAGCTTTGGCACGATTAAGAAAATTGACTAGGATGTATTGAAGGCCTTGGACTTGGATGAAATGATCTTTGAACTCATCTCACATGGCGGTTGGGACAAGCTATTCTCCATTGAAGAACCTACATATAAAGAATTGACTCTCGAAGTGTTGAGCATATTCGAAGTGTATAATTTCAGTCCCTTCTCTCGCCAACCCGGCTACATATCATTTCATGCTTTTGGGAAGAGCCACATAATAACTCAAGATCAGTTGGGGGTTTACATGGGATTTTATACGGAAGTATTCACCCAAAGGCCGGAATTCAAAGATTTAGGTAAAGATTTCCCATATCCCAGTTGAAGGGGACCCAGCCCACAAATATATCCATGCCCTACTGACACATGGCATAGGGGGTCGATTGGATTCCATCGGGGTGGTATCACGCATAGACCTACTGATGTTGTACAGTATCATACAGCGGTACCCCCTTCATTTGGGCCACTTGGTCGCCGACGTTTTTGCTCATCAGGGAAAGTTTGTTCGCCTTGGATCCATTTATGCCGGGCCCTACATCACTCGTATGATCAAGTGTATTGAGCTTATTGATAAGACCCGAGCCACGACAGTTGTAGGTGCAGTTGTTCCACTCAGTATGCAGACACTAGTGTGTATTGGTATTGTTGAGAGGCGGGGTAGCACCCACAGATTGGTGCGACGCCACACTGACCCCAGCCTATCTTATGGCACCGAGTCTGAGTCTCAGTCCGAGTCAGAGCCAGACCATGAAGCTGCACCCAAGGAGCGTCGACATTCACTTGAGGAGAGATTTGACACATTTCGCACTGAGGTCTATGAGCAATTGCAGATACTGACTACCTCGGTGAGCTGTATCAAGACCACCACTGCCGACATTTTAGCGTTCTTGTGCAGCTCTTCATCGTCAGTCAGCACCACCTCTGCGGCTAACACCTGCGGAGCACCATCATTTCCTTCAGGCCCCTAGACTCACACAACATACTTGCTACTTCATTTTGCTACTTTTATTTCTGTATTAGCTACATTTCTTGTTCTTTGTTGTATTGTGTACTTTTGAGTTAGTCAGGGCTTCGCCCCTGTTAAACTTTCTTCTGGTTGTTTTGAGATTTTTGTCTACTTGCTGTTTTCTACTATTTTGATTTCTGGAGTTGTGATCAGCGCTTTTCTTTTGTACTTTCAGGACGTTTGTACTAGGTTTTACACTCCATGCCCTCGTTACACTGTCTGCCCCCACCAACTAGAGGATCACATCACATACTTCATCAACTGTTTGGGGAAGTTTCTTTTACTCCATTTTCTTATACTTAGCATGTTTGTCCCACCTTGTTTTGCTAGCTTATGTGCATTGGGGACAAGGTACAGCTTTAGGTGTGGGGATGGATTTTTGGAGTATTTTTCATTAGTGCATGTTTTTATCAGTGTATGTTTTGATATCCTATGATAGCTATGATTTCTCTGTTTAGAACTTCCTGGCTTGGTAGAATGATAGTTGTGAGCTGCGCTTTACCTGTGCGTGAATGTAGCTCTGTTTCATCTTTAGTGCACCCCTATACCTATACATGATCACTTCTACCTTATGCACTCCAACCAACCCATCATGATGATTTTGGCATTAGACTGTTAAATTCTATTTCAATACTCTTTTAAGAGCTTTTGTGTTCCTTTATTGTTTTCTTCAACCTAAAGTGAACTGTTGTAGTGGGTTTAACCGGGGAATTTGAGAGATTGTCTGTATATATATATTTCTTAATAAAAAAAAGGGAGTCTATGACAGTATTCCTCTGCTAGTATAGCATAAATGCGTCTATATAGACTGTAATCAAGTAGGATGGGTGGCTTTTGTGCCTGGCCAGCATATGCATCCGTCTGAAAGATTTTTGTGCAGTCTATGTTAGTCATGGACTCAGAAAAAAAAAAATAAAGTGTATGTGTGTATATATGTGAGAAGTAATAAAGTATCTTAATCCCCTGGTACTCGCTACATAGTCACTTAAGAGCTAAAGCTTTATCTAGGAACCGAAGGACTCTTAACTGAGTATTGAGGATGTATTTAACATTTTAATGCCATTTTCATTGTGTGTGTGGTGAATGGTCATCTTGGGGTAATCTACGATGTGGAGATCAATGTGGGAGTTCGCACACACTCACGGGGCACTCTAGGGGAAATAGCGCTAGTATTACTTGACTATTCACTAAACAACTCATTTCTTGATTTCTGTCCATTTGTGCCTGTGGAGTTCTTTACTGTTGAGCTTGAGGTTGTACATTTAGCCATTTATCTTCTTGCCCATGTTCTTCATATTTGTTTGCTTGGGGACAAGCAAACGCTTAGATGTGGGGATGTTTGCTAAACGTCTAAATGTACGTATTTTATACTTATACATGAGCATAGTTTTTGTATTTTGTTAATGATTCGATGCCCTTTTGTGGTATAAATTGGGTTATTTCATGTTTCAGGTGCAAAAGATGCCCAGGTGAGCTCAACGACGTGATTTGAGAAGAAATCCAAGCCGAAATCGTATGGGTAATCTTGGGCGGTAGACGTACCGTATCCAATACCCATACCGGATTAGGGGTCAATTGCCGTGACCATCAGGTTGCCCTAGCCTAGGGTTTTCTCGGTCCAATTAGCCACTTGCATGTTAGTCCAAGCATCCTACACACTTTAGTAACCCCTAAGGGAACCGTCATCCGTGACAACTCCCAGCCCTAAGTTATCTCGTTTCTTGTCCTCATAAATTCGCTTTAGTTAATTATTTGTTTAGTTTCTTTGCATTCAATCACCCTCTTAAATCTTGTCGGTTGAACAACATTGTAAAAAGGAAGTAAGGGTAACTTCTCAAGCCCCAGGGAATAAGACCCTCTCTTGTTCGCACGAGAGGTATTATTTGATGATCCGTGCACTTGCGGGTATAGCATAACGCTTATCAATATTCCGCAATTCAGGACCAGGAGTATACACCATGATCATCCCCCACTCAGAGTCTACAAAGGGGGAGCAGGCTAAGGAATCACAGGTAGCATTAGAGCGACCCCTAGGATAGGCTGAGACTTAGGCACCACCCACAGCACCGGAGCCACCTCCAGTGCGGATCTTTTCTCAATCTCGAGGCGAGCACAGATTCGAGCACCTCAAGAGTGATGTGGGTGTCCTCCAGATAGAGGTAGCCGAGCTACGAGCTACACAGGCCGCACAGCACTCAGAGACGATGACACGGCTCTAGATTGTACAGCGTTTACTTGAGCAGGCCGTGTCATCCCCATTCGTGGTCTGATTCGCTCACCCGGAAGTGCACGGAGTCACCAAGTAATACCCCTCGCGTGAGCATGAGGGGGTCATATTCCCAAGGGCCCGAGAATCTATTCTTACTTTCTTATCACGATGTTGTCCAACCTAAGCAATCACTTGATAGAGAGAACTACAAATAATCTACGGATGTAAAAAGCATGTAAATAGCAAATACAAATACGGAGGGAAATCAAAGCGACGAAATGGTCACGGATGAGGATTCCCTCTGGGGTTACTAAAGTGCTAAGGATGCCCTAACTAGCATGAACTTAGGTGGTTTGGACCGAGAAACCCTAAATTAGACCAACCCGATGGTCATAGTGTTTGGTCCCTAATCCGGTACGAGTATTGGAATGCGGCCTCCCATGCGCTCGGCATGCGGCGTGAGAAGATTTTCGAGAAATCCCGAAAATCGCGTAAGTTGCTATAGTGGTCGCTACAGTAACTACTGCAGTAGAACTGCTACAGCATACATGTGGCCTCCACTGCGCCCGCATGGTAGCCCGCATGAACTTCCTGATCAAGCCGTTCTTCAGGTCTTCGCGCTACAGTGATAGCTATAGTGCCCCGGCTCAGAAACAGTGTTTTCGATACTGATTTCTTCTCCAATTCTGTCATCGAGCTCGCTGGGGCGTCATTCGTACCTGTAACATGAAAGAAACCAATTCAGACAAAAAATAGGTGTCAACTCATATAAAAATACGCAATACATATACCCGAATATGTATAAAATACGTATATTTAGGCGTTTATCAAACATCCCCACACCTAAGCATTTGTTTGTCCCCAAGCAAACACACATGAAGAACAGGAGCACGATGATAAACGACTAAACATATGACCTCAAGCTCAACTGTAAAGTACTCCACTAGCACAGGTGGAAAGAAATCTAGAAAGTGAGTTGTACTATGAGTAATCGAGTAGTGGTAGCCATGTTTTATCTAAAGTGCTTCCGTGAGTATGTGCAAGCTCCCAACCTCAACCTCCACACCGTGGATAACCCCAGGGGTCCATTCACCCCACATATGGTGAGAGTGGCATTAGACAGTTAAAGACATCTTCAATACTTAGTTAAAAGTCTTTTGGGTTCCTAAATAAAACTCTAGCTCTTAAGTGACTATGTAACAAGTTCCAGGGGATGCAGTAGAGATACTTATTTCCTTTTTCACAAATATACAATTTTTCTCTTCTTTTTTTTTCTCTGAGTCCGACTAACATAGACTGCAAAAAACAAATCTTTCCGAAGGATGCACATGCTGATTAGGCACAAGACCCACCCAACCTACTCAATTACAGTCTACATAGACGCATTCATGCTATACTAGCTGAGGAATACTGTCATAGACTCCACTTTTTTTTTAACTGTACAAACTGTATCTCAGGTGCCTTGGTAACCTACCACAATAGTTCGCTTAAGGCTATAGAAAACAACGAAGGAACTCAAAAGCTCTTAAGAGAATATTGAAGAAAGAATTTAACAGTCTAATACCAAAATCATCATAATGGATTGGTCGGAGTGTATAACGTGGAAGTAATCATGATAGAACATCGAAAAGCACTGAAGATAAAACAAGGCATCATTCAAGCACAGTATAAAAATACAACTCACTTCTATTATTCTTTTAAGCTAGGAAGTACTAAACACTAAAATCATAGCTATCATTGGTAATCATGTATGCAGAACAAGTAAAATACCCCATCCCCACACCTAAAGTTGTACATTGCCCTTAATGTACGTAGATCAGCAGAGTAAGGTGCGAGACATGCCATAAAAAATAAAGGGACGAGGTAAAGAAACTTCCCCAATTAGTCGATGAGATGAACTCTAAATGTGCATAAACCGGGGAAAGTTGTGAGGTGCAAGGGGCGTGAAGCTTCTACAATGATCAGTCTTGAAAGTAAAAAGAAAACATATCACACCCCAAGAAATAAATAGAGAGCGGGACAAGTAAGCACGGATCAAAAATGGGAAAGTACAGTTTAGGAAGGGTCAGGAACCTTGCTAACTGAAAAGTACAACAATACAAGCAAACAGGTCTAGAAATAAAAACAAATACAAACAACAGGAAACTAAAAAGTGGTGTTCTGAGTCTAGAGATCTGGAGGGAGTGATGGTGCAAAGCACATGGTAACCGTGGAGGAGGTGCCGACCGATGACGATGAGCTGCGCAAATATGATAGGATCTCGGCCATGCTACTCTCTATGCGGGTCTGTGATGTGGCCAAATCCCTTACTAATGTCGCCAACACCACCTGTGATGTCCCAAGGGTCTGCAACTGCTAATGGACCTCGATGCGGAACTCCGCAAAACTGGCCTCAAGTGATGGTCGACTCCCGCTGGGTGCTGCGTCAGGTGCAGGTGAAGACTCCGAATCAGAATCGGATCCTGTCTCAGAATCTCGAAAGGTGTCGGGGTCATGGGTGCTCTTGCCTCCCCTGCGCAGTAGGCGATAATTGTCTCCCGACCTCTCAACTATCCCAATATAAAGCTGAGTCGATAGACCAAGCGGTGTGACGGAGCCCACAACACTCATGCCTCGGGTGAGCTCAATCAAGCCCAGGCCCCTAATAATGTGCGTAATGTATGGTCCAGCAAATATAGCTCCAAGGCGAGTAGAGGTCCCCTGATGTGTAATAAGTTCGGCAAAAAGATGACCCATGTGGATAGAGTACCGTTCAAGGATACTGTACATCATAAGCAAGTCGGTACGTGTCACTACACCGGTAGAATCAGCGCGATCGTTCACACTTCTGGATAACAAAGCCTGAATGCATCTGTGAACGGGGTCTGCCATTGTAGATGCCTTCTTCGATGATGTGCAAGCAATAGCCTTCCAAAAAGAATCATGGGAAACCAAGCCTGGGAAATCACGGGGCAAGCTTTTGAACTCGGGAGTTCAGGAAAACTAATATGTGTAAAGCCCAAGGTACAAACGTAGGTGGTCCTCAGTGATCCTGTGCCTTTTCCAAAAGCCTTGAAGGATACGGTACTTGCTTTGTGCGTGAGGTGACAATACCCGGTAACCTTAAATGTACTCAACACTTCCAAAGTTAACTCCCTATAGGTGGGCTTATCAATCTCAAGTATACAATCCCACCCATCATGAGAAATGAAGTCCCGGATGGTATCGTCGATGCCTGATAAACGCCTAAACATACGTATTTTCCATGTATTCGGGTGTATGTATTACGTATTTTTCTATGAGTTGGCACCCGTTTTTGGTCTGAATTGGTTTCTTTCGTGTTACAGGTACGGATGTGACCCCTTTGAGCTCATTGATAGAATTTGAGAAGAAATCGGCAATGAAAACACTATTTCATAGGGGGGGACTGTAGCGACCACTGTAGCAGATCCTGTAGCACGAATCCTTTGGCGAAATAGCTAAGTCTGGAGGTTCATGCGGTCTGGCATGCGGGCACTGCAGAGGCCGCATACGGTACTGTAGCAGTTTACTGTAGCATACGGTACTGTAACATTTACTGTAGCGGCATTGTAGCAACTTACACGATTTCGGGTTTTCTCGGGATTTTCTCTCCCCGCATGCGGGGTCGCATACGGGGCCGCATAACGTTCTGGATGATGTTTTTAAGGGTTTTGGGAGTTCATTTTGGAAAGGGAGAGCCCTAGGTCTTGAGCCAACTTGCCACCATCTTCAAATCGGAGCTAGGAGCTGCCGTCGGAGGCCATTTCCGGGGAGAGAACGACGAGGAGAGCGACATACGACGAGATCCACCCTCTTGATCCTTAGTTTGGAGGAGAATCGACAAGGGAAGCCACCCCTTTGGTGGCGTCTTTGGAACGTCATTCGGCTTCTATCTTTTGAGGGGGTGTTCTCATCTATGTATTTGGTTGTTTTGATGTGTTTTCTTGTGTATTTTGTATTCATGGGCAACTAAACCCCAAGGTCACCGGATGTAGGTGAACCTTGGGGGTGAACTTGTGTAGGATGCTTGCTTGACTTGATTTATGCATTTGAGACTTGTTTGTGAACCTTGTTTGGTGTATTTGATTGCTTGGTATGCATGAGAACTCTGTGTATCATTGTTTAGATAATGCTAGGAAGCATGACCATTGCCCTAGTATTAGGCTCACCAAGCTTGGTAGGGATACATGTATGAATACGCCGTGACCATCGGGTATTTGTACCCCTCCAATTGTTAGGGTTGACCTAGTTTGTGTCTTCTCCCTAACTTGAGAAACCTTTTGCTCCCTTTGCAATCGTGTGAGGATTCGAGCGGAAGGAATTCCGTATTCGATACTTGTACCGGATTAGGGACCAATTTCCGTGACCATCGGGTTGGTCTAACTTCGGGTTTCTCGGTCCAAACTACCCATTTACATGCTAGTTAAGGCAAGCCCCGCACTTTAGTAGCCCCCTTTGGTAATCCTCATCCGTGACCCTCTCTTTATATTGTTTTATCCCTCGTTCATTGCCTCCACCTTAGAACACTTTATTTGCATGTTAATCATCTTTTTACTTTCTTTTGCACAACACTTGACTTGATTGGCCAAACAATCATACGAAGAGGAAGTAAGGGTAGATTCTCGGGCCCTTGGGAATACGACCCCCTCGCGCGCGCATGAGGGGTATTACTTGACGACCCGTGCACTTGCGGTCGACCCACCAAGTTTTTGGCGCCGCTGCCGGGGACCCACGAGAAATATCCGGAAAACTTAGAGTTGGTTGATTTGGCCATTATTTTGTTTCGTTTTTTTTTTGCACCACTGTATATATATTCTGTTTCATTCCTTTTATTTTGTAAATATCTCTTATCTATCATTTAACCATGTCTTCATCAGGTGACTGGAGCAATTATTATCGGTCTCAGGAGGTGCACCTTTACTACTCAGGCGCAGGGACTACATGGAACCCTCCATGCTTGTATGATGATCAGTGGAGGAGGCAGCACTATGAAGACTCAACCAGCTTTACCACAGAAAATCACGACACTGAGTCTATTCTCCAACAGTATATGCAGACTGAAAGGGTGAATCTAGTACAGTCTTTTGGACCCTCTAGCTGCCTGCTCGATCCCGTCAACAATTGGACAGAGAATAACTCAGATGAACACTTAGGCTCGTGGGCTCCAGTTGACAAGGAGACAGATCGAACAGGGTCGGAGAGTTCAGAAGGAAAGGACTATTTACAGGAGGAGCACATGAATTCAGTTGAAGTAGAACAACATGAAATGGAAGACAGCTCGGGGAATGATAGTTCATGTGAAATGGAAGATCAGAGAGTTGAAAAGGATGATTTGAGCAATTATGGGAGATTGAAATCATCGCTTGAAGAACCCCCTGAACTGGAATTGAAGCAACTACCAGACCATCTAGAGTATGCCTTCTTGGGGGAAAATTCTACACTCCCTGTTATCATTGCAGCAGACTTGACCAGACAACAGAAGGACATGCTCCTGGATGTACTAAAGAAACACAACAAGGCAATTGCTTGGAAAATCGCTGATATTATGGGGATCAATCCATCATTCTGCACTCACAAAATTCTTATGAAAGACAATCACAGGCCTTTGGCAATACCCCAACGAAGATTGAATCCTAACATGAAAGAGGTAGTAAAGAATGAAGTCATCAAGCTCCTTGATGCGGGCATTATTTACCCCATTTCTGACAGTGCATGGGTGAGTCCAGTTCAAGTAGTACCCAAGAAAGGGGGTATGACAGTCGTGACCAATGAGAAGAATGAATTGATACCTACCAGAACGGTAACAGGATGGAGGGTTTGCATAGACTACAGAAAGCTTAATGATGCCACAAGGAAGGATCATTTCCCCTTACCCTTCATTGATCAAATGCTTGAGCGACTTGCCGGCCACTCCTACTATTGCTTCTTGGACGGTTTCTCTGGATATTTTCAAATTCCTATTGCTCCAGAAGATCAAGAGAAAACTACTTTCACTTGTCCCTATGGTACTTTCGCTTACCGGCGGATGCCTTTTGGACTTTGCAATGCACCGGCCACTTTTCAGAGGTGTATGATGGCCATCTTTGAAGACATGGTAGAGGACATTATGGAAGTGTTCATGGATGACTTCTCTGTGTTCGGTGACTCGTTCGACCTATGCCTCAAAAACCTTGAACGGGTCCTGAGTAGATGTGAAGAAACAAATCTGGTGCTTAGTTGGGAGAAATGTCATTTTATGGTCAAGGATGGCATTGTCCTGGGACACAAAATTTCAAAACAGGGGATTGAAGTGGATAAGGCAAAGGTCGCTACTATTGAAAAACTTCCTCCTCCAACTTCAGTGAAGGCCATCAGGAGCTTCCTAGGACATGTTGGGTTTTACAGAAGATTCGTGCAAGATTTCTCTTCCATCTCCCGACCATTGACAAAACTGTTGGAGAAGGATGCTCCTTTTGAATTCAATAGTGACTGCATGAATGCCTTCTTAACTCTCAAGAAGAAACTGGTTGAAGCACCAATCATGGTTTCCCCAGACTGGAGTTTGCCATTTGAGCTGATGTGTGATGCGAGTGACTATGCTGTGGGTGCAGTGCTTGGGCAACGAAGGGACAAACACTTTCATCCTATCTACTATGCAAGTAAAACTTTGAATGATGCTCAAGAAAACTATACCACTACCGAGAAGGAATTGTTGGCGGGGTAGTCTTTGCATTTGACAAGTTCCGATCATACTTGGTGTTGTCCAAGGTGATTGTTTACACAGACCATTCTGCCCTAAAGTATCTATTGAGCAAGTCGGATGCCAAGCCACGACTGATCCGCTGGGTGCTACTTCTTCAGGAATTTGACTTGGAGATAAGAGATAAAAAAGGGGCAGAAAACCTTGCTGCTGACCATCTCTCCCGCCTTGAGGGTCCCAATGACGACGTATTGGAAAAGAGAGAAATCAATGATTCATTTCCTGGAGAACAATTATGTAGTATTCAGGTGGTAGCAACAAATGAAACCCCGTGGTTCGCTGACTTTGCCAACTTTCTAGCTGCGAAAACATTCCCTAAGTGGCTCACTCACCAACAACGGAAGAAATTCTTTGCCGACCTGAAGTATTATATTTGGGAAGACCCCTATTTATTCAGGGTTTGCTCGGATCAGACTGTCAGAAGGTGTGTTTCGTTAGAGGAAGGGCAAGATATCTTGAAGCATTGCCATTCTGGGCCGACAGGTGGTCATTATAGTGGGAACCGGACTGCTAGGAAGGCCCTCGATGCGGGGTTTTATTGGCCGACTATGTTCCAAGATGCACAAACATTGGTGCAACATTGTGACAGGTGCCAAAGAACGGGTAATATCTCAAAAAGAGAGGAAATGCCTCAATCATGGAATCAAGCATGCGAAGTATTTGATGTTTGGGGAATCGACTTCATGGGGCCGTTTCCTAGCTCGCAGGGCAACAAATATATCCTGGTGGCAGTGGACTATGTCTCCAAGTGGGTGGAAGCACAGGCCCTCCCATCGTGTGATGCACGAGTTGTTGTGAAATTCCTAAGAAAATTGTTTTCCCGGTTCGGAGCACCTAGAACAATCATTAGTGACCGAGGCACTCATTTCTGCAACTCTCAGTTTGAGAAGGTTTTGAAACGATATGGTGTGTCTCATAGAATCTCAACCGCTTATCACCCGCAAACCAGTGGTCAAGTGGAGGTATCAAATAGGGAATTGAAGCGCATCCTTGAGAAAACAGTGAGTCACCATAGGAGGGATTGGGCCGACCAACTTGATGATGCACTCTGGGCATATAGAACCGCATACAAGACACCTATTGGGACAACACCATATAGATTGGTCTATGGAAAGACATGTCACTTGCCGGTTGAACTTGAACACAAGGCTTATTGGGCCATAAAGCAACTTAACTTTGATCCTCATTTGTGTGGTCGCAAGCGAAAACTCCAATTAAATGAGTTAGAGGAATGGCGGTCCTTGGCGTATGACACATCAATAAGGTACAAGGAGAAAATGAAGGAATACCATGACCGGCATATTAAACGAGCCAAGTGTTTCCAACCCGGGGACCAAGTACTATTATTCAATGCAAGATTAAAATTATTCCCCGGGAAGTTAAAATCATGATGGCATGGTCCCTACACCGTCACTCAAGTGTTTCCTCACGGCGCCGTCGAGATATCTCATTCACAATTGGGAACCTTTAAGGTTAATGGGCACCGGTTGAAACACTATTTCTCGGGTAACAACATTTTACACAAGAATGGAGGTAATTTGACTTCCTTTGATCCACCATGATGTCAAGGTAAGAGACGTCGAGCTAAAGACGTTAAACAAGCGCTTCTTTGGAGGCAACCCAAGTCTTTAAATTCATTGCATCTATTTTTTTTTCTTCTTAGTTGTTGTTGTGTTTGGGTGTTTTTCGTATTTTTTGTGGTGCTTTTGAGTTTGAGTGTTGTTGATTTCTTTGATTGTGGTGGTTGATTAGTCGTTTTCCTTAATTTATTTTACCATGTTGCACCCTTGGTTTGATGATCATTGTATTTTTCCTTGAGTGTTGGTGCTTCAATCTCCATGTTTTCAATGATTTTTGAGTGTTTTCGGCTTTGTTTTCATGTAATTTTTGAGTGCTAGGTTGAGTTCAAAGGTTGATTTGAGAGTGTTTTGAGCTAAAAAATTCCTGGGCCTTGTGCGGCCTGTCATGCGGCCGCACAAGGGGCCGCACAAATTTTCCCGAGAGCAATGCGGCCTGCTATGCGGCCGCATAGCAGGCCGCATAGATTTTCCAGAGCCTTATGCGGGGTACCATGCGGCCGCATAGCAGGCCGCATGGATTTTCCAGAGAGCTATGCGGGGTACCATGCGGCCGCATGGTAGGCCGCATGGTCACCCAGCCCCTATTTCCCCCTCTCTTCAGCCCATTTCCTCACTATTCACTCAATTTTCATCAAACTTCTTCTCTTTTCTCCTTCATCTCTCCACCATTTTCCTTCATTATTTTTGCATCCAAACACTCTCCTCATCCTAGCAAACGAATTTTTGGAAGATTTTCAAGGTTTTATCAAGCTTTAAGCCGGATTCCACTTCATTTTCACTTTGGTGCCCTAGATTGAAGTAAGTTCCATATCTCTCCATTTCTAGGGCTTTTCTTTGTGTTTTTGGGCTGATTTTCTTGGGAATGTGGTTGTGAATGTTTCTTGTGAATGTATGTGTTGAATTTCAAGGTTTGTAAAATTTGTTTGCTACTTTTACAAGAAGAAACTCTTGAAAAATTTTCCCGAAATTACTGTAGCAACAATAAGATTTCAGCCCATTGATGCCATTGTGCATTCTTTTCATATATTTTTGGTTTGATGAAGCTTGTATGGTCTTGTAGGGATGTCAACCAAGCATGTGGCTTCAAAGCGATCCCGGAGGAGTTCTCCACCGCCCGTCTTTGAGCCAAGATTCACCGACAATGCCCACAAGACCCGTTATGCCCTCTTTGTCGAGGAAGAATTTTGGTGTTGTCCGAAAAAAATTGATTGGGAAACCTTGGGGGTTTTGAGCCTCGATCATACCATCCGGGAGTACATATCACATGGCTTCACCACCTCCACCAAATCATTAGACTCATGACACCGACTCTTAGTTTTTACTTTTCTTGTTGTGTGTATTTTGTTTTTGCGCACTTAGACTTATTTTGGTGTTTGTTGTATCGTTCAGTTAGTTAGGGTTTCGGCCCTACTAAACTACTTCTTTTCATTTATGTAGTTTGGGTTTTATTTGTTCGCTCTCTTTATTTATTTATCGAGTTGTGATGCATTTCCTGTTGCTTTCAGGACTGATCGTTGAGGATGCTTCACACTCCATGGCCCTAGTGATTTACCCCTGTTTGTGTTCACCTTGAATTCACTGCATCAACTAATTGGGGAAGTCTTCTTGCTTCATCTCCTTATTTTTATTGCATACATATCATCATGTTCTGCTGATTCATGTACATTAGGGACAATGTACGATTCTAGGTGTGGGGATGGAGTGCTTTACTCTTATTTGCATGCTTGTTATGCCGATGATAGCAATGACGCCTAGTTTAGGACTTCCTAGCATGAAGGTTCGACAGTTATGAGTTGTATTTCATTATTGTTCCTAAATGATGTCCTGCTTTATCTTTAGTGCACTGACAGACTTTTACACTTGTACTTCCACCTCATACACTCCAACTAACCCATTACAATGTTTTCGGCATTAATTTGTTAATGTCTACTTTCAATGCCTTTTTAAGAGCTTTTGAGGTCCTTTGTTGTTTCCTTAGCCTCAAGTGAGTATGTTAACAGGTTTTATACCAGGGGATACGAGATATATTGTATACAGGTAAAAAAAAAAAAAAAAAAAAGTGGAGTCTATGACAGTATTCCTCTGCTAGTACAGCATGAATGCGTCTATGTGGACTGTAATCAAGTAGGATGGGTGACTCTTGTGCCTGGCCAGCATGTGCATCCGTCTGAAAGATTTTTGTGCAGTCTACGTTAGTCGGACTCAACTAAAAAAAAAAAAAAAAAAAAAAAAAAAAAAAAAAAAAAAAAAAAAAAAAAAAACCTTTGCAAATATGTAAATACAGCATATAGTATCTTATTCGTATCCCTTGGAACCTGTTACACAACCACTCGAGAGCCAAAGTTTCATTCAGGACCCGAAGGACTTTTAACTGGGTATTGAGGGTGTCTTTAACAGATTAATGCCATTTTCATTGTATGTGGAGTGAATAATATGGAGAATGAGGTTGGAAGTAAGCACACACTCACCAGTGCACTTTAGATGAAACAAGACCATCCATACCCAGTTGCCAACAGAACAACTCATTATCTGTCCTTCCTTCTATCTGTGCTAGTGAGGTCCTCTACTGTTGAGCTTGAGGTCGTACATTTAGTCGTTTATCTTCTTGCCCCTGTTCTTCATGTTTGTTTGCTTGGGGACAAGCAAATGCTTAGGTGTGGGGATGTTTGATAAACGCCTAAACATACGTATTTTCCATGTATTCGGGTGTATGTATTACGTATTTTTCTATGAGTTGGCACCCGTTTTTGGTCTGAATTGGTTTCTTTCGTGTTACAGGTACGGATGTGACCCCTTTGAGCTCATTGATAGAATTTGAGAAGAAATCGGCAATGAAAACACTATTTCATAGGGGGGGGACTGTAGCGACCACTGTAGCAGATCCTGTAGCACGAATCCTTTGGCGAAATAGCTAAGTCTGGAGGTTCATGCGGTCTGGCATGCGGGCACTGCAGAGGCCGCATACGGTACTGTAGCAGTTTACTGTAGCATACGGTATTGTAACATTACTGTAGCGGCACTGTAGCAACTTACACGATTTCGGGTTTTCTCGGGATTTTCTCTCCCCGCATGCGGGGTCGCATACGGGGCCGCATAACGTTCTGGATGATGTTTTTAAGGGTTTTGGGAGTTCATTTTGGAAAGGGAGAGCCCTAGGTCTTGAGCCAACTTGCCACCATCTTCAAATCGGAGCTAGGAGCTGCCGTCGGAGGCCATTTCCGGGGAGAGAACGACGAGGAGAGCGACATACGACGAGATCCACCCTCTTGATCCTTAGTTTGGAGGAGAATCGACAAGGGAAGCCACCCCTTTGGTGGCGTCTTTGGAACGTCATTCGGCTTCTATCTTTTGAGGGGGTGTTCTCATCTATGTATTTGGTTGTTTTGATGTGTTTTCTTTTGTATTTTGTATTCATGGGCAACTAAACCCCAAGGTCACCGGATGTAGGTGAACCTTGGGGGTGAACTTGTGTAGGATGCTTGCTTGACTTGATTTATGCATTTGAGACTTGTTTGTGAACCTTGTTTGGTGTATTTGATTGCTTGGTATGCATGAGAACTCTGTGTATCATTGTTTAGATAATGCTAGGAAGCATGACCATTGCCCTAGTATTAGGCTCACCAAGCTTGGTAGGGATACATGTATGAATACGCCGTGACCATCGGGTATTTGTACCCCTCCAATTGTTAGGGTTGACCTAGTTTGTGTCTTCTCCCTAACTTGAGAAACCTTTTGCTCCCTTTGCAATCGTGTGAGGATTCGAGCGGAAGGAATTCCGTATTCGATACTTGTACCGGATTAGGGACCAATTTCCGTGACCATCGGGTTGGTCTAACTTCGGGTTTCTCGGTCCAAACTACCCATTTACATGCTAGTTAAGGCAAGCCCCGCACTTTAGTAGCCCCCTTTGGTAATCCTCATCCGTGACCCTCTCTTTATATTGTTTTATCCCTCGTTCATTGCCTCCACCTTAGAACACTTTATTTGCATGTTAATCATCTTTTTACTTTCTTTTGCACAACACTTGACTTGATTGGCCAAACAATCATACGAAGAGGAAGTAAGGGTAGATTCTCGGGCCCTTGGGAATACGACACCCTCGCGCGCGCGTGAGGGGTATTACTTGACGACCCGTGCACTTGCGGTCGACCCACCAATGCCCAAAGTCATCAAGGCCTCCCAATCGATATTTCACTCACCCGCAAGTGCACGCGGTAGCCAAGTAATACCCCTCGCGCGAGCACGAGGGGGTCGTATTCCCAAGGGCCCGAGAATCTATTCTTACTTCCTTATCACGATGTTGTCCAACCTAAGAAATCACTTGATAGAGAGAACTATAAATAATCTACGGATGTAAAAAGCATGTAAATAGCAAATACAAATACGGAGGGAAATCAAAGCGAGGAAATGGTCACGGATGAGGATTCCCTCGGGGGTTACTAAAGTGCTAAGGATGCTCTAGCTAGCATGCACGTGGGTGGTTTGGACCGAGAAACCCTAAATTAAACCAACCCGATGGTCATAGTGTTTGGTCCCTAATCCGGTACGAGTATTGGAATACGGAATTGGTTCCGCCCAAATCCTCCTACAATCGCATTGGGTGTGGTGGATTTCTCAAGCTAGGGTTGAGACACAATCAAGGACAACCCTAACAATTGGAGGGGTACAAATA
Organism: Dioscorea alata; assembly: GCA_020875875.1. Taxonomy (NCBI): domain Eukaryota; kingdom Viridiplantae; phylum Streptophyta; class Magnoliopsida; order Dioscoreales; family Dioscoreaceae; genus Dioscorea; species Dioscorea alata. Next base: position 12,204,886 of record CM037025.1, on the reverse strand, counting down.
CCAGATGGTCAACGTGTATTCGTACATGTATTCCCTTCCAAGCTTGGTGAGCCTAATACTAGGGCAATGGTCATGCAACCTAGTATTTTCTAGGAGTTGATACATAGATTTCTCATACAAACCAAGGCATTCAAGAAACACCAAACATGGATCACAAACCAAAATAAATGCATAAACTAGATCAAGCATCCAAACAACACAAGTTCACCCCCAAGGTTCACCTACATCCGGTGACCTTGGGGTTTAGTTACTCATGATCGCAAAATAAGCAAGAAAGTACATGAAAACAACCAAATACATAATGAGAATACTCCCTCAAAAGATCAAGGCCGAATGACGCTTCCAAGGACGCCACACAAGGAGTGGCTTCCTTCGTCAATCTTCCTCTCAAATGTAAATCAAAGGTGTGGACTCGTCGAGTCGTGCTCTCCCCGTCGTCCTCTCCTCAAGGATCTCCTCCAAAACCCGGCCTCAAACTCCCAAGAGAAGGTGGTGAAGATGAGCTCTCAAGAGACCTAGGTTTCCCTCTCCAATTTGCTCCAAAAAAACTTTTAAAAACCCATTCCAACGAGCTATGCGGCCTCCCATGCCGTCGGCATGCGGGGAGAGAAGATTTTTGAGAAATCCCGAAAATCGCATAAGTACTACAGTAGTCGCTAAAGTAACTACAACAGTAAAACTGCTACAGTATACATGCGCCCTCCACTGCGCCTGCATGAACTTCCTGACCAAGCCGTTCTTCAGGTCTTCGTGCTACAGTGATTGCTACAATGCCCCCTGACTCAGAAACAGTGTTTTCGATGCTAATTTCTTCTCCAATTCTGTCATCGAGCTCGCTGGGGCCTCATTGGTTCTTGTAACACGAAAGAAACCAATGCAGACCAAAAACAGGAGTTAACTCATATAAAAATACACAATACATACACCCGAATATGTATAAAATATGTATATTTAGGCATTTATCATGGTCCATCCCCCGGCCCCTACTCCACCATCTTCTCCAGCTCCATCAGCAGTACATCCACCAACAAAGCCTGCAGCAGCACCAGAGGCTCTAGATCAGGATACCAAAGCTGAGGCGTCGTAGTTTTATTTTTATTTTGATTTCAGTTGTACTTTTTCTTTTATATTTTGGACTTGTAGTACTCATAAAGGATCTTCTTTCTGAGTTTATCTTTATTTTGCTTCATTTTGTCTCGAGTTATATTTCATTCTCATATTTTTATATACTCGAGCTTTATTTTGGATTTTCTTGAGCTATACTGAACCCTTGTGTGTGTGTGCGCAGATGGTCTTGGATGTAAGGAATCTACGGAATAGTCATAGGCACGGTCATGGGACTGTGCGTGCTTCATAACCCATTGAGGCTCAACTCTCAATGATCCTAGCTCCACCAAATGCAACACTTGGAGTTCAGGGGAGTAATGTTTTAATTTCTCACTTCCACACTAATTGTTTTTCATTGTTTTATTTTTATTGTGCTTGCATGCGTACATTGGGGGTAATGTACATCTTAAGTGGTGGGCGGGAGTTCACTTTGTGCACACCTTTACTTGTGTGTTCAATTGTTTATGCTCATGTAGCCCGTGGCGGTTCACCTTAGTTGCAACGGTTGTATTCTTAGAGTTTAGGAGAACTTTTAACATTGTATCCTATCATGCTCTAGTTTCACTTGAATTTTAGAGAATTTTTGTTCGATTACCTCTTATTGCACTACTCACTCTTGAAATGTTTTGGAAACTCGAACTCAAAGTTTTAAGGACTAGTTTAGTATTACTTTAATAAGTTTTGAAGTTATATGTAGCTAAGAAAAAAAAAACTTGTGAGCTTGTGAATATTAGTTTAGTTTTGCATTTGGGGTGGAAAGAGCTACCTCCTATGCAGTATGTAGCTACTCTCATAAGTTAGATACAAGTTATGCCCTAATGAGAGAAAGAGCTATCTCGTGGGAAGCGTGAAAGCTACTATCCCGGTAGAAAGAGCTACCTCCTTGAAAGTGTGAAAGCCACCTTTGGCGGCCGCCTAGGAAAGGGCTAGCTTAGGGGTTGAGTGAAGCTACTACTTCCCTACTTTATGTATATAAATAAGTCCTTGTAACAAGAGTTTGAGGAGTACTCGTTGGTTCTCTTGAGTGAATTCGCACACACTTACACATATTCGAGTTGCTATCATTTTTTATTCGCGTTTTTAGCTAGAGCAATGATAACCTTATGCAATGTTTTAATTTCCCCTTACTTGTAGAATGCTTCTTTTACACACTTTTGGTGAACCTAAGGCCGAGCACTTTCAATTGTTCTTCCCAAGTACTATCACATTGTATTTTGCTTGAGGACAAGCAAAAGCTTAAGTGTGGGGGGGTTTGATTAGTGCTCATGTTATATTAATGCGAAGTGTTATTATCTTACAATGAGCATTGATTTAATCAAATTTTATCACTAAAATGTGTGTATTCATTTATTTTTGTGCATTGTAGGGTTGTGAAGATAAATTGGAGAAAAAAAATAAAGTTAGATCGTGTTCACCATTGTTGGGGAGTTTTCGGACTAAGCAAGGAACAAGGCATGAGCCTAGACTTGTGAGTGTGTGCCAACCTCCTTTGGAGGGGCACAAAGGCAGTCACATTCACAATAAATCTAGCTCATGTTAACAAGGAGAACTTCGCCAATAAGGAGATTTGAAGCAATCGGCACGGTCTACCATTGATTGTGTGCCTAATTCAACGGCCTCAATGAAGAACGACAAATTCGGGAGCGTTTTGCCGCTTGTACTGCAGCAGTACTGTAGCAAGTTACTGTAACAAAAATAATGTAGTAAGTTACTGTTTGCTGTCTGCCGAAAATCAGTAATTCAGTAATTTCACACGGGCGTGTGGAAATTCCACACGGCCGTGTGAAATCCAGATTTCAGCAAATTTAAAGCCGCGACTCAGCATTATAAAAGCCCGTTTTGGAGACTGTTTTTGGATCTTTTTGGCTCTCTTCTGACCTAACTTCTGTAGAAGAGGCGCTGCCAGGGTTTGGAGAGGACTTCGTGAAGGTTTGGAGCGTGTCATCGGCGTCGACATCAACGTCCGACGGCCACACAAGACCACGGTCACATCGTACACAACGGGGTTTTCATCTATGCATTCAATTTGTGTTATTATTATTTTGATGGATTTGTATATCTCCATGAGGAGCTAAACCCCTTGTGGGTATTCGGACTTGTAAACTCTAGAATTATTATGTTTCTTTGACATTGCTATTATGTTTTTCCATTATTGATGAATAAAATTTAGTTTCAATCTTGATTTCTTCTTGTTATTGTTTTCCCTTTGCCGTTACACTAGGGTTGAGGACAATCTAGGTTATCCTTTGGAGGTGTGACAACTCCTATAGGATTAGACTACTTAGGACTGAAGAGGGTTGAGAGGGTGAGTCATGAGGTAGTGGAACGTCCCCTTTCCCCTCCGATGTGATTCTCCCTACCTCCATGTTCCATGATTTATTTGTGGTCGAGATAGAGTCAGGTTCTAGGAGATAAACTCCCCTAGGGCTTAGTTGCGCGAGTGGTAGCTTCCCCGCAAATGTACGGGATCGCCAAGTAATACCCTGTCAGTGACACAGGGGTCGTATTCCACTAGGGCCAAGGAAGTACTATTACTCACCCTTCATCTATTTTCTAGCCTACCTTTCAATATAAGTGGATAAGGAATATGGTGAAACGCGCTTGAATCGCTCACCCGCAAGTGCACGGGGTCGCCAAGTAATACCCCTCGCGCGAACACGAGGGGGTCGTATCCCCAAGGGTCCGAGAAGCTATTCTTACTTCCTTATCACAATGTTGTTTGACCTAATCGATCACTTGGACTAAGAACTACCAATAATCTACTAAAACAAAGAGCATGCAAATAGCAAGAATAAATACGGAGGGGGAAAATCAAGGTGAGGGAATGGCCACGGATGAGGATTCCCTCGGGGGCTACTAAAGTGCCAAGGATGCCCTAACTAGCGTGCACGTGGGTGGTTTGGACCGGGAAACCCTAGATTAGACCAACCCGATGGTCACGACGTTGGTCCCTAATCCAATACAAGTATTGGAATACGGAATTGCTTCCGCCCAAATCCTTGTATGATTGCAAAGGGTTTAGTGGATTTCCCCAAGCTAGGGTTGAAACACAATCAAGGACAACCCTAACAATTGGAGGGGTACAAATACCCGATGGTCACGGCGTATTCGTACATATATTCCCTTCCAAGCTTGGTGAGCCTAATACTAGGGCAATGGTCATGCAACCTAGCATTGTCTAGTGATTGCTTCCCCGCAAGTGTACGGGATCGCCAAGTAATACCCTGTGAGTGACACAGGGGTCGTATTCCACTGGGGCCAAGGAAGTACTATTACTCACTCTTCATCTATTTTCTAGCCTACCATTCAATATGAGTGGGAAGAAAATAAAGCAAACAAACTAATTTAAACTAATCCTATGGCCTGGTAACTAACACACGGATGTAAACAATCAAGGGAGTATCAAGCATGAGAAGGGTGTGTTTGGATAAGGAATCCACCTAGGGTTGTCATTAAGTCCAAAACTAGGATGATATAAAGATGCATTGATGATAGTTGAGACCTAGAGACCTCGTGAGTAGATTAGCCCCGATCTCTCGGCGACTAACCCCTAATCCCATACGAGTGTTAACCAGAATCTCTCCGTATTAACCCACCTACGATCGCATTAAGCTCCGTGAAATCTCTAATAGGAGTAAACCTACTATCCTTCGGCTTAAACCTAGCAATGGAGGGCTACCGACACCCAATTTCTCGGCGTGTCGGCACAAGAATCCCCTTTCAATCTCTCCTAGATCTAGTGCGCATGAGTAGGTCACGTCTACGTGCACAACTCATTAAAGAATTACGGATTTCTCCATGGATGTAATTCTAGACATGAAAGCATGAAAGATTGAACCTCAAACAACCATCAAACTATATTAAAAGCAACAATCCAAAGTTCATACACAAGATAAACCCTAGGGTTCATCCAAATCCAAACACAACAATAAGTTAATCCCTCATGACAAGGGATACATGAACAACATACAAGGAAGACAAAAACATAAAAGAAGCAATGAAAACTCCCTCTAGGTCTTGATCCCCTTGAATGGATGAAGCTTCAAAGGTTTGTCAATGGTGGCTTAGATCTTCACTCCAACTCCTTCTCCCTTGCTCCTCTCCCTCTTGGTGATGATGTGTGCGTGTTTCCCACAAAGATCGCCACCGAAAGATGGCCGGAAGGCCTCAAGAAGGTATGGTGGCGGCGGCCTCAAAGGCCAAGGAAAGGTCTCCCTTGTGTGCCCTAAAAACAACCTTAAATATGCCCGCAATATCCCGGGGTGGATAGATCCATCCCCGGGTGGATAGGTAGGCAAAACTTGGCTTATGTGGGGGTATATCCCAGGGTGGAAGAATGGATCCCGGGGTGGATAGGGGGCCGTGAACCCTAGTATAAAATCACTGTCTTTTGATGCTCACTGCCCCTTATACGGCCCCGTATGATGCACTGTTTACTCTTATGCACTTCCATCATTTCCAGCCCAAAACTCCTCAGGTGCAACAGCAACTGCTACAGTAAGAGTGCTACAGTGCTCCAGCTACAGTAAATACGCTACAGTGCTGCGACGCCTGAATTTCATCCTTTTTCGCCCAAATTGTATTCTCGTGCTCCTCATGGCTCCCTCGTGTCCTACAACATAAATAATAGTCAATTAAGCACAAATCGGGCATCAATTCTTAACAAAATACATGCTAAGTGTATAGAGTACGTATATTAAAACATTTACATTTAGACACTTATCAAATATCCCCACACCTAAGCGTTTGCTTGTCCCCAAGCAAACAAATCATGAAAAATAAAGGGAATGATAAGTGGCTAAATGTACATCTCCGGCTCAAATGAATACAAGATTATGCAAGTATAGAATAATGATATACAAATGTTGAGTTACAGTCAATACGTACAACAAATAGATCCTGTCTCACCTCTTATATGTCTGTACAGTGTAAGTGAATCTTTCATCTCATTTGCCCTGACATGGCCTAGCCCTATGACTTTATTTAGTACAGCTCTAGATGCTAATCACTCCACAAGTACAGAGTACCAAGTCTTAAAATGCTAAGTGCCACTTCAATGAACAAATAAGATCCTTCTAAGTCTATACTTGAAACTAAATTCCATTTCCACTCACGAACTCAAGTAGGCAGTCTGAGAGATCACTAGGGTTTTATTTACATGTATATACATTTTTTTTTTTATAGTCCGACTAACGTAGACTGCACAAAAATAATCTTTCAGACGGATGCACATGCTGGCCAGGCACAAGAGCCACCCATCCTACTTGATTACAGTCTACATAGACGCATTCGTGCTATACTAGCAGAGGAATACTGTCATAGACTCATTTTCTCCTTTTTTTTTTTTTTTTTTTTTATATTCACCCTAGACTGCACTACAAGTTACAAAATTAGGACTAGCTCAAAAAGACTTAGAAGTTCTTAAGAGTTCATTGAAGGATAGAACTTAGTAGTCTAAGGCTAAGTACTCAAAATTGTGTGTTAAGCATACAAGAGAGTTAAGAAAGTCAAGCAGGCTATTCCCAGGGCATCAACAAAAGACTCAGTGCACAGAATAATACTAGAGGTGAAACAGGATTCAATAGAGCACAACAAAATAAATGTAACTCACATCAATCATTAATTCGTACTTGAAGAATCTAACAAGAATGAACAAAGCCATCATTGATAACACTAGCATGTAGATATGGCCACTAAACATGTAATACACCCATCCCCACACTTAGTGTTGTACATTGCCCTCAATGTACACTAATCATGAAGAACATGGCAATTTAAGCAATAAAAACAATAGAGGAGGGTGAAAGCGAACTTCCCCGGTTTATCTTGTACAAATGGCGAAATGTGACCCGACCAAAGTGTACGGCGAGCTATACATGTCGGGTCCAATCTCCATTGAATGTGGGGAAGCTCACCAAACTTCCCTTAATGCCCTACAAGGGAAAAAGGGCACATCATCATTCCACAAAATTCACAAAGGAGAGATGGGGAGTAATCATGCAAAAACTAATACAAAACACAAAAACAACACAAAAGCTAAAAAAAAAAAATAATAAAGACTAAAACAACAAAACAAAGTGTCCATGCTAGTCCTTGTCTTTAGAATTGGGTTCGTCGAAATTGTGGTTCCATGTGGTGCAAACATAACTTCATGGTCGCTAGCTGATTTCTTCATCCTTGACATGACTACAAACCATGAAGAACCCAATCAAGTATAGAGGAATCCAATACAACTCAAAATGTGGTGCAAAAGATGGGGAAAAATTTGGTAAAATGATGAATAGTAACCATACGGCCGTATGGGGGGCCGTATGGGTACTGTTCACTCTGAAAGAACCTCCCCAAAAACATGAAAATCCAAAAATTTTTACATAAAATCAATTGAAACCATATCCATAACCATCGCACCACCAAAATCAAGAAAAATTCTTGAAAACATCCACACAAAAGCTCCAAGAATGCAAGAAAAATGAAAAATATAAAGTTAGGGCACCAAAGAGCTTACCGATGAAAACTTGAGAAAACTAGAGTTAAGCTCGAAGAAAACCATTAGATCGACTTCTCAAAGAGGTTAGGAGGTGATCTAGGAGAAGAAATGAGAAGATTTGGCCAAGATTCGGTGGAGAAAGAAAAGAAAAAATCGTGTGGGAAGAAGGAGAAATGAAGAGAGAGAGAGAGAGAGAGAGAGAGGTAATATGATGAGGATGAACAGTGTCTATCCCCCCCCCCCCCCCCCCCCCCCCCCCCCTCATGGGCCGTATGGGGGGCCGTATACCCTAGGCAAATCTCACTGGTTTTTGCAAAATGGCCTCTCATACGGCCCCATTGAGGCCGTGAGAACCTGGGAAGCTTCAAAAACTCAGAAATTACTTCTCCAATTGACTAAGTAAGGCAATGAAGTGATTTAGAACACCTCCAACTTGAAAGAAATGCTTAAAAACACGATCTAAAACATGACATAATGGTGAGAAACGCGTTTGAATCGCTCACCCGCAAGTGCACGGGGTCGCCAAGTAATACCCCTCGCGCGAGCACGAGGGGGTCGTATTCCCAAAGGCCCGAGGAGCTATTCTTACTTCCTTATCACAATGTTGTTTAACCTAGCAATCACTCAAAGGAGATAACTACAAATAATCTACGGATGTATGAAAAGCATACAAATAATAAATACAAATACTGAGGGAAATCAGGGCGAGGGAATGGTCACGGATGAGGATTCCCTCGGGGGCTACTAAAGTGCTAAGGATACCCTAACTAGCATGCACGTGGGTGGTTTGGACCGGGAAACCCTAAATTAGACCAACCCGATGGTCACGGTGTTTGGTCCCTAATCCGGTACAAGTATTGGAATACGGAATTTCTTCCGCCCAAATCCTTGTACGATTGCAATGGGTTTAATGGATTTCCCCAAGCTAGGGTTGAAACACAATCAAGGACAACCCTAACAATTGGAGGGGTACAAATACCCGATGGTCACGGCGTATTCGTACATGTATTCCCTTCCAAGCTTGGTGAGCCTAATACTAGGGCAATGGTCATGCAACCTAGCATTGTCTAGGAATTGACATATAGAGTTCTCATACATATCAAGGCATTCAAGAACCACCAAACAAGGATCTCAAACCACCACACATGCATAAACTAGAAAGGAATCATCCAAAATACACAAGTTCACCCGCAAGGTTCACCTACATCCGGTGACCTTGGGGTTTAGTTGCTCATGAACACAAAGTATGCAAATAAATACATGGAAACAACCAAAAGCATAATAAGAACACTCCCTCAAAGGATCAAGGCCGAATGACGCTTCCAAGGACGCCACCCAAGGAGTGGCTTCCCTTGTCAAACTTCCTCTAAAATCCAAATCGAAGGTGTGGAGTCGTCGTCTCGTGCTCTCCCCATCGTCCTCTCCTCAAGAATCGCCTCCAAAAGACGGCCTCAAGCTCCCAAAGAAGGTGGTGAAGTCAAGCTTGCTCAAGGTCTAGGGCTCTCTCCCAAAATGACTTCCCAAAACCCTTAAAAACATCATCCAGAGCGTTATGTGGCCCCGTATGCGACCCCGCATTCGGGGAGAGAAAATCCCGAGAAAACCCGAAATCGTGTAAGTTGCTACAGTGCCGCTACAGTAAACTGCTACAGTACCGTATGCGGCCTCTGCAGTGCCCGCATGCCAGACCGCATGAACCTCCAGACTTAGCCATTTTGCCAAAGGGTTCGTGCTACAGTGGTTGCTACAGTGCCGCGATAATTACTGTTGCAGTTACTGTGCAAAATCACAACTTTGCTGTTTCTTGTAGCCCGTATTACAGGCTCCCTCACGGGCCGTATATGGACCGTGAGGTCACCCGTGAACTTGCCCGAATTCATCTTTTAAGGGACTTTGGCTAGGGTTTTCAAGGGCATCAAGTGTCTTCTTCTGAGAGCTCTCACCACCACTGAATTTCTGAGGAAGGAGAAGCATTTGGAGGGTGATCTAGGCAAGGATTTGGCAAGGAGAGCAAGGTTTTGGGAAGGATCTTCACCCTAGAGCTTGGATTTGGAAGGTTGAAGACAAGGAAAGCCACCCCTTTGTGTGGTGTCTTTGGAACTTCTTCGGCCTTCATCTCTTGAGGGAGTCCTTCTTATGCTTTTGGTGTTTGGTTTAATGTACTTTGTGTTGTATTTCTTTATCATGAGGAACTAAACCCCAAGGTCACCGGATGTAGGTGAACCTTGGCGGTGAACTTGTGTATTTTGGATGCTTTGTTCTAATTCATTGTTTGTGGCATGTTTGTGGCATGTTTGTGCTCCATTGCTTGGTGTTTTAATTGCTTGATATGTATGAGAACTCTATGTATCAATTGATCTAGGAAATGCTAGGTTGCATGACCATTGCCCTAGTGTTAGACTCACCAACTTTGGAAGGGAAATACGTAGAAATACACCGTGACCTCGGGTATTTGTACCCCTCCACTCCTAGGGTTAAGTACAGAGTAGTTGCTTTAACCCTAGTTTGAGAAAGCCATTGTACCCTTAGCAATCGTGTGGGGATTTGGGCGGTAGAAATACCATAGTGGTGGAAATACCGTATTCCAATACCCGTACCAGATTAGGGGCCAATTTCCGTTACCATCGGGTTGGCCTAGTCTAGGGTTTTCTTGGTCCATCATTGCCACATTCATGTTAGTTCAAGCCTTCAAACGCACTTTAGTAGCCCCTAAGGGAATCCTCATCCGTGACCACTATTAACCATTGAATTTCCCGTATTTCGCCTTAGTCATCTTGCATTTATTTTATATTTGCTTGTTTGCTTTTCATCAATTTCTTTAACTCAAGCTTTATCGGTTAAACAACATCGCAAAGAGAAAGTAAGGGTAGATTCTCGGGCATTCGGGAATACGACCCCCTCACGCGTGCGTGAGGGGTATTACTTGGTGACCCCGTGCACTTGCGGGTGATCCATCAGCGGTACTATAACACAAGCACTTATCACACACCAACAATAATCCATAAACAAAATCATCATCCAAGCATACAAGTTCTCCTTCCAAGGTTCATCGGATGCACGGTGGCCTTGGGAGTCTAGTTCAACATAACAAAGGGAGAAAACAAAGATGATCAATGACAAAGGTCATAAAAACTCCCTAAGAAGTAGACTAGAAAGTGGTGGCAAGAGTTCATCGGATCCGCACCGTCAAGCTCCTCGATGTTCTTCCTTGAGTGTGACCTTCTCCCTTTTGAATTCTTGCTTCTTCAAATCGTCTTCCAATAACCCCTTCTCCGGCCAGTGAGATACTCCGATGATGGTGGTGGAGAATGATGGAGGTGATAGTGGAGAGGTGTGGAGACAATGGTGGCCAAAGACACGCTCTCCCAACCCCTAGAAAGCCCTTAAATAAACAAGAAGCAAATGTTCTTGCCGTGTGTGTGCGGGCCGCACACTACCCACACACTGCTACACTAACAGTGCTACAGTGGAATCACTACAGTGATTGTGCTACAGTAATGGTGCCTGAAAATCCACTCTTTTCTTGCCCGAAACATGAGGATGCGTGTGAGCTTCAATAAATTCTTCAATTCATGCTGAAACAAGGCTCAATCACGCGCAAGATGATCTTCCGATGTCCTGAAACAATAGTACCAAATAAAACACATAAAAGGAATCAGAGTCATACAAAAATGCATGAAAGTGTATAAAATGTATATAATAAAAGTGATGTATTTAGACACTTATCAAATACCCCCCTACTTGAGCGTTTGCTTGTCCCTAAGCAAACAAACATGAAGAACAAAAGGGATTGATATGTGGCTAAGTACACAATCTCCGGCTTAAGTTTAAGTGTACAATAGCAGTGGTAAAACTCAAGATACTAAGCTAGAACCACTTAAGAAATTTCATGCATTCAACGGCAATGAAATGGTGTGTGTGTGCAACCCCTCTATTTCGAAGCCCTGTAGTACAGATCAGGTCGACAGAACCCCGAGGACCACATCTTGAGGCAAATCACGCCACTTAGTGGAATTCGGCCTTGAAGTGGTAGAGATGCTCTTAGTAGGCTCCCAAGGATCTTTTCTTTTTTGTTCGAACAACCACCGGGCATAACACTTTCTTTTGTTCTACATATATATGTACATGTATAAGTATATATACATTTTCTTTTTTCTGGACTAACATGAATTGCAAATCCACATTACCTGGAACTTTGCACATTCATATAAACGCGCTCATGCCTATATAGCTTTTGGCGAGAGGCACACTCTGGTTAGGAGCAAGAACCCCAGGTTACTTCGCTAGTAGGGCAGAGGAGCACTGTCCATATATATATATATATTTTGACCTTGTTGAGCGAAAGACATAGAGGAAAGTTCTTAAGAGTCTATTAGGAGGAATACCTAACACGTCAAAGCACGAAACTCCACGAATGGTTTAGCAACTAAGAGGGCCACGACGGTTACTGCTTTCCTAACCTAGGTGTCCAAGGTCCTACATAGGAGGTTAAGTGATGGAATGCAGAGAATGACATAAAATTCTTAAGAGTGCAAGGTTATGAATAACTTAGCATCTATCATTGTTCTACAATATCATACACCTACTGCAATTATTCATGCCATCCTTGGTTTACTAACATGCAAAATTTTAAAAAATTCTCAAAGTTCACGAAAATCATAAAAGTCCACCCCCTACTTAAACTAGTACATTGTCCCCAATGTACCTAAATCAGCAGCTTAGTAAAATATATACAATTACAGCAAGGTAAGAGGGTTTCGTGAACTCCCCTGAGTCTCGAATAATGAGTCTTGAAGTCCAAGAGATCGGGGTGACCACCGAAGCTTCCTGTAGATATCGAGGGAGAAAGGTGTGTTTGATGTCCCAATTCCACCTGCAAGATAGAAAAGAACATCATCTCAAGGCATCCATCACACACACAAAAAGAAAAACAAACAAACAAACAAACAAAGCTAAGAATAAAAGAAACAAGAAACACAAAGCACAATGTGTGGGTGCTCGAGTGAAGCTTTCCAACTCAATGCTTGGCAAAACTTGATAGGAAATGATATAAGGTTATGCATTTTCACATTTACAACATTCTTACATCAAAAACTTGGGAATTAAAACAAATTTAAACTTTGAAAATCAATAAGGATAAGAGATACGCTTATACCTAAAGCTAGGCGACAAAATTCAAAGATGTCGGTGAAAACTCGATGAAAACGATAGATCGACAAAATTAAAACTCAAAAATGATGAGAACTTTAATATCAATGAAAGGTTGGACAAATAAGGAGGTAAATGAAGAGGAAACATCAAAAAAAATTGGAGAAAAATCGGGTGAAAGGAAGACAAAGATCGCACACCCTTTTGAAGCCTGGTGCGCGCGGGTCATGTGCGGGCTGCATATAGCCCGCACATCGCTCTGGCTGGTGTGTGCGGGCTGTACACAGCCCGCACACCCTTCAAATGTGCTCTCCCTACTTTGAAACACCATGAAACACCTCCAAAAAACTTACATTCTCAACCTTACATGCATAAAACTCATCAAAACACAAAGATGATCATAAATCAATGAAGAACACACCAAGAATCATCAACATGAATAAAAATACTCATCCAATCATCATATGCAATATGAACACAAAATTAATTCATCCACACAAATCTAAACAACCAAAACTAAGAAAACTACAACATACAAACATACTAAGCAAAATATGAAATTTAGCATCTTGAGTTATCTCCCAAGAAGCGCTTGTTTAACGTCACGAGCTTGACGTACCTTCTTACCTCATGGAGGATTGAAAATGGTGTGCTCCTACTGGCTAGACATGGAATAAGAACTACCAACAAATACAAAACATACCTGCCGAGATGGAGCAAGTGTGGAGCTCAAGCATGAACTACCTTTTGGCCTCCATGAAAAAAGCTTTGGCAGGGAATTGTGCAATTTGAACTTGGGCGGATCCTTGGATGGCTTGAACCTCCTCCCCGCTTCTTCTTTGGTCCCGGCAAGTATTCCTTTGAGTACCCCATTAAGTTGCTTGGGCCTCCAAGGAAAACGTTTCGGTTGAGAACTATTTAAGCTAGTCATGAGTGGGTCCTTGGACGGTTTAAACCTCCTACCAACAAGTTCTTCCTCGACCTGTGTCAAATTACCTTGAACTACCCATAAATGTTGTTTGGGTCTCCAAGGGAACAAGTTAGGTTGAGAACTTGTCAAGCTTGGCATGGGTGGTGACATGACCACTTGCATGTATCCCGCAAGTGCACGGGTTTGTCGAAGTAATAAAAGTTACCCCGGTGAGAGGGTAGTCGAATCCATAGGGAATAGGGAGTTAGAATACAAGATTTTACTATTAAAACTATGCGAAGTACAGAAAAGTGATTAATTGATTCGATGAGTGAATTATGGAAACAATTATGCTAGAAAACGAGAAGTTAAATAGAAAGATGGAAGATGAGAGAGTGCAAGTAAAAGAGAATAGAGAGGACTAGTAATGAATGAAATAGGGCATCCGGACAAGCTACCTCTAGGGTCTATGCTTCTAGTGGAGGACTATGCTATTATACTTTCCTATTGATGTTTAATCAAGTCGAGGATATACTAAGACTCACGGTCCCAAACCTAAGGACAACCGTGACTAACCCCAACACTATGCCCCGGTATAAGGATTCACGTCACCCTTCACTCTATCGCTCGCACGACTAAGCCCCAGGGGAGTATATCTACCTAAACCTCACACTACGTGGGATTGCTTTAAGCTCTAGGGATTCCTAATGGTGAAACCTGTTCCTATGTGTAGTTCTAACCCATTGGTCCAGGTGGAAGAACCCTAGTCTAGATTAAGCCCCAATGCATAGGATTCACTTCAACCCTTCACTCTGTTACTTGCGTAACTAAGCCCCAGGGGAGTTTATCTGCCTAGCACTTCACTCTATTTCGACCGCTATGAAATCATGGAAACGGAGGTAGGGAGAAAGCATGTCGGAGGGGAAAGGGGTACATCGCTACCTCACAACTCTCCCTCTCAACCCTCTTCAATCTTAAGTAGTCTAACCCTAAGGAGTTGTCACACCTCCAAAAGGCAACCTAAATTGTTCTCAATCCTAGTGTCACATCTAAGAGAAAACATTAACAAGATGAAATTAAGATTGAAACTCAATTTTATTCATCAATAATGGAAAAGCATAATAACATTGTCAAAGAAACATAAGAGCCCTAGAGTTTACAAGTCTGAATACCCTTAAGGGGTTTAGCTCCTCATGAAGCTATACATGTTCATCAATGTATGAAAGAAAGCACAAAATAAGGACATCAATGAAAACCCCCTTGCGTATGGTGTGGCCGTGGTCTTGTGCGGCCGTCGAACGTCGGTGACGATGCAGATGACACGCGCTAAACCTCCACAAAATCCTCTCCGAAACCCTAGCCGCACTCCCCAAGTTAAAGAGAAAGATAGGTCAAAAGATATCCCAAAAGGTCTCCAAAATCGCCTTTTATAATGTTGAATCACGGCTTTAAAATTTGACTTATCGAGGGCTTCACACGGCCGTGTGGAATCAACACACGGGCGTGTGAAGTTTCTATCTACTGAAAAATTAATTCACATGGCCGTGTGTTAATTCCACACGCCCGTGTGAATTCTCTGGAATTCTGAATTTCGGCCGAAAGTGAACAGCAACTTGCTACAGTACAAACTACAGTGCTGCTACAGTACTCGCCCAGAAATGCTCTCGAATCCGTCGTTCTTTATTGAGGCCACTGAATTGGGCACACAATCAATGGTAGATCGTGCCGATTGCTTCAAGTCTCCTTCTTGGTGAAGTTCTCTTAAGCCACACGAGTTAGACTTGTTGTGAATATGACTGCCTTTGTGCCCCTCCAAAGGAGGTTGGCACACAATCACAAGTCCAAGCTCGTGCCTTGTTCCGTGCTTGGTCCGAAAACTTTCCAACATTGGCGAACACGACCTAATTTCGTTCTTTTTCTCCAATTTAGCTCCACAAACCTTCAATGCACAAGAATACACAAATGCACGCCATTTAGTGATAAAAACTGATAAAAGATATGCTCAATGTAAGATAATAACGCTTCACGGTACTATAACACAAGCACTTATCAGGTGGATTAATTGGTGGCCTTAATATCCTGTCCACATTTCTTCTCTCAATCCCTCTTGAATAGTCAACCATTGCCCACAAAATTTGCTTGGGCTGCCACGGAAATAGTTTTGGTTGGGAATTGTCCAAGCCTGGCATTGGTCGGTTCAAGGATAACCTTAGTTTTGTACCCACATCTTCAAATACAATTCCTGGAATTTTTTGAGTGCACCTGATCAATTTTTTGTGACTGATGGACTAGTTTCTACTTCCTCACATTCTTCTATGGCCAGGTTTTCTTCAATTCCCCCGTCTTCTCCCATAGCATCAACGGGTGAAACTTCTACAGCTTGCTCATTACTCTTTTTCTCCTCATCCATTAGTTTGAGAAGTTCTACCACTTGTTTCTTAATTCTGTGAATAGATGCTTGAACAATTGTCACGCTTTCTTCCAACGCATCCAAACGAGAGTCCGTGACCTGTATATTTTTAGCTAAGACATCTTCAGTGGTAAACGACCTCTTCGTTGGTGGTTGTGGGGGTTTTTGTAGCAATCCATGGCAAGAGGGCTTCCATTGTCGTGTGTAATAATGTGTCAAATAATTTAGATGCCTTTACCAATATAGATTATACACATGTTCAAATTGATTGCTACAGCTTGCTTTCAAGGCCCTGTACTCATTAATCTGCCATTCTTCAAGATGAAAAGGGAAACCACTTGAAGCTTCATGAGAACCCATTGCCCTATGCACGAAATACTATAAAAAAAATTAAGGTATAAAAGAAAACAAGAATATTTACAAAAGAAAAGATAAATAACTAGGGTAGCGAGCTAGAAGTTTTCCTAGCATTCTTGGATGTCCCCGGTAACGGCGCCAAAAACTTGATGGGCGCCGCGCGACACGCTAAAGAAGTGAGCACGCGAGTCCCCAGCCCCAAGTGCATAGGTCGTCAAGTAATAACATCTCGCATGAGCACAAGAGGGTTGTACTCTCAAGGGCCCCAAGATCTGCTATTACTTCCACCTAGGTATCACAATCTAGTCTACCGAATCAAGAGTTGTTGTCGTATAAAAATAGAAATACAAAAATAAATAAAATAAAAGCTATAGACAAAATGGACTAAGGCACACCATGTTGGAGAATGAAAAGAGCAAATGACAATGAGTTCAAGAGGCCTCGGGCGAGGATCCCCTCGAGAGGAGAACAAGTAAGGATGAATTTAGGAATTTGAGTGCTAAGTTGGCTAGGTTTGGTCCACTAGACTCGGGAGTCGACTACCCCGGAACCTCCGTGGTGTAGCCCTAATCCAATACGGGTTCCTCTATCCAGAAGATACCCCTACGATGTCTTTGAGAACAAGGAGTCTTGCCTAAGGTAATTCTAATGCTCGATCTTGGCCAGAATCATTCTAAAGCTCGCGGGGAGCTACCGACACCCGGAACCTCTGGTGTACCGGTACATTGAATCCCCCTTCAAACTATGTGGATCTAGTACAAAGTCGCATCCCGCGCATCTAAGTACAATCGAGAAAATAAATCACAGAGTTCTCATGCGATTCACAACAATCAAGCACACATAGAATGAAACCAAGCAACACACCAACAATAATCCATAAACAAAATCATCAACCAAGCATACAAGTTCTCCTCCCAAGGTTCACCGGATGCCCGGTAGCCTTTGGAGTCTAGTTCAACATAACAAAGGGAGAAAACAAAGATGATCAATGACAAAGCTCATCAAAACTCCCTTAGAAGTAGACTAGAAGGTGGTAGCAAGAGTTCGTCAGATCCACACCGTCGAGCTCCTCGATGTTCTTCCTTGAGTGTGACCTTCTCCCTCTTGAATTCTAGCTTCTTCAAATCGTCTTCCAACAACCCCTTCTCCGGCCGGTGAGGTACTCTGATAATGGTGGTGGAGAATGATGGAGGTGATGGTGGAGAGGTGTGTAGACAATGGTGGCCAAAGACCCGCTCTCCCAAGCGCTAGAAAGCTCTTAAATAACCAAGAAGCAAATGTTCTGGCCATGTGTGTGCGGGCTGCACATAGCCCGCACACCCTTCTGTCTATACTATGCGGGTAGTGTGCGGGCCCCACACTGGTACAGTACAGTGCTACAATGGTCTCACTACAGTGACGGTGCTACAGTAACACTGCTACAGTGACCATTGCCTCTTTTCTTGCCCGAAACATGAGGATGCTTGTGAGCTTCAATAAATTCTTCAATTCATGCCGAAACAAGGCTTAATGACGCGCGAGATGACCTTCCGATGTCATGAAACAATAGTAACAAATAAAACACTTAAAGGGCATTGGAGTCATACAAAAATGCATGAAAGTGTATAAAATGTATATAATAAAAGTGATGTATTTAGACACTTACCAGTCTTTCCACCAAAGTTGGTGTGATTACGAAGTGTAGCCTCCACCAACTGAAATCTACCATCCGATGAAGAAACAAACCTCATGAGGGCTCTCTCAAAATCAGTCATCTTCCCCTCTAACCCGGTCACTCGGCTTTCTAAGTTCGGTGCTTGTTGTCCTTGAAATCCCGGTGGTGCATTGTTCTTTTGTTGCGACTGTCCTTGATTGCTCCATGAGAAATTCGGGTGGTTCTTCCACCCCGGGTTGTATGTTCCACTGTACGGGGTTTCCTTGGCCTTGTCCTCTATAAGTATTTCCCACAAAATCGACCTGTTCCACCGTACTAGTTCCTCCAATAGCAATAGGGCAATCGTTCGAAGCGTGACCTCCCCCGCAACTGTTACAAGTAGTGATGGCCGCAACTCTTGGTGAAGTTAAAACATCTAGCTTCTTACTCAATGATTCTACCTGTGCTGCCAATGATGTAACTGCGTCAACCTCATGAATTCCCGCCACCTTCTTTCGGTCCCTTGTGTTCCACTGATAGCTATTCATAGCCATCTCTTTAATAAGGTTTCGGGCTTCACTAGGAGTCTTGCTTCCTAGAGTTCCTCCTGCCGCTGCATCTAACAGTTACTTGGTACTCAGATTTAACCCATTGTAAAAGGTGTGAATGATCATCCACTCGGGGATTCCATGTTGCGGGCATTTTCGAAGGAGCTCCTTGAACCTATCCCATGTCTCGAATAGAGACTCCAATTCCATTTGCATGAAAGATGAAATCTCATTCCCGAGCTTCGCTGATTTTCCCGGAGGGAAATACCTAGCCAAGAATGCCTCGGCCATCTCCTCCCACGTAGTGATAGATGCTCTCGGTAATGAATAAAGCCGATGTCTTGCTTTTCCCTTCAATGAAAATGGGAAGGCTCTCAAATGAATCACGTCTTCCATCACCCCGTTAATCTTCAACATGTTGGGATCTTCATCGGCTAACCCATTAAATTGTGCGGACTGTTGCAACATCTGGATGAATGTGATAAGTGCTTGTGTTATAGTATCGCGAAGCGCTATTATCTTACATTAAGCATACCTTTTATCAGGTTTTATCACTAAATGTGTGCATTTGTGTTCTCTTGTGCATTGAAGGTATTGTGGAGCCTAATTGGAGAAGAAGAATGAAATTAGGTCGCGTTCGCCAATGTTGGGATGTTCTCGGACCAAGCAAAGAACGAAGCACGTATTTGGACTTGTGGATGTGTGCCAACCTCTTTTGGAGGGGCACAAAGGCAGTCACATTCACAACAAGTCCAATCCGTGTTACTTAGGAGAATCTCGCGAAAGAAGAAGACTTGAAGCAATCGGCGCGACCTACCGTTGCTTGTGTGCCCAAGTAATGGCCTCGATGAAGAACAATGGACCCGGGGGGCGTTTCGGCAAGTTACCAAGCCTGTTCAGCTGAAGATTAGTGTTCCAGAGAAGTCACACGGGCGTGTGGAAATTCCACACGGCCGTGTGAGCCATTTTCCAGCCAGACAGAGAAGTCACACGGGCGTGTGGAAATTCCACACGGCCGTGTGTTTTGCGATTTCAGCCATCCAGTGAAGACACACGGGCGTGTGGAAATTCCACACGGCCGTGTGAAATTAATTTTTCAGCCGAGACAGAAGCTTCACACGGGCGTGTGGAAATTCCACACGGCCGTGTGAAGCCCCCGATAAGTCCAATTTTAAAGCCGCGATTCAACAATATAAAAGGGGATTTTTGCAACCTTTTTAGGGATCTTTCGACCTATCTTTTCCCCAACTTTCTGGAGCGCGGCTAGGGTTTCGGAGAGGATTTCGTGGAGGTTCTAGCGCGTCGTCGGCATCGATTTCGAGGTTCGACGTTTGCACAAGACCACGGCCACACCAATTCGAGGGGGGTTTTCATTGATGTCTATGTTTTATGCTTTATTTCTCACGTTGATGAACATGTATAGCTCTATGAGGAGCTAAACCCCTCGTGGGGTATTCGGACTTGTAAACTTTAGGGTTTCTTATGTTTCTTTGACATTGATTATTATGCTTTCCATCGTTGATGAATAAAATTGAGTTTTTAATCTTGATTATCCTTTCATATTGTTTTCCCTTAAACGTGACATTAGGGTTGAGAGCAATCTAGGCTTTCCTTTGGAGGTGTGACAACTCCTATAGGATTAGACTACTCAAGATTAACGAGGGTTGAGAGGGAGAGTTGTGAGGTAGCAATGTACCCCTTTCCCCTTCGATGTGATTTCTCCCTACCTCCGATTCCTTGATTTAATAGCGGTCGAAATAGAGTGAAGCAATAGGTAGATAAACTCCCCTAGGGCTTAGTTACGCAAGTAATAGAGTGGAGGGTTGTAGTGAATCCTATTTGCTGGGGGCTCAATCTAGACTAGGGTTCTTCCACCTGGACCAAAGGGTTAGAATTACGTATAGGAACAGGTTTAATCACTAGGAATCCCTAGAGCATAATGCAACTCCACATAGTGTGAGGTTTAGGCAGATGGACTCCCCTGGGGCTTAGTCATCTAGGTGACAGAGTGAAGGGTGTTGTGAATCCTAACACCGGGCATAGTGTTGGAGTTAGTCACGGTTGTCCTTAGGTTTGGGACCGTGAGTCTTAGGATATCCTCGACTCAATTGACATCAATAGGAGAGTATAATATCATAGTCTTGCACTTGAAACATAGACCCTAGAGGTAGCTTGTCCGGATACCCCCTTTTACTCATTGTTAGTCCTTCTCGATTTTCCTACTTGCACTTCTTTCTTCCATCTCTCTACTTAGTTTATAGCTTTGCATTATTTTCACTCATCAATCTTATTATCGTTCTCCGTATTCTGCATAGCTTAATTAGTGAAACCTTATATTCTATCTCCCTATTCCCTGTGGATTCGACTACCTTCTCACAAAGGTAAAATTTATTACTTCGACAAACCCGTGCACTTTCGGAATACACGCAAGGGGTCGTGTCAAGTTTTTGGCGCCGTTGCAGGGGATAAACTCAAGTTTTTATGGGTTGCTTCTTGGGAGGCAACCCAAGTTTTTATTGCTTTTCTAGGCTTAGTTTAGTTTTAATATGAATAATTGCCTAATTTCGGTGTTTTCATTTTATTATGCGTGTGCTGTGATTTCTTATGGATTATTGGTGTTGTAGTGTGCCTAATTGTGATTGTCGAAGTTTTAGGTCGTTTGAGTGTGTTTTCATGGATCTCTGGTTGAATTTTTATTGTACATACAAGCTCTGAACGTTGTATTTGAGTTTCTGAAATTTTCTGCAAAGCTTGCAAATTTTTCTAAGTCATCCAGAGAAGACACACGGCCGTGTGGAATTTCCACACGGGCGTGTGTCACAGTTCAGAACTCATCCGAAGACACAGGGGCGTGTGAATGCCCCTGTGAACGACCATATGAAGGCACACGGCCGTGTGGAATTTCCACACGGCCGTGTGGATCTTTGCAGAGCTACAACTCTTTATCCCGAGAAAACACAGGGGCGTGTGGCAGCCCCTGTGAGAGAGCTTGTGAAAGGCACACGGCCGTGTGGATGTCTCACACGGCCGTGTGGAACACTTAGAGTTTTCGGGATATCTAGAGAGGCCACAGGGCGTGTGGGTGCCCCTGTGGCCGGCCTTGTGTTGGCCAGGTTGGGCACACGGCCGTGTGGAATTTCCACACGGCCGTGTGGATGTTCTGAGAAGCAAACAGAGGAAACACAGGGGGGTGTGACTGCCCCTGTGAACCCTACCAGTGAAGGCACACGGCCGTGTGGAATTTCCACACGGCCGTGTGGATGTACAGAACATGATAGGTTGTTTTTAATTTTAAAATCTTCTTTTGCCTTTTCAATTCTAAATGCCTCCACACTCAAGGGATGTTTCCTCCCATCTTCCCAACCATCTCTTTGTCTATTTAAGGAGTTTTTAAGTTGTTTTCTGGCCATGTTCGAAGTTTTTGATTTCTATTTTGTCGGTGAGCATCTTTTCTCCTTTTCTTCGTCAATCTTTTCTTTTCTTTCTCAACACCAGGATCACCATCATTAGCAGCAGCAGCATCGGCACCAATAGCATACGACACCGACGCTTGAGGCGTTTTTAGCTTTATTTTTCTTTCGTTTTATTTTACTTTTATTGAGCTTCACTGATCCCCCTTGTGTACGTGCAGATGGTCTTGTATGCAAGGAATTTGAGTACTAGTCATAGGCACGGTCATGGGACCGTGTACCCTCCACAACCCGTTGAGACTCAACCCTTAATAAACATAGCTCCATCAAACGTACCACTAGGAGTTCAGGGGAGTATTGTTTCAATTGCCCACCTCCACACATTATGTTTTGATTGTTATACTTTTTATTGTGCTTGCATGTGTACATTGAGGACAATGTACATCTTAAGTGTGGGGGGGAGTTCACATTGCACACACTTTTACTTGTGCGTTCAATTGCTTTTGCTCATGTAGCCTATGGCGGTTCACCTTAGTTGCAACGGTTGTATTCTTATAGTTTAGGAGAATTTTTAACATTGTATCCTATCATGCTCTAGTTTCTACTTGAATTTTATGAATTTTTGCTCGATTATCTTATATTGCACAACTTACTTTTGGAATCTTTTGGAAACTCAATCTTGAAGTTTTTAAGGACAAGTTTATCGCTGTTCTTAGTTTTACTTTGGAAAATGCATATATAAGGAGAGAAAAATATTAAAAAAAAAAAAAATTTGATGAAAATGAAAAAAAAAATGGAAAAATGAAAAAGAAAAAAAAAAGAGAAAAATACGAGTTTGTGAATAGTTGCTTTCTTTTATGTATGCA
Organism: Dioscorea alata; assembly: GCA_020875875.1. Taxonomy (NCBI): domain Eukaryota; kingdom Viridiplantae; phylum Streptophyta; class Magnoliopsida; order Dioscoreales; family Dioscoreaceae; genus Dioscorea; species Dioscorea alata. The sequence goes on along the minus strand of CM037025.1, from coordinate 12,182,010 downwards.
TTTGGGGTGGAAAGAGCTACCACCTATGAAGTATGGAGCTACTCTCATAAGTCGGATACAAGTTATGCCCTAATGAGAGAAAGAGCTATCTCATGGGATGCGTGAAAGCTACTACCCCGGTAGAAAGAGCTACCTCCTCGAAAGAGTGAAAGCCACCTTTGGCGGCCGCCTAGGAAAGGGCTACCTTCAAGGATGTGTGAAGCTACTACTTCCTTCCCTATTTTTTTTTGTTTTTTTTTGTTTTATATAAATAAGTCCTTTCTAACCAAAGTTTGAGGAGTACTCGTTGGTTCTCTTGAGTAAGATCGCACACACTAACACATTTTCGAGTTTTCATCCTTTTTGATTCGAGTTTTTAGCTAGAGCATTGGTAACCTTATGCAATGTTTTGATTTCCCCTTACTTGTAGAATGCTCCTTTTGCATACTTTTGGTGAACCTAAGGCCGAGCACTTTCAATTGTTCTTCCCAAGTACTTTCACGTTCTATTTTGCTTGAGGACAAGCAAAAGCTTAAGTGTGGGGGGATTTGATAAGTGCTCGTGTTATAGTAATGCGAAGCGTTATTATCTTGCAATGAGCATTAATTTAATCAGATTTTATCACTAAAAAGTGTGCATTTGTTTACTTTTGTGCATTGAAGGGTTGTGGAGAAGATCTAGAGAAAAAGAAGGAAGAATAGGTTATGTTCGCCGTTGTTGAGGAGTTCTCGGACCAAGCAAGGAACAAGGCACGAGTCTAGACTTATGGGTGTGTGCCAACCTCCATTGGAGGGGCACAAGGGCAGTCACACTCACAAAAGTCTATAACTCGTGTAGCATTGGAGAACTTCGCCAATGAAGAGAAATGAAGTAATCGACATAATCTACCGTTGATTGTGTGCCCAATTCAACGGCCTCGATGAAGAACGATGGATTCGGAAGTATTTCGGAGAAGTACTGTAGCAGGTACTGTAGCAAAATACTGCAGCAGGAATACTGTAGCAGGAATACTGTTCACATTCTGCCGAAATTCAGAATTCCAGAGAGTTCACACGGGCGTGTGGAAATTCCACACGGCTGTGTACTGTAGCAGGACTGTAGCAAAACACTGTTCACAGGTGCCGACAAATCACGATTCCAGAATTTCCACACGGCCGTGTGGAATTAACACACGGGCGTGTGGAATTTCTGGATTTTCACAGAAGTCCGATTTCAGCCTATAAATAGCCCGTTTTCATATCTATTTGGGGGACCCTTCTCTTCTATCACTTGGATATCTTTTGGGGGGCTTTCGGCTAGGGTTTGGAGAGGTTCTTGGAGGTCTTTGGAGGCGATTAAACGGCATCGACATCGACATCCTTTGGAAGAAAGCTATTGGGGAAGCTCTCATCGGCATTGATTTGGCGAGGTGTGCCCTAGGCTTGACAAGGGATTCGTTGGAGAAGACACGCGACTACACAAGACCATCGATACGATCTACAAGGGGGTTTTCTTTATGGTTTTCATGCATATTTTCTTAAATTCTTTATTGATTTTGTATTGCTCCATGGAGAGCTAAACCCTAGTGGGTATTCGGACTTGTAAACCCTAGGATGATATTGTTTCTATGACTTTTATTATGCTTTCTTTATTGATGAATTTAATTGAGTTTCAATTTTAATTATCTTGTGCTATTGTTTTCCCTTAGCCGTGACACTAAGGTTGAGAGCAATCTAGGTTATCCTTTGGAGGTGTGACAACTCCTATAGGGTTAGACTCCTTAAGATTGAAGAGGGTTGAGAGGGAGAGTTGTGAGGTAGCGATGTACCCCTTTCCCTTCCGGTGTGATTTCTCCCTACCTCCGATTCCTTGATTTATTAGCGGTCGAAATAGAGTGAAGTGCTAGGTAGATAAACTCCCCCAAAGCTTTGGGGTGACGTGAATCCTATGCACTGGGGCTTAATTTAGACTAGGGTTCTTCCACCTGGAACAAAGGGTTGGAACTACTACACATAGGAACAGGTTTTATCACTAGGAATCCCTAGAGCTTAAAGCAATTCCACGTAGTGTTAGGCTTAGGTAGAAATACTCCCCTGGGGCTTAGTTGAGAAATCAACAGAGTGAAGGGTTGACGTGAATCCTAATGCCGGGACATAGTGTTGGGGTTAGTCACGGTTGACCTTAAGTTTGGGACCTTGTGTTTAAGGATATCCTCGACTCAATAGGCATCAATTGTAGAGCATAATACAAGTTTTGCACTAGAAGCATTAGTCATAGGGGGAACTTTGTCCGGATACCCCATCTTTATATCGATTACCTCTCCTACCCTCATTATTCTTCTTGTACTCTTTTATTTTCTTTTACATCTATATATAAATACTTTTCTCATCATCGATTCCCATCATAGCTAAATAGCGATTAACATTTGTTTCTAAACACTATTCCCTGTGGATTCGACTACCCACTCACCAGGGTAATTTTATTACTTCGACAAGGCCGTGCACTTGCGGTACGCACGCAAAAGGTCGTGTCAAGTTTTTGGCGCCGCTGCCGGGGAATAGGCGTTTTAGATATTTGTTTTTCACTATTTTAGCTATTCACTTCGCATTCTATTTCATATTTTCTTTAACTATCATTGTTCTTATTTTTCTTTTCTTTGTTTTCGGCTCCAGGTTATGACTCGTGGGAACCCTTTAATACTTGTTGAAGGAGACCCAGACATTGGAAGAAGAACACATCGTAAAGGGAAAGAACCTGCACAAGAAGCATCAAATCAAGCCGATATTGAGACAGAAGGGTCAGAGACAATGGCAGAACAGAACGAGCAGCAGCGAACGTTGTCCGATTTTGCTAGACCCGCAGTTATGGGGACCCAATCAAGCATCGTGAGGCCCCCAATTACAGCAATGAATTTCGAATTGAAGCCGTCGTTCATTCAGATGTTGCAACAGTCCGCACAGTTTAATGGGTTAGCCGATGAAGACCCTAATAGTCACATAGAAAATTTCTTGGAAGTGTGTGACATGTTGAAGATAAATGGAGTGACGGACGATGCAATTCGATTGAGAGCCTTCCCATTTTCATTGAAAGGAAAAGCAAGGCATTGGTTGCACTCATTACCTAGAGCCTCCATTACTACGTGGGAGGAAATGGCCGAGGCATTCTTGGCTAGATACTTTCCACCGGGGAAATCCGCAAGACTCCGGAATGAGATATCTTCCTTTGTACAGATGGAATTGGAGTCTCTATTCGAGACATGGGACAGGTTCAAAGAGCTCCTTCGCAAATGTCCGCAACATGGATTTCCCGAGTGGATGATTATTCACACATTTTACAACGGGTTGAATCCGAGTACAAAGCAACTCTTAGATGCGGCGGCCGGAGGGACTCTTGGAAGCAAGACTCCCGGTGAAGCTCGGCACCTTGTAGAGGAGATGGCTATGAATAGCTATCAATGGAACTCAAGGGATAGGAAAAAGGTTGCCGGAATTCATGAGGTTGATGCGGTTACATCGTTGGCAGCACAAGTGGAATCGTTAAGTAAGAAGCTAGATGCTCTCGCTTCGCCAAGAGTTGCGGCCATCACTACTTGTAACGGTTGTGGTGGAGGACATGCTTCAAGCGATTGTCCTATTGCTATTGGAGGCACTAGTGCGGTAGAGCAGGCCGATTTTGTGGGGAATTCATATCGAGGACAAGGCCAAGGCAACCCGTATAGTGGTACATACAATCCGGGATGGAAGAACCATCCGAACTTCTCTTGGAGCAATCAAGGACAGTCACAACAGAACAAAAATAGTGCACCACCGGGATTTCAAAGTCAACAAGCTCCGAATTTAGAAAGCCGAGTGACCGGGTTGGAGGGAAAGATGACTGACCTAGAAAGAGCCCTCACACGGTTCGTTTCTTCTTCGGACGCAAGGTTCCAATCGGTGGAAGCTACTCTTCGTAATCACACCGCCTCCCTACACAACTTGGAGAACCAAGTAGGGCAAATTGTGAAGACTTTGGCGGAGAGACCTCAAGGTAGTTTGCCTAGCAATACGGAGACCAACCCAAGAGAACAACTAAAGGCAATTACCTTGAGAAGTGGTAAGGAGGTTGAGGGACATCTCCCTCTTGAGAAGACTAAGGACTCACCCGAAGTCGTGGAAATAGAGGATGGAGCGCCAAAGGAGAAAGAGGTGGCACCCCCACCTTACAAGCCGAGAATTCCCTATCCTTCACGATTGAAGAATGACCAAGACAATGAGCAATACAAGAAATTTCTGGGTGTCTTCAAGCAATTGCACATCAACATTCCATTCGCGGAAGCATTAGCCCAAATGCCCAAGTACGCGAAGTTCTTAAAAGACCTCTTGACCAATAAGAGGAAGTTAGAGGAAAGTGCATCCGTCATCCTCGATGCAAACTGTTCGGCAGTGCTACAGAAGAATTTGCCAAGCAAGAGGAAGGACCCCGGAAGTTTTATCATACCGTGCAATATTGGTGATATGGGTGAGAAGATGGCACTAGCCGACTCGGGGGCAAGCATAAATGTCATGCCCTACACGTTCTTCCAAAAGCTAGGCTTGGGCGAGCCTAGACCTACCCGGATGACACTTCAGCTTGCGGATAGATCGGTGAGGCATCCGAGGGGTATTGTTGAAGATGTGTTGGTGAAAGTGGATAAGTACATTTTCCCGGTCGACTTTGTAGTGCTCGATGTAGACGAGGATGTCGAGGTGCCGCTGATCCTTGGGAGGCCGTTCTTGCGCACTTCCAAAGCTTTGATAGACATGGACGGTGGAGAGCTCACACTTAGGGTTGGGGACGACAAGCTCACTTACCGCCTCGCCGAAGCCATGCGACATTCTCTTGATTTTGATGATGCTCTATATTATCTTGATGTCACTGATGATTGCATTGATGAATATATGCAGGATATGTTTAACCCGGATCCATATGAAGGGTGGCCGGATCAAGACATAGAGACTGAAGAGGAAGAAGTGCTCGCGCTTGTTTCAGTTGAAACAGACATCAAGAAGGAGAAAGAGCTTATAAAGAAAGTCCTTCGGAGATTGAAGAGGTCGAGACGTCGCCACAAAAAGAACCCCAACAAGAAAGGGGATGAGCATTCACGAAGTAAGGGTGTTTCACCCATGTGTGGTAACAAACTCGATAATTCTCCCTCTACCTTGCAACGATTATGCAATGCTTGCTTTCAAATTATAGGGAAGAGGGCAAATTCCACTCATGAACCTCTGTAAGGTAAGACAGGTACGTCAAGCTAAGTGACGTTAAACAAGCGCTTCTTGGGAGGCAACCCAAGCGTTTTTGCAGTTTTTCTAGGACCTAGTTTAGTTTTAGGGTTGAATAAAAGTCTTAGCAATGGTGCCCCAATTTTCATGTGCATATGCTGAGTTTTCATGTGGATTTTTGATTATTTACGTGTGCCTTAACGTTAATTGACGAAGTTTGAGTCGGTTGAGTGTGTTTTCGATAGTCTCTGGTCGTGTTTTTATGGTTTATACAGGCTCTAAGTGTTTTAAAAGAATTTCTGAATTTTTTTGAGAGTCTGTAGAATTTTCTAAGTAAACCAGAGAAAACACACGGCCGTGTGGAATTAACACACGGCCGTGTGTTACCAATTGGAGCTCAACCAGAGAAGGCACAGGGGCGTGACTTTGCCCCTGTGAAAAATTTCAGAAGGGGCACACGGCCGTGTGGCATTAACACACGGCCGTGTGAAATTTCGCAGAACTTCAACTCTCTTCCAGAGAGTCCACAGGGTCGTGTGGATGCCCCTGTGAGTGCCACTGTGCTAAGGCACACGGCCGTGTGAGATTTCCACACGGCAGTGTGAAAATTCTGCAGGAATTCCCTTTCATCCCGAGAAACCACAGGGGCGTGTGTGAGCCCCTGTGGGAGAGCTTGTCAAGGCACACGGCCGTGTGGATTATTCACACGGCCGTGTGAAATACTTAGCGTTTCTCGGGCAAGTCAGAGAGACCACAAGGGCGTGTGTTGGCCAAGTTGGGCACACGGCCGTGTGGAATTAACACACGGCCGTGTGAAAATTTTCAGAGACCTTCTGTATTTTCCCGTGAATCCACAGGCCCGTGTGGGTGGCCCTGTGTATACCCCTGTGGAGGCACACGGCCGTGTGGAATTAACACACGGCCGTGTGAGGTAGTTCAGAGAGTGACCAGAGTGCGTACAGGGGCGTGTGTTGGCCCCTGTGAACCCTAATTTCTGAGGCACACGGCCGTGTGGTTACTTCACACGGCCGTGTGAATTTCCAGAACTTCAAAAGCCGCGCGTTTTTCTTATAGAAATCACTTGTGCCTCTTCCTTCTCCACTCTAAACTTCTCTCCTACCCTCTCTATCACTTCCCCGACTTTCTCTGAGGTTTTTGAAGGATTTTGTTCGAGTTTTCCGGCCGTATTATTTTGTTTTTCATCTCCACCGCCGGTGAGACCTTCAATACCTTTTTCTTCGTCAATTCTTGATTCAATTCGTTCTTTTATACAATTTTGCTTGGTTTGAATGTTTACATTACATACGAGCATGCTTAGAATGAAATTAGAACGAATTTAGATGTAAATTGTGGATTTTTAACCCCACGGCCGTGATGCTTTGCCCGTCAGAAACTCCACACGGGCGTGTGGAATTAACACACGGCCGTGTGGATTTCTGCAGATTGGTTATTTTGAACTGTTTTTGATTGTTTTCTTTTCCAATCTTACAGGAATGTCTTCTAGACCCAGGAAATCGACAGGGAAGCGCCCACGTGAGCCCACACCTCCTCCAGCAGAGACAGAGTTCAATATAGCCGAGCATCAGGTTCGGTTCGAGCGTTTATCAGGACTCCGTTTTGGACAGACGAGATATTTGGATTTGAGTATAGTGAGGAGTATTCAGGGGGGAGACAGCGTCGCAGATGAGATTAGCGAGCTGCTCTCAGTCGGTAGCTGGGAGAGATTGATGGTTATCCGGGACTCGGTGATCCGACCGCTCACCTTAGAGGTCCTGGCGTCGTTTGAGTTTGACCGGGGGTACAGCAGTTTCACCGAGGGCACCACAGTTCAGTTCAGAGCCCTCGGTCGACATTACAGCCTCAGTATGAGCCAGTTTTCGATTGGGATGGGTCTATATGATGCGGCATACACTGAGACAGAGGAGTACTCATTGCTCCCCACAGACTACCCGGGTACCGTGACACCGCAACAGGCGTATAGCAGACTTTGTGGTCAGGGTCAGTACGAGCCGGGTGTCTCCAAGGCTTCATGCCTTTCTCGACCTGCCTATAGATGTCTACACGCAGTTATGAGCAGATCTATTAGTGGCAGGGGAGACAGTACTGGTGTTCTGAGTCGCCAGGAGCTCCTCTACTTGTATTCGATGGTGGAGAGTGAGCCACTCCACCTGGGGCACATTGTGGCCGACTACATTCGCCATCAGGGCCAGTACCCCAGGGTAGGAGTTATCTTTGCAGGCCCCTACATTACCAGACTTCTCATTGGCCTGGGGCTTAGAGATGGAGTCAGGGGAGCAGAGAAGACGAGTGTACCAGTTCCCCTGGGTACAGATACCTTGAGGATGATGGGTATGATCCGCAGAGGAGGATCAGGGACGTATACCTGGATCATACCCCAAACGGAGCAGACTCAGGGTACACAGGCAGCTTTAAAGCCACCCCCGACGGATACACAGACCGAGGTACCCCCCACCGCGCCGGAGCCACCTCCGGTGCGGATGTTTTCACCGTCTCGAGGCCAGGACAGACTGGAGCGCCTCGAGAGCGCAGTGGGGATCCTACAGACCGAGGTGGCCGAGGTTAGGGCCACACAGATTACACAGCACCAGGAGGTGATGGCGCAGTTCCAGAGCTTGCGACAGACCTTCGAGCAGATTGTCGCCTCCTCCTCCTTCGTGGTCCGACCTCGGGTGTCCACTCCACCACCTCCATCTCCAGCAGCACCAGCAGCTCCAGCATCACCAGCAGCTCCAGCATCTCCAGCAGCACCAGAGGCCACCATTCAGGACACCGACGCTGAGGCGTCTTAGATTTTAGATTCTTTTCTTTTATTTGTCATTTCTGTATATCTTTACTTTATTTTGGACTTGTAGTACTCAGAAAGGATTCTCCTTCTGAGTATAGCTTTTATTTTGCTTTTTCTTTTTATCTCGAGTTGTATTCATTGCTTTACATTTTATATACTCGAGTTTTATTGAGCTTTACTGAACCCTCGTTTATGTGTGCGCAGATGGTCTTGGATGTAAGGATTTTGAGGAATAGTCATTGACACGGTCATGGAATCGTGTGTGCTCCACGAACCATTGAGACTCAACTCTCAATGACCTAGCTTCATCAAACGCAACACTTGGAATTCAGGGGAGTAATGTTTCAATTGCGAAGCGCTATTATCTTACATTAAGCATACCTTTTATCAGGTTTTATCACTAAATGTGTGCATTTGTGTTCTCTTGTGCATTGAAGGTATTGTGGAGCCTAATTGGAGAAGAAGAATGAAATTAGGTCGCGTTCGCCAATGTTGGGATGTTCTCGGACCAAGCAAGGAACGAAGCACGTATTTGGACTTGTGGATGTGTGCCAACCTCTTTTGGAGGGGCACAAAGGCAGTCACATTCACAACAAGTCCAATCCGTGTTACTTAGGAGAATCTCGCGAAAGAAGAAGACTTGAAGCAATCGGCGCGACCTACCGTTGCTTGTGTGCCCAAGTAATGGCCTCGATGAAGAACAATGGACCCGGGGGGCGTTTCGGCAAGTTACCAAGCCTGTTCAGCTGAAGATTAGTGTTCCAGAGAAGTCACACGGGCGTGTGGAAATTCCACACGGCCGTGTGAGCCATTTTCCAGCCAGACAGAGAAGTCACACGGGCGTGTGGAAATTCCACACGGCCGTGTGAAATTAATTTTTCAGCCGAGACAGAAGCTTCACACGGGCGTGTGGAAATTCCACACGGCCGTGTGAAGCCCCCGATAAGTCCAATTTTAAAGCCGCGATTCAACAATATAAAAGGGGATTTTTGCAACCTTTTTAGGGATCTTTCGACCTATCTTTTCCCCAACTTTCTGGAGCGCGGCTAGGGTTTCGGAGAGGATTTCGTGGAGGTTCTAGCGCGTCGTCGGCATCGATTTCGAGGTTCGACGTTTGCACAAGACCACGGCCACACCAATTCGAGGGGGGTTTTCATTGATGTCTATGTTTTATGCTTTATTTCTCACGTTGATGAACATGTATAGCTCTATGAGGAGCTAAACCCCTCGTGGGGTATTCGGACTTGTAAACTTTAGGGTTTCTTATGTTTCTTTGACATTGATTATTATGCTTTCCATCGTTGATGAATAAAATTGAGTTTTTAATCTTGATTATCCTTTCATATTGTTTTCCCTTAAACGTGACATTAGGGTTGAGAGCAATCTAGGCTTTCCTTTGGAGGTGTGACAACTCCTATAGGATTAGACTACTCAAGATTAACGAGGGTTGAGAGGGAGAGTTGTGAGGTAGCAATGTACCCCTTTCCCCTTCGATGTGATTTCTCCCTACCTCCGATTCCTTGATTTAATAGCGGTCGAAATAGAGTGAAGCAATAGGTAGATAAACTCCCCTAGGGCTTAGTTACGCAAGTAATAGAGTGGAGGGTTGTAGTGAATCCTATTTGCTGGGGGCTCAATCTAGACTAGGGTTCTTCCACCTGGACCAAAGGGTTAGAATTACGTATAGGAACAGGTTTAATCACTAGGAATCCCTAGAGCATAATGCAACTCCACATAATGTGAGGTTTAGGCAGATGGACTCCCCTGGGGCTTAGTCATCTAGGTGACAGAGTGAAGGGTGTTGTGAATCCTAACACCCGGCATAGTGTTGGAGTTAGTCACGGTTGTCCTTAGGTTTGGGACCGTGAGTCTTAGGATATCCTCGACTCAATTGACATCAATAGGAGAGTATAATATCATAGTCTTGCACTTGAAACATAGACCCTAGAGGTAGCTTGTCCGGATACCCCCTTTTACTCATTGTTAGTCCTTCTCGATTTTCCTACTTGCACTTCTTTCTTCCATCTCTCTACTTAGTTTATTGCTTTGCATTATTTTCACTCATCAATCTTATTATCGTTCTCCGTATTCTGCATAGCTTAATTAGTGAAACCTTATATTCTATCTCCCTATTCTCTGTGGATTCGACTACCTTCTCACCAAGGTAAAATTTATTACTTCGACAAACCCGTGCACTTGCGGGATACACGCAAGGGGTCGTGTCAGAATGATGGCTTCAACTCAAAATTCATTGCGGTGATTGGGGGCCTTACAATGCTCGATTGGGTCCCCATCATTACGAGTCTAGCAAAATCGGACAATGTCCTCTTCTGTTCATTCTGTTCTGTCATTGCTTCTGACCCTTCTGAATCAATATTGGCTTGATTGGACTGTTCTTCCACAGGTTCATTCCTTTTACGACGTGTTCTTCTACCAATTTCCAGGTCTCCTTCAACGAGAATTGAAGGGTTCCCGCGGGCTATAACCTGAAGCCAAACACAAAGAAAAGAAAACAAATAAGAACGATGATAGATAAAGAAAGTGTGAAATAGAAAATGAAGTGAATAGCTAAAATAGCAAAAACAAGTATAAAAAAATACGTCTATTCCCCGGCAACGGCGCCGAAAACTTGACACGACCCCTTGCATGTATCCCGCAAGTCATGGGCTCGTTGAAGTAATAAATTTACCCTGGTGAGTGAGTAGTCATATCCACAGGGAATAGTGATGTAAGACACGAGATTTCACTATTTAACTAGCGGTGTAGGGTGAGTGTGAAGAAAATCAATGAGTCATACGTGAAAGAAAATATAAAGAGATAAGAATTAAAATAGAAAGATGGAAGGTGAGAGATTGCAAGTAGGAGTAAATAGAAAAGGACAAGCAATGAGTAAAGGACAAGCACTGTAGCAAATTACTGTATTAAAAACACTGTAGCAAGTTACTGTTCGCTGTCGGCCGAAATTCAGCATTCTAGAAATTTTACACGGGCGTGTCGAAATTCCACACGGCCGTGCGAAATCCCGATTTCAGCAATTTTAAAGCAGCGACTCAACATTATAAAAGCCCGATTTGGAGACTTTTCGAGGGAGCTAAACCCCTTGTGGGTATTCGGACTTGTAAACTCTAGGGTTATTATGTTTCTTTGACATTGTTATTATGCTTTTCCATTATTGATGAATAAGAATTGAGTTTCAATCTTGATTTTATCGTGCTATTGTTTTCCCTTAGATGTGACACTAGGGTTGAGAACAATCTAGATTTTCGTTGGGAGGTGTGACAACTCCTATAGGATTAGACTCTTTAAGATTGAAGAGGGTTGAGAGGGAGAGTTGTGAGGTAGCGATGTACCCCTTTCCCCTCCGGTGTGATTTCTCCCTATCTCCGTTTCCCTGATTTATTAGCGGTCGAGATAGAGTGAAGTGCTAGGTAGATATACTCCCCTGGGGCTTAGTTACGCGAGTAACCGAGGGAAGGGTTGATGTGAATCCTACGCACTGGGGCTTAATCGAGACTAGGGTTCTTCCTCCTGGACCAAAGGGTTAAAACTACACATAGGAACAGGTTTTATCACTAGGAGTTCCTAGAACTTAATGCAATTCCACGTAGTGTGAGGTTTAGGTAGATGTATTCCCCTGGGGCTTAATCGTGCGAGCGATAAAGTGAAGGGTCGATGTGAATCCTAATACTGGGGCATAGTGTTGGGGTTAGTCACGCTTGTCCTTAGGTTTGGTACCGTGAGACTGAGGATTTCCTCGACTCAATTGGCATCAATAGGAGAGTATAATAGCATAGTATTGCACTAGAAGCATAGATCCTAGAGGTAGCTTGTCCGGATACCCCGCTTCATTCATTGTTAAATCCTCTTTATTCTCTTTTACTTGTACTTTCTCATCTTCCATCTTTCTATTTAATTTCTCGTCTTTTAGTATAATTGTTTCCATAATTCACTCATGGAATCAATTGATCACTTTTCCGTACTTCGCATAGTTTTAATAGTGAAATTTCGTATTCTAACTCCCAATTCCCTGTGGATTCGACTACCCTCTCGCCGGGGTAACTTTAATTACTTCGACAAACCTGTGCACTTTCGGGCCGCCTGTCACTACCCCTAGGACTTATGCTTCTAGTGCAAGACAATGCTATTATACTTTCCTATTGATGTTAATTGAGTCGAGGATATGCTTAAACACACGGTCGTAAACCTAAGGTCAACCGTGACTAACCCCAACACTATGTCACGACATTAGGTTTTCACAACGACCCTTAACTCTCATTGACGTGTCAACTAAGCCCTAGGAGAGTCTGTATTCCTATGCCTCACACTACGTGGGATTGCTTTAAGTTCTAGGGATTCCTAGTGATAAACCCTGTTCCTATGTATAGTTCTAGGTGGAAGAACCCTAGTCTCAATTAAGCCCCATCACTAGGATTCACTTTAACCCTTCACTCTATTGCTCGCGCAACTAAGCCCAGGGGAGTTCCTCTCCTAGAATTTCATTGTATCTCGACCGCTAAGAAATCAAAGAACACGGAGGTAGGGAGAATCACATCGGAGGGGAAAGGGGACGTTGCGCTACCTCACGACTCACCCTCTTCAATCTCAAGTAGTCTAACCCTATAGGAGTTATCACACCTCCAAAGGATAACCAAGATTGTTCTCAACCCTAGTGTCACGACCAAGGGAAAACAATTAGAAGGAGCAATTAAGTTTGAAACTCGAATTTATTCATCAATAATGGAATAGCATAATAATAATGTCATAGAAACATAATAGTCCTAGTGTTTACATATCTGAATACCTACAAAAGGGTTTAGCTCATCGTGGAGCTATACAAATCCATCAAAATATAAAGATGAAAACAAATTGAAAGCATAGATGAAAACCCCCTTGAGTATGATGTGGTCAAGGTCTTCGAAACCCTAGCCGCCCTCTCCACAAAGTCCTCTTCGAAACCCTAGCCGCCCTCTTCGAAAGTTGGGAGAAAAAATTTGTCAAAAAGATGTGTAAAATCTCCCAAACGGGCTTTTATAACCTTGACACACCCATTGCGTATGTACCCCGCAAGTGCACGGGTTGTCGAAGTAATAAAATACCCTGGTGAGTGGATAGTCGTATCCACAGGGAATAGTGTTTAGAAACAAGTGTTATCGCTATTTAGCTATGAAGGGAAATGATGGTGAAAGAAATATATATGTATAGATAGAAAAGAAAATAAAATAATACAAAAAGAGTGATATAGGTAGGAGAGGTAATCAATATAAAGATGGGGTACCCGGACAAAGTTCCCCCTAGGACTAATGCTTCTAGTGCAAGACTTGTATCATACCCTCTAATTGATGCTAATTGAGTTGAGGATATCCTTAAACTCACTGTCCCAAACTTAAAGTCAACCGTGACTAACCCCAACATTATGCCCTGATATTAGGATTCACTACGACCCTTGACTCTTGTTGACTTATCAACTAAGCCCCAGGGGAGTCTATCTTCCTAAGCCTAACACTACGTCGGATTTCTTTAAGCTTTAGGGATTCCTAGTGATAAAACCTGTTCCTATATGTAGTTCTAACCCTTTGGTCAAGGTGGAAGAACCCTAGTCTAGATTAAGACTCGAACTACGACACCTCATCTCGACCTCTAATAAATCAAGGAAAACGGAGGTAGGGAGAAATCACACCGAAGGGAAAGGGGATGCTTCGCTACCTTATGACTCACCCTCTCAACCTTCTTCAATCTTAAGTAGTCTAACCCGATAGAAGTTGTCACACCTCCAAAGGGTAACCTAAATTGCTCTCAACCCTAGTGTCACGGCCAAGGGAAAACAATAGCAAAAGATAATTAAAATTGAAACTCAATTAAATTCATCAATAAAGAAAGCATAATAAAAGTCATAAAAACAATATCATCCTAGGGTTTACAAGTCCGAATACCCACTAGGGTTTAGCTCTCCATGGAGCAATACAAAATCAATAAAGAGATTAAGAACATATGCATAAAAACCATAAAGAAAACCCCCTTGTATATCGTATCGATGGTCTTGTGGAGCCGCCTAGTCTTCTCCATGAATCGCTTGTCAAGCCTAGGGCACACCTCGCCGAATCGATGTTGACGAAAGCTCCCCCAATAGCTTTCTTCCAAAGGATGTCGATGTCGATGCCGTATAATCGCCTCCAAAAACCTCCAAGAACCTCTCCAAATGGATCTGAAAACGGGCTATTTATAGGCTGAAATCGGGCTGAAATCGGAGTTCCACACTGCCCTGTGGAAAATCAGAATTTCCGCATGCCCGTGTCTTAATTCCACACGGCCGTGTGTAAATTCTGTTTTGCTAATTTTCGGCAGACTGTGAACAATAAATTGCTACAGTGTTTTTGTTACAGTAATTAGCTACAGTACTTCAAATCACGTGAGTGTCACTGCCTTTGTGTCCTCCAAATCACGTATTCACTCGACCCCAATTGGAGTTTGGCACACACTCACATGTCTTTGAACACAACTTGTGCCTTGTTCCTTGCCCAGTCCAAGAACTCCCTCAATAATCGCGTTCATGACCTATTCTTACTTCTTCTTCTTTAAATCTTCTCCACAACCCTACAATGCATGAAAGAACACAAATACACATTAATTAGTGATTAAATTTGAAAAAATTAATGCTCAATGTAAGACAATAATACTTCGTATTACTATAACACAAGCACTTATCAAACGTTGAGTCGCAGTTTAAATTTGGCTAAATTGGGATTTCACACGGCCGTGTGGAACTTCTACACACCCGTGTGAAGTTGCTGGAATGCTGATTTTCGGCAGAAAGTGAACAGTGATTTGCTACAGTATTTGAGCTACAGTACCTTGCTACTTTGCTGCTACAGTAACCTTGCCATCATACAATCAACAATGAAACTCCCCTCGAAATGTCAGCTAGAAAGTGTTGATGAGGATTCGTCGGATCCGCGCCAGTGAGCCCCTTGATGCTTCTCTGCATTCTCCCCTTCTTCTCTCCTTCAATTCCTGGCGAAATAGCCTCCAAAAGTGATAGAAATGGCCTGATGAGAAGTGAAGGTCGGATGAGAACCAACAGCCAACAGAATACCTCAAAACCCTTGACCAGCTGCCTTATATACCCCGAGGCTGTGCGGGTACTATACGGCTTCTAATTGTGGTGTGCGGCTAGTGTGCGACCCTACTGATAAACATCTAAATATACGTATTTTATACGTATGCATACACATAGTCTCCTTATTTTGTTAATGAATGGATGCCCTTTTAGGTCTAAATTGGTTTATTTTGTGTTTCAGGTGCAAAAGATGCCTAGAAGAGCTCAACGATACAATTTGAGAAGAAATCTACGCCAAAATCATCGTTTTATGGTCCCGAGCACTGTAGCAACACTATAGCAGCCTGAAGCACACACATTTGAGGAATTTTCTAAGTCTGGAAACCCTCACGGGCAAGCTCACGGTCGTGAGGTCAACCACAAGCAATTTAAAGGCAGACATTATTGTAGCAGTGTCACTGTACCAGGTTTACTGTAGTGGTGTTACTGTAGCGGAACTGTATCAATTTTTCAGCTTTGCAGATTCTAACGACTCACATTAAAGGCTACCTCATCGGCCATATATGGACCATGAGCTCACCCGTGAAGAGGCACGAATTCACCCTTTTTATGGGGATTTTAGGGTTTCCTTGGGGCATCTAGACTCTTCTTCTTGGAGCCTCTCACCACCATCTCAGATCTGAGGTTGAAGAAGCATTTGGAGGCCAATTTCGTAGAGAATTTGGCGAGGAGAGAAAGGTCTTAGGAAAGATCTCCAAGTTAGAGCTTTGCATTTGGAGGTTGAAGACAAGGGAAGCCACACCTTACAAGTGGCGTTCTTGGAACTTCTCCGGCCTTCACCTTTGAGGGAGTCTTTCTCATGTTTTCTTTGGTTGTTTCCATGGACTTTGTGTTGTATTTCTTGAGTATGAGCAACTAAACCCCAAGTTCACCCGATGTAGGTGAACCTTGGGGGTGAACTTGTGATGTTTTGGATGATTTTGTGTTAATCAATGTTTGTGGCTTGTTTGTGATCCATTGTTTGGTGTTTTTACATGCTTGATATATATGAGAACTCTATGTATCAAAGGACTTAGGAAATGCTAGGTTTCATGATCATTTCCCTAGTGTTAGACTCACCAAACTTGGAAGGGAAATACGTATAAATACGTTGTGATCATCGGGTATTTGTACCCCTCCACTCCTAGGGTTAAGTACTCATTCATACTTCAACCCTAGTCTGAAAAAATCACTTTACTCATTGCGATCATAGGGGGAACCTTGGGCGGTAGAAATACCATATCCAATACCCGTACCGGATTAAGGGTCAATTACCGTGACCATCGGGTTGGCCTAGTCTAGGATTTTCTTGGTCCAACTTGCCACTTGCATGTTAGTACAAGCATCCAACTCACTTTAGTAGCTCCTAAGGGAATCCTCATCCGTGACCACTCCTAGCCTTGAATTATCCCGTATCTTGTTCTAATCAATTTGCATTAATTAATTATTTGTTTAGTTTTTTTGCATTTAATTCATTCTCTTAAATCTTATCGATTGAACAACATTGCAAAAAGGAAGTAAGGGTAGTTTCTCGGAACCCAGGGAATACGACCCTCTCGTGTTCACACGCGAGGTATTACTTGACGACCCGTGCACTTGAGGGTTAGTAAACAACAATCAAGTTTTTTGCGTCGTTGCCGGGGACCCACAGGAAATACTTGGAAAACTATGCGCATGTTGATTTGACCATCATCTTGTTTCATATTTACCATTTTTGTATATATTCCGTCATTTATTTGCTTTTATTTTATTTTATTGTATCTCTTTTGTTTCTAATTCTTGACTCCAATTTTTGCGAGGTACCCATCTTATAACAAGAGCGAGTCAAGCTAACTTGATTGAGCCCGACAACGAAATTGAAAGAACGTTACATCAGAGGTTGAGAGAAGTGGCTAAGAGTTCAAGACAACAAGAGGTTAGAGTGGAATCAAGTGAACCTTCAGTCAAGGCTAAGCCTAAGAGGACTTTGTCGGACTATGAAAGACTACAATTCACCGGTGATGAATTTAGTGTGCAAGCGCCTGCTGTGCCGGATAATAATTTTGAAATCAAGGCGAGCACAATTGGAATGATACAGAATTCAGTTCAATTTGATGGGCTAGCTGATAAAGACCCGCATGCCCACCTTTCTCGCTTCCTTCAAATTTGTTCAACTTTCAAGATTAATTCGGTGTTTGATAATGCTATTAGACTGAGACTGTTTCCTTTTAGTCTAAGGGGAGCAGCATACAGATGGCTCTTATCCTTAGCCCCCGGATCCATCACCACGTGGAAGGACATGGTGGAGAAATTCCTTGCTACATATTTTCTGCCTAGTAAAGCCGCGAGACTGAGGCAAGAGATATCATCTTTCAGGCAGGGGGATTCAAAAACACTTTTTGAGGCCCACGAGCGGTTCAAGGAATTGTTGCACAGGTGTCCTCACCACGGATTCCCTTCATGGATAAGAGTACTGATGTTTTGTAATTGGCTAAACTATGCAACAAGACAACTTATCGATGATGCAGCAGGAGGATCTCTGAGTAACAAATTGCCTGATAAACGCCTAAACATACGTATTTTCCATGTATTCGGGTGTATGTATTACGTATTTTTGTATGAGTTGACGCCCGTTTTTGGTCTGAATTGGTTTCTTTCGTGTTACAGGTACTGATGTGACCCCTTCGATTTCGGGATTTTCTCAGAAATTTTCTCTCCCCTCATGCGGGACCGCATAGGGGGCCGCATAACTCACTGGAAAAGGTTTTTAAGGGTTTTGGAGTCCATTTTGAAGAAGGAGGCTAGGTCTTGAGAGAAACTACACTTCACCATCTTCTTTGGGGAGCTTGAGGCCGGCTTTTGGAGGCATTTCTTGAGGAGAGGACGACGGGGAGAGCACGAGACGACGAATCCACGCCCTCGATTTGCATTTGAGAGGAAGTTTGACAAAGGAAACCACTCCTTGGGTGGCGTCCTTGGAAGCGTCATTTGGCCATGATCTTTTCAGGGGGTGTTTTCATTATGCTTTTGGTTGTTTTTATGTATTTGCTTGCTTACTTTGTGATCATGAACAACTAACCCCAAGGTCACCGGATGTAGGTGAACCTTGGGGGTGAACTTGTGTATTTTGGGTGCTACTTTCTAGTTTATGTATTTGGTTTGGTTTGTGATCCTTGTTTGGTGGTTCTTGAATGCCTTGATATGTATGAGAACTCTATATGTCAATTCCTAGACAATGCTAGGTTGCATGACCATTGCCCTAGTATTAGGCTCACCAAGCTTGGAAGGGAATACATGTACGAATACGCCGTGACCATCGGGTATTTGTACCCCTCCAATTGTTAGGGTTGTCCTTGATTGTGTTTCAACCCTAGCTTGGGGAAATCCACTAAACCCTTTGCAATCGTACAAGGATTTTGGCGGAAGCAATTCCGTATTCCAATACTTGTATTGGATTAGGGACCAACGCCGTGACCATCGGGTTGGTCTAATCTAGGGTTTCCCGGTCCAAACCACCCACGTGCATGCTAGTTAGGGCATCCTTGTCACTTTAGTAGCCCCCGAGGGAATCCTTATCCGTGGCCATTCCCTCACCTTGATTTTCCCCTCCGTATTTATTCTTGCTATTTGCATGCTCTTTGTTTTAGTAGATTATTGGTAGTTCTTATTCCAAGTGATCGATTAGGTCAAACAACATTGTGATAAGGAAGTAAGGATAGCTTCTCGGGCCCTTGGGGATACGACCCCCTCGTGTTCGCGCGAGGGGTATTACTTGGCGACCCCGTGCACTTGCGGGTGAGCGATTCAAGCGCGTTTCACCATTGCCTGAGGAAGCTGAAGCTTTGATTGATAGTATGAACAGTAATGAGTGTCACTGGAGTACTAGGCAGAAAGCACTGAAGGCTGCAGGCCTATATGAGGTGAATGAAAATACAGCATTGACAGCTAAGATTAAGGCCTTGACAAAGAATCTCTCAGACAGCAATGCCGTGGTCAGTTCATTGGCTCAGAAAGTTCAGCAGCTGATGTTGGGTTCCAATTCCACTACTAAGGCAGTGATGTCGTGCGACACTTGTGGTGCGGGGCATGTAACCTCACAATGCCCCATATTTATTGCCTCATCGCCACCTGTGGAGAATATGGATTATGTTGGCGGCGTACCTAGAGGACCGGGAAACCAGTTTGGCAACACCTATAACTCGGGGTAGAAGAGCCACCAAAAAAAGTCTTGGAGCCAAGGTCAAGCATCGCAGAGACCCCCGCCACCCCAAGGGAGCCAGTACCATGCACCTCCACCGTAACACGACCCCTTGCGTGTATCCCGCAAGTGCACGGGCTTATCGAAGTAATAAAATTTACCCTGGTGAGTGGGTAGTCAAATCCACAGGGAATAGGGATTTAAAACACTAGATTTCACTATTTAGCTATGCGGTGTACGAAAAGTGATAATAGAATCGATGAGTGAATATGGAATCAAATATAATAAAAGGCAAGAAATTAAATAGAGGGATGGAAGGCAAGAAAGTGCAAATAGAAGTGAATAGAGAAGGACTAGAAATGGATTAAATAGGGTATCTGGACAAGCTACCTCTAGGACTTATGCTTCTAGTGCAAGACTATGCTATTATACTTTTCTATTGATGTTAATTGAGTCGAGGATATCCTTAAACTCACGGTCCTAAACCTAAGGTCAACCGTGACTAACCCCAACACTATGCCCCAACATTAGGATTCACGTCAACCCTTCACTCTATTGCTCATGCAACTAAGCCCCAGGGGAGTCTATCTACCTAAGCCTCACACTACGTGGGATTGCTTTATAAAACCTGTTCTTATGTATAGTTCTAACCCTTTGGTCCAGGTGGAAGAACCGTAGTCTAAATTAAGCCCCACTGCTTAGGATTCACGTCAACCATTCACTTTGTTGCTTGCGCAACTAAGCCCCAGGGGAGTTCCTCTCCTAGCACTTCACTCTATCTCGACCGCTAAGAAATCAAGGACTATGTAGGTAGGGAGAAATCACACCGAAGGGTAAAGAAGAAGCTTCGCTACCTCATGACTCACCCTCTCAACCCTCTTCAATCTTAAGTAGTCTAACCTTGTAGGAGTTATCACACCTCCAAACGATAAACTAGATTGTTCTCAACCCTAGTATCACGGCTGAGGGAAAATAATTGCAAGAGATAATTAAATTTGAAACTCAAATTTATTCATCAACAATGGAAAAGCATAATAGCAATGCCATAGAAATATAATGATCCTAGAGTTTACAAGTCCGAATATCCACGATTGGTTTAGCTCCTCATGGAGCTATACATGTTAATCAAGATATAAAAGAAAGCACAAATTAAAGGCATTGATGAAAACCCCCTTGCATATGGTGTGGCCGTGGTCTTGTGCGGCTGCTAGACATTGATAACGATGCCGATGACGCGCTCTGAACCTCCACGAAGTCCTCTCCGAAACCCTAGCCACACTGTCCAGAAGTTAGGGAGAAAGATAGGTTAAAAGATGTCTCAAAAGTCTCCAAATATGGCTTTTATAATGTTGAGTCGCGGCTTTAAAATCGGACTTATCGGGGCTTCACACGGTCGTGTGGAATGTCCACACGCCCGTGTGAAGTTTCTGGGCTACTAGATTTTTGTTCACACGGCGGTATGGAATTTCCACACACCCGTGTGAACTCTCTGGATGGCTGATTTTCGGCAGAAAGTGAACAAAATCTTGTTACAGTAACCCGCTACAGTGTCGCTTGCTCTTGAATCTGTTGTTCTTCATCGAGGCCATTGAATTGGGCAAACAATCAATGGTAGATCATGCCGATTGTTTCAAGTCTGCTTCTTGATGAAGTCCTCCTAAGCTACATGAGTTAGACTTGTTGTGAATGTGACTGCCCTTGTGCCCCCCAAAGGAGGTTGGCACACACTCACAAGTCTTATCTCGTGCCTTGTTCCTTGCTTGG
The DNA here is from genome assembly GCA_020875875.1 of Dioscorea alata. Taxonomy (NCBI): domain Eukaryota; kingdom Viridiplantae; phylum Streptophyta; class Magnoliopsida; order Dioscoreales; family Dioscoreaceae; genus Dioscorea; species Dioscorea alata. Next base: position 12,160,972 of record CM037025.1, on the reverse strand, counting down.
TCCGAAAACTTCCCAACAATGGTAAACACGATCTAACTTCGTTCTTCTTCTCCAAATTAGCTCCACAAACCTACAATGCATAAGAGTACATAAGTGCACACCATTTAGTGATAAAATCTGATAAAAAAGATGCTCATTGTAAGATAATAACACTTCGCGTTACTATAACACAAGCACTTATCACACCGCAAGAAAGGAAGTACACTACCGAGGACGTATTAGCCAAATTTATGATAAATACCATAGCAAGGTTTCAGAACGACGAGAAGAGGCTTGATGAGTTTGGCACTATAATAAGGAATGTGCAAGCCTCCATCCAGTCACTTGAGAACCAGGTTAGGCAGCTTGCCAGGCCCCAGTCTAATCGACCCTCGGGCAGTTTACCAAGTAATACCGAGAGTAACCCGAGGGAGCACTTAAAAGCTGTCACATTGAGAAGTGGAAAACAATTGGAGGCAAGGGCTGAGGGAAGCCCAAATGTCTCCAATGATAGGGTAGCCATTCAGGAAGACCCTAATTTGAGCAAAAATGTTAGTGAAGAGAATAAGAACAAGCATAAGGAAGATGCCCAAAAACTCCAAGCTCCGAAGGGAAATGAGTACAAGCCCGTTGTGCCTTACCCATCAAGACTAAACAAGATAAGGAGGATGCCCAATTTAAAAAAATTTTGAACATATTCAAGCAACTCCACATCAACATCCCATTGGTTGAGGCCTTATCGCAAATGCCCAAGTATGCCAAGTTCATGAAGGACCTCATCACAAACAAAAGAAAATTGGAAGAACTCGACTCTGTGACATTGTCCATGAACTGCTCTACATTGATTCAGAAGAGACTACCGAAAAAACTCACCGACCCCAGTAGTTTCATTATCCCATGTTTGCTTGGCGAAGGAATGCAAGATAATGCCTTGGCAGATTCGGGGGCAAGCATAAATGTAATGCCGTATAAATTGTTTCTAAAGCTAGGATTGGAAGATTTGAGACCAACACGTATGACCCTACAACTTGTTGACCGTTCAGTGCGAAGACCACGAGGTGTAGTCAAGGATGTTCTTGTGATGGTTGATAAACTCATCATTCCGGTGGATTTTGTTATATTAGATGTGGACGATGATGTGGACGTCCCCATAATCCTTGGACGCCCTTTCCTTAATACTTCTGGTGCTTTAATTGATGTTAAGGGCGAAAAGATGACTTTAAGAGTGGGGGATGAACAAGTGATCATCACCCTCCCTGAAGCAATGCGACACACTCTCGACCACGATGATAGTTTATATTTCATGGATAAAACTAATGAAATTATTTCTAATTGTGTGCAGGAAGTTCTAGCCTTGAACCCGCTTGATGAAATTTTGAAAGAGTTAGGGGATGAAGAAATTAAAGAAAAAGAAGCCCCGCCTTCACCAAAGCAACAAGTTGCTCAAGTAATGGTTGACTCCCCACAACATGGCAAGGAGAAGAAAATTCTGAAAAAGGTGTGGATAAAAATGAAGGAAAAGCCAAAGAAAGTTGCGAAGGTTGCAACAATGTCACCCGAGGAAGTGGATAGCATGCTTTTTGAGAATCGAGGAAAATTCAAGATCTTTTCATGCCTCTCAATGAATTTTTTTGGTAACAATGCATCATCAAAGAATGGAGGTAACTTTCCTCCCTTTGTCCCACCATAAACTTTGAGGTAAAACACGTTAAGCTAACGACGTTAACCAAGCGCTTCTTGGGAGGCAACCCAAGTTTTAAATTAAATGCAATTCCATGTTCTTGTGATTTGAATGCATGTCTTGGTTCTTTTTCAAATTCTTTGAGTGTTTTAGCATGTTAGTGTTCTAAGGTTTCTTCATGTTGTAGTCATCTTCATCATTATTTTGATTTAATCATTCATGCATGCTTGTGTGTTGTTGTGAGTTATTTAATGGCTAGATATCATGTGGTTCATGTTTCGAGAGTTTCCATGCTTTGTTCGGCTTTATTTCAAGAGTTTTTAAGGATTAGAGGAGGATGTTTCAATGCCAAAACCAGTCTAGGGCCGTTTGATGACCGTGAGCCAGCCCTTATGCCATCAAGAGAGCACTCGTGGCCAAGCTCATGCCCGTGAGCTCCGCCGCGAGCCATCCCGAGAGCACTCACGGCCAAGCTCACGGCCGTGAGCTCAAGTCGTGAGCCATCCCGAGACCACTCACAGCCAAGCTCACGGCCGTGAGCTTTGGCTATGAGCTATCCCGAGAGCTCTCACGGGGAGGCTCACACCTGTGAGGCCCTTCGTCCCTTGGGGCTTTAAGGCCCCCCTATGTTCTCTCTTTCCTATTCACTCTCTTCCACACTTCTCTCCCTCATATCTTCCTCTGCTCTACTCCACTTTTCATCATTTTTCTTGCCCTAGAATCATAGGGTTCTTTCAACTGGAACAAAGGGTTAGAACTATACATATGAATAGGGTTTATCACTAGGAATCCCTAGAACTTAAAGCAATTACACATAGTGTGAGCCTTAGGAAGATGAACTCCCCTAGGTCTTAGTTGATAGGTCAACAAGAGTCAAGGGTCGTAGTGAAACCTAACACCGGGGCATAGTGTTGGGGTTAGTCACAGTTGACCTTAGGTTTGGACCGTGTTTTTAAGGATATCCTCGACTCATTTAACATCAATAGGAGAGTATAATATCATTGCACTAAAAGCATAAGTCATAGGGGAAGCTTGTCTAGGTAGCCAACTTCACTAATTGATTGTCCTTCTCTATTTGCTCTTACTTGCACTCTTGACACGACCCCTTGCGTGTATCCCGCAAGTGCACGGGCTTGTCGAAGTAATAAAATTTACCCTAGTGAGTGGGCAGTCGAATCCATAGGGAATAGGTATTTAAAATAGAAGATTTAACTATTTAGCTATGTGGTGTACAAAAAGTGATAATAGGATTGATGAGTGAATATGGAAGCAAATGTAATAAAAAGCAAGAAAGTGCAAGTAGAAGTGAATAGAGAAGGACTAGCAATGGATTAAATAGGGTATCTAGTCAAGCTACCTGACACGACCCCTTGCGTGTATCCCGCAAGTGCACGGGTTTGTCGAAGTAATAAATTTACCTTGGTGAGAAGGTAGTCGAATCCACAGGGAATAGTGTTTAGAAACAAGTGTTAATCGCTATTTAGCTATGATGGGAATTGATGATGAGAAAAGTATTTATATATAGATGTAAAAGAAAATAAAAGAGTACAAGAAGAATAATGAGGGTAGGAGAGGTAATCGATATAAAGATGGGGTACCCGGACAAAGCTCCCCCTAAGACTAATGCTTCTAGTGCAAGACTAGTATTATACCCTCTAATTGATGTCTAATTGAGTCGAGGATATCCTTAAACACACGGTCCCAAACCTAAGGTCAACCGTGACTAACCCCAACACTATGTCCCGGCATTAGGATTCACGTCAACCCTTCACTCTGTTGATTGCTCAACTAAGCCCCAGGGGAGTATATCTACCTAAGCCTAACACTACGTGGAGTTGCCTTAAGCTCTAGGGATTCCTAGTGATAAAACCTGTTCCTATGTGTAGTAGTTCTAACCCTTTGGTCCAGGTGGAAGAACCCTAGTCTAGATTGAGCCCCAGCAAATAGGATTCACTACAACCCTCCACTCTATTACTTGCGTAACTAAGCCCTAGGGGAGTTTATCTACCTATTGCTTTACTCTATTTCGACCGCTATTAAATCAAGGAATCGGAGGTAGGGAGAAATCACATCGAAGGGGAAAGGGGTACATTGCTACCTCACAACTCTCCCTCTCAACCCTCTTTAATCTTGAGTAGTCTAATCCTATAGGAGTTGTCACACCTCCAAAGGAAAGCCTAGATTGCTCTCAACCCTAGTGTCACATCTAAGGGAAAACAATAACAAGATAAAATCAAGATTGAAACTCAATAAAAGAACATCAAATTAAGAAAGCATAATAAAAGTCATAGAAACAATATCATCCTAGGGTTTACAAGTCCGAATACCCACTAGGGTTTAGCTCTCCATGGAGCAATACAAAATCAATAAAGAATTTAAGAAAATATGCATGAAAACCATAAAGAAAACCCCCTTGTAGATCGTATCGATGGTCTTGTGTAGTCGCGTGTCTTCTCCAACGAATCCCTTGTCAAGCCTAGGGCACACCTCGCCAAATCAATGCCGATGAGAGCTTCCCCAATAGCTTTCTTCCAAAGGATGTCGATGTCGATGCCGTTTAATCGCCTCCAAAGACCTCCAAGAACCTCTCAAAACCCTAGCCGAAAGCCCCCCAAAAGATATCCCAGTGATAGAAGGGGAGGGTCCCCAAATAGATATGAAAACGGGCTATTTATAGGCTGAAATCGGGCTGAATTCGGGATGAAATCGGACTTCTGTGAAAATCCAGAAATTCCACACGCCCGTGTGGAAATTCTGGAATCGTGAATTCTTGGCACCTGTGAACAGTGATTTTTGCTACAGTGTTTCTGCTACAGTATTCCTGCTGCAGTACACGGCCGTGTGGAATTTCCACACGCCCGTGGGAACTCTCTGGAATTCTGAATTTCGGCAGAATGTGAACAATAACTGCTACAGTATTTATCTACAGTATTTTTGCTACAGTGCCTGCTACAGTACTTCTCCGAAATACTCCGAAATCCATCGTTCTTCATCGAGGCCGTTGAATTGGGCACACAATCAACGGTAGATTATGTCGATTACTTCATTTCTCTTCATTGGCGAAGTTCTCCAATACTACACGAGTTATAGACTTTTGTCAGTGTGACTGCCTTTGTGCCCCTCCAATGGAGGTTGGCACACACCCATAAGTCTAGACTCGTGCCTTGTTTCTTGCTTGGTCCGAGAACTCCTCAACAACGGCGAACATAACCTATTCTTCCTTCTTTTTCTCTAGATCTTCTCCACAACCCTTCAATGCACAAAAGTAAACAAATGCACACTTTTTAGTGATAAAATCTGATTAAATTAATGCTCATTGCAAGATAATAACGCTTCACATTACTATAACACGAGCACTTATCAAATCCCCCCACACTTAAGCTTTTGCTTGTCCTCAAGCAAAATAGAACGTGAAAGTACTTGGGAAGAACAATTGAAAGTGCTCGGCCTTAGGTTCACCAAAAGTATGCAAAAGGAGCATTCTACAAGTAAGGGGAAATCAAAACATTGCATAAGGTTACCAATGCTCTAGCTAAAAACTCGAATCAAAAAGGATGAAAACTCGAAAGCGTGTTGGTGTGTGCGATCTTACTCAAGAGAACCAACGAGTACTCCTCAAACTTTGATTAAAAAGGACTTATTTATATACAAAGATAAAAAAAATAAAGGTGGAAGTAGTAGCTTCACACATCCTTGAAGGTAGCCCTTTCCTAGGCGGCCGCCAAAGGTGGCTTTCACTCTTTCGAGGAGGTAGCTCTTTCTACCGGGGTAGTAGCTTTCACGCATCCCATGAGATAGCTCTTTCTCTCATTAGGGCATAACTTGTATCCGACTTATGAGAGTAGCTTCATACATCATAGGAGGTAGCTCTTTCCACCCCAAATGCATACATAAAAAAAGCAACTATTCACAAACTCGTATTTTTCTCTTTTTTTTTTTTTTTTTTTTTTTCTTTTTTTCATTTTTCCATTTTTTTTTTCATTTTCATCAAAAAATTTTTTTTTATATATTTTTCTCTCCTTATATATGCATTTTCCAAAGTAAAACTAAGAACAACGATAAACTTGTCCTTAAAAACTTCAAGATTGAGTTTCCAAAAGATTCCAAAAGTAAGTTGTGCAATATAAGATAATCGAGCAAAAATTCATAAAATTCAAGTAGAAACTAGAGCATGATAGGATACAATGTTAAAAATTCTCCTAAACTATAAGAATACAACCGTTGCAACTAAGGTGAACCGCCATAGGCTACATGAGCAAAAGCAATTGAACGCACAAGTAAAAGTGTGTGCAATGTGAACTCCCCCCCACACTTAAGATGTACATTGTCCTCAATGTACACATGCAAGCACAATAGAAAGTATAACAATCAAAACATAATGTGTGGAGGTGGGCAATTGAAACAATACTCCCCTGAACTCCTAGTGGTACGTTTGATGGAGCTATGTTTATTAAGGGTTGAGTCTCAACGGGTTGTGGAGGGTACACGGTCCCATGACCGTGCCTATGACTAGTACTCAAATTCCTTGCATCCAAGACCATCTGCACGTACACAAGGGGGTTCAGTGAAGCTCAATAAAAGTAAAATAAAACAAAAGAAAAATAAAGCTAAAAACGCCTCAAGCGTCGGTGTCGTTCGTTCTTCGATCTGCGGTGCTGCTGTCGGTGCTAATACTGGTGGATCTGGTGCTGAAAAAGAAAAGATTGACGAAGAAGAGGAGAAAATATGCTTACCGACGAAGTGAAAATCAAAAACTTCGAATATGGTCGGAAAACAACTTAAAAACCCCTTAAATGGACAAAGAGATGGTTGGGAAGATGGGAGGAAACATCCCTTGAGTGTGGAGACATTTAGAATTGAAAAGGCAAAAATAGATTTTAAAAGAAATCACAGCCTTTCTGTGTTCTGCGCATCCACACGGCCGTGTGGAAATTCCACACGGCCGTGTGCCTTCACTGGTAGGGTTCACAGGGGCAGTCACACCCCCCTGTGTTTCCTCTGTTTGCTTCTCAGAACATCCACACGGCCGTGTGGAAATTCCACACGGCCGTGTGCCCAACCTGGCCAACACAAGGCCGGCCACAGGGGCACCCACACGCCCCTGTGGACTCTCTGGATTCCAAGAAAATCATCTAAGTGTTCCACACGGCCGTGTGGAATTTCCACACGGCCGTGTGCCATGCAGACGCTCACCCACATGGGCACTCACACGTCCCCTGTGAGCCTCTAGATGAAGTTCTTGTTCTGCAGAACATCCACACGGCCGTGTGGAATTTCCACACGGCCGTGTGCTATAAACATGGGCACTCACACTGCCCCTGTGTCTCTCGGGATGGAGAGTTGTAGCTCTGCAAAGATCCACACGGCCGTGTGGAAATTCCACACGGCCGTGTGCCTTCATATGGTCGTTCACAGGGGCAATCACACGCCCCTGTGTCTTCTCTGGCCTAGTTCTGAACTGTGACACACGCCCGTGTGGAAATTCCACACGGCCGTGTGTCTTCTCTGGATGACTTAGAAAAATTTGCAAGCTTTGTAGAAAATTTCAGAAACTCAAATACAATGTTCAGAGCTTGCATGTACAATAAAAATTCGACCAGAGATCCATGAAAACACACTCAAACGACCTAAAACTTCGACAATCACAATTAGGCACACTACAACACCAATAATCCATAAGAAATCACAGCACACGCATAATAAAATGAAAACACCAACACTAAGCAGCTATTCTTGCTAAAACTAAACTAAAACCTAGAAAAGCAATAAAAACTTGGGTTGCCTCCCAAGAAGCGCTTGTTTAACGTCACTAAGCTTGACGTACCTCTTTCTTACCTCAAGGCGGCTTGAAAAGAGTGTGTTCCTCCCGACAAGATCTTGCATAGCTACTTCCTTTAAACCAAAAATCGACTTGCCGAGGTGGAGTATTTGTTGGAGGATCCAACCATCCTACTTTTGGCCTCCAAGGAAACAATTTGGGTTGGGAATTATCCAAGCTTAGCATAGGTGGGTCATGGGATGGTTTAAATATCCTCCCCACATCGTTTTCCCTTCCCAAAGTCTCTTTCTTGCTTTTTATGAGTTGATCAATCCCAAAGAGCGGTGCTTGTTCCATTACTTTAGGGTTTGCTTCTTCTTGTGTATTTTCATCTTGAAAGGAACATGACACTAGCAAATCCCCTTGAAAATTTTCTTCCTCACAAGCACACTGTTCTTTCAAGCAATCCAAATTCTCAACAAGATGTTCTTCCTCTTTCTTTTCAATTTCTACAGCAACGTACTCGGTATGTCTCATTTCTTTATTGTCGTTCACTACCACATCAACTCTACAAGGGTCTTGCGTTACTTGCTCAAATATTTCATGTTCCTTGGAGAGTGTGTCAAGTATCCATCCTAATTGATGTTCAAGGTTGTTGTAGGAGGCTTCATGACACTTTCGTGTGGCTTCCATACTTTGGCAAGAGGTATCGGATGCTTCAATAAAATTGTCTAGCACTTTTTTCCACGGAGGTGCATCCTCTTCGAGTCTCTCATCCTTTTGAAATTGCTCTTGAGGTGCTTCCCAATGTTGTCCATCGTTATTCCATAAAAAATTTTGGTAGCTCCTTTCATTTGGATGAGATGTGTTGTAGCATGGATTACTTTGTTGTTGTGAAGCAATAATTCGATCAAGCTTTGTACTGAGAGCTTCAACTTGAGAATATAGCTCCATGATTGAATCAATCTCCATTTAGGCTCCTTGCAAGAAAAGGTAAGTCAAAACAAAAGAAAACAAATAAGAATGACGGAAGAATAAGAAAAGGGTGAAATAGAGTGAATGACGAATAGCTAAAATAGCAAAGTACAAATGTCTCTAAAACGCCTATTCCCCGGCAACGGCGCCAAAAACTTGACACGACCCCTTGCGTGTATCCCGCAAGTGCACGGGTTTGTCGAAGTAATAAATTTACCTTGGTGAGAAGGTAGTCGAATCCACAGGGAATAGTGTTTAGAAACAAGTGTTAATCGCTATTTAGCTATGATGGGAATTGATGATGAGAAAAGTATTTATATATAGATGTAAAAGAAAATAAAAGAGTACAAGAAGAATAATGAGGGTAGGAGAGGTAATCGATATAAAGATGGGGTACCCGGACAAAGCTCCCCCTAAGACTAATGCTTCTAGTGCAAGACTAGTATTATACCCTCTAATTGATGTCTAATTGAGTCGAGGATATCCTTAAACACACGGTCCCAAACCTAAGGTCAACCGTGACTAACCCCAACACTATGTCCCGGCATTAGGATTCACGTCAACCCTTCACTCTGTTGATTGCTCAACTAAGCCCCAGGGGAGTATATCTACCTAAGCCTAACACTACGTGGAGTTGCCTTAAGCTCTAGGGATTCCTAGTGATAAAACCTGTTCCTATGTGTAGTAGTTCTAACCCTTTGGTCCAGGTGGAAGAACCCTAGTCTAGATTGAGCCCCAGCAAATAGGATTCACTACAACCCTCCACTCTATTACTTGCGTAACTAAGCCCTAGGGGAGTTTATCTACCTATTGCTTTACTCTATTTCGACCGCTATTAAATCAAGGAATCGGAGGTAGGGAGAAATCACATCGAAGGGGAAAGGGGTACATTGCTACCTCACAACTCTCCCTCTCAACCCTCTTTAATCTTGAGTAGTCTAATCCTATAGGAGTTGTCACACCTCCAAAGGAAAGCCTAGATTGCTCTCAACCCTAGTGTCACATCTAAGGGAAAACAATAACAAGATAAAATCAAGATTGAAACTCAATAAAAGAACATCAAATTAAGAAAGCATAATAAAAGTCATAGAAACAATATCATCCTAGGGTTTACAAGTCCGAATACCCACTAGGGTTTAGCTCTCCATGGAGCAATACAAAATCAATAAAGAATTTAAGAAAATATGCATGAAAACCATAAAGAAAACCCCCTTGTAGATCGTATCGATGGTCTTGTGTAGTCGCGTGTCTTCTCCAACGAATCCCTTGTCAAGCCTAGGGCACACCTCGCCAAATCAATGCCGATGAGAGCTTCCCCAATAGCTTTCTTCCAAAGGATGTCGATGTCGATGCCGTTTAATCGCCTCCAAAGACCTCCAAGAACCTCTCAAAACCCTAGCCGAAAGCCCCCCAAAAGATATCCCATTGATAGAAGGGGAGGGTCCCCAAATAGATATGAAAACGGGCTATTTATAGGCTGAAATCGGGCTGAATTCGGGATGAAATCGGACTTCTGTGAAAATCCAGAAATTCCACACGCCCGTGTGTTAATTCCACACGGCCGTGTGGAAATTCTGGAATCGTGAATTCTCGGCACCTGTGAACAGTGATTTTTGCTACAGTGTTTCTGCTACAGTATTCCTGCTGCAGTACACGGCCGTGTGGAATTTCCACACGCCCGTGGGAACTCTCTGGAATTCTGAATTTCGGCAGAATGTGAACAGTAACTGCTACAGTATTTATCTACAGTTTTTTTGCTGCAGTGCCTGCTACAGTACTTCTCCGAAATACTCCCAAATCCATCGTTCTTTATCGAGGCCGTTGAATTGGGCACACAATCAACGGTAGATTATGTCGATTACTTCATTTCTCTTCATTGGCGAAGTTCTCCAATGCTACACGAGTTATAGACTTTTGTCAGTGTGACTGCCTTTGTGCCCCTCCAATGGAGGTTGGCACACACCCATAAGTCTAGACTCGTGCCTTGTTTCTTGCTTGGTCCGAGAACTCCTCAACAACGGCGAACATAACCTATTCTTCCTTCTTTTTCTCTAGATCTTCTCCACAACCCTTCAATGCACAAAAGTAAACAAATGCACACTTTTTAGTGATAAAATCTGATTAAATTAATGCTCATTGGAAGATAATAACGCTTCACATTACTATAACACGAGCACTTATCACTACCTCTAGTACTTATGCTTCTAGTGCAAAACTATGCTATTATACTTTTCTATTAATGTTAATTGAGTCGAGGATATCCTTAAACTCATGGTCCGAAACCTAAGGTCAACCGTGACTAACCCCAACACTATGCCCCGGCAATAGGATTCACGTCAACCCTTCACTCTGTTGTTCATGCAACTAAGCCCCAGGGGAGTCTATCTATCTAAGACTCACACTACGTGGGATTGCTTTAAGCTCTAGGGATTACTAGTGATAAAACCTGTTCTTATGTATAGTTCTAACCCTTTGGGCCAGGTGGAAGAATAGTAGTCTAAATTAAGCCCCAGTGCTTAGGATTCACGTCAACCCTACACTCTGTTGATCGTGTAACCAAGCCCCAGGGGAGTTTATCTACCTAGCACTTTACTCTATCTCGACCGCTAAGAAAACAAGGAATACGGAGGTAGGGAGAAATCACACCAGATGGGAAAGGGGACGGTTCGCTACCTCATGACTCACCCTCTCAACCCTCTTCAATCTTAAGTAGTCTAATCATATAAGAGTTGTCACACCTCCAAAGGATAACCTAGATTGTTCTCAACCCTAGTTTCACGGCTAAGGGAAAACAATTGCAAGAGATAATTAAAATTGAAACTCGAATTTATTCATCAATAATGGAAAAGCATAATAGCAATGTCATAGTAACATAATAATCCTAGGGTTTACAAGTCCGAATACCCACGAAAGGGTTTAGCCCCTCATGGATCTATACATGTTCATCAAAATATAAAAAAAGCACACCGCCTCCCTTCATAATTTGGAAAATCAAGTGGGGCAAATTTCGAAGACATTGGCGGAAAGGCCTCAAGGTAGCTTGCCTAGCAATACGGAGACTGATAAACGCCTAAACATACGTATTTTCCATGTATTCGGGTGTATGTATTACATATTTTTCTATGAGTTGACACCCGTTTTTGGTCTGAATTGGTTTCTTTCGCGTTACAGGTACTGATGTGATCCCTTCGAACTGATTGATAGAATTTGAGAAGAAATCGGCGACGAAAACACTATTTCTGAGGGGGGTTACTGTAGCAACTACTGTAGCAGATCATGTAGCACGAACCCTTTGGCGAAATGGCTAAGTCTGGAGGTCCATTCGGGCTGTCATGCGGGTACTGCAGAGGCCGCATACAGTACTGTAGCAGTTTAACGTAGTAGTAGTTACTGTAGCGACACTGTAGCAACTTACACGATTTCGGGACTTTCTTGGAATTCTTCTCTCCCCGCATGCGGGGCCGCATAGGGGGCCGCATAACCCACTGGAAAAGGTTTTTAAGGGTTTTGGGAGTTCATTCTTGAGGGGAGGCTAGGTCTTGAGGGAGGAAACACTTCATCATCTTCTTGGAGAGCTTGAAGCCGGCCTTTGGAGGCATTTCTTGAGGAGAGGACGACGGGGAGAGCACGAGACGACGAACCCATGCCTTCGATTTGCATTTGAGAGGAAGTTTGACAAAGGAAGCCACTCCTTGGGTGGCGTCCTTGGAAGCATCATTCGGCCTTGATCTTTTCAGGGGGTGTTTTCATTATGCTTTTAGTTGTTTTCATGTATTTGTTTACTTATTTTGTGATCATGAACAACTAACCCCAAGGTCACCGGATGTAGGTGAACCTTGGGGGTGAACTTGTGTTTTTTGGATGACTCTTTCTAGTTTATGCATTTGGTTTGGTTTGTGATCCTTGTTTGGTGGTTCTTGAATGCCTTGATATGTATGAGAACTCTATATGTCAATTCCTAGATGATGCTAGGTTGCATGACCATTGCCCTAGTATTAGGCTCACCAAGCTTGGAAGGGAATACATGTACGAATACGCCGTGACCATCGGGTATTTGTACCCCTCCAATTGTTAGGGTTGTCCTTGATTGTGTTTCAACCCTAGCTTGGGGAAATCCACTAAACCCTTTGCAATCGTACAAGGATTTGGGCGGAAGAAATTCCGTATTCCAATACTTGTATTGGATTAGGGACCAATGCCGTGACCATCGGGTTGGTCTAATTTAGGGTTTCCCGGTCCAAACCGCCCACGTGCATGCTAGTTAGGGCATCCTTAGCACTTTAGTAGCCCCCGAGGGAATCCTCATCCGTGGCCATTCCCTCACCTTGATTTTTCCCCTCCATATTTATTCTTGCTATTTACATGCTCTTTGTTTAGTAGATTTTTAGTAAGTCTTACTCCAAGTGATCGACTAGGTCAAACAACATTGTGATAAGGAAGTAAGGATAGCTTCTCGGGCCCTTGGGGATACGACCCCCTCGTGCTCGCGCGAGGGGTATTACTTGGCGACCCCGTGCACTTGCGGGTGAGCAATTCAAACGCGTTTCTCACCAAGTTTTTGGCGCCGTTGCCGGGGACCCACGAGGAATATTCGGAAAACTTAAAACTTGTTGATTTGATCATTTCATTTTGTTTGTTTTTACCAGTCCTGTATATATTCTGTCAATTCATTTTTATTTTGTTTCTCTCTCTAAACCATGGCTTCGACTAACACTTGGGTCTACGATCATTATCCACAGGAACCATTCTACCCTTACTCGAATGCACCATATTGGTTGGATGAGTTGTGCCCCAACACTGAACAGTGGATAAGAATGGCGGATGATGCCAGTGCCGCTACATTTGTTAAAGAACAAGGGGCTCAGTTTGTGTTTGACAAATACTTCGAATCTATCGGGGAACAACCGGTCACAGAAACCTGCTCTCCAAACCACCAACCTGAATCCTTTCATCATGAGCTAAGAAGAGATGTTGAGTATCCTGCTGATTCTTTGTTGCCTCTTGAGGGTGTGTCTGATCAAACTCGAACTGGATATTCAGAGGCAAATCCCCATGTGCCAGAGAACAATGCAGGTGTGATTGAAAATGCTCTTCAGTGTGTGGAAGAAGTGTTAGGCGTTGTTGCCCCAGGTACGGGGTACTACAGTGACCCCGAACAGTTTGATCTCGGGAATTATGGGAAGCAGAAGTCATCAATCGAGGAACCCCCAGAATTAGAGTTGAAGCCTCTCCCCGAACATTTGGAATATGCTTTCTTGGAAAAGGGGTCCAAGCTTCCAATCATTATTGCCTCAGATCTCACTGTTAGGCAGAAGGAGCAACTTCTCGAGGTGCTTAAGAGACACAAAAAGGCTATTGCATGGAAAATCTCAGATATTAAGGGGATTAGCCCATCTTTCTGCACTCATAAGATCCTTATGGAGGACAACCATAGGCCTCGAGCAATTCCCCAACGGAGACTCAACCCTAACATGAGAGAGGTGGTAAGGAATGAAGTCATCAAACTTTTGGATGCAGGCATTATTTATCCCATCTCTGACAGTGCATGGGTAAGCCCAGTGCAGGTGGTACCAAAGAAAGGGGGGATGACGGTTATTGCTAATGAAAAGAATGAGCTTGTTCCTACCAGGACTGTCACAGGTTGGAGGGTATGCATTGACTACAGGAAACTCAATGATGCCACGAGAAAAGATCACTTTCCCTTACCCTTCATTGATCAGATGCTTGAGCGACTGGCGGGACATTCTTATTACTGTTTCCTGGATGGTCTCTCCGGATATTTTCAGATTCCCATTGCCCCAGAAGATCAAGAGAAAACAACCTTCACTTGTCCCTATGGCACATTCGCATACCGTCGTATGCCTTTCGGGTTATGCAATGCACCGGCGACATTTCAGAGATGCATGATGGCAATTTTCGAAGATATGGTGGAGGATATCATGGAAGTGTTTATGGATGATTTCTCGGTCTTTGGAGACTCATTCGAGCTTTGCCTTAGAAATCTGGAACGGGTTTTGGACAGATGCGAAGAAACCAATTTAGTGCTCAATTGGGAAAAATGTCACTTTATGGTTAAGGAAGGCATAGTGCTCGGGCATAAAATCTCACAAAATGGGATCGAGGTAGATAAAGCAAAAGTTGCAACCATCGAAAAACTTCCCCCTCCCACTTCAGTCAAAGCTATCAGAAGTTTTTTAGGGCACGCGGGGTTTTATCGAAGGTTTGTGAAAGACTTTTCATCAATTGCTCGACCGCTTACAAAACTGCTTGAGAAGGATGCCCCTTTTGAGTTCAATGACGATTGTATGAATGCCTTCCTCACCCTGAAGATGAAGCTCGTGGAAGCACCGATCATGGTCTCCCCGGACAGGAATCTGCCGTTTGAGTTAATGTGTGATGCAAGTGACTTCGCAGTGGGGGCCGTACTTGGGCAGCGACGTGATAATCATTTCCATCCTATTTATTATGCAAGCAAAACTTTGAATGATGCTCAGGAAAACTACACCACCACTGAGAAGGAAATGCTCGCTGTTGTTTTTGCATTTGACAAATTCCGGTCATATTTAGTGCTATCCAAGGTGATTGTGTATACTGATCATTCGGCATTGAAGTACCTGTTAAGTAAGCCTGACGCCAAGCCTCGTCTAATCCGTTGGGTTCTCCTGTTACAAGAATTTGATTTAGAGATAAGAGATAAAAAAGGGGCCGAGAACTTAGCTGCCGATCACCTCTCACGCCTTGAGAACCCATTTGAGGGTGTCTTGCAAAAAGGAGAAATAAATGACACCTTCCCTGGGGAGCAGCTCTGCAGCATAAGTGTGATTGAACAGGATGAGACTCCGTGGTTCGCTGACTTTGCGAACTATTTAGCGGCACGAACCTTCCCAAAGTGGCTCACATCTCAACAACGAAAAAAATTTTTCGCCGATCTGAAACATTATACTTGGGAGGATCCATTCCTATTCAGGACTTGCTCCGATCAAATTGTGAGAAGGTGCGTCTCAAAGGACGAGGGGCATGATGTCCTGTTACATTGTCATTCAGGCCCTGCTGGGGGCCATTATAGCGGGACCAGAACAGCTAAGAAGGCACTCGATGCAGGATTCTACTGGCCCACCATGTTCCATGATGCGCAGTCATTGGTACAACATTGTGATCGGTGTCAGAGAGTGGGTAATTTATCAAAACATGATGAAATGCCTCAAACTTGGAACCAAGCTTGCGAAGTCTTTGATGTATGGGGAATAGATTTCATGGGTCCGTTCCCTAGTTCCCAGGGCAACAAGTATATCTTAGTCGCAGTGGACTATGTCTCCAAGTGGGTGGAGGCCCAGGCCTTCTTGTCTTGTGATGCAAGGGTGGTTGTGAAATTCTTGAAAAAATTGTTCTCTCGGTTTGGAACTCCCAGGGCAATCATAAGTGACAGGGGAACACATTTTTGCAATTCTCAATTCGAAAAAGCCCTAAAACGATACGGGGTATCTCACAGAACATCGACCGCCTATCATCCTCAGACAAGTGGTCAAGTTGAAGTGTCAAACCGGGAGTTAAAGCGAATCCTGGAGAAGACTGTCAGTCACCACCAGAAAGATTGGGCAGACCAGCTCGAGGATGCGCTTTGGGCGTACAGAACTGCATTCAAGACCCCTACTGGATCAACACCCTACCGACTGGTCTATGGAAAAGCATGTCATTTGCCGGTGGAACTTGAGCACAGAGCATATTGGGCGATAAAGCAACTCAATTTCGACCCCCATCTTTGTGGTCACAAGAGAAAATTTCAACTAAACGAGTTAGAGGAGTGGCGTGCTTTGGCATACGAAACTTCAGTCCGGTACAAAGAGAAGATGAAGAAATACCATGACAGACACATAAAGCAACCTAAGTGCTTCCAAAATGGGGATCATGTACTTCTTTTCAATGCGAGGTTGAGACTTTTCCCAGGGAAATTAAAATCACGGTGGCACGGGCCATATACGGTCACGCAAGTATTCCCTCATGGCGCCGTCGAGATTTCTCATCCACAACATGGGACATTTAAAGTCAATGGACACCGGTTGAAACATTACTTTCCGGGTAACAATTCTTCACCAAAAAATGGAGGTATCTCTCACCCCTTTGTTCCACCTTGAGTTGAGGTAAATCATGTCGAGCTAAAGACATTAAAAAAGCGCTTCTTGGGAGGCAACCCAAGTCTTTCAATTCATTGCAATCATTCTTTCTTTTTACTCTTTGTTGTTGTGTTTAGTTTCTTTTTCGTATTTTTTGTGTGGTGCTTATGAGTTTGAGTCTTGTTGATTTTTGTGCTTGTGGTTGTTGTTTAGCCGAATTCCATAATTTATTTCATCTTGTTGCACCATAGATTTCATGATCTTTGTATTTTTTCTTGAGTGTTGGTGAATCATTCTCCATGTTCTTAATGATTTTTGAGTGTTTTCGGCTTTGTTTTCATGTGATTTTTGAGTGCTAGGTTGAGTTCTTGAGCTAAATATTTCCTGGGCCTTATGCGGCCTACCATGCGGCCGCATGGGGGGCCGCACAAAAATTCCAGAGCCTTGTGCGGCCTGTCATGCGGTCGCACAAGGGGCCGCACAAAATTTCCAGAGAAGTATGCGGCCTGCTATGCGGCCGCATAGCAGGCCGCATGGTTTTTCCCGAGAGCCATGCGGGCAACCATGCGGCCGCATGGGGGGCCGCATGGTCACCCGACCTTCATCTCCCCCTCTTCACTCCACTCCCTCACTATTCACTCCATTTTCATCAAACTTCTTTTCTTTTCTCCTTCATCTCTCCACCATTTTTCTTCATTCTTTTTGCATCCAAACACTCTCTTCAACCTAGCAAACAACTTTTTGGAAGATTTTCAAGGTTTTATCAAGGTTTAAGCCGATTTTCACTTCGTCTTCTCATTGGTGCCCTAGTTCAAGGTTTGTGTTCCTATCACTCATTCTTTGGTTTTTTATGGTTGAAATGATGGGAAAACATGATGATTTACATGGTGAATGCTTCTTGTAATCATTTCTCTTGAATTCCAAGCTTTGTACATTTAGATTATCACTTTTACAAGGAGAAACTCTACCAAAATTTCCCCGAAATTACTGTAGCACTAGCCAAAAATCAGCCTTTGTTCTTCATTAACCAATTTTCTCAAGTTTTTTTTGGCTTGATGATGGTTCTCTTGTCTTGTAGGGATGCCGATCAAACACGTGGCATCCAAGCGCGTTAGGAGAAGCTCTCCACCACCCGTTTGCGAGCCTACATTCAAGAATGATGCCCACAAGGCAAGGTTCGCTTTCTTGTCAAGGAGGAAGTTTGGCACTGTGCGTGTGATTGATTGGGAGGCCTTGAAGACATTGGACATTGATGATACCTTTCGTGGGCTCATCTCCCATGGTGGATGGGATGACATTCTTGAGATCGAGGAGCCCACTTATCGGGAGTTGACATTGGAAGTGTTGAGCACGTTTGAGGTATCCGGGCATGCTCCTCATTTACCCCAGGCCAGCACCATCACTTTTAGAGCCTTTGGTAAGCGGCACAGGATCACCGACGACCGGTTGGCCATCTACCTTGGGTTTCACACTTATGAGTCCCTCGCCGATTCGGAGCTCAGGAATTTACCTCGTGACTTCCCACGCTCGGTGCCCCCTAGTTCCTTCTGGAAGTCTATTGCTCGCTCATCATCATCGAAGAAGGCTTCTTTGATGGCAGACCCCGTTCACAGGTACTTGCAGGCCCTGCTATCCAGAAGTGTGAGCGGCCGCGCTGATTCTACTGGGGTGGTTTCCCGTACCGATCTTCTTATGATGTACAGTATTCTTGAGCGGTACCCCATCCACATGGGCCATCTGTTCGCCGGACTTATCGAGCATCAGGGGACTTCTACTCGCCTTGGGGCTATATTTGCCGGGCCATATATTACACGCATCATCAGGGGCCTAGGACTGATTGAGCTCACCCAGGGCATGAGCATTGTGAGCACCGCCGCACCACTTAGTTTATCGATCCTGTTTCATATTGGGATGGTTGAGAAGTCGGGAGACACTTACCGCCTCCCGCACAGTGGAGGCACGAGTTCCCATGACCCCGACACCTCTCGGGATTCTGAGTCAGGATCAGAGTCTGATTCAGAGTCCGCCCCTGTACCCGACGCAGCACCTATCGGGAGTCGGCCATCACTTGAGGAGAGCTTCGCGGAGTTCCAGATCGAGGTCCGTCAGCGGTTGCAGACCCTTGGGACCTCTCAGGAGGCGTTGACAGCATCAGTGCATGATTTAGCCATATCACAGGGCCGCATCGAGAGCAGCATGGCCGAGATCTTATCATACATGCGCGGCGCTTCATCTTCTGTCGGCACCTCCTCCACAGCCACCACGTGCTTTGCGCCATCACTCCCTCTGGATCTCTAGACCCACAGCACCACTTTAGTTTTTCTTTCTGTTGTTTATACTGGTTTTTATTTCTTGTTTGTTGGTTTGTATTATTGTACTTTTCAGTTAGTGAGGGTCCTGACCCTCCTAAACTGTGCTTTCCCGTTTTTGATTCGTGCTTACTTGTCCTGCTCTCTATTGTTTCTTGGGGTGTGATTTGCTTTCTCTCTATTTTCAGGACTGATCACTGTAGAAGCTCCGCACCTCTTGCGCCCTTCAGCTTTCCCTAGTTCATGCATATTTGGATGTTCCTTTCATCAACCACTTGGGGAAGTTTCTTTACCTCATTCCTTTCTTTTTTCTGGCATGTCTCGCACCTTATTCTGCTGATTTATGTACATTGAGGGCAATGTACAACTTTAGGTGTGGGGATGGGGTACTTTACTAGTTTTGCATGCATGAATACTGATGATAGCCATGATTTTAATGTTTAGCACTTCCTAGCTTAAAAGAATGATAGAAATGAGCTGTATTTTTATACTGTGCTTGAATGATGCCCTGTTTTATTTTTAGTGCTTTCTCATGCTCTATCATGATTGCTCCTACCTTATACACTCCAACCAACCCATTATGATGATTTTGGTATTAGACTGTTAAATTCTTTCTTCAATATTCTTTTAAGAGCTTGTGAGTTCCTGTTTTGTTTTCTGTAGCCTTAAGTGAACTTGTGTGACAGGTGTCCAAGGGACTGAGATACAGTGTGTACAGTTAAAAATAAAAAAAAAAAAAAAAAAGTGGAGTCTATGGCAGTATTCCTCTGCTGGCACAGCATGAATGCGTCTATGTAGGCTGTAATTGAGTAGGTTGGGTGGCTCTTGTGCCTAATCAGCATGTCCATCCTTCTGAAAGATTTCTTGTGCAGCCTATGTTAGCCGGACTCAGAAAAAAAAAAAAATGTATATTTGTAAATAGGTAAATAAGTATCTCTGTTGCGTCCCCTGGAACTTCTTACACAGTCGCTTAAGTGCTAGAGTTTTATTCAGGAACTCAAAAGACTTTTAACTGAGTATTGAAGAGGTCTTTAACTGCCTAATACCACTCTCACATTATGTGGGGTGAATGGACCCCTGGGGTAATCCAGGGTGTGGAGGTTAAGGTTGGGAGCCGGCACACACTCACGGAAGCACTTTGAATAAACCAGGGCTACAATTACTCAATCACTCACTATACAGCTCACTTTCTAGATTTCTTTTCACTTGTGCTAGTGGAGTGCTTTACCGTTGAGCTTGAGGTCGTATGTTTAGTCGTTTATCACCGTGCCCCTGTTCTTCATGTGTGTTTGCCTGGGGACAAGCAAATGCTTAGGTGTGGGGATGTTTGATAAACGCCTAAACATACGTATTTTCCATGTATTCGAGTGTATGTATTACGTATTTTTCTATGAGTTGACACCCGTTTTTGGTCTGAATTGGTTTCTTTCGCGTTACAGGTACTGATTTGACCCCTTCGAGCTGATTGATAGAATTTGAGAAGAAATCGGCGACGAAAACACTATTTCTGAGGGGGGGACTGTAGCGACTACTGTAGCAGATCATGTAGCACGAACCCTTTAGCGAAATGGCTAAGTCTGGAGGTCCATTCGGGCTGTCATGCGGGTACTGCAGAGACCGCATACAGTACTGTAGCAGGTTAACGTAGCAGTTTACTGTAGCGACACTGTAGCAACTTACACGATTTCGGGACTTTCTTGGAATTCTTCTCTCCCCGCATGCGGGGCCGCATAGGGGGCCGCATAACCCACTGGAAAAGGTTTTTAAGGGTTTTGGGAGTTCATTCTTGAGGGGAGGCTAGGTCTTGAGGGAGGAAACACTTCATCATCTTCTTGGAGAGCTTGAAGTCGGCCTTTGGAGGCATTTCTTGAGGAGAGGACGACGGGGAGAGCACGAGACGACGAACCCATGCCTTCGATTTGCATTTGAGAGGAAGTTTGACAAAGGAAGCCACTCCTTGGGTGGCGTCCTTGGAAGCGTCATTCGGCCTTGATCTTTTCAGGGGGTGTTTTCATTATGCTTTTAGTTGTTTTCATGTATTTGTTTACTTATTTTGTGATCATGAACAACTAACCCCAAGGTCACCGGATGTAGGTGAACCTTGGGGGTGAACTTGTGTTTTTTGGATGACTCTTTCTAGTTTATGCATTTGGTTTGGTTTGTGATCCTTGTTTGGTGGTTCTTGAATGCCTTGATATGTATGAGAACTCTATATGTCAATTCCTAGATGATGCTAGGTTGCATGACCATTGCCCTAGTATTAGGCTCACCAAGCTTGGAAGGGAATACATGTACGAATACGCCGTGACCATCGGGTATTTGTACCCCTCCAATTGTTAGGGTTGTCCTTGATTGTGTTTCAACCCTAGCTTGGGGAAATCCACTAAACACTTTGCAATCGTACAAGGATTTGGGCGGAAGAAATTCCATATTCCAATACTTGTACTGGATTAGGGACCAATGCCGTGACCATCGGGTTGGTCTAATTTAGGGTTTCTCGGTCCAAACCGCCCACGTGCATGCTAGTTAGGGCATCCTTAGCACTTTAGTAGCCCCCGAGGGAATCCTCATCCGTGGCCATTCCCTCACCTTGATTTTTCCCCTCCATATTTATTCTTGCTATTTACATGCTCTTTGTTTAGTAGATTTTTAGTAAGTCTTACTCCAAGTGATCGACTAGGTCAAACAACATTGTGATAAGGAAGTAAGGATAGCTTCTCGGGCCCTTGGGGATACGACCCCCTCGTGCTCGCGCGAGGGGTATTACTTGGCGACCCCGTGCACTTGCGGGTGAGCGATTCAAACGCGTTTCTCACCAGAGACTAACCCAAGGGAGCAACTAAAGGCAATCATCTTGATGAGTGGGAAAGAGGTTGAGAGAACTCTCCCTCTAGAGAAGTCAAGAGAAGCACCCGAAGTGGAAGAAGTAGGGGGAGAAGCACCAAAAGAGAAAGAGGTGGCACCACCACCCTACAAACCAAGGATCCCCTACACTTCGAGGTTGAAGAATGACCAAGACAATGAGCAATACAAGAAATTCTTGGGCATCTTCAAACAATTACACATTAACATACCATTCGCGGAAGCATTAGCCCAAATGCCCAAGTACGCGAAGTTTTTAAAGGACCTCTTAACCAATAAGAGGAAGTTGGAGTAGAGTGCAGCTGTAGTTCTTGATGCTAATTGCTCGGCCGTCTTACAAAAGAACATGCCGAGTAAGAGAAAAGATCCCGGGAGTTTCATCATACCTTGCAACATCGGCAATTTAGGTGAAGAGATGGCATTGGCCGATTCGGTGGCAAGCATCAATGTCATGCCCTATATCTTCTTCCAAAAGCTAGGCTTGGGCGAGCCTAGACCCACTCGGATGACACTTCAACTTGCGGATCGATCGGTGAGGCATCCGAGGAGAATTGTGGAAGACGTCTTGGTAAAAGTAGACAAGTACATATTTCCGGTGGACTTTGTTGCGCTTGATGTGGATGAGGATGTCGAAGTACCCCTGATTCTTGGAAGGCCGTTCTTGCGCACTTCCAAAGCTTTGATAGACATGGACGATGGAGAGCTCACACTTAGAGTTGGAGATGACAAGCTCACCTATCGCCTCGCCGAAGCCATGAGACATTCTCTTGATTTTGATGACACTCTATATTATCTTGATGCTACTGATGAGTGTATTGATGAATATGTGCAGGAAATGTTGAACCCGGATTCATATGAAGGATGGCTGGACCAAGATGTGGAGATCGAAGAAGAAGAGGTACTTTTGCTTGGTCCAGTCCAGACAGACATCAAGATGAAGAAGGGGCGTATGAAGAAGATGCTTCGGAGGTTGAAGAGGTCGAAAAGACGCCACAAGAAGAAGCCCAACAAGAAAAGGGATGAACATTCACGGAGTAAGGGTGTTTCACCCGTTTGTGTTAACAAATTCGACAACTCTCCCTCTACTCTACAAAGATTATGTAATGCATGCTTTCAGATTGTAGGGAAGAGGGTAACTTCTATTCATGAACCTCCATAAGGTAAGATCAGGTACATCAAGCTAAGTGATGTTAAACAAGCGCTTCTTGGGAGGCAACCCAAGGTTTTTACATTTTTTTTAGGACTTAGTTTGGTTTTAGGTTGAATAAAAGTCTTAGTTTTGGTGTCCTGAAGTTTTAATGCATGTGCTGCGATTTTTAGTGTGGATTGTTGATGTTTTCATGTGCCTTAATGTTAATTGACGAAGTTTAAGTTGGTTGAGTGTGTTTTCTATGGTCTCTGGTCATGTTTTGATGGTTTCCACAGGCTCCAAACATCGTATTTGTGTTTCTGAATTTTTGGGAGAGTCTGTGAATTTTTCTGAGTAAACCAGAGAAAACATACGGCCGTGTGGAATTTCCACACAGGCGTGTGTTACCAATTAGGGCTCAACCAGTGAGGACATAGGGGCGTGTGTGTGCCCCTGTGAAAAACCTCAGAAGGGGCACACGGCCGTGTGGAATTTCCACACGGCTGTGTGGAATCTCGCAGAACTTAAACTCTTTTTTCCAGAGAGTCCACAGGGGCGTGTGGGTGCCCCTGTGAGTGCCACTATGCTAATGCACACGACCGTGTGGAAATTCCACACGGCTGTGTGAAACTCTGCAGAGAAAACCCTTCTTCCCGAGAATACACAGGGGCATGTATGTGCCCCTATGGGGGAACTTGTGAAAGGCACACCGCCGTGTGGAATACATAGCATTTCTCGGGCGAGTCAGAGAGGCCACAGGGGCGTGTGGGTGCCCCTGTGGCCGGCCTTGTGTTCTTGGCCAGGTTTGGCACACGGCCATGTGGAATTTCCACACGGCCGTGTGAAATTTTTCAGAGACTTTCGAAGTTTTCCCGTGAATCCACAGGGCCGTGTGGGTGCCCCTGTGGATTCCCCTGTGAAGGCCGTGTGGGGTAGTTTAGAGAGTGATCAGAGTGCGCACAGAGGCATGTGTTGGCCCCTGTGAACCCTAATTTTAGAGGCCGTGTGAATTCCCAGAACTTCAAAAGCCGCGCGTTTTCATTTATATTTCACTCGTGCCTCTTGATTCTTCCACTCTAAACTCCTCTCTTACCCTCTCTACTACTTTCCCGACCGTCTTAGAGGATTTTTGAGGTTTTATTGGAATTTTTCAGGCCAATTCTAAGTATTCCTTCATCCACTCCGTCGGTAAGGACTTCAAAGCCTTCTTCTTCGTCAATTCTTAATTTGATTCGTTCTGTTGGGTGATTTCACTTGTTTTAAATGCTTATTATGTGTGCGAACATGTTTAGAGATGAATTAGAATGAATTACAATGTAAATTTTGGATTTTTAGCCCCCACGGCCGTGGGCTCTGTCCGCCAGAAGCTCCACAAGGGCCTGTGGAAATTCCACACGCCCGTGTGGATTTCTGCAGATTGTTCTGTTTAACTATTTTTAATCGATTCTCTTTTCAATCTTGCAGATATGGCTTCCAGGTCCAAGAAATCGACTGGGAAGTGGCCCCGTGAGCCAACAACCCCTCCAGAGGAGACCGAGTTCAGTATACCTGAGCACCAGGCCAGGTTGGAGCGGTTATCTACACTACGGTTTGGCCAGTCACGATACCCCGACCTGAGCATTATCAGAGGGATTCCGGGGGGTGACAGTATTGCTGACGAGGTTGAGGAGCTACTCTCTGTGGGTAGTTGGAGGAGATTACTGAGGATCAGAGATCCATCCATTCGGGGAGTGACACTTGAGTTCTTGGCCTCGTTCGAGTTTGACAGATTGTACAGGGACTTCTCTACTCCTGACCTGATTCAGTTCAGGGTATTAGGCCAGTATTTTAGCCTCAGCGTGACCCAGTTTTCAATCCATATGGGGTTATATGACGAGGCCTATACACAGACAGGGGAGTATAAGGGTCTTCCTACCGACTACCCGGGTAGTCTTACTCCGCAGAGGGCCTACAGGGATTTGTGCGGAGAGGGCCAGTATGAGCCAGGGGTCTCGAAGGCCACATGCTTATCCCGCCCAGCCTACAGATATGTACATGCCATTCTGAGTAGATCAGTGAGTGGCCGGGGTGATAGCACTGGAGTTCTGAGCCGGCAGGAGCTTCTCTATCTATACTCTATGGCTCAGAGGGTACCACTCCACCTAAGGCACATCCTAGCAGAGTATTTGCGCCATCATGGCCAGTACCCTAGGGTGGGAGTGATCTTCGCAGGACCATACATTTCGAGACTTCTGATCAGGACGAGTGTCAGAGACGGAGTGCGAGGGGCAGAGAAGACCAGTGTACCGGCTCCTCTGTGCGCAGATACACTAAGGATGATGGGGATGATCCGCTGAGCGGGATCAGGGACCTATACTTGGATCATACCCCAGTCAGATCAGGCAGAGGGGTCCTAGGCAGCCTTGGAGCCACCCCCGACAGACACAGAGGCACCACCCACAGCACCGGAGCCACCTCTGGTGCGCATTTTCTCTCCCTCCCGAGGCCAGGACAGGTTGGAGCGCCTCGAGAGCGCAGTGGGGATGCTACAGACCGAGGTGGCTGAGGTGAGGGCCACACAGGCTGCACTGCACTTAGAGATGATGACGCGGCTCGATGCCATACAGAGACTACTCGAGCAGGCCGTGTCATCAGATTCGTAGTCCAGCTCCGGGCCCCTACTCCTCCACCACCATCACCCCAGCACCAGCAGCAGCAGCAGTAGATCCACAGACATATTCAGAGCCTCCAGCAGTACTAGAGGCCACCACTAAGGACACCGACGCTGAGGCGTCTTAGTTTTAGCTTTAATTTGTTTTTTGATTTCCATTCTTGTACTTTTTATTATATTTTGGACTTGTAGTACTCAGAAAGGATTCTCCTTCTGAGTTTATCTTTTAGTTCGCTTTTCTTGTTATCTCGGGTTGTATTCATTGCTTCATATTTTATATACTAGAGTTTTTATTGAGCTATACTGAACCCTTGTGTATGTGTGCGCAAATGGTCTTGGATGAAAGGAATCTAAGGAATAGTCATAGACACGGCCATGGGACCATGTGTGCTTCACAACCTATTGAGACTCATCTCTCAATGCACCTAGCTCCATCAAATGCAACACTTGGAGTTCAGGGAAGTAATGTTTCAATTGCCTACTTCCACACTAATTGTTTTACAATTCTTAACTTTTATTGTGCTTGCATGCGTACATTAGGGACAATGTACATCTTAAGTGTGGGGGGGAGTTCAGATTGCACACACATTTACTTGTGCGTTCAATTGCTTATGCTCATGTAGCCTATGGAGGCTCACCTTAGTTGCAACAGTTGTATTCTTAGAGTTTAGGAGAATTTTTAACATTGTATCCTATCATGCTCTAGTTTCTACTTGAATTTTTAGGGAATTTTTGCTCGATATTCTCATATTGCACAACTTACTCTTGGAATCTTTTGGAAACTCAATCTTGAAGTTTTTAAGGACAAGTTTATCATCATTCTTAGTTTTACTTTGGAAAATGCATATATAAAAAAGATGAAAAAAAGAAAAAGAGAAAAAGAAAAAAAAAAAAAAAATATATATATATATATATATATATATATATATATATATGAGTTTGTGAATAGTTGCTTTGTTTTATGTATGCATTTGGGGTAGAAAGAGCTACCACCTATGAAGTATGTAGCTACTCTCATAAGTCGGATACAAGTTATGCCCTAATGAGAGAAAGAGCTATCTCATGGGATGCGTTAAAGCTACTACCCCGGTAGAAAGAGCTATCTCCTCGAAAGTGTGAAAGCCACCTTTGGCGGCCGCCTAGGAAAGGGCTACCTTCAAGGATGTGTGAAGCTACTACTTTCTTCTCTATTTAGTTTTGTCTTTGTTTACAAATAAGTCCTTTCTAACAAAAGTTTGATGAGTACTCGTTGGTTCTCTTGAGTGAAATCGCACACACTAACACATTTTTGTGTTTTTATCCTTTTTGATTCGAGTTTTTAGCTAGAGCAATGATAACCTTATGCATTGTTTTGACTTCCCCATACTTGTAGAATGCATCTTTTGCATACTTTTGGTGAACATAAGGCCTAGCACTTTCAATTGTTCTTCCCAAGTACTTTCACATTTTATTTTTGCTTGAGGACAAGCAAAAGCTTAAGTGTGGGGGGATTTGATAAGTGCTTGTGTTATAGTAATGCGAAGTGTTATTATCTTGCAATGAGCATTGATTTAATCAGATTTCATCATTAAAAACTGTGCAATTGTTTACTTTTGTGCATTGTAGGGTTGTGAAGATAAAATGAAGGAAAGGAACGAAATAAGATCGTGTTTGCCATTGTTGGGAAGATTTTCAGACTAAGCAAGGAACGGGGCATGAGCATAGACTTGTGAGTGTGTGCCAATCTCCTTTGGAGGGGCACAAAGGCAGTCACATTCACAATAAGTCTAGCTCATGCTAACAATGAAGACTTTACCAATTAGGAGACTCAAAGCAATCGGCACGATCTACCGTTGATTGTGTGCCCAATTCAACGGCCTCGATGAAGAACGACGAATTCGGGAGCGTTTCGGAACAATACTGTAGCAAACTATTGCAGCAAAACACTGTAGCAAGTTACTGTTTATTATCGCCCGAAATTCAGCATTCCAGAAATTTCACACGGGCGTGTGGAAATTCCACACGGCCGTGTGAAATCCCGATTTCAGCAATTTTAAAGCTGCGACTCAACATTATAAAAGCCCGATTTGGAGACTTTTTGAGATATCTTTTGACCTATCTTTCACCCCAACTTCGGGAGTGCAGCTAGGGTTTTGGAGAGGACTTCGTGGAGGTTTAGAGCGCGTCTTCGGCATCGTCACCGACATCTGGCGACCGCACAAGACCACGTCTTTATTTTGTGCTTTCTTATATACTTTGATGAACATGTATAGCTCCATGAGGAGCTAAACCCCTTGTGCGTATTCGGACTTGTAAACTCTAGGGTTATTATGTTTCTTTGACATTGTTATTATGCTTTTCCATTATTGATGAATAAGAATTGAGTTTCAATCTTGATTTTATCTTGTTATTGTTTTCCCTTAGATGTGACACTAGGATTGAGAACAATATAGGTTTTTCTTGGGAGGTGTGACAACTCCTATAGGATTAGACTCTTTAAGATTGAAGAGGGTTGAGAGGGAAAGTTGTGAGGTAGCGATGTACCCCTTTCCCCTCCGGCCTGATTTCTCCCTACCTTCGTTTCCTTGATTTATTAGCGGTCGAGATAGAGTGAAGTGCTAGGTAGATATACTCCCCTTGGGCTTACTTACGAGAGTAACAGAGTGAAGGGTTGAAGTGAATCCTACGCACTGGGGCTTAATCGAGACTAGGGTTCTTCCTCCTGGACCAAAGAGTTAGAACTACACATAGGAACAGGTTTTATCACTAGGAGTCCCTAGAACTTAATGCAATTCCACGTAGTGTGAGGTTTAGGTAGATGTACTCCCCTAGGGCTTAATCGTACGAGCGATAGAGTGAAGGGTCGATGTGAAGCATAATGTTGGGGTTAGTCACGGTTGTCCTTAGGTTTGGGACCGTGAGTCTGAGGATTTCCTCGACTCAATTTGCATCAATAGGAGAGTATAATAGCATAGTCTTGCACTAGAAGCATAGATCCTAGAGGTAGCTTGTCCGGATACCCCGCTTCATTCATTGTTAAATCCTCTCTATTCTCTTTTACTTGCACTTTCTCATCTTCCATCTCTCTATTTAATTTCTGGTCTTTTAGTGTAATTGTTTCCATAATTCACTCATCGAATCAATTGATCACTTTTCCGTACTTCGCATAGTTTTAATAGTGAAATCTCGTATTCTAACTCCCTATTCCCTGTGGATTCGACTACCCTCTCACCGGGGTAACTTTTATTACTTCGACAAACCCGTGCACTTTCGGGCCTCTGATGAGCGAGCGCGCGACTAGCTACAGAGCTAGCACGCGACTCCCCGGCCGCAAGTGCACGGGTCGTCAAGTAATAAACCTCACGAGGAGGGTCGTATTCCCAAGAGCCCGAGATCTACTATTACTTCCTTTCAGGAATCACTTTCTAGTCGATCGAAACAGGGTTGGAGCGATACCAAAATAATAAAAACAATTAAAGAAGTGCAAATAAAATAAAGCTCAATCGGGAGGAAAGCTGGAGACGAAGAAGCCGATAATTAGGGAAGGCCTTGGGCTAGGATTCCCCCGGGAGGAGACTAAGTACGAATAACCATGGAATCCAATAAACTAGGGTTGGGGTGGTTTTGGTCTGCTAGACTCGGATGTCGACTACCCCGGAACCTCCGTTGTGTAGCCCTAATCCAGTACGAGTTTCTTTATCCAGAAAAGACCCCTACGATGTCAATGAGAACAAGGAGTCTTGATTAGGGTTAATCTAATGCACATTCTCGGCTAAATTAACCCTAAACGCACGGAAGGCTATTAACAACCGGAACCTCCGGTGTAAATACATGAATCCCTCTTTAACTCATTAAGTGACCTAATACAAGCTAGCATCCCGCCAAACAAGTATCATTCAAAATCAATTCTACGGAATTTATCCATGGTAGAATGAGCAACAAGATGATGAATTAAAACCAAACAATCAAACCAACACATTCATTCAAGACAATATAAAGGTCATTCATACAAAGTCTCCTCCCAAGGTTCACCGGGAGCCCGGTGGCCTTGGGAGGTTTAGTTCGACATCACAAAACTAAGGAGCTCGTCATGTAAAGATTCCATCAAACAAAAACAAGAGAAACTCCCTCAAAGATGTCGGCTAGGGTTGATGGTGTAGCTTGTCAGATCCGTGCCGGCGAGCCCTATGAAGCTTCTCCACGTCTTCCCCTTCTTCTCTCCTTCAAATCTGCCCAAAAATCCCTCCAAATTCCTCCAAAGATGATGAGAATGATGTATGGTGGAGTGGAGGCCGGATAGAGAACAACCCTCACAACAACTGAAAAGCCCCTATATAATCCCGAGACCGTGTGCGCTGTGTGTGGCTACACAGATGCCCGCACGGCCTTCTGGCCACCCTGTGCGGCCTGGTGTGCAGGCCGCACACCAGGCCGCACAGCTCACTGGCAAGGGTGTGCGGCCACTGTGCGGGCCGCACAGTGGCCACACATGGCCGAGAGAGCTGGTTCCGTGTGCGGCGTGTCGGCTTCCGGGGTGCTCCGAGTATTCATTTCTTCTTCAATCTTCCCCGAAATGACACGAATATGGTTCGAACACGCGCACCTGGTCCTCGAAACCCTGAAACGAAAATAAAAACATCAAGTGTGCAAAATGTCATCGAAAATACACATAAGTTGTATGAAAGTACAAGAACATCATCGCTAAATCATGATATATTTAGGCACTTATCAAATACCCCCCACTTAGGCATTTGCTTGTCCCCAAGCAAACGGACATGGAAAACCAAGGATACTGATAAGTGACTAAATACACAACCTCAGGCAAGAGATGAAAATATTATAGCAAAAATGAAACTCAAAATACTAAGCAAAGACCACTTGAGATCATTCACGCATTCATTGGTCGTGTTGTGCTATGTGTGTGCAAATCCCCTAGTTCGAAGATATGCATAGCCACCCTCCACTTAAAGTAGTACATTACCCTCAATGTACAGGAATCAGCAGCACAGAAAAAATTAATGCATTGAAAATAAGGAGGGTGGTTTCGTGAACTTCCCCAAGATATTAGTAGCAACACAAGTAGGGCACGAACTCGGGGTGGCCAACGCCATGGTAGCAAACAAGGTGGAGAGGAAGAAAAATGGACATCTTGTTCTACCTACAAGGAGAAAAGACGTCGAGTCAAGCATCCATCAACCACACAAAAATAAAGAAAAGAAACAAAAAGAGAAAGGGAAAGTGAGCTCTCGGAGTGAAAGGACTAATGGAACCTGATAAGTGCTTGAGTATACATGTTTTATCCACTTGTTTTGCATGCATTGAGCATCATTTTACCATGGATTATGTCTCATAAAGTGTATTTTGGTGTTCTTTTGTGCAATTAGGTTGTGGAAGTATTGAAAGAGAAAAAGGAAGCAAAGATGGGTTATAAAGACACATTGTTGGGGGCTTTTGTACAACACAAGTGTCAAGGCACAAGAGGGGGTCATGCACATGAGGGTGTGTGCCAACTTCCAGAAGAATTCAAGTTGATTTGTGTGATAGAAGGGTACAAAGGCAGTCATACCTTCATGTCCCAACTTGTGTGAAGATAGCTAAAGCTTTCAAATGATGGTTCGATGGAGGAGAAGTCTTATAACTCACCACATGGACGTGTGCCCGACCATGTGGCCTCAAGATAAGAGAGTTTGGATCGTGTTTTATGAAGAGTACTGTAGTAAAACGTTGC
The DNA here is from genome assembly GCA_020875875.1 of Dioscorea alata. NCBI lineage: Eukaryota > Viridiplantae > Streptophyta > Magnoliopsida > Dioscoreales > Dioscoreaceae > Dioscorea > Dioscorea alata. The sequence continues at coordinate 12,129,811 of CM037025.1, read as the reverse complement.
TCATTTCACTGTAGCAGTACTGTAGCAGAAATCATTGTTCATGCGACCGCGTCAAAATCCCACGCGACCGCGTGGGATCTCACGTGGTCGCGTGAAGACACGTGACTAGTGATGAGTCGCCGCGCGACACGCTAAAGAGCGAGCACGCGACTCCCCGGCCGCAAGTGCACGGGTCGTCAAGTAATAAACCTCACGAGGAGGGTCGTATTCCCAAGGGCCCGAGATCTACTATTACTTCCTTTTGGGGGTCACTATCTAGTCGATCGAAACAGGGTTGAAGCAATATTAAAATAATAAAAACAAGTAAAGTAATGCAAATAAGATAAAACTCAATCCGGAATAAAATAGAGATGAAGAATCCAATAATTATGGAAGGCCTCGGGCGAGGATTCCCCCGGGAGAAGACTAAATACGAATGACCAAGATAATTATAAAACTAGGGTTGGCTTGGTTTTGGTCCGCTAGACTCGGATGTCGACTACCCCGGAACCTCCGTAGTGTAGCCCTAATCCAGTACGGGTTTCTCTATCCAGAAAATACCCCTACGATGTCAATGAGAACAAGGAGTCTTGATTAGGGTTAATCTAATGCACGCTCTCGGCTAAATTAACCCTAATCGCGCGGGAGGCTATTAACACCCGGAACCTCCGGTGTATTAATACATGTTACCCTCTTTAACTCATCAAAGGACCTAATACAAGCTAGCATCCCGCCAAACAAGTATCATTCAAAATCAATTCTACGGAATCCATCCATTGTAGAATGAACAACAAGATGATGAATTAAAACCAAACAATCAAACTAACACATTCATTTAAAGCAAAATATAGGTCATTCATACAAAGTCTCCTCCCAAGGTTCACCGGGAGCCCGGCGGCCTTGGGAGGTTTAGTTCAACATCACAAAACTAAGGAGCTCATCATACAACAATTCCATCCAATAAAAACAGGAAAAACTCCCTCGAAGATGTCGACTAGGGTTGATGGCGTAGCTCGTCGGATCCGCGCCGGCGAGCCCTATGAAGCTTCTCAACGTCTTCCCCTTCTTCTCTCCTTCAAATCTAGCCGAAAATCCTTCCAAAATCCCTCAAGAAATGGTGAAATGAAGTCTAGGGCAAGTGGAGGCCGGATGAGAACCAAAAAAAAAACTCTTTCAAAAACTCTTCAGAACAAGCATATATAGCCCGAAGGTGTGCGGGCACTGTGCGGGCCGCACAGTGCCCGCACAGCCTTCTGGCTGTGCTGTGCGGCCAGTGTGCGGCCCGCACACTGGCCGCACACCCTTCTGGCCAGGGTGTGCGGCCACTGCGCAGCCCGCACAGTGGCCGCACACGGCCGAGAAAAAATGTGTCCGTGTGCGGCGCGTCGGCTTCCAGGGTGCTCCAACTCTTCGTTCCTTCTTCAATCATCCCCGGAATGACACGAATATGGTCAAAACTTGCGCACTTGGTCCTTGAAACCCTGAAATGAAAAATAAAACATCAAGTGCGCAAAAACTCATCGAAAATACACATAAGTTGCATGAATGTACAAGAACATCATAGCTATAACATGATGTATTTAGGCACTTATCAAATACCCCCTACTTAAGCATTTGCTTGTCCCCAAGCAAACGGACATGGAAAACCAGGGATACTGATAAGTGACTAAATACACAACCTCGGGCAAGAGATGAAAGTATCATAGCCAAAGCGAAACTCAAAATACTAAGCAAAGACCACTTGAGATCATTCACGCATTCATTGGCCGTGTCGTGTTGTGTGTGTGCAAATCCCCTAGTTCGAAGCCCTGTAGTCTAAACAAGGTAGACAGGACCCCGAGGACCACTTCTTGAAACAATTCACGCCACATAGTGGAATACGGCCTTGAGGTGGTAGAAATACTTCTAGTAGAGTCGTAAGGATCCTTCCTCTTATTATCGAACAATAACCGGTCAAAATTTATTTTTCTGTACGCAAAATGTTTATCTTTTTCTTTTCCGGGACTAACATGAACTGCAAATCCACATTACCTGGAGCTTTGCACATTCATGTAAACGCGCTCATGTCCTTATAGCTTTTGGCGAGAGGAACACTCTGGTTAGGAGCCAGAACCCCAGGTTACTTCGCTATTAGGACAGAGGAGCACTGTCCACGTTTTTATTCACTTTGCCTCTTTTTTTTTTTTTTTTTTTTTTTTTTTTTTTTTTTTTTTTTTTTTTTTTTTTACCGTATTGCAAAAAAAGAACAAGAAGAAGGTCCTTAAAACCCTATTAGAAGGTATTCTAACACGTCAAGGCGCGAAACCACTAGTATGGGTTAGCAACTAAGAGGGTCACGAAAGTGCTGTGGTTCCTCGCCTAGATGTCCAGGGTTCTTCCTAAGGGAACAGTGCGAGAATTGCCTAGAATGACATGAAAATCTCAAGTGTCCAGGGTCATAAAAAGCTTAGCATTTATCATGATTTCGAGCTATAATACAATCACAATTAAGTACGCCATCCTAGGTTTACAATCATGCAACAAGTCAAGAATTACCAAAAGTTTTCATACAAGTTCACGAAACAAGTAACGAAGATCAGACATGCATAGCCACCCCCCACTTAAAGCAGTACATTGCCCTCAATGTACATTGATCAGCAGTACAGAAAAATTTATGCATGGAAAATAAAGAGGGTGGTGTCATGAACTTCCCCGAGAAATTGGTAATGAGCTTTGCAAGGCACGAGCTCGGGGTGACCATCACCATGGCTACAAGCGAAGTGGAGAGGAAGAAAAATGGACGTCTTGTTCTACCTACAAGGAGAAAAGACGTCGAGTCAAGCATCCATCAACCACACAAAAAATAAAGAAAAGAAACAAGGAATAAAAGAGAAAGTGAGCTCTCGGAGTGAAAGGACTGATGAAGCCGCTCAAGGTCTTCTGTGTCTCCTCCAACGGTGACCTACGTCTCGAAAAATAAAGATCAAGCCATGGCAACACGCTAAGACGCGCGAACACGAGTTTAGAAAAAATGAGTGAAGTGGAAACAACGCGATCGCGATCAAAATCGAAAGCCATCGATAATCCCCCGAAGATCCAATTCGGATAGGAAATTAAAAACCAAGAAATCACCTCGAAGGTATGCAAATAAATTGAGTTTTGAAAATATTTTTAACGTTGAAATGATGCGAGGGATGTGGTATGATCAAAACAGGCGCGAAAATGTGGAGAAAAGCCGGAAAGAAGAGCATTACAGCAGCAAAACTGGGGCCAGTGTGCGGGTGGTGTGCGGGCGGCACACTAGCCGCACACCTCTCTGTCTGGGGTGTGCGGGTGGTGTGCGGGCCGCACACCAGCCGCACACCCTTCTGCCAGGGGTGTGCGGCCTCTGTGCGGCCGCACAGTGGCCGCACAGAGCCCTGTAAATTTTCAGAAAATGGCTTTCTTCAAACCAAAGCAAGTCTCCGACATTAAAAACGTTACAAAACTCATCTCGGACAAAGGATACACATATATAAACACAAAACAAATGGGAATTCACCGAGATGGGGAGGAAACAATGTCATACACGATAAACGCATACCAAGAACGAATGAAGTGAAGAGCTCACAACCCAAACATAGCATAACCAAAATACGAAAATTGAAAAGTACAGAATTGTAAAAATTTATGGGTTGCCTCCCATAAGCGCTTGTTTAGCGTCACGAGCCTGACGTTCAAGTTTCTCAACTCATGGTGGTTTAAAAGAAGAAGTTTTACCTGAGGTCCCAATGGATGCAAATGATGATCCAACCGGCAAATTCAAGGAGAGGAGGGAATCGATGTTGTGCATACCTAGGTCGACGAAGCATGCCGTGTGTACCTCGTCATGAGAATTCTTGCTTGCTTTGTTGACCTTGGGGGTTATCTTTTTCCATGCTCGCTTCCACGAGCGCTCTCCTTTGCTTCGCCCTTGTGACTTGACCGGGGATATAGGAGGAGGGTCTTCTTGTGCCTTCTTTGGTGCCTCTTCCTCCTCAAGAACAACATCTTGTAAGAATTCATCAAGGGGGTTCATCATAAGGACCTCATGCACACAATCTTGAACTAGTAATTCTGTATCATCAAGTGCATAAGAAGTGTCATCAAGCTCCTTGGGGTGTTTCATTGCCTCGGGAATTTTAAAAGTGGCTTCTTCATTCCCGGCCCGCAAGGTCATTTTCCCATCTTGAATATCCAGCAGGGCACGGGATGTGGCAAGGAAAGGCCGGCCAAGAATGATGGGGACCTCAGTAGCATCATCAACATCAAGAATGACAAAATCAGCCGGAAAAACTAGACCACCAACTTTCACAATCACATCGCTCACAATGCCACGCGGGCGTCTAACAGTTCGGTCCGCAAGTTGTATGGTGATCCGCGTCGGCTCTAAGTCTTGAAGGCCCAGTTTTAAGAAAAGCTTGTAGGGCATAACATTTATGCTTGCACCGGAATCGGCAAGGGCTTTCTCTACAAGCGAGTCCCCGAAATGACACTCCACAATTAGACCACCCGGGTCTTTGATTTTTTTGGGCAATTTGCTTTGGAGAATTGCCGAACAGCTCTCCCCTAGAGACACTGTAGATGCTTCTTCAAGTTTCTTCCTGTTTGTAAGCAATTCCTTCATAAACTTGGCATATTTTGGCATTTGAGAAAAGGCTTCTACAAGTGGAAGATTGATGTGAAGTTGCTTGATCATCTCCAAAAATTTTTTGAATTGAGTGTCCTCCTTGTCCCGATTGAGTCTTGCCGGATAGGGGACCTTCGGTTGGTGCTCTAGCAATTTTTTTTCTTTGTTTTGAGGTTCAATTGAATTGTCATGGTTGTCATTAGCTTCATCCCCACCTACGGAGGAAGTGCCTCTCACCACGTTCTTTTCCTTGTTATCAATTGGCCTAGGAGTCGGCCGAACCTCAACCTCTCTACCACTCCTCAAAGTGATAGCTTGCACATGTTCTCGTGGGTTAGTCTCAGTGTTGCTAGGGAGACTACCCGGTGTCCTTTCCGCCATGGATGCCGCGATCTGTCCCAAGTGTTTTTCGATGCCCTGGATTGAAGCTTGCATATTCCTCACTGTTGTCTCAAGTGTGTTCAACCTTGCATCGGTGATTTGCATGTATTTAGCTAGGACATCCTCAGTAGTGAATTTCCTTTCCGTTGGAGGTGCTTGTGATGATTGTGCCTGAAACCCTGGTGGTTGCGTAAATTTTTGTTGGCCTTGATTTCCCCAATTGAAATTTGGGTGATTTCTCCACCCGGGGTTGTATGTTCCACCATAGGGGTTTCCTTGAAATTTTTGCCCCTGATTCACATAGTCAACATGTTCGAGTGGGGTGACATCGGGGACTGAAATGGGGCAACTAGCAACATCATGCCCCCCTCCACAAGTTCCACAATTCATCACTTGCTTGACACTTGTGCTCGAACGCTCGGTTCTTTCGGACATAAGCAAGCTCACTTGCTTCGCTAGTGCTTCGAGCTTCGCATCTTGAGCGGTTTTACTATCGATTTCATGAACCCCTCGAGCTTGAGTCAATTTTGCCCTTGAACCCCAATGTGATTCATTTCGTGCCATGTTCTCAATTAATTCTTCGGCATCTTCGGGGTATTTGCTACTCAAGGATCCACCGGCTGCGGCATCAATGAGTTGACGATTCTTGTAGCTCAAGCCATTATACAGTATCTGTACTCGCATCCAAGCTTCGAAACCATGATGTGGGCATTTTCTCAAGAGGTCTTTAAATCTCTCATGAGCTTCAAAGAGGGTTTCGGAATCTCTTTGACTGAAGGCCGAGATCTCTTGCCTTAATCTAGCAGCCTTGCTTGGAGGAAAATAGCGGCCCATAAACTTGTTTACCATCTCCTCCCATGTCTTTATGGAACCCGGGGCGAGTGATGTGAGCCACCTGTAAGCGGCGCCCCGCAAACTGAATGGGAAAAGACGGAGTCTAGCTGCATCATCAGATAGGCCATTGACTTTGAAAGTTGAGCACATTTGGAGGAATCGGGATAGGTGCTCATTCGGGTCCTCATCGGCCAAGCCATCGAACTGCACTGAATTCTGTATCATGCCGATTGGTCTAGCCAAATCAAAATTACTTGCACTGGCAGCCGGAGCTTGCACACTAAACCCTCCCCCAGTAAACTGTGGCCTCTCATAGTCAGACAAAGTTCTTCTCTCTTCGGCCATAGCTATAGGAACTGATTCAGGTGCAGCAACTGATCCCGAGGAGGAACCCACTTGAGTTTCTCTCAACCGTTGGTGTATGACGCGTTCAATTTCTTCGTTCGGCTCTACAAACCCAGTGGGGTTTGCACGAGTCATGCACAGGACGCCTGAGAAAACAAAAGACAAAAGAGATATTAGTGAATATATAAAAATGACGAAAACAAAAACAATAAAAGATGGATAATTACAAATGAAAGCGAAAAGACTAGAGCAATGATCCAAAAGTTTTCCTAGTATTCTCGGATGGTCCCCGGCAACGGCGCCAAAAACTTGATGAGTCGCCGCGCGACACGCTAAAGAGCGAGCACGCGACTCCCCGGCCGCAAGTGCACGGGTCGTCAAGTAATAAACCTCACGAGGAGGGTCGTATTCCCAAGGGCCCGAGATCTACTATTACTTCCTTTTGGGGGTCACTATCTAGTCGATCGAAACAGGGTTGAAGCAATATTAAAATAATAAAAACAAGTAAAGTAATGCAAATAAGATAAAACTCAATCCGGAATAAAATAGAGATGAAGAATCCAATAATTATGGAAGGCCTCGGGCGAGGATTCCCCCGGGAGAAGACTAAATACGAATGACCAAGATAATTATAAAACTAGGGTTGGCTTGGTTTTGGTCCGCTAGACTCGGATGTCGACTACCCCGGAACCTTCGTAGTGTAGCCCTAATCCAGTACGGGTTTCTCTATCCAGAAAATACCCCTACGATGTCAATGAGAACAAGGAGTCTTCATTAGGGTTAATCTAATGCACGCTCTCGGCTAAATTAACCCTAATCGCGCGGGAGGCTATTAACACCCGGAACCTCCGGTGTATTAATACATGTTACCCTCTTTAACTCATCAAAGGACCTAATACAAGCTAGCATCCCGCCAAACAAGTATCATTCAAAATCAATTCTACGGAATCCATCCATTGTAGAATGAACAACAAGATGATGAATTAAAACCAAACAATCAAACTAACACATTCATTTAAAGCAAAATATAGGTCATTCATACAAAGTCTCCTCCCAAGGTTCACCGGGAGCCCGGCGGCCTTGGGAGGTTTAGTTCAACATCACAAAACTAAGGAGCTCATCATACAACAATTCCATCCAATAAAAACAGGAAAAACTCCCTCGAAGATGTCGACTAGGGTTGATGGCGTAGCTCGTCGGATCCGCGCCGGCGAGCCCTATGAAGCTTCTCAACGTCTTCCCCTTCTTCTCTCCTTCAAATCTAGCCGAAAATCCTTCCAAAATCCCTCAAGAAATGGTGAAATGAAGTCTAGGGCAAGTGGAGGCCGGATGAGAACCAAAAAAAAAACTCTTTCAAAAACTCTTCAGAACAAGCATATATAGCCCGAAGGTGTGCGGGCACTGTGCGGGCCGCACAGTGCCCGCACAGCCTTCTGGCTGTGCTGTGCGGCCAGTGTGCGGCCCGCACACTGGCCGCACACCCTTCTGGCCAGGGTGTGCGGCCACTGCGCAGCCCGCACAGTGGCCGCACACGGCCGAGAAAAAATGTGTCCGTGTGCGGCGCGTCGGCTTCCAGGGTGCTCCAACTCTTCGTTCCTTCTTCAATCATCCCCGGAATGACACGAATATGGTCAAAACTTGCGCACTTGGTCCTTGAAACCCTGAAATGAAAAATAAAACATCAAGTGCGCAAAAACTCATCGAAAATACACATAAGTTGCATGAATGTACAAGAACATCATAGCTATAACATGATGTATTTAGGCACTTATCAACTAGCACGTTTTCAGGCTTATAAATAGCCCTTTTTTCCGATTCTTTTGGTATCTTTTGTGTGGCTTTTGAGAGGCGAAGCGGCTAGGGTTTGAGGAGGAGGTCTTTGCCGAATTGAAGGGCCGTTCTTCACCAACTTTGATAGTTCTTTCCTCCGTCATAGCATCGAGGGAGTCATTGGCGACCTAGTTTCGGAGAAGGATCCTTCAAGACGTTGAGCGACACATCAAGGCCATCATCACGAATTCAAGGGGGTTTATTTCCATGGTTTACATTGCTTTTCATTGTGTTATGTTTTGCTTTGTAATAAGCCCCATGGAGGGCTAAACCCTAGTAGATACTTGGGCATGTGAACCTTAGGTTTCGATTCATGTATTGACTTTCTTTATGCTTTCTTTTAATTCCGAGTTAATTTGAGTTTTAATCCTGTTTAATCATTGCTTGCATGCCTTATTGATTCGTATGGTTGTTTGGTATGCTTGATTTGTTGCCTTGGTGAGAGAGAGGTCTCCATTAGGGATTAGAACATACAAGGTTAAAGAGGGTTGAGAGGGTGAGTCTTGAGATAGAGGAGTGTCCCCTTTCCCTTCCGAATGAGTGTTTCCTATCTCTGTATTCCCTAAGTTTTATGCAACCATATGGGGTGTGAGGCGTGAGATTGATAGATTTCTCCACCGGGACCTTTGTAGGGGGTTAGGGATCTTTCACCTAGAAGTAGGGTTAGATCTAATTTTAGGAATCGGTTTCACTCCTAGGTATCCCTAAAGTTCATTGCGGTCATATGGGGTGTGAGGTGTTGAGATTGAGCGATTTCTCCGCCGGGACCTTGTAGGGACTAGTATCGGTGGCCTGGAGGCAGGGACCGATTATTCTTGGATTGCCTCGACTCATAGAACTCGGTTTAGAAGCATTTAGTTAGTCTTGCACTTCATGATAGAGCCTAGGGGGAGCATTGCCTGGGTATCTCATCTTCATTGATTGAGATCTTCCTTTATTTACCCTTTGCCTATTCATCTCTGGTATTAATTTCTATGCACACTAGATCACCACAAAATCACATTAGTCATTAGGCTAGATTGCATAGAAGAAGTTAGTACTAGTAGCCCTGTTCCCTGTGGATTCGACTACCCTACTCACCATGGTAATTATTACTTCGACAACCCGTGCACTTGCGGTACACACACGCAAGGGATGTGTCAGAATCGCTCAAGGTCTTCTGTGTCTCCTCCAAGGGGCTTGATCGGAAAGTTAACTGATAAGTGTCTAAATGTATGTGTTTTAACATACATATTTTGTTCACTTAGCATGTGTTTTTATATGAATGGATGCCCGTTTTATGCTTAATCGAGCATTATTTATGTTGTAGGGCATGGAGGAGCCATGAGGAACATGATAATACGATTTGGGCGAAAAAAGGATGAAGAATCAGGGTGCTGGAGTACTGCAGCATACGGGGCCGTATAAGGGGCCGTGAGCATCAAAAGACAGTAGTTTTCAACTAGCCCTCACGGCCCCCTATCCACCCCGGGATCCATTCATCCACCCCGGGATGCACCCCCACATGAGACAGGTTTTGCCCTATTTTTGCCTATCTATCCACCCCGGGATGGATCTATCCACCCCGGGATCCTGCGGGAGTATATATAGAGGTTTTTAGGGCACACAAAGGGGACTTCTTGGCCGGCATCTAAAAGAAAGAAACGAAGAAATCTTTGAAGAGACGACGATTTGGAGCCAAGGAAGGAGGCAAGAACATCATTTTGAAGGGGAGAAGCTTCACCATCAAGGAGCCAAGGATCCAAGACAAGGGGAAGCGTCATTCGGCATCTCTTGGACGGAGGAAAGCGTCATTTGGCCGGACCTCCACCTCCTCCTTCATCATTTCATCTAGGGAGTGTCATTTATGAGCTTTTTAAGTGATTTACTTTGTATTTTTGTTGTTACTTGCTTGATGGCACACTAGACCCCCAAGGCCACCGGATGTTGGTGAACCTTGGGGGGGTTTATCATGTATTTTGGATGATCTTTACTTAATTGCAAGCTTGGTTTGGTTTAAGATTTAGTTCATTGTGCCTCATGTCTAGAACTACCACATGGAGAGATCCGTAGTTCTTTCTTGAATTATACACGTAGACGTGACCTACTCACGTGTATTAGGTCATTAATGAATTAAAAGGGGTTACTTGTATTGGCACACCGAGAAATTGGGTGTCGATAGCCCTCCGAGCTTTAAGGATAGACTAGGGTTTAGTGTATCCTTATTTTGGGATCTCCTTATACTTAATGCAATCGTAGGGATGTTGGTTAGGAAGAGATTCCAACCAATATCCGTATGGGATTAGGGTTCAATCGCCGAGAAATTGGGGTTGATCTAATCTTGAGATCCTTCGGTCTAAATCAACCAAGCTACCTTTCATCCTTCATCCATGTATCATGATGACCCCTCAAGGGGATCCACATCCATAGGCCTTTACTCTTCATTGTAGCACTTGCAACCACATTGTATGCTGATTAAATTTGTTTAATCATATCGTATTTATCTCTTTGCTTTAGTAGAACAAACATCCATGCTTGTGTTGTTAGGTTAGATAATAGGCGATGGAGGAGTAAGAGTAGCTCCTTAACCCCGTGGAATACGACCCTCGTGCTTTTGTGCGAGGTATTACTTGGCGACCCGTGCGCTTGCGGATCGATTCAATCAAGTTTTTGGCGCCGTTGCCGGGGACTTTCTAAGGAATTCTGAGAAACTTCTAGCCTATTGCTCTAGCCATTCATTTATTTATTTATTGTTTCTTTTATTTCCTTTTGTTTTTGTTTCTTTTGAGCTTAATTTTTTCTATCTTTCTTGATTGTGCTAGGTACTATACATCATGTGGGATCCATACATCATGGCCAACACGAATTTTGTACCAACAGTTAACGGTATCATGACTGATATCTGGCAGGAATGGATGCCGCCTATACAACACTTGTCGTATATTCAAGACAATTCCTTCTATAGATTTAAACCTTGGGAAGGTTCAAGTATGGCCGATAAGGATGTGGCTTGGAAGAAATTTTTCACAGACTACATGAATTTTGGGAGAGTCCCACCAGAAGATGATGTTGATAGCCCCACTTTTCTGCACATGAGCATCATGGAGAAACAGCTTGCACCTCATCAAAACCAGAGTGTTGAACTAAGTGAACAGCGAAGAGAGATAGTGAATTGTGTTGCGCAACAAGTGTACATCATTGATGACAGTGCAGATGGAAACTTGGGATCAACTGAAGGGGAGGTGTCAGAACAATGTGAAAAGCAAAAAAATAAATATTTGAAGCCCTCAATAGATGAAGCACCCGAGCTAGAGTTGAAAGAGTTACCTGACCATCTTGAGTATGCCTTTTTGGGTGATGGGATGAAGCTACCAGTTATCATTGCGGCAAATCTAACAGCTGGACAAAAGGAAGACTTGGTGAGTGTCCTGAGGAAGCACAAGGAAGCAATTGCCTGGAAAATAGCTGACATCAAGGGGATAAACCCGTCTTTTTGCACTCATAAAATTCTGATGGAGGATGATCACAAACCTTCAGTCCTGCCTCAAAGAAGACTCAACCCGAATATGAAGGAAGTGGTTAGAGCTGAAGTCATAAAACTTCTTGATGCAGGCATTATTTATCCGATTTCCGATAGCGAATGGGTGAGCCCAGTGCAAGTTGTCCCTAAAAAGGGGGGGATGACTGTGATCACCAATGAGAAAAACGAGTTAATCCCCACCCGTACAGTCACTGGATGGCGTGTTTGCATTGATTACAGAAAGTTGAATGACGCTACTCGGAAGGATCACTTCCCGTTACCCTTCATTGACCAAATGCTTGAACGACTAGCTGGGCATCCCTACTATTGTTTCTTGGATGGTTTCTCTGGCTATTTCCAAATTCCAATTTCACCGGAGGATCAGGAAAAGACTACATTCACTTGTCCTTATGGGACATTTGCTTATCGCCGCATGCCTTTCGGATTATGCAATGCTCCCGCTACCTTCCAGAGATGCATGATGGCAATCTTTGAGGACATGGTGGAAGACTTTATGGAGGTGTTTATGGATGACTTCTCCGTCTTTGGTGACTCATTCGAGTCTTGCCTCATGAATCTTGAGCGTGTTCTCATCCGATGTGAAGAAACTAATCTTGTGCTAAGTTGGGAGAAATGCCACTTTATGGTCCAAGAAGGGATAGTTTTGGGCCACAAAATCTCAAAGGAGGGAATTGAGGTGGACAAAGCAAAAATTTCCGTCATAGAGAAGCTACCTCCTCCGGGGTCAGTGAAGGCCATCAGAAGTTTTCTGGGACATGCAGGTTTCTATAGAAGATTCATAAAGGATTTCTCCAAAATTGCTAGACCCTTGACAAAGTTATTGGAAAAAGATGTTCCATTTGAGTTTGACAATGATTGCATGAGATCTTTTCTTACACTCAAGGAAAAGCTAGTTCAAGCACCTATTATGGTAGCTCCAGATTGGGACTCCCCATTTGAACTAATGTGTGATGCAAGTGATTTTGCAGTGGGTGCAGTCCTTGGACAGCGACGAGACAAACATTTCCATCCCATCTATTATGCGAGCAAAACATTGACTGGAGCTCAGGAGAATTACACTACAACTGAAAAAGAATTACTTGCCGTGGTGTTCGCATTTGATAAATTCCGTTCCTACTTAGTTTTGTCTAAAGTTGTGGTGTACACTGATCATTCAGCCTTGAGATACCTGCTGAGCAAGTCAGATGCCAAACCAAGGTTGATTAGATGGGTGTTGCTCCTTCAGGAGTTTGATCTTGAAATCAAGGATAAGCGTGGGGCAGAGAACCTTGCAGCAGATCATTTATCTCGATTGGAGAACCCTAGCAGGGAAACCCTAACAGAGAAGGACATCAATGATTCATTTCCTGAAGAGCACTTATACAACATTCAAGTCACGGAGGAAAAAGAGCCACCATGGTTTGCCGACATTGCCAACTATTTGGTTGGAGGGATCACCCCGAAATGGTTCACATATCAACAACGAAAGAATTTTTTTTCAGATGTCAAGCACTACATATGGGAAGAGCCCTACTTGTTCAGAGTGTGTGCCGATCAAGTTGTTCGAAGATGTGTTTCCCGACCTGAGGGTCTAAGTATCTTGAGACATTGTCATTCAGGACCCACTGGAGGCCACTACAATGCAAACCGAACAGCCAAGAAGATTCTTGATGCCGGTTTTTATTGGCCATCACTATTTCAAGACACCCAGAAATTTATACAGTCTTGTGATCGTTGTCAACGGGTAGGCAACATTTCTCGCCGGGATGAGATGCCCCAGAATTGGAATCAAGCATGTGAAGTCTTCGATGTGTGGGGGATTGACTTCATGGGACCATTCCCTAGCTCCCATGGGTGCAAGTTCATCCTTGTGGCAGTTGATTATGTATCCAAATGGGTGGAAGCACAGGCCTTGCAGACAAATGATGCTAGGGTGGTGGTGAAATTTTTGAAGAAACTGTTTTCCAGATTCGGCACGCCACGAGCAATCATTAGTGACAGGGGCACTCACTTTTGCAATGCTCAATTCGCAAAAATCTTGAAGCGTTATGGTGTGCACCACAAAATGGCGACACCGTATCACCCACAAACCAGTGGGCAGGTAGAAGTATCCAACAGAGACTTAAAGCGAATCCTGGAGAAAATGGTTGCCCAAAATAGAAGAGACTGGGCAGAACACTTAGATGACGCACTCTGGGCATACAGAACTGCATACAAGACACCTATAGGAACTACTCCTTATAGGCTAGTCTATGGGAAAGCATGCCATTTACCCGTTGAACTTGAGCACAAAGCTTATTGGGCAATTAAATTTCTGAATCTTGATTCTACTCTTGCAGGAATCAAGAGGAAGCTACAACTGAACGAGCTGGATGAATGGCGTTTTAATGCATATGAGAATTCAAAGCTTTACAAAGAAAAAGTGAAGGAGTACCATGACCGGCACATCAAGCATCCAAAACAATTTCAAGAAGGAGACCAAGTGTTACTTTTCAATTCAAGGTTGAAACTATTTCCCGGGAAGCTAAAATCACGTTGGTCGGGCCCATACACTGTCACTCAAGTCTTCCCGCATGGAGCAGTGGAGGTAGCTCACCCAGAAAAAGGCATTTTCAAGGTGAATGGACAGAGACTGAAATACTACTTCAACAATAATAATTCAAAGGGAACCGGGGGTAACTTCAAACTCTTCGAACCCCCTTGAGGTAAGAAAAAAAGGTACGTCAGGCTCGTGACGTTAAACAAGCGCTTCTTGGGAGGCAACCCAAGCATTCGGGGGTCTTTAGTTCACTTTTCGTATTTTGGATGTTCATCTTATTGTTGTAGTCGCCGTTTTTCTTTACTAGCTTTGAAATTGAATAAGTCCATGCTAGCTATTCTCTTGTCATCTTAAGAGTGGTGTAATCATTTTATTTGTTGAGTGTTGCTTGTTTTTGTTGTCATTTTGTGCATTAGATCGATTTGTTTCATGTTTCGTTCAAGTTGGTGGTGTTCTATAATGTTTCAATGTCATCCTTAGCCATTTGGAGAAGAAAAATTCCAACTTTTGAGTGATTTCCAGGTCCTCACGGCCCTAAGGGGGCCGTTTGGAGGGCCATGAGACGATTCCAGTGAGTTTGGCTTGTGTCTCACGGCCCCCCTCACGGCCGTATATGGGGCCGTGACAAATTTCCAGTGAAAATGGCCTAGGGCTCACGGTCCCCTTCACGGCCGTGAGAGGGGCCGTATGCCACGGGTCCTGGACCTATATCTTCACCATTTTCTTCATAACTCTCTCATTTCTCATCCGTTTTCCCTCATTCTTTCGCCATTTTTCTTCATTTTTCTTCCTCTACACGAATATACTACTTCCAAGGACCTAATTTGCATGATTTATTGGGAGTTTTGCCATCATCTTCGCCTATCCTTTAAGGTACCCCTTTCTAAACCCTAAGTGTTGAGCATGAATGTTTCTTCTTCCTCTCCCCTATTTTTCAAGTTGAATGGATGCCAATGTTGTGGGAGTTTGGTTGTGTGTTGTTTTTGTCAGTTTTTGGAGTAATTTGAAAGCTTTGTAAAAATTTTTATGCTCCATGTACAAGGAAAGCTCTTGCAAAAATTTTTTTGGGAGTTACTGTAGCAATTTTTTTTTAATTCTTTCACACTCCTCCATGAGCACCCTTGATTTTATTGTATTTGGGCCTAGTATTGTATCATCTTTGTTATCCAATAGCAACACTTGCAATATGAGTGAATTGGACATCATGATATTGAACGAACATGGATTTGCTTGGATGATGTTTTTGTTCCATTGTTTTTCTTTTGTTAGTTGTTTGTTGTGTTTGTGTTTATTCTTGTTGTGTTCTTTTTGTGTTTGGTTTTAGTTTTTGCTTGATTACTCCCCGTCCCTCCTTTCTAAATTTCGTGGAATGATGATGTGCCCTTTTTGCCTTGCAGGCATTGAGGGTAGTTTGGTGAGCCTCCCCACATTTTGTGGAAACCGGGCCCGACATGTAGAGCTCGCCGTACACTTTTGTCGGGTCACACTTCGCCATTTTTACCAAATAAACCGGGGAAGTTCGTTTTCACCCTCCTCCTTTGTTATTATTGTGTATATTGCCTCTATTTTCATGATTAGTGTACATTGAGGGCAATGTACAACACTAAGTGTGGGGATGGGTGTATCTTCATGTATTAGGTCAACTTTACATGCTAGTGTCATCAATGATGGCTTGTTACTTTCTTGTGAGATTCTTCAAGTATGAATTAATGATTGATGGGAGTTACATTTTTTGTTGTGCTCTATTGAATCCTGTTTCACCTCCAGTATTGTTCTGTGCACTGAGTCTTTTGTTGATGCCCTGGGAATAGCCTGCTTGACTTTCTTAACTCTCTTGTATGCCTAACACACAATTTTGAGTACTTAGCCTTAGATTACTAAGTTCTATCTTTCAATGAACTCTTAAGAACTTCTAAGTCTTGTTGAGCTAATCCTAGGTTTGTTACTTGTAGTGCAGTCTAAAGGTGTGATCTAGGGTATGTAAAAAAAAAAAAAAAGAGTCTATGTCAGTATTCCTCTACTAATGGAGCATGAATGCGTCTATGTAGACTGTAATCGAGTAGTTGGGTGACTCTTGTGCCTAACCAGCATGTGCATCCTCCAGAAAGATTTTTGTGCGGTCTACGTTAGGCGGACTCGAAAAAAAAAAAAAAAAAAAAAAAAGTGTTTATACATATAAATAAAAATAACCCTAGTGATCACTTAGACTGCCTACTTGAGTTGAGTTTGTGAGTCGAAATGGGATTTAGTTTCAAGTTGTAGAATTAGAAGGATCTTAATTGTTCATTGGAGTGGCACTTAGCTTTTTAAGACTTAGTACTCTGTACTTGTGGAGTGATTAGCATATAGAGCTGTACTGATTGAAGTCATAGGGCTAGACCATGTTAGGGCAAATGAGATGAAAGATTCACTTACACTGTACAGACATATAAGAGGTGAGACAGGATCTGTTTGTTGTACGTATTGACTGTAACTCAACATCTGTATATCATTTTTCTATACTTGTATAATCTCGTATTTGTTTGAGCCGGAGATGTACATTTAGCCACTTATCATTCCCTTTGTTTTTCATGATTTGTTTGCTTGGGGACAAGCAAACGCTTAGGTGTGGGGATGTTTGATAAGTGTCTAAATGTATGTGTTTTAACATACATATTTTGTTCACTTAGCATGTGTTTTTATATGAATGGATGCCCGTTTTATGCTTAATCGAGCATTATTTATGTTGTAGGGCATGGAGGAGCCATGAGGAACATGATAATACGATTTGGGCGAAAAAAGGATGAAGAATCAGGGTGCTGGAGTACTGCAGCATACGGGGCCGTATAAGGGGCCGTGAGCATCAAAAGACAGTAGTTTTCAACTAGCCCTCACGGCCCCCTATCCACCCCGGGATCCATTCATCCACCCCGGGATGCACCCCCACATGAGACAGGTTTTGCCCTATTTTTGCCTATCTATCCACCCCGGGATGGATCTATCCACCCCGGGATCCTGCGGGAGTATATATAGAGGTTTTTAGGGCACACAAAGGGGACTTCTTGGCCGGCATCTAAAAGAAAGAAACGAAGAAATCTTTGAAGAGACGACGATTTGGAGCCAAGGAAGGAGGCAAGAACATCATTTTGAAGGGGAGAAGCTTCACCATCAAGGAGCCAAGGATCCAAGACAAGGGGAAGCGTCATTCGGCATCTCTTGGACGGAGGAAAGCGTCATTTGGCCGGACCTCCACCTCCTCCTTCATCATTTCATCTAGGGAGTGTCATTTATGAGCTTTTTAAGTGATTTACTTTGTATTTTTGTTGTTACTTGCTTGATGGCACACTAGACCCCCAAGGCCACCGGATGTTGGTGAACCTTGGGGGGGTTTATCATGTATTTTGGATGATCTTTACTTAATTGCAAGCTTGGTTTGGTTTAAGATTTAGTTCATTGTGCCTCATGTCTAGAACTACCACATGGAGAGATCCGTAGTTCTTTCTTGAATTATACACGTAGACGTGACCTACTCACGTGTATTAGGTCATTAATGAATTAAAAGGGGTTACTTGTATTGGCACACCGAGAAATTGGGTGTCGATAGCCCTCCGAGCTTTAAGGATAGACTAGGGTTTAGTGTATCCTTATTTTGGGATCTCCTTATACTTAATGCAATCATAGGGATGTTGGTTAGGAAGAGATTCCAACCAATATCCGTATGGGATTAGGGTTCAATCGCCGAGAAATTGGGGTTGATCTAATCTTGAGATCCTTCGGTCTAAATCAACCAAGCTACCTTTCATCCTTCATCCATGTATCATGATGACCCCTCAAGGGGATCCACATCCATAGGCCTTTACTCTTCATTGTAGCACTTGCAACCACAT
This sequence comes from Dioscorea alata, assembly GCA_020875875.1. Classification (NCBI taxonomy): domain Eukaryota; kingdom Viridiplantae; phylum Streptophyta; class Magnoliopsida; order Dioscoreales; family Dioscoreaceae; genus Dioscorea; species Dioscorea alata. The sequence continues at coordinate 12,111,911 of CM037025.1, read as the reverse complement.
TGTATGCTGATTAAATTTGTTTAATCATATCGTATTTATCTCTTTGCTTTAGTAGAACAAACATCCATGCTTGTGTTGTTAGGTTAGATAATAGGCGATGGAGGAGTAAGAGTAGCTCCTTAACCCCGTGGAATACGACCCTCGTGCTTTTGTGCGAGGTATTACTTGGCGACCCGTGCGCTTGCGGATCGATTCAATCATTAACTCATATCACTAAGAATAAAGATCAAGCAATGGCAACATGTCGAAATGGGTGAACACGAGTTTAGAAAAATGAATGAAGCGGAAACCACGTGATCACGATCAAAATCGAAAATCATCGCAAACCCCCCGAGGATTCAATTTGGGCAAGAAACTAAAAACCAAGAAATCACCTCGAAGGCATGGAAAGAAATTGAGTGTTGAAAATGTTATGAACGTTGAAAATGATGCGAGGAAGGTGATAAGATCAAAGCGATTGTCAAAAGGTGGAGAAAAGCCGGAAAGAAAAGCATTTCTGCAGCAAAATTGGGGCCAGTGTGCGGGTGGTGTGCGGGCCGCACACCAGCCCGCACGGCCTCCTGCCAAGCATGTGCGGCCTGGTGTGCGGGCCGCACACCAGGCCGTACGCTCCTCTGGCTGAGTCGTGCGACTGGTGTGTGGGCCGCACCATAGCCCGCACGCCCTTCTTGCAAGGGTGTGCGGCCTCTGTGCGGCCCGCACAGTGGCCGCACAGAGTTTACAAAACACTCAGAAATCAGTTTCTCCCAACCAAAACGAGTCTTCGAAATTACAAACGCGATGAAACTCATCTCGGATAATTGATACATGTTGAGAAACATAAAACAAACAGGATTTCACCGAGATGGGGAGAAACAAAGACATACACAATGAAGCATACCAAGAACGAATAAAGAGGGGAGCTCACATTCCAAACCTAATTCATGCACCACAACAAAAAAAAAAGAATACGAAAATGAAAAGTACGGAATTGTAAAAATCATGGGTTGCCTCCCACAAGTGCTTGTTTAGCGTCACGAGCCTGATGTTCAAGTTTCTCATCATCAAGTTGGTTCAAAGGCAGAGATTTTACCTGAATTTCCCATGGATGCAAATGATGACCCCGCCGGCAAATTCAAGGAAAGGATAGAATCAACATTGTGCATACCTAGGTCGACGAAGCATGCCATGTCTCCCTTTTCATGAGAGTTCTTACTTGCTTTGCTAGCCTTAAAAGTCATCTTTTTCCATGCTCGCTTCCATGATCATTCTCCTCTGCTTCTCCCTTATGCCTTGTCCGGATATGTATGAGGAGAGTCTTCTTGTGCCTTCTTTGGTGCTTTTTCCTCCTCAATATCAACATCTTGTAATAATTCATCAAGGGGGTTCATCATAAGGACGTCATGCACATAATCTTCAACTTGTAGTTCTGTATCATCTAGTGCATAGGAAGTGTCATCAAGCTCCTTGGGGTGTTTCATTGCCTCGGAATTTTAAAAGTGGCTTCCTCATTCCCGGCTCGCAAGGTCATTTTCCTATCTTGGATATCTAGAAGGGCGCGGGATGTGGCAAGGAAAGGCCGACCAAGTATGATGGGGACCTCAGTAGCTTCATCAACATCAAGGATAACAAAATCAGCCGGAAAGACTAGACCACCAACCTTCACAATCACATCGCTCACAATGCCACGCAGGCGTCTAATAGTCCGGTCAACAAGTTGTATGGTGATCCGTGTCGGCTCTAAGTCTTGAAGGCCAAGATTTAAGAAAAGTTTGTAGGGCATAACATTTATGCTTGCACCGGAATCGGCGAGGGCTTTCTCTATAAGCGAGTCCCCAAAATAACACTCCACAATCAGACCACCCGGGTCTTTGATTTTCTCGGGCAAATTGCTTTGGATAATTACTGAACAATTCTCGCCAAGAGACACCGTAGATGCTTCTTCGAGTTTCTTCCTGTTTGTAAGCAACTCCTTTATAAACTTGGCATATTTTGGCATTTGAGCAAAGGCCTCGACAAGTAGAAGATTAATGTGAAGTTGCTTGATCATCTCCAAAAATTTTTTGAATTGAGTGTCCTCCTTGTCCTTATTGAGTCTTACCGGATAGGGGACCTTAGGTTGGTGCTCTGGCAATCTTTTTCCTTTGTTTTGAGGTTCAATCGAATTGTCATGGTTGTCCTTAGCTTTATCCCCACCCATGGAGGGAGTGCCTCTCGCCATGTTCTTTTCCTTGTTTTCAGTTGGCCAAGGAGTCAGTCGAACCTCAACCGCTGACACGACCCCTTGTGTGTATCCCGCAAGTGCACGGGTTTGTCGAAGTAATAAATTTACCCTGGTGAGTGGGTAGTCGAATCCACAGGGAATAGGGAATTAGAATATGAGATTTCACTAATTAAGCTATGCGGAGTACGGAAAAGCAATAGTAGGATCAACGAGTGAATATAGAATAAAGTAGAATGAAAGACAAGAAATTAAATAGAAAGATGGAAGATGAGAGAGTGCAAGTAAAAGAGAATAGAGAGGACTAGTAATGAATGAAATAGGACATCCGAACAAGCTACCTCTAGGGTCTATGCTTCTAGTGCAGGACTATGCTATTATACTTTCTTATTGATGTTTAATTGAGTCGAGGATATCCGAAGACTCACGGTCCCAAACCTAAGGACAACCGTGACTAACCCCAATACTATGCCCCGGTATTAGCATTCACGTCACCCTTCACTCTGTCGCTCGCACGACTAAGCCCCAGGGGAGTATATCTACCTAAACCTCACACTACGTGGGATTGCTTTGAGCTCTAGGGATTCCTAGTGGTAAAACCTGCTCCTATGTGTAGTTCTAACCCTTTGGTCTAGGTGGAAGAACTCTAGTCTAGATTAAGCCCCAGCGCATAGGATTCACTTCAACCCTTCACTCTGTTACTTGTGTAACTAATCCCCAGGGGAGTTTATCTTCCTAGCACTTCACTCTATTTCGACCGCTATGAAATCAAGGAAATGGAGGTAGGGAGAAACCACGTCAGAGGGGAAAGAGGTACATCGCTACCTCACAACTCTCCCTCTCAACCCTCTTCAATCTTAAGTAGTCTAACCTTAAGGAGTTATCACACCTCCAAAAGGCAACCTAAATTGTTCTCAATCCTAGTGTCACATCTAAGAGAAAACATTAGCAAGATGAAATTAAGATTGAAACTCAATTTTATTCATCAATAATGGAAAAGCATAATAACAATGTAAAAGAAACATAATAACCCTAGAGTTTACAGGTCCGAATACCCTTAAGGGGTTTAGCTCCTCATGGAGCTATACATGTTCATCAATGTATGAAAGAAAGCACAAAATAAGGACATCAATGAAAACCCCCTTGCGTATGGTGTGGCCGTGGTATTGTGCGGCCGTCGAACGTCGGTGATGATGCCGATGACACGCGCTAAACCTCCATGAAATCCTCTCCGAAACCCTAGCCGCACTCCCCAAGTTGAAGAGAAAGATAGGTCAAAAGATATCCCAAAAGGTCTCCAAAATCGCCTTTTATAATGTTGAATCGCGGCTTTAAAATTTGACTTATCGGGGGCTTGACACGGCCGTGTGGAATTAACACACAGGCGTGTGAAGTTTCTGTCTGCTGAAAAATTAATTCACATGGCCGTGTGTTAATTCCACACGCCCGTGTGAATTCTCTGGAATTCTGAATTTCGGCCGAAAGTGAATAGTAATTTGCTACAATGTTTTGCTACAATGCTGCTACAGTACTCGCCCGAAACGCTCCCGAATACGTCGTTCTTCATCGAGGCCATTGAATTGGGCACACAATCAATGGTAGATCGTGCCGATTGCTTCAAGTCTCCTTCTTGGTGAAGTTCTCCTAAGCCACACGAGTTAGACTTGTTGTGAATGTGACTGCCTTTGTGCCCCTCCAAAGGAGGTTGGCACACACTCACAAGTCCAAGCTCGTGCCTTGTAGCGTGCTTGGTCTGAAAACTTCCCAACATCGACGAACATGACCTAATTTCGTTCTTCTTCTCCAATTTAGCTCCACAAACCTTCAATGCACAAGAATACACAAATGCACGCCATTTAGTGATAAAAATTGATAAAAGATATGCTCAATGTAAGATAATAACGCTTCGCGATACTATAACACAAGCACTTATCAACCTCTCTACCACTCCTCAAAGTGATAGCTTGTACATGATCTCGTGGGTTAGTCTCAGTGTTGCTAGGGAGACTACCCGGTGTTCTTTCTGCCATGGATGCCGCAATCTGTCCCAAGTGTTTTTCGATGCCCTGGATTGAAGCTTGCATGTTTCTTACTGTCGTTTCAAGTGTGTTCAACCTTGCATCGGTGATTTGCATGTATTTAGCTAGGACATCTTCAGTAGTGAATTTCCTTTCCGTTGGAGGTTGACAGGATCCCCGAAAGTGCACGGGTTTGTCAAAGTAATAAAAGTTACCCCGGTGAGAGGGTAGTCGAATCCACAGGGAATAGGGAGTTAGAATACGAGATTTCACTATTAAAACTATGCAAAGTACGGAAAAGTAGTAATCGATTTGTGTGTGAATTGCGAGAACAATTATACTAAAGACAGGAAATTAAATAGAGAAATGTGAAAGATTAGAAATCGCAAGAAAAGAGATTAAAGAGGATTTAACAATTAATGAAGTGGGGTATCAAGACAAGTTATCTCTAGGATCTATGCTTCTAGTGCAAGACTATACTATTATACCTTCCTATTGATGCTAATTAAGTTGAGGAAATCCTTAGACTCACGGTCCCAAACCTAAGGTCAACCGTGACTAACCCCAACACTATGCCCCGGTATTAGGATTCACAACAACCCTTCACTCTATCGCTCGCACGATTAAGTCCCACGGGAGTACATCTACCTAAACCTCACACTACGTGGGATTGCATTAAGTTTTAGGGACTCCTAGGGATTAAACCTGTTCCTATGTGTAGTTCTAACCCTTTGGTCCAGGTGGAAGAACCCTAGTCTAGATTAAGCCCCAGTGCGTAGGATTCACTTCAACCCTTCACTCCGTTACTCGCGTAACTAAGCCCCGGGGGAGTTTATCTACCTAGCACTTCACTCTATCTTGACCGCTATTAAATCAAAGAAACGGAGGTAGGGAGAAATCACACCGGAGGGGAAAGGGGTACATCGCTACCTCACAACTCTCCCTCTCAACCCTCTTCAATCTTAAAGAGTCTAATCCTATAGGAGTTGTCACACCTCCAAAGGAAAACCTAGATTGCTCTCAACCCTAGTGTCACATCTAAGGGAAAACAATAGCAAGATAAAATTATGATCGAAACTCAATTCTTATTCATCAATAATGGAAAAGCATAATAACAATGTCAAAGAAACATAATAACCCTAGAGTTTTACAAGTCCGAATACCCACAAGGGGTTTAGCTCCTCATGGAGCTATACATGTTCATAAATGTATATAATAAAACAAGAAGTAAAGACATAGATGAAAACCTTGTTGGCACACAATCAACGGTAAATCGTGTCGATTGCTTCAAATCGCCTAGTTGGTGAAGTTCTCCTTGTTGGCATGAGTTAGACTTATTGTGAATGTGACTGCCTTTGTGCCCCTCCAAAGGAGGTTGGCACACACCCACAAGTCTATGCTCACGCCTTACTCCTTGCTTAGTCCGAAAATCTTCCCAACAACGCCAAACACGACCTAACTTCGTTCCTTTTCTTCATTTTATCTTCACAACCCTACAATGCACAAAAGTAAACAATTGCACACTTTTTAGTGATAAAATCTAATTAAATTAATGCTCACTGCAAGATAATAACACTTCGCATTACTATAACACGAGCACTTATCAAATCCCCACACACATAAGCTTTTGCTTGTCCTCAAGCAAAATAAAATGTGAAAGTACTTGGGAAGAACAATTGAAAGTGCTCGGCCTTAGGTTCACCAAAAGTATGCAAAAGAAGCATTCTACAAGTAAGGGGAAATCAAAACATTGCATAAGGTTACCATGGGTCTAGTTAAAAACTCGAATCATAAAGGATGAAAACTCGAAAAATGTGTTAGTGTGTGCGATCTCACTCAAGAGAACCAACAAGTACTCCTCAAACTTTGGTTACAAAGGACTTATTTATATACAAAAACAAAAAAAATAGGGGAGGAAGTAGTAGCTTCACACATCCTTGAAGGTAGCCCTTTCCTAGGCGGCCGCCAAAGGTGGCTTTCACACTTTCGAGGAGGTAGCTCTTTCTACCGGGGTAGTAGCTTTCACGCATCCCATGAGATAGCTCTTTCTCTCATTAGGGCATAACTTGTATCCGACTTATGAGAGTAGCTACATACTTCATAGGCGGTAGCTCTTTCCACCCCAAATGCATAATTAAATCAAAGCTAATATTCAAAAACTCCTATATATTTTTATACTTTTTTCTCTTTTCCATTTTTTTTATTAAGCATTTTCCAAAGCAAAACTAAGAACGATGATAAACTTGTCCTTAAAAACTTCAAGATTTGAGTTTCCAATGGATTCCAAGAGTAAGTTGTGCAATATAAGAATATCGAGAAAAAATTCCTAAAATTCAAGTAAAAACTAGAGCATGATAGGACACAATGTTAAAAATTCTCCTAAATTATAAGAATACAACCGTTGCAACTAAGGTGAACCGCCATAGGCTACATGAGCATAAGCAATTGAACGCACAAGTAAAGATGTGTGCAATGTGAACTCCCCCCCACACTTAAGATGTACATTGTCCCCAATGTACGCATGCAAGCACAATAAAAATTAAGAATTGTAAAACAATTAGTGTGGAAGTAGGCAATTGAAACATTACTCCCCTGAACTCCAAGTGTTGCGTTTGATGGAGCTAGGTGCATTGAGAGTTGAGTCTCAATGGGTTGTGAAGAACACACGGTCCCATGATCGTGTTTATGACTATTCCTTAGATTCCTTTCATCCAAGACCATCTGCGCACACATACACAATGGTTCAGTATAGCTCAATAAAGACTCGAGTATATAGAATATGAAAATGAAATACAACTCGAGAGAAAAGCTAAATAAAAGTGGGTACAAGTCCTTTCTGAGTACTACAAGTCCAAAATAAAATAGAAAAGTACAAGAATGAAAATCAAATAAAAATAAAGAAAAACTAAATCTAAGACACCTCAGCGTCGGTGTCCTGGATAGAAGCCTCTGGTGCTGCTAGAGGCTCTGTCGGTACGGGTGTATCTGCCGCTGCTGCTACTGGTGATGCTGGAGCTGGGGATGCTGGTGGTGTAGGAGTGGAAGCTCGGGGTCGGACCACGAATGGTGAAGTCATGGCTCGCTCGAGTAACTGCTGTATACTGTGTAATCGGGCCATGACCTCTGTGTGCTGTGCATCCTGTGTGGCCCTGACCTCAGCCACCTCGGATCGTATCACCCCTACTGCGCTCTCGAGGCGCTCTAGTCGATCCTGGCCTCGAGAGGGTGAGAAGATACGCACCGGAGGTGGCTCTGGCGCGGTGGGTGGTACCTCTGTCTCTGTGTCCGCTGGGGGTGGCTCTAATACTGCCTGTGACTCCTCGGCCTGATCTGTATGAGGAATGATCAAAGTGTAAACTCCTGGTCCTGATTTGCGGACCATCCCCATCATCCTCAGGGTCTCCATGCCTAACGGAGCTGGTGTAGAAGTCCTCTCAGCGCCACGTACTCCGTCTCGAAGGTCTAACCCCATAATCAGTCGCGTGATATACGGGCCTGAGAAGATCACTCCCACCCTGGGGTACTGGCCCTGATGGCGGATGTACTCTGCTACAATATGCCCCAGGTGGAGTGGCTCTCCCTCTACTATCGAATATAGGTGCAGGAGCTCCTGACGGCTCAGAACCCCCGTAGTGTCTCCCCTGCCACTCACTGATCGGCTAAGAATAGCATGGAGGTACCTGTACGAGGCCCTGGTCAAATATGTGGCCTTGGACACTCCTGGCTCGTACTGTCCCTGGCCACATAACCTACTATACGCACGCTGCGGGGTCAAAGTACCCGGGTAGCTGTGGGTAGCAATGCGTACTCCTCTGTCTCGGTGAGTGCCTGATCATACAGTCCCAAACGTACTGAAAACTCGGTCATGCTCAAAGCAAAGTGTCGACCGAGGGCCTGGAACTGAATGGTATCAACATCGGTAAAACTGTCGTACCCCCGGTCGAACTCGAATGAGGAGAACACCTCCAGCGTAAGTGATCTGATCGCTGGCTCTCGAATGGAAAGGAGTCTGCTCCAGTTCCCCACTGAGAGGAGCTCCTCGACCTCATTTACCATCTCTGCTCCCCCCTGAATGTCCCGTAGAATGCTCAAATCGGGGAAACGGCTCTGTCCAAAACTGTCGTACCCCCGGTCCAAATGGCTCTGTCCACGCTGACGTTTCCCAGCCGACTTCTTAGACCTAGAAGCCATATCTGCAAAGTTGTAAAAGAAAATCGATAAAAAACATTAAAACAGAACAATCTGCAGAATTCCACACGGCCGTGTGGAATTTCCACACGCTCTTGTGGAACTTCTGGCGGACAGAGCCCACGGCCGTGGGTCTCAAAATCCAAAATTTACAATAAAAATTCATTCTAATTCTTTCCTAAGCATGTTCGCATACTTATTAATCATTCAAATCAAACAAAATCATCGAAAAGAATGAATTACATTAAGAACTAATGAAGAAAAGAGCGAGGGAAAGCTTACCGACGGTGTGAAGTGAAAACGAGAGAAATCGGCCGGAAAAACTCGCAAAATCCCTCAAAAAGCTCGGAGAACGTCGGGAAATTGGTGGAGACAGTAGAGGAGAAGTTCAGAGTGAAGAATGAAGAGGCACAAGTGATTTCTGTAAGAAAAACGCGCAGCTTTTGAAGTTCTGGAAATTCACACGGCCGTGTGGAAATTCCACACGGCCGTGTGCCTCTGAAATTGGGGTTCACAGGGGCCAACACACGCCCCTGTGTGCACTCTGGTTGCTCTCTGAACTACCCCTCATGGCCATGTGAGACAACCACACGGCCGTGTGCCTTCACAGGGGGATCCACAGGGGCACCCACACGGCCCTGTGGATTCTCGGGAAAACACAGAAAATCTCTGAAAAATTTCACACGGCCGTGTGCCCAACTTGGCCAAGAACACATGGCCGGCCACAGGGGCATCCACACGCCCCTGTGGCCTCTCTGACTTGCCCGAGAAACGCTAAGTATTCCACACGGCCGTGTGAATAATCCACACGGTCGTGTGCCTTTCACAAGTTCTCCCACAGGGGCACATACACGCCCCTGTGTATTCTCGGGAAGAAAGGGTTTTCTCTGCAGAGTTTCACATGGCCGTGTGGAATTTCCACACGGCCCTGTGCCTTAGCACGGTGGCACTCATAGGCTCACCCACATGCCCCTATGGACTCTCTGGAAAAGAGTTGAAGTTCTGCGAGATTTCACACGGCCGTGTGGAATTTCCACACGGCCGTGTGCCCCTACTGAGGTTGTTCACAGGGGCACACACACGCCACTGTGCCCTCACTGGTTTAGCTCTGATTTGGTAACACACGGCCGTGTGGAATTTCCACAGGGCCGTGTGTTTTCTCTGGTTACTCAGAAAAATTCACAGACTCTTCCAAAAATTTCAGAAACTCTTTTAAAACAGTTAGAGCCTGTGTAAATCATAAAAACATGACCAGAGACCATAGAAAACACACTCAACCGACTCAAACTTCGTCAGTTAACATTAAGGCACACGAAAATATCAATAATCCACGATCGAATTTGCAGCACATGCATTGAAACTTCAAGACATCAACATTAAGACTTTTATTCATCCTAAAACTAAACTATATCCTAGGAAAACTGTAAAACCTTGGGTTGCCTCCCAAGAAGCGCTTGTTTAACGTCACTTAGCTTGACGTACCTGATCTTACCTTACAGAGGTTCATGAATAGAAGTTACCCTCTTCCCTACAACCTGAAAGCATGCATTACATAACCTTTATAGAGTAGAGGGAGAGTTGTCGAGTTTGTTACCACAAACGGGTGAAACACCCTTACTCCGTGAATGTTCATCCCCTTTCTTGTTGGGGTTCTTCTTGTGGCGTCTTCTCGACCTCTTCAACCTCCGAAGCATCTTCTTCATACGTCCCTTCTCCATCTTGACATCCGTCTGAACTGGACCAAGCATAAGTACTTCTTCTTCTTCGATCTCCGCATCTTGGTCCGGCCATCCTTCATATGGATCCGGGTTTAACAATTCCTGCACATATTCATCAATACACTCATCAGTAGCATCAAGATAATATAGAGTGTCATCAAAATCAAGAGAATGCCTCATGGCTTCAGCGAGGCGATAGGTGAGCTTGTCATCTCTGACTCTAAGTGTGAGCTCTCCACCGTCCATGTCTATCAAAGCCTTGGAAGTGCGCAAGAAAGGCCTCCTAAGAATCAACGGTACTTCGACATCCTCATCCACATCAAGTACGACAAAGTCCACCGGGAAGATGTACTTGTCCACTTTCACCAAGACGTCTTCCACAATTCCCCTCGAATGCTCACCGATCGATCCGCAAGTTGAAGTGTCATCCGAGTGGGTCTAGGCTCGCCCAAGCCTAGCTTTTGGAAGAAGGTATAAGGCATGACATTGATACTTGCCCCCGAATCGGCCAATGCCATCTCCTCACCCAAATTACCAATGTTGCAAGGTATGATAAAACTCCCGGGATCTTTTCTCTTACTCGGCATGTTCTTTTGCAAGACAGCCTAGCAATTTGCATCAAGTAATACAGCTGCACTCTCCTCCAACTTCCTCTTATTGGTTAAGAGGTCCTTTAGGAACTTTGCGTACTTGGGCATTTGGGCTAATGCTTCCGCGAATGGTATGTTGATGTGTAATTGCTTGAAGATACCCAGAAATTTCTTGTATTGTTCATTGTCTTGGTCATTCTTCAACCTTAAAGGGTAGGGGATCCTTGGTTTGTAGGGTGGTGGTGCCACCTCCTTTTCTTTTGGAGCTTCTTTCCCTACTTCTTCTACTCCGGTTACTTCTTTTGTCTCCTCTAGAGGGAGAGTTTTCTCGACCTCTTTCCCACTCCTCAAGGTAATTGCCTTTAGTTGCTCCCTTGGGTTAGTCTCCGTATTGCTAGGCAAGCTACCTTGAGGCCTTTCCGCCAATGTCTTCGCAATTTGCCCTACTTGATTTTCCAAATTATGTAGGGAGGTGGTGTGATTGCGAAGAGTGGCCTCCACCGACTGAAATCTAGCATCCGATGAAGAAACGAACCGCGTGAGAGCTCTCTCGAGGTCGGTCATCTTTCCTTCTAGCCCGGTCAGTCGGCTTTCTAAATTTGGAGCTTGTTGACTTTGAAATCCCGGTGGTGCACTATTTTTCTGTTGTGACTATCCTTGATTGCTCCAAGAAAAATTCGGATGGTTCTTCCACCACGGATTATATGTTCCACTGTACGGGTTGCCTTGGCCTTGTCCTCTATACGAATTCCGAACAAAATCGGCCTGCTCTACCGCACTAGTGCCTCCAATAGCAATAGGACAATCGTTTGAAGCATGTCCTCCCCCACAACCGTTACAAGTAGTGATGGCTGCAACTCTTGGCGAAGCTAGAGCATCTAGCTTCTTACTCAAAGATTCCACCTGTGCCGCCAACGATGTAACCGCATCAACCTCATGAATTCCGGTAACCTTTTTCCTATCTCTTGAGTTCCATTGATAGCTATTCATAGCCATCTCCTCTACAAGGTGCCGAGCTTCACCGGGAGTCTTGCTTCCTAGAGTTCCTCCGGCCGCCGCATCTAGGAGTTGTTTGGTACTTGGATTCAACCCGTTATAGAAGATGTGAATGATCATCCACTCGGGGAATCCATGTTGCGGGCATTTACGAAGGAGCTCCTTGAACCTATCCCATGTCTCAAATAGAGACTCCAATTCCATCTGCACAAAGGATGATATCTCATTCCGGAGCCTTGCTGACTTTCCCGGAGGAAAGTATCTAGCCAAGAATGCCTCGGCCATCTCCTCCCACATAGTAATGGAGGCTCTCGGTAATGAGTGAAGCCAATGTCTTGCTTTTCCCTTCAATGAAAATGGGAAGGCTCTCAAACGAATCGTGTCGTCCGTCACTCCATTAATCTTCAACATGTCGCACACTTCGAGGAAATTCTCTATATGACTGTTGGGATCTTCATCGGCCAACCCATTAAATTGTGCGGACTGTTGCAACATCTAAATGAACGACGGCTTCAACTCAAAGTTATTCGTCGTAATTGGGGCCCTCACAATGCTTGATTGGGTCCCCATTACTGCGGGACTAGCATAATCGGACAACGTCCTCTGCTGTTGATAAGTGTCTAAATGTATGTGTTTTAACATACATATTTTGTTCACTTAGCATGTATTTTTATATGAATGGATGCCTGTTTTATGCTTAATTGAGCATTATTTATGTTGTAGGGCATGGAGGAGCCATGAGGAACATGATAATACGATTTGGGCGAAAAAAGGATGAAGAATCTGGGTGCTGGAGTACTGCAGCATACGGGGCCGTATAAGGGGCCGTGAGCATCAAAAGACAGTAATTTTCAACTAGCTCTCACGGCCCCCTATCCACCCCGGAATGCTTCTATCCACCCCAGGATGAACCCCCACGTGAGACAGGTTTTTGCCCTATTTTTGCCTATCTATCCACCCCGGGATGGATCTATCCACCCCGGGATCCTGCGGGAGTATTTATAGAGGTTTTTAGGGCACACAAAGGGGACTTCTTGGCCGGCATCTAAAAGGAAAGAAACGAAGAAATCTTTGGAAAACGACGATTTGGAGCCAAGGGAGGAGGCAAGAACATCATTTTGAAGGGGAGAAGCTTCACCATCAAGGAGGCAAGGATCCAAGACAAGGGAAGCGTCATTCGGCATCTCTTGGACGGGGGAAAGCGTCATTCGGCCGGACCTCCACCTCCTCCTTCATCATTTCATCTAGGGAGTGTCATTTATGAGCTTTTTAAGTGATTTACTTTGTATTTTTGTTGTTACTTGCTTGATGGCACACTAGACCCCCAAGGCCACCGGATGTTGGTGAACCTTGGGGGGTTTATCATGTATTTTGGATGATCTTTACTTAATTGCAAGCTTGGTTTGGTTTAAGATTTAGTTCATTGTGCTTCATGTCTAGAACTACCATATGGAGAGATCCGTAGTTCTTTCTTGAATTATACACGTAGATGTGACCTACTCACGTGTTTTAGGTCATTAATGAACTAAAAGGGGTTACTTGTATCGGTACACCGAGAAATTGGGTGTCGATAGCCCTCCGAGCTATAAGGATAGACTAGGGTTTAGTGTATCCTTATTTTGGGATCTCCTTGTACTTAATGCAATCGTAGGGATGTTGGTTAGGAAGAGATTCCAACCAATATCCATATGGGATTAGGGTTCAATCGCTGAGAAATTGGGGTTGATCTAATCTTGAGATCCTTCGGTCTAAATCAACCAAGCTACCTTTTATCCTTCATCCATGTATCATGATGACCCCTCAAGGGGATCCACATCCATAGGCCTTTACTCTTCATTGTAGCACTTGCAACCACATTGTATGCTTTCAATTCTATTTAATTATATCGTATTTATTTCTTTGCTTCAGTAGAACATACATCCATGCTTGTGTGGTTAGGTTAGATAATAGGCGATGGAGGAGTAAGAGTAGCTCCTTAGCCCCGTGGAATACGATCCTCGTGCTTTTGTGCGAGGTATTACTTGGCGATCCCGTACACTTGCGGGGAAGCAATCAAGTTTTTGGCGCCGCTGCCAGGGATTAATACGGAGAGATTCCGATTAACACTCGTATGGGATCAGGGGTTAGTCACTAAGAAATCAGGGCTAATCTACTTAGGAGGTCTCTAGGTCTCAACTATCATTAATGCATCTTTATATCATCCTTGTTCTGGACTAAATGACAACCCTAAGTGGATCCCTTGTCCAAACACACCCTTCTCATGCTTGATACTCCCTTGATTGTTTACATCCGTGTGCTAGTTACCAGGCCATAGGATTAGTTTAAATTAATTTGTTTGCTTTATTTCTTATCAACTCATATTGAATGGTAGGCTAGAAAATAGATGAAGGGTGAGTAATAGTACTTCCTTGGACCCAGTGGAATACGACCCCTGTGTCACTCACAGGGTATTACTTGGCGATCCCGTACACTTGCGGGGAAGCAATCAAGTTTTTGGCGCCGTTGCCGGGGAACTTTCTAAGGAATTCTGAGAAACTTCTAGCTTATTGCTCTAGCCATTCATTTATTTATTTATTGTTTCTTTTATTTCCTTTTGTTTTTGTTTCTTTTGAGCTTAACTTATTTTATCTTTCTTGATCTTGCAAGGCACCGTGCATGGCAAACTTAAACTATACACAAGGAAATGAATCAATTTTGAATGAGATTTGGCGGGAGTGGTTACCACCTAAACATCACTTGTCACACATTCAGGATAATTCTTTCTGCAGATTCAAGCCATGGGAAGGCTCAACCCTAGAAAACATGGGTGACACATTGAAGACACTATTCACAGAATACATGAACAACGGGGTGGTTTCACAAAATGAGGATGGTAACTTCTCTAGTGAGTTGCTGCTTCGAAAATTGAAAGGAATAGACGAACCCCGGCCAAGTCGGATGGTTAAATTTGTAGAGGATCAGAGAGATACACAAGAAAGCATTATGCAACATGTGTTTGGCATAAATGATAGCTCGGATGAGGGTTCGGAGTCAGAAGAAAAGGAGGATGCAGTTCAGCATGATGGACTGGGAAATAAAAGCTTAAGACCGTCAACAGAAGAAGCACCTGAACTAGAGCTGAAAGAGTTGCCTGAACACCTCGAGTATGCTTTTCTTGGAGAAGGAACACAACTTCCAGTTATCATTGCTGCGAATCTAACGGTTGAACAGAAAAGGAGCTTAGTGAATGTGTTAAAGAAACATAAGAAAGCAATTGCGTGGAAGATAGCCGACATAAAGGGAATAAATCCATCCTTTTGCACTCACAAAATTCTGATGGAAGAAAATCACAGACCCTCAGTATTGCCTCAAAGAAGACTCAATCCAAATATGAAAGAAGTGGTCAGGGCCGAGGTCATAAAGCTTCTTGATGCAGGCATCATCTACCCAATATCTGACAGTGAGTGGGTTAGTCCAGTGCAAGTGGTCCCTAAGAAAGGAGGGATGACCGTGATCACCAATTAGAAAAATGAGTTGATTCCAACCCGAACTATCACTGGGTGGCGTGTCTGCATTGACTACAGAAAATTGAATGATGCCACTCGGAAAGACCATTTCCCGCTGCCATTCATTGACCAGATGCTGGAGCGACTAGCAGGGCACTCCTACTACTGCTTCTTGGATGGGTTTTCTGGGTACTTTCAAATCCCCATTGCACCGGAAGATCAGGAAAAGACCACATTCACATGTCCTTATGGGACGTTTGCCTATCGCCGAATGCCTTTTGGACTTTGCAATGCCCCTGCTACTTTTCAGAGGTGCATGATGGCAATTTTTGAAGACATGGTGGAAGACTTCATGGAGGTGTTTATGGATGACTTTTCCGTCTTCGGAGACACATTTGATTGTTGCCTCAAAAATCTTGAGCGGGTTCTCGTTAGATGTGAGGAAACTAATCTTGTGCTAAGTTGGGAGAAATGCCACTTCATGGTACAAGAAGGGATAGTCTTGGGTCACAAAATCTCAAAGGATGGGATTGAGGTAGATAAGGCGAAGATCTCTGTCATAGAAAAGCTACCTCCCCCAAATTCAGTGAAAGCCATTAGAAGTTTTCTGGGACATGCAGGCTTCTATAGAAGATTCATCAAAGATTTCTCAAAAATTGCTAGACCCTTGACAAAGTTGTTGGAAAAAGATGTCCCATTTGAGTTTGACGATGACTGCATGAAAGCATTTCTTACACTCAAGAAGATGCTAGTTCAAGCTCCTATTGTGGTAGCTCCGGATTGGGATTCCCCATTTGAACTGATGTGTGATGCAAGTGATTTTGCACTGGGTGCGGTTCTTGGGCAACGCCGAGACAAACATTTCCACCCCATCTATTATGCGAGCAAAACCTTAACTGGAGCTCAGGAGAATTACACCACAACTGAAAAAGAACTACTTGCCGTGGTGTTCGCATTTGATAAATTATGTTCCTACCTAGTTCTGTCCAGAGTTGTAGTGTACACTGATCATTCAGCCTTGAGATACCTGCTCAGTAAGTCAGACGCCAAGCCAAGGCTGATTAGATGGGTGTTGCTCCTTCAGGAGTTTGATCTAGAAATCAAGGATAAGCGTGGAGCAGAAAATCTCACAGCCGATCACTTATCCCGCTTAGAGAACCCCAGTAGGAAAACTATAACTGAGAGAGAGATCAATGATTCATTCCCTGAAGAGCACTTGTACAACATTCAAGTTATGGAGGAAAATGAGCCGCCTTGGTTTGCCGATTTTGCCAACTATTTGGTTGGAGGGGTTATCCCAAAATGGTTCACCTATCAACAACGAAAGAAATTTTTTTCGGACGCCAAGCACTACATATGGGAAGATCCCTACTTATTCCGAACTTGTGCCGATCAAGTTGCTCGAAGATGTGTATCCCGACCGGAGGGCCTTAGCATCTTGAAACATTGTCATTCAGGGCCTACTGGAGGCCACTACAATGCGAACCGGACTGCAAAGAAGATCCTTGATGCAGGTTTCTATTGGCCATCATTATTTCAAGATACCCAAAAATTCATACAATCTTGCGATCGTTGTCAACGGGTTGGCAACATATCTCGTAGGGATGAGATGCCCCATAATTGGAATCAAGCTTGTGAAGTCTTTGACGTTTGGGGGATTGACTTTATGGGACCATTTCCTAGCTCCCATGGGTTTAAGTTCATCCTTGTGGCAGTATACTATGTATCCAAATGGGTGGAAGCACAAGCCTTGCAAACAAGTGATGCTAGGGTGGTGGTAAAATTTTTGAAGAAACTGTTCTCCAGGTTTGGCACACCACGCGCAATCATCAGTGACAGAGGCACACACTTCTGCAATGCCCAATTCACAAAAATCTTGAAGCGATATGGTGTACACCACAAAATGGCGACACCCTATCACCCACAAACTAGTGGGCAGGTAGAAGTGTCCAATCGAGACTTAAAGCGAATACTTGAGAAAATGGTGAGTCAAAACCGACGAGACTGGGCGGAACACTTGGATGACGCTCTCTGGGCTTACAGAACTGCATACAAAACTCCTATAGGGGCTACCCCTTATAGGCTAGTCTATGGAAAAGCTTGCCATTTACCAGTTGAGCTTGAACACAAAGCTTTTTGGGCCATCAAATTCCTAAATCTTGACTCCGCTCTTGCAGGTAACGAGAGGAAGCTACAACTGAATGAACTGGATGAATGGCGCTCCAATGCATACGAGAATTCGAAGCTTTACAAGGAAAGAGTAAAGGAGTACCACGACAGGCATATCAAGCACCCAAAACAATTCCAAGAGGGAGATCAAGTGTTACTGTTTAATTCCAGGTTAAGATTATTCCCTGGGAAGCTCAAATTGCGATGGTCTGGTCCATACGTTGTCACTCAGGTTTTCCCGCATGGAGCAGTTGAGGTGACCCACCCGGATCGTGGTACCTTCAAGGTGAACGGACAAAGATTGAAATTGTACTTCAACCATAATGATATTTCAAGCTCGACCGGGGGTAACCGCAAGCTTTTTGAACCCCCTTGAGGTAAGAAAGAAGGTACGTCAGGCTCGTGACGTTAAACAAGCGCTTCTTGGGAGGCAACCCAAGTGTTCGGGGGTTTTTAAATTCAATTTTCATATTTTAGTTGTTCATATCTACTTTGCATTGTGCTAGTTTCCTTATCTGTTGTGCATTTGAATAAGTCCATCCTCAATATCTTTGCTCTCATCATGTGTGTTGTTTTATATTTTTCCTTGTTGTGCCTACTTGCTATATTGTCAATTCATGAGTTTATTCGAGTCTTTTGCGTATTTCTTCCGAGTAGGAGGTGTTTTGGATCATGTTATTACTTTCCTGGAGAGTTTTAGATTGTGTTAAGACCCAAAACCAGCCTCCCCAAGTCCTCACGGCCCTAAAGGGGCCGTGAGCCATTCTCCAGTAAAAATACACTAGAGCTCACGGCCCCCCTCACGGCCGTATTGGGGGCCGTATGTGCATTTTATTCGCGGGCTGGGCTTTTGTACTAGCCTTCACGCCCCCCTCATGACCGTGAGAGGGGCCGTGAGGCTCGGCCTAGTACCTTAACCCCCCCACCCCCCCAATTATTTGGCCCTTTAAGTCTTCTTCTCCATCCCCCTTTCATCTCCACCATTTCCCCTCCCCTCTTTCCATCATTTCTCAACCAAATCTCTCCATTTTTCGTTCTAGATCACCTCCTAGACATTTTGTGACATCGATCTAGTGATTTACCAAGAGCTTCAAGCAAGTTCCACCAAGGATTCACCGGTAAGCTTTTTGATGCCCTAGATTTCTCTTTCTCATTTTCTCTTGAGTTCATGGAGCTTTTTGGTGGATAAATTCATGCTTTTATCATGTGTTGGTGGTGTGATTGTTGTTTGTTCAATTTCCATTGAATTCTTGTAAAACTTTTTTGATTTTCATGATGGTAATGAAATGCTCCACCATGAATAGTGTCCATACGGCCCCCTATACGGCCGTATGGACCCTATTCATAGCCATTTTTCATTTATTTCTTGCTTCTTGTGTTATTTTCGGTGTTGTATTGGATTGGTTTAGGCTTGATGAGGATCTTATGTGTTGTAGGGATGCCAAACTTCAAGAGGGTTGCTTCAAAACGTCCAAGAGCTTCAACACAAATTCCCGAGGAACCTACGTTCACGCACCCCCTTCACATGGCACACTACGAAATATTGAAGACTAAACCGTTTGGCACCGCATCCTGCACCGACACACCTGTCCCACCTGTTATCGACGAGCCGTTTCATTCTTGAGCATGGACACTTATTTCTCTTTTAGCAGCATGTTGTTTCTTTTATTGTTGTTTTCTTTATTTTCTGCACGTGTGTTTGTTTGTTTTGAATAAGTTGGGAAGGGTTATACCCTGACCAACACTTTGTAGAACTCTGGTTGCTTTTATTTAGTTGTGTGTTTGACCGCTCCCTAGTATTAATCTTTTCTGTTTTATTTTTTTTTTTGGAATGATGGTTTTGCCCTTGCGCTTTGCAGGGCATTGAAGGGAATTTGGTGAGCATCTCCACATTTTGTGGGAGCCGGAAACGACATGTAAAGCTCACCGTACACTTTTGTCTGGTCACACTTCGCCATTTTTATTAAATAAACCGGGGAAGTTCGTTTTCACCCTCCTCCTTTGTTATTATTGTGTATATTGCCTCTATTTTCCTGATTAGTGTACATTGAGGGCAATGTACAACACTAGGTGTGGGGATGGGTGTATTTACCTGTATTAGGTCAACTTTGCATGCTAGTGTTATCAATGATGGCTTGTTACTTTCTTGTGAGATTCTTCAAGTGTGAATTAATGATTGATGTGAGTTACATTTTTTCTTGTTGTGCTCTATTGAATCCTGTTTCACCTCTAGTATTGTTCTGTGCACTGAGTCTTTTGTTGATGCCCTGGGAATAGCCTGCTTGACTTTCTTAACTCTCTTGTATGCCTAACACACAATTTTGAGTTCTTAGCCTTAGACTACTAAGTTCTATCCTTCAATGAACTCTTAAGAACTTCTAAGTCTTGTTGAGCTAATCCTAGGTTTGTTACTTGTAGTGCAGTCTAAAGGTTTGATCTAGGGTATGTAAAAAAAAAAAAAAAAAAAAAAAAGAAAAAAAAAGAGAGTCTATGTCAGTATTCCTCTGCTAATGGAGCATGAATGCGTCTATGTAGACTGTAATCGAGTAGTTGGGTGACTCTTGTGCCTAACCAGCATGTGCATCCTCTAGAAAGATTTTTGTGCAGTCTACGTTAGGCGGACTCAAAAAAAAAAAAAGTGTTTATACATATAAATAAAAATAACCTTAGTGATCACTTAGACTGCCTACTTGAGTTTGTGAGTAGAAATGGGATTTAGTTTCAAGTTGTAGAATTAGAAGGATCTTAATTGTTCATTGGAGTGGCACTTAGTTTTTTAAGACTTAGTACTCTGTACTTGTGGAGTGATTAGCATATAAAGCTGTACTGATTGAAGTCATAGGGCTAGACCATGTCAGGGCAAATGAGATGAAAGATTCACTTACACTGTACAGACATATAAGAGGTGAGACAGGATCTGTTTATTGTACGTATTGACTGTAACTCAACATTTGTATATCATTATTCTATACTTGTATAATCTCGTATTTATTTGAGCCGGAGATGTACATTTAGCCACTTATCATTCCCTTTGTTTTTCATGATTTGTTTGCTTGGGGACAAGCAAACGCTTAGGTGTGGGGATGTTTGATAAGTGTCTAAATGTATGTGTTTTAACATACATATTTTGTTCACTTAGCATGTATTTTTATATGAATGGATGCCCGTTTTATGCTTAATTGAGCATTATTTATGTTGTAGGGCATGGAGGAGCCATGAGGAACATGATAATACGATTTGGGCGAAAAACGATGAAGAATCTGGGTGCTGGAGTACTGCAGCATACGAGGCCGTATAAGGGGCCGTGAGCATCAAAAGACAGTAATTTTCAACTAGCTCTCACGGCCCCCTATCCACCCCGGGATGCTTCTATCCACCCCGGGATGAACCCCCACGTGAGATAGGTTTTTGCCCTATTTTTGCCTATCTATCCACCCCGGGATGGATCTATCCACCCCGGGATCCTGAGGGAGTATTTATAGAGGTTTTTAGGGCACACAAAGGGGACTTCTTGGCCGGCATCTAAAAGGAAAGAAACGAAGAAATCTTGAGGAACGACGTATTTGGAGCCAAGGAGGAGGCAAGAACATCATTTTGAAGGGGAGAAGCTTCACCATCAAGGAGGCAAGGATCCAAGTACAAGGGAAGCGTCATTCGGCATCTCTTGGACGGGAGAAAGCGTCATTCGGCCGGAACCTCCACCTCCTCCTTCATCATTTCATCTAGGGAGTGTCATTTATGAGCTTTTTAAGTGATTTACTTTGTATTTTTGTTGTTACTTGCTTGATGGCACACTAGACCCCCAAGGGCCACCGGATGTTGGTGAACCTTGGGGGGTTTATCATGTATTTTGGATGATCTTTACTTAATTGCAAGCTTGGTTTGGTTTAAGATTTAGTTCATTGTGCTTCATGTCTAGAACTACCATATGGAGAGATCCGTAGTTCTTTCTTGAATTATACACGTAGATGTGACCTACTCACGTGTATTAGGTCATTAATGAACTAAAAGGGGTTACTTGTATCGGTACACCGAGAAATTGGGTGTCGATAGCCCTCCGAGCTATAAGGATAGACTAGGGTTTAGTGTATCCTTATTTTGGGATCTCATTGTACTTAATGCAATCGTAGGGATGTTGGTTAGGAAGAGATTCCAACCAATATCCGTATGGGATTAGGGTTCAATCGCCGAGAAATTGGGGTTGATCTAATCTTGAGATCCTTCGGTCTAAATCAACCAAGCTACCTTTTATCCTTCATCCATGTATCATGATGACCCCTCAAGGGGATCCACATCCATAGGCCTTTACTCTTCATTGTAGAACTTGCAACCACATTGTATGCTTTCAATTCTATTTAATTATATCGTATTTATTTCTTTGCTTCAGTAGAACATACATCCATGCTTGTGTGGTTAGGTTAGATAATAGGCGATGAAGGAGTAAGAGTAGCTCCTTAGCCCCGTGGAATACGATCCTCGTGCTTTTGTGCGAGGTATTACTTGGCGATCCCGTACACTTGCGGGGAAGCAATCGGCTGTTCGTTCTGTTCTGCCATTGCTTCTGACCCTTCTGTTCCAATATCGGCTTGACATGAAGCTTCTTGCACAAGTTCTTTCCCATTGCAATGCGCTCTTTTTCTAATGTCCGGGTCTTCTTCAACAAGAATCGAAGGGTTCCCACGGGTCATACCCTAAAACCAACGCAAAGGAAAGAAAAGTAACAACAATGATAGATAAAGAAAATATGGAATAGAAAGTGAAGTGAATAGCTAAAATAGTGAAAAACAAATATCTAAAACGCCTATTCCCCGGCAACGGCGCCAAAAACTTTGACAGGATCCCCGAAAGTGCACGGGTTTGTCGAAGTAATAAAAGTTACCCCGGTGAGAGGGTAGTCGAATCCACAGGGAATAGGGAGTTAGAATACGAGATTTCACTATTAAAACTATGCGAAGTACGGAAAAGTAGTAATCGATTTGTGTGTGAATTGTGAGAACAATTATACTAAAGACAGGAAATTAAATAGAGAAAAGTGAAAGATTAGAAATCGCAAGAAAAGAGATTAAAGAGGATTTAACAATTAATGAAGTGGGGTATCCGGACAAGTTATCTCTAGGATCTATGCTTCTAGTACAAGACTATGCTATTATACCTTCCTATTGATGCTAATTAGGTCGAGGAAATCTTTAGACTCACGGTCCCAAACCTAAGGTCAACCGTGACTAACCCCAACACTATGCCCCGGTATTACGATTCACAACAACCCTTCACTCTATCGCTCGCACGATCAAGTCCCAGGGGAGTACATCTACCTAAACCTCACACTACGTGGGATTGCATTAAGTTTTAGGGACTCCTAGTGATTAAACCTGTTCCTATGTGTAGTTCTAACCCTTTGGTCCAGGAGGAAGAACCCTAGTCTAGATTAAGCCCCAGTGCGTAGGATTCACTTCAACCCTTCACTCCGTTACTTGCGTAACTAAGCCCCAGGGGAGTTTATCTACCTAGCACTTCACTCTATCTTGACCGCTATTAAATCAAGGAAACGGAGGTAGGGAGAAATCACACCGGAGGGGAAAGGGGTATATCGCTACCTCACAACTCTCCCTCTCAACCCTCTTCAATCTTAAAGAGTCTAATCCTATAGGAGTTGTCACACCTCCAAAGAAAAACCTAGATTGCTCTCAACCCTAGTGTCACATCTAAGGGAAAACAATAGCAAGATAAAATTAAGATCGAAACTCAATTCTTATTCATCAATAATGGAAAAGCATAATAACAATGTCAAAAAAACATAATAACCCTAGAGTTTTACAAGTCCGAATACCCACAAGGGGTTTAGCTCCTCATGGAGCTATACATGTTCATCAATGTATATAATAAAACAAGAAGTAAAGACATAGATGAAAACCCCCCCGCGTATGGTGTGGCCGTGGTCTTGTGCGCCTGCCGGACGTCGATGACGATGCCGATGACGCGCTCCAAACCTCCACGAAGTCCTCTCCAAAACCCTAGCCGCCCTCTCCAAAGTTGAGGAGAAAATTAGGTCAAAGATCCTCTCAAAAAGTCTCAAAATCGGGCTTTTATAATGTGGAGTCGTGGGTTTAAATTTGCTGAAATCGGGATTTCACACGGCCGTGTGGAATTTCCACACGCCCGTGTGAAAATTCTGGAAAACTGATTTTCGGCCGACTGTGAACAGTAACTTGCTACTGTAATTGTGCCGAAACGCTCCCGAATTCGTCGTTCTTCATCGAGGCCGTTGAATTGGGCACACAATCAACGGTAGATCGTGTCGATTGCTCACGCCTTACTCCTTGCTTAGTCCGAAAATCTTCCCAACAACACCAAACACGACCTAACTTCATTCCTTTCCTTCATTTTATCTTCACAACCCTACAATGCACAAAAGTAAACAATTGCACACTTTTTAGTGATAAAATCTGATTAAATTAATGCTCATTGCAAGATAATAACACTTCGCATTACTATAACACGAGCACTTATCAGAGGTGCTTGTGATGACTGTGTCTGAAACCCTGGTGGTTGCGAAAATTTCTGTTGGCCCTGATTTCCCCAATTGAAATTTGGGTGATTTCTCCACCCGGGGTTGTATGTCCCACCATAGGTGTTTCCTCGAAATTTCTGCCCCTGATTTACATAGTCAACATGTTCAACTGGGGTGGCATCGGGGACTAAAATGGGGCAACAAGCAACATCATGCCCCCCCCCCCACACAAGTTCCACAGTTCATCACTTGCTTGACACTTGTGCTCGAACGCTCGATTCTTTCGGACATAAGCAAGCTCACCTGCTTCGCTAGTGCTTCGAGCTTCGCATCTTCAGTGGTCTTACTGTCTATTTCATGAACTCCTCGAGCTTGAGTAATTTTTGCTCTCGAACCCCAATGTGATTCGTTTCGTGACATGTTCTCAATTAATAATTCGGCATCCTTGGGGAATTTGCTACTCAAGGATCCACCGGCTGCGGCATCAATGAGTTCACGATTCTGGTAGCTCAAACCATTATATAGTATCTGTACTCGTATCCAAGCCTCGAAACCATGATGTGGACATTTTCGCAAGAGATCTTTAAATCTCTCATGGGCTTCAAAGAGGGTTTCAGAATCTCTTTGACTGAAGGCCGAGATCTCTTGCCTTAACCTTGCTGCCTTGCTCGGAGGGAAGTAGCGGCCCATAAACTTGTTCACCATCTCCTTCCATGTCTTTATGGAACTCGGGGCAAGTGAGGTAAGCCCCGCAAACTGAATGGGAAGAGACGGAGTCTGGACGCATCATCGGATAGGCCATTGACTTTAAATGTCGAGCACATTTTGAGGAATCTGGATAGGTGCTCATTCGGGTCCTCGTCGGCCAAACCATCGAACTGCACGGAGTTCTGTATCATCCCAATTGGTCTGGCCAAATCAAAATTACTGGCACTGGCAGCCAGAGCTTGCACACTAAACCCTCCCCCGGTAAATTGTGGCCTCTCGTAGTTAGATAATGTTCTTCTCTCTTCGGCCATAGCAATAGGAATTGATTTAGGTGAAGCAACTGATCCTGAGAAGGAGCCCACCTGAGTTTCCTTCAACCGTTGGTTTATGACGCGTTCGATTTCTTCGTTTGGCTCTACAAACCTAGTGAGATTTGCACGAGTCATGCACAGAACGCCTAAGAAAACAAAAGGCAAAAAGGGATATTAGTGAATATGTATATACAAACGATGAAAACAAAAACAATAAAAGATGGATAATTACAAATGAAAGCGAAATGACTAGAGCAATGATCCGAAAGTTTTCGCTACTATTCTCAGTGTGGTCCCCGGCAGCGGCGTCAAAAACTTGATGAGCGAGCGCGCGACTAGCTACAGAGCTAGCACGTGACTCCCCGGCCGCAAGTGCACGGGTCGTCAAGTAATAAACCTCACGAGGAGGGTCGTATTCCCAAGGGCCCGAGATCTACTATTACTTCCTTTTAGGAATCACTTTCTAGTCGATCGAAACAGGGTTGGAGCGATACTAAAATAATAAAAACAATTAAAGAAGTGCAAATAAAATAAAGCTCAATCCGGAGGAAAGCTGGAGATGAAGAAGCCGATAATTAGGGAAGGCCTTGGGCTAGGATTCCCCTGGGAGGAGACTAAGTACGAATAACCATGGAATCCAATAAACTAGGGTTGGGTTGGTTTTGGTCCGCTAGACTCGCATGTCGACTACCCCGGAACCTCCGTAGTGTAGCCCTAATCCAGTACGGGTTTCTCTATCCAGAAAAGACCCCTACGATGTCAATGAGAACAAGGAGTCATGATTAGGGTTAATCTGATGCACATTCTCGGCTAAATTAACCCTAAACGCGCGGAAGGCTATTAACACTCGGAACCTCCGGTGTAAATACATGAATCCCTCTTTAACTCATCAAGTGACCTAATACAAGCTAGCATCCCGCCAAACAAGTATCATTCAAAATCAATTCTACGGAATTCATCCATGCTTGAATGAGCAACAAGATGATGAATTAAAACCAAACAATCAAACCAACACATTCATTCAAGACAATATAAAGGTCATTCATACAAAGTCTCCTCCCAAGGTTCACCGGGAGCCCGGTGGCCTTGGGAGGTTTAGTTCGACATCACAAAACTAAGGAGCTTGTCATACAAAGATTCCATCAAACAAAAATAAGAGAAACTCCCTCAAAGATGTCGGCTAGGGTTGATGGTGTAGCTTATCGGATCCGCGCCGGCGAGCCCTATGAAGCTTCTCCACGTCTTCCCCTTCTTCTCTCCTTCAAATCTGCCCAAAAATCCCTCCAAATTCCTCCAAAGATGATGAGAATGATGTATGGTGGAGTGGAGGCCGGATAGAGAACAACAACCCTCACAACAACTGAAAAGCCCCTATATAATTCCGAGACCGTGCAGGCTGTGTGCGGCCGCACAGATGCCGCACGTCCTTCTGGCCACCCTGTCCGGCCTGGTGTGCGGGCCGTACACCAGGCCGCACAGCTCACTGGCTAGGGTAGATCATGTCGATTGCTTCAAATCGCCTAGTTGGTGAAGTTCTCCTTGTTGGCATGAGTTAGACTTATTGTGAATGTGACTGCCTTTGTGCCCCTCCAAAGGAGGTTGGCACACACCCACAAGTCTATGCTCACGCCTTACTCCTTGCTTAGTCCGAAAATCTTCCCAACAAAGCCAAACACGACCTAACTTCGTTCCTTTCCTTCATTTTATCTTCACAACCCTACAATGCACAAAAGTAAACAATTGCACACTTTTTAGTGATAAAATCTGATTAAATTAATGCTCATTGCAAGATAATAACACTTCGCATTACTATAACACGAGCACTTATCACTGGCTCAATCAAGTTTGCCGGATTTCCACATGTCATACACGGTACCTTGCAAGATCAAGAAAAAAAATAGAACGAAGTTAAGCTCAAAATAGATGAAAAGAAAAGAAAAGAAAATAGAAAAATAAATGAATGGCTAGAGCAATAAGCTGGAAGTTTCCTAGAATTCCTTAAATGTCCACATCAATGGCGCCAAAAACTTGATTGCTTCCCCGCAAGTGTACGGGATCACCAAGTAATACCTCGTGCAAAAGCACGAGGATCATATTCCACCGGGCTAAGGATCTAGTAGTAGTCCTCCATCGCCTACTTTCTAACCCATCGTCTTAATCATGGAAGGCTAGTTAACTAAATATAATAGTACAAAAATGAGATGGATATACAAATTTAAGAACAATTGAGATGGTTGCAAGTGCTACAGGCCTATGGATATGGATACCCTTGAGGGGTCATCATGATACATGGATGATCAGTAAATAAAGTAGCATGGGTGATTTAGACCGAGGGATCTCAAGATTGGACCAACCCCAATTTCTCGGCGACTGAACCCTAATCCCATACGAATGTCGATTGGAATTTTCTCCTAACCAACATTCCTACGATTGCATTAAGTACAAGGAGATCCCAAAATAAGGGTACACTAAGCCCTAGTTTACCCTTAAAGATTGGAGGGCTATTGATACCCAATTTCTTGGCGTATCAATACAAGAAACCCCTTTTAGTTCACTAAAGATCTAATATACGCGAGTAAGTCACGTCTACATGTATAACTCAAGAAAGAACTACAGATTTCTCCTTTGAGTAGTTCTCGACATGAAGCTCAATGAACCAAATCATAAATCAACCCAAAACATATAATTAAGTGTAAATCATCCAAGATACATGATGAACCCCCCAAGGTTCACCAACATCCGGTGGCCTTGGGGGTCTAGTGTGCCATCATACAAACAATCACAACAAAGTAAGAGAATTCAAGCTCAAGGTTCATAAATGACACTCCCTAGGTGGAATGATGAAGAGGAAAGTGGAGGTCTGGCCGAATGACACTTCCCCCATCCAAGAGAGGCTAAATGACACTTCCCTTGGCTTAGAACCTTGCTCCCTTGATGGTGAAGCTTTGCCCTTTTGATGATGAAGCCCTTGCCTTCTTCCTTGGCTCAAGATCGTCGTCTTTGAATGATATCTTCGTTCTCCTCTTTCCCTTCTTTCCCAATGTCAGGCAAGCCCCTTGAAAATCCCTAGAAATCCCTTTTTGTACACCCCCAAAGCATACGGGCCATATGGGGGCCGTATGAATGCAAATTAGGGCCAAAAATCCCAAATCCCGAGCCTCACGTGGTTGTTAACTGGGTGATTAACTGGGCTGTTTGGCCTTGGCAAAAGTCACTGGATTCTGGGGCAGACGGCCCCTCTACAGTCACTACAGTACCATTGCTACAGTTAATACGCTACAGTACCATGACTCGGTTTTATTCTCTTTTCTGCCCAAATTATGTTCTCACGTTCTCCGTGGCGCCTACATTCCCTGTAAAGCAAGCAATATGCAATTAAACACAAAATAGCCATCAATTCATACAAAAATACATGCTAAGTGCACATAATACGTATACTGAAATATATACATTTAGACACTTATCACTCCACCGGCGGCGGCGTCCGATCACTCAACTATACGCCCGTACTCGGGCAGAATTAGTGATCTCGCCATGCAAACTTGATGAAACTTGGCCCGAAGGCATTTTATGTGATACTGAGTGATGCCGCGGGGGGCATCATCGCGAGGGGCGCCATCGTCATGCAAACTTGATGCAAACTTGATGCCATCGTCGCGAGGGGCGCCATGCAAACTTGATGCCATCGTCGCGAGGGGCGCCATGCAGGCGCCGATGCCCGATCACTCGATCATACGAGCGCGCTCTGACGGAAATGGTGATCCCACCATGCAAACTCGATGAAATTTGGCCCGATGGGGTTTCATGTGATGCCGAGTGATACTGCAAGGACGCCGGGCCGGGATACCATCGTCGATTTGGACACCACGTCCACGATGCTGCTCGATTACTCGGTCACATGAGCGCGCTCCGATAGAATTGGTGATCCTGCCATACAAATTCAAAGAAACTCGTCCCGAGGACGTTTCTTGTGATGCCGAGTGATGCGGCGGGGGCACCGGCCAGGGATGTCACCGTCGACTGGGACGCCTCACCGGTGTCGCTGCCCAATCAATAGATCATATGAGAGCACTGCGACATAATTGGTGATCCCGCTGTGCAAACTGGATGAAACTTGGCCCAACGGGGTTTCGTGTGACGGTGAGTGATGCTGTGGGAACACCGGGACGTGATGCCACCATCGACCTTAATGCCACGCAGGTGCCACTGCCCAATCACTCGTTCACACGAGCGCGCTCCGACGGAATCAGTGATCCCACCATGCAAACTCGATGAAACTTGGACCAAAGAGGGTTTAATATGATGCCGAGTGATGCGGCGATGTCGCCTAGCTGGGATGCCACCGTCGACCGGGACACCCCGCTGGAGCCCCGGGTGCGATCACTCGATCACACGGGCGCGCTCCAACGGAATCAGAGATCCCATCGTGCAAACTAGACAAAACTTGGCCTGAGGGGTTTTATGTGATGCCGAGTGATGTGGTGGTGGTGCCAGATCGGGATGCCTCCATCGTCCGGGACGCCCGCCGGCGCCGCCGCCCGATTACTCGATCACATGGCCGAGCTTCGACGTAATCAGTGATCCGCCCATGTAAACTCAATGAAACTTGGCCCGAGGATGTTTCATGTGATGTCGAGTGATGCGGAGGAGGTGACGGGTCGTGATGCCGCCATCGCGTGGACGGTCCCATCAGTGCCGGGCGACAGATGTGGTCTGGACGCATGACCGTCATGCCGGTGATAGTGCGGATTTTGTCTAAATATAAACTCTAACATTTTCTATACGGGCTGGACAAGATGTGTGGTTGGAGATGGGGAATGGGGAGGAGGGACGAATCCGTGCGATAATGGGCTGGATCTCAGTGGATCATGGCAGCAAAGCCACTCTGCCACTTACAATGCCCAGTCACTTATTTAAGTTATTTGCAAAGGATTCAGCCTGCCGCCCACTCAGAATTGCTCTTGGAGGCCACCACCTATAGTAAGTCTGCCGTGGGGGCCACTGCATATGACACGGGCCCATGGGGGACGCGGGGTCCCCTACTGCGGGTCAGGGTTCCAGGTGGCGGGGAGTGGTGCCGCACGCTATCTTGGATTCGGGCTTAGAGGAGTTCAGCCATAATCCAGCACACAGTAGCTTCCCGCCACTGGCTTTTCAACCAAACCCGATGACTAATTATGTGAATCGATGGTTCCTCTAGGACTAGGTTGAATTACTATGGCGGCTGACAGGGCCTCGAAAGTGTACGGGTTATCGCAATAATAAAATACCCTGGTGAGTGGGTAGTCGTATCCACAGGGAATAGGGATTTGAGATACAAGTATTCACTAATTAGCTATGCGATGTGTGACAAGAATCAATGAGTGAATTTGTAATCAATTATAAAGAAACAAGAAATAAAATAGAAGTGTGGAAGATGAGAGAGTGTAAGTAGGAGTAAAAAGAGTAGGACAAGCAATGAATAAAGTAGGCTACCAGGACGAGCTACCCCTAGGACTTATGCTTCTAGTGCAAGGCAATGCTATTATACTTTCCTATTGATGTTAATTAAGTCCAGGACATCCTTAAACACACAGTCCCAAACCTAAGGTCAACCGTGACTAACCCCGACACTATGCCCCGGCATTAGGTTTCACTACGACCCTTGACTCTTGTTGACCTGTCAACAAAGCCCTAAGGGAGTCTATTTTCCTAAGCCTCACACTGCGTGGGATTGCTTTTAGTTCTAGGGATTGCTAGTGATAGACCCAGTTCCTATGTATAGCTCTAATACTTTGGTCCAGGTGAAAGAACCCTAGTCTAAATTAAGCACTAGAACTAAGATTCACTTCAACCCTTCACTCTGTTGCCCACGCAACTAAGCCCCAGGGGAGTTTATCTCTTAGCACTTCACTCTTAACCACTAATAAACCATGGAACACGAAGGTAGGGAGAATCACATCGGAGGGGAAAGAGGATGTTCCGCTATCTCACGACTCACCCTTTCAACCCTCTTCAATCTTAAGTAGTCTAACCCTATAGGAATTGTCACACCTCCAAAGGATAACCTAGATTGCTCTCAACCCTAGTGTCACGGCTAAGGGAAAACAATGACAAGATGCAATTAAAATTGAAACTCAATTTATTCATCAATAATGGAAAAGCATAATAACAATGTTAAAGAAACATAATAATCCTAGGGTTTACAAGTCCGAATACCCACAAGGGGTTTAGCTCCACATGAAGCTATACAAATTCATCAAAATAAGAAAATAGATACAAATTGAATGCATAGATGAAAACCCTCTTGTATGCGATGTGGCCTTGGTCTTGTGCGGCCGTCGGACGTTGAAGTTGACTCTGATGACGCGCTCCAAACCTCCACGAAGTCCTCTCTAAAACACTAGCCGTGCCACTCCAAAAGTTAGATCAGAAGAGAGCCAAAAAGATCCAAAAACATTCTCCAAAACGGGCTTTTATAATGCTGAGTCGCGGCTTTAAACGGGCCAAAATCAGGATTTCACACGGCCGTGTGGAATTTCCACACGCCCGTGTGAAATTGCTGATTTACTGATTTTCGGCAAACAGTGAACAGTAACTTGCTACATTATTTTGCTACAGTACTTGCTGCAGTGCTGCTATAGTACTCATGCCGAAACGGTCCCGAATTTATTGTTCTTCATCGAGGCCGTTGAATTTGGCACACAATCAACGGTAGACCACGCCGATTGCTTCAAATCTCCTTATTGGAGAGGTTCTCGTTATTAACACGAGCTAGACTTATTGGGCATGTGACTGCATTGGTTCCACTCCAAAGGAGGTTGGCACAATCTTACAAGTCTATGCTCATGCCTTGTTCCTTAATTAGTCTGAAAACTACCCAACAACGGCGAACACGATCTAACTTAGTTCCTTTTCTCCAATTTATCTTCACAACCCTGTAATGCACAAAAGTACATAATTGCACACTTTTAGTGATAAAATATGATTAAATCAATGATCATTGTAAGATAATAACACCTCGCATTACTATAGCAGGAGCACTAATCAGCGGCGTGGTCATCAGTAGGATAAAACTAACTTGTCTGACGACGGTCTAAATCCAGCTTATGTTCCCTATTCGTGGGTGAATAATCCAACACTTGGTAAATTCTACTTCACAATGATAGTAATAGCCGACATCGAAGAATCAAAAAGCAATGTTGGTATGAACGCTTGGCTGCCATAAGCCAGTTATCCTTGTGGTAACATTTTTGACACCTCTAGCTTTAAATCCCAAAGGGCTAAAAAATCGATAGGCCATGCTTTCACGGTTTGTATTCATACCGGAAAACAAAATCAAACGAGCTTTTAACCTTTTGTTCTATATAAGAGATTTCTTCTCTCGTTGAGCTCATCTTAGGACACTTCCGTTATCTTTTAGCAGATGTGCCACCCCAACCAAACTCCCCACCTGAAATGTCTTTAACCTGGATCAGCAGTGCGCGGGGCACAGCCTTGGAGACAAAAGGAGGGGCAGAGCCCTATCTCCAGTCCATGGAATAACGAAAATAACATTACAAGTAGTGGTATTTCACTTTCGCCCAAGAGCTCCAACTTATCCTACATCTCTCAATTCATTTCACAAAGTAGGACTAGAGTCAAGCTCAATAGGGCCTTCTTTCCCCGCTGATTCAGCTAAGCCCGTTTCCTTGGTTGTGATTTCGCTGGATAGTAGACAGGGACAATGGGAATCTTATTATTCCATGCATGCACGTCACTAATTAGATGATGTGTCATTTGGCTAACTTAAGAGAGTCATAGTTACTCCCGCCATTTACCCGTGCTTGGTTGAATTTCTTCACTTTGACATTTAGAGCACTGGGCAGAAATCACATTGCCTAAGCATCCGCGAGAACCATCGCAATGATGACCGGGGAAGGACCCCGCTCCGTTGAAGTAGCGTGCAGGCCTTTACCAGTCCGTCCTCCGGTCGACACATGGCGGCCCACTGTCGCCATGGATGCAGCTCGAGCATTATGCCAACAGGCGACGGGTTCATGGCCGGGACAACCATTGTTTCATCAACATCGGTCCTCTGAATTTTCACGGGCCACTGGTGGTGCACCGGACACCATGCGACGTGCAGTTCTCTTTTGGCCGTTAGACCCTAACTCCGGCTGAGCCGTTTCTAAGGTAGGCGGGCCGTTAACCAGAAATGACAACTCTGCCCCGGGCCCCGCCGGTGTCTCCGGGCTCCCTAACGTCGCCGTCAGCCACCACGTCCCGGCTCTATAATTTTAACCTGATTCCCTTTCAGAGCTCGCGTGCAGACGCACTCTCTGACAGGCCTCCCCTATCGCTTGGGATCAGCTAACCGATGTGCAAGTGTCGTTCACATGGAATCATTCCCATCTTTGCCTTTAAAGTTCTCATTTGAATATTTGCTACTACCACAAAGATCCACATCAACAGCCACTCCAGCAGGGCTAGTGCCCCGGGCTTCACGACGCCCACCGCGCCCTCCTAGAAGCATTTAAACAACCAAAACAAGCAACCATATACCATCAAACACTTGATTAACTAAAATGAAAGAAAAATGCACAAAATGCTGAATGGTTGCTTCTAGGGTTTGATAAACACCATAACAAGAAGTTCTAAGAAGATAAAGATCTCTCACAACTCTTAAAACCAACAAGGAAAGCAAGAATGACCTAACTTCGGTTGGTGCTACAGCAATTCCGGGATCAATGTGAAGAGGGTTCAAGGATTTCACTAAATCAAGCCATACACTTCAAGACAATTAATCCTCACAGGATTTGCCGTCAAAGAGGAAAGAAAAGAGAAAAAATCATGCTCTCATAAGGGTTCAAAACCAACTCTAACCATCTCCATCAAAGAACAAAGAAGAAGCATGAAATAGGATGGAACTTACCTTTATCCAATGAATGAGCAACTCAACGATCCAAGAATCAAGAAGAAAAATCTCATCTAAAACAACTTTAAAACCTAATGGAATGATGGAGGAAGAGAGGAGAAGGAATTAGGAGGGTTTGGGAGAAGAAATATGAAGAAAAGAAGCAAAAATAAGGTTTTTATAAGGCAAATATGACGGTGTGTGGGCTGCACAATTCCTGCCCACCCTAGGCAGAAGGGTGTGCGAGCTGGTGTGTGACCTGCACACTAGGCCGCACACTCCTCTGCCTAGGGTGTGCGGCCACCTGTGCGGCCTGCACAGGAGGCCGCACAGCTCGCAGGAGGTGTTGTGTGGCCTGTGCACAGGCGGCACAAGTTTGTGCGGGCTGCGTACAGCCCACGCACCCTAAAATCACTCCAAAACACCCTCAAACACTCTCCAAACAACTCCAAAAACTAGGCAAAAGCCTCAAACAAAATAAAATGAAGAAACAATCAAAATGACTAAGATATTCAACCAGCAAACGAGTAAAATGAAGACCAAATTATCACATACGGGGTTCTCACCCTCTTCGGCACCATTTTCCAGGGGACTTGGGCCTGGTTCGTAGCTGAGGACGCTTCTACAGACTACAATTCGGGCGGTGTTACCGCCTGATTCTAAAGCTGGGCTCTTCCTGGTTCGCTCGCCATTACTAGGGCAATCCTCATAAGTTTTTTTTCCTCTGCTTATTGATATGCTTAAACTCAGCCAGTGGCCCCGCCTAACCTAGAGTCACGGTATGAGGGCCGGCAGATGGGGGAGGTCATTCCTCCTTTGTGGCGGTCCTTTTCATCCATTGGTGGCGCACAGGGCCCCTCCCCCTGCGTGGAGGGGGTACAACGACCTCGGGAACTCGGCGCTTCGCTGGTCCAACGCTCGTCGCGCCCCGTCCCACACCGGGGAAGGGCGGGCACTGGTCTTCGGGCCACCAAGCAGCGGGGGCCAGTCTTCGTGTCGGGCATCGGGCGAGCGCCGAAGCAACTCGTTCTTGTGATGTCCTGGCATGCGTGCCCTTGGCCAGGTGGGCTCGGGTGCAACTTGTGTTCAAAGACACGATGGTTCACGGGATTCTGCAATTCACACCAAGTATCGCATTTTTCTACGTTCTTCATTGATACGAGAGCCGAGATATCCGTTCGCGAGAGTCATGTGACTCATGTGTCATTTCTTTCCTTAGCGCCAACGCGTGGCTCTCGGCGGGTGCTGCTGCCCTCATGTCGGGTTGGGTTGTCCGTGGCGCTTCCCGTGCAGATTGTGGGGTCATGTCCTCCCGCCCCCTCCCCTCCCGCACCGTCAAGGCGGCGCCGACGGTGGGGGAAGCGCGGGAGTTGGGCACAGCACGCCGGTGGGTCTCGACAATGATCCGTCCACATGTTCACCTACGGAAACCTTGTTACGACTTCTTCTTCCTCTAAATGATAAGGTTTAGTCGAGTTCTCATAACATCAAGGGCAGTGATTCCGCCCCCGTCACTGCGATCAGAACACTTTACCGGACCATTCAATTGGTAGGAGTAACGGTAAGGACGTTGTCAACGTAAGCTAATGGCTCACACTTACTAGGAATTCCTCGTTCAAGACCAACAATTGCAATGATCTATCCCCATCATGATGAAATTTTACAAGATTACCCAGGCCTGTCGATCGAAGCTATAGGCTCATTGAACACATCAGTGTAGCTCGCTTGAGGCCTTGAACATATAAGGGAATAACAGACCTGTTATTGCCTCAAACTTCTTTGGCATAAATGACCACAGTCCCTTTAAGAAGCTGGCCGCGGAGGGATTCCACCACATAGCTAGTTAGCAGGTTGAGGTCTCATTCGTTATCGGAATTAACCAAACAAATCGCTCCACCGACTAAGAATGCCCATGAACCACCACCCATAGAATCAAGAAAGAGCTCCCAGTCTGTCAATCGTTGTTATGTCTGGACCTTTTAATTTTTCTTGTGTTGAGTCAAATTAAACTGCAATCTCCACTCCTGTTGGTTCCTTTCCGTAAATTCCTTTAAGTTTTAGCCTTGCGACCATAATTCCCCTAGAACCCAAAGACTTTGATTTCTTATAAGTTGCCGGCAGAGTCCTAAAAGCAACATTCTCCGATCCCAGGTCGGCATCGTTTATGGTTGAGACTAGGATGGTATCTGATCATCTTCGATCCCCAAATTTTGTTCGTGATCATTGAAAACATCCTTGGTAAATGCATTCACAGTGGATTATCTTTCATAAATCCATGAATTTCAAATTGGACTATGAAATATAAATGCCCCAATTATCACTCTTAATCATTACTCCTATTGTAAAGGCCAACACAATAGGACTGGAATACTATGATGTTATCTCATGCTAATGTATCCAGAGCTTGGTCTTGCTTTGAGCACTCTAATTTCTTCAAAGTAACGGTGCCGAGGCATGATCCTGCTAGTTAAGGCTAGGAGCACATCGCTGGCGAAGGGGACGGGACTGCCGGTGCACATCGGGAGGTCGACCAATCAGCCTAGCCCAAGGTACCATCAAACAATCTATAACAGATTTGATGATCTAGTTGCTTAGGGGGGACAGCACCGGTAGACGCGCAACGGCCGTGTCTTGCGTGTGTCGAGGGAGATCGGGAACGACGTGGAGGTATGGCGCCCACCCCGCGTTCGATCAAAATGGGCATCTATTCTGAGAGCTCTGACGGCAACCTGGTCCTATTCCGGTGGGGGACCGAGCAACACGGCCGCCGGAATGGGCGTGGGTAGGGCGTGGCGCCTGGCGATAGCCGAACAATGGTATTAAGAGGCCGGTGTTGCCGTTGTGTGGAGGTTATGGTTACATAAGCAATAGAACCCCACATCGAGCATGTTTATGAGGGAATAAGATGTCATGCTTGCACGCCTGGGGCCAGGCAAACCCACACAAGCTTGCGGTACGCAAGCGGGCACAAAGCCCTCAAGGAACTAGCCGAGCTGATCCACGACTACCTTGCAGTACGCAAGCCGGCACAAACTGAGGAACGGGACGAAATAGCCACACTTGCGCGCCTAGGTGAACGGAGCCTTAGAGCCCTCAAGGAACGAGCCGGGCTGATCTGTAATTGCCTTGCGGTACGCAAGCATGCAAAAAACCGAGGGGGACACTAGCGCCCCGCCATTGACTGTAGAGTACTGTTGGTGCCCGTCCCTTTGTGCAATGTGCGGGTTAGCGTGGAACCAACTCTGTGGGCAGCGGGGCACAATGCGCATGGCCGGGCTAAACCGAGGGACTAGGAGACGCGGGGCAGCACTGTGCGAGCGGTAGCGTCGCCCAACCCCCAGCCAAAGTCCGCGTGGCTCACCGGTAGCCACACAGACACGCGATGGCCGTGCGCGCCATGTACCGAGTGATGGGGAGTGCCGTGCACGTGGAGCGCCACCACACACAACCTAGAGGGACACCGGCGCCCCACCACGGATAGCAGGGCACCGTTGGGGCCCGCCCCTTATGCAATGACGGGTGACCACGGAAACACCACACCATCGTCGTTGGAGACTAGGGCACAACATGCACGGCCCGACAAAACCTGGTGGCCAATGGTCGGGCTGTGCTGCTCTTTCACTGACCTAGCATGCCATGTCGTGCACACCATGTCTAGAGCGATCTAGCGCGCGGCGCGCTTGCCCAATGATAAGCGTTAAGCTATAGCCGCAAGTGCATGGGTCATCAAATAATACCCTGTGCGTGGCACAGGGGTCGTATTCCTTGGGGCCCGAGAAGCTACCCTTACTTCCCTTTTACAATGTTGTTCAATCGACACAATTTAAGAGAGTGAATAAGATGTAAATAAACTAAACAAATAAGTAACCAATGCAAACATACAAGGACAAGATACGGGATAAATTAGGGCTAAAAGTGGTCACGGATGAGGATTCCCTTAGGGGCTACTAAAGTGAGTTGGATGCTTGAACTATCACGCAAGTGGCTAATTGGACCGAGAAAACCCTAGACTAGGCCAACCCGATGGTCACGGCAATTGACCTCTAATCCGGTACGGGTATTGGATACGGTATGTCTACCGCCCAAGATTACCAATACGATTGCAATGGGTGAAATGATTTTCTCAAACTAGAGTTAAAATAAAAAGGAGTACTTAACCCTAGGAGTGGAGGGGTACAAATACCCGATGGTCACGGTGTATTTATACGCATTTCCCTTCGAAGTTTGGTGAGTCTAACACTAGGGCAATGGTCATGCAACCTAGCATTTCCTAAGTCTTTTGATACATAGAGTTCTCATACATATCAAGCATGTAAAAACACCAAACAATGGATCACAAACAAGCCACAAAACATCCAAAACATCACAAGTTCACCCCCAAGGTTCACCTACATCCGGTGACCTTGGGGTTTAGTTGCTCATGTTCACTAAATACGACAAGAAATACATGAAAACAACCAACAAAAGCGTGAGAAGAACTCCCTCAAAGAATGAAGACCAGAGAAGTTCCAAAGACGCCACTCAAAGGGGTTGCTTCCCTAGTCTTCAACCTCTAAATGTAAGCTCTCGATCATAGATCCTTCCCAAAACCTTGCTCTCCTCACCAAATTCTCCACGAAGTTGCCCTCCAAAAGCTTCTTCTTCCTCAGATCAAAGGTGGTGGTGAGAGGCTCCAAGAAGAAGACACAAGATACCCTAAAAGAAACCCTCCAAATCCCATAAAAGGGTGAATTCGTGCCTCTTCACGGGTGAGCTCATGGTCCATATATGGCCCGTGAGATAGCCTGTAATGTGGGATGAAAGAATCTCCAAAGTTGCGAAACTGCTACAGTAACACTTCTACAGTTTATCTGCCCCCAAATTCCTTGTGGTTGACCTCACGGGCATTGCCCGTGAGGGTTTCCAGACATAGAAAATTTCTCCAAATGTGCGTGCTTCAGGCTGCTACAGTGTTGCTACAGTGCCGGGGAACCTAAAACAATGATTTCGGTGTGGATTTCTTCTCAAATCGCGTCGTTGAGCTCACCAAAGCATCTTTTGCACCTGAAACATGAAATTACCCAATTTAGACCACAAAAGGGCATTGATTCATTAACAAAATATGAAAAATATGCGCAAGAATACGTATAAAATACGTACATTTAGACGTTTATCACCCAACGTCCATGTACCAAAACATATTCCCATCCCCTACTATACCTGCAAAACATCCGGGCCAAAGCAATCCCAGGGGGTACAAATGGTCTATGAGGTCTCCCTTTTTTAGAGAAGGGGCGTTTAAGCTCATTTTTCAAAACTAGTTCTTTACCAGCACCCATCATCCGGGCCATGCCCACTACAGCCTGCCTGCTTTGATTGCTCGGTCAAGGTGGATTTTCTCGGCGGCACGCCAGACCAAGGTAACTTTTCCCGCACATCTTTCCTGCCAAGGCAACTTTTCCAGCACAATTGCCTAACTGAGGTAGGTTTTATCGGTGGCACGCCCCACTGAAGCAAATTTTCCCGCACACCAGCCCCGCCAAGGCAGGTTTTCTTGGCGGCACGCCCCGCCTCGGTAAGGTTTCCCACACAACTACCTTGCCGAGGCAGGTTTTCTCGCACAACCGCCCAGGCAAGGCAGGTTTTCTCGGTGGCATGCCATGCCAAGGAAAGTTTTCCCGCACACCCGCTGACGGGGGCCCGAAAGTGCACGGGTTGTCGCAGTAATAGTAGTACCTTGGTGAGAGGGTAGTTGAATCCTCAGGGAGTAGGGATCAAAGATACAAGTGTTTGCCATTTAGCTAGTGCGGTGTAAGGATAGCGAGAATAGAATCAATGTGTAGTTGTAAAAGTAATTTAGAAAAACAAGAAATAAAAGAGAAATATGGAAGGCAGGATAGTGCAACTAAGAGTAATTAGAGAAGGACAATCAATGAGTGAAATAGGGGTACTTGGACAAGCTACCAATAGGATTTATGTTTCTAGTGCAAGACAGTGCTATTATACTATCCTATTGATGTTTAATGAGTCGAGAATATCCTTAAACACACGGTCTCAAACATAAGGTCAACCATGACTAACCCCAACATTATGCCTCGGCATTAAGTTTCACAATGACCCTTGACTCTTGTTGACCTGCCAACTACGCCCTAGCGGAGTCCATCTTTCTAAGCCTCACACTATGTGGGATTGCTTTAAGTTCTAGGGATTCCTGGTGATAAACCCTTTTCCTATGTATAGCTCTAACACTTTGGTCCAGGTGAAAGAACCCTAGTCTCAATTAAGCCCCAGCACTAGGATTAACTACAACCCTTCACTCTATTGCTCATGCAACTAAGCCCAAGGGAGTTCATCTCCTACCACTTCGCTCTATCTTAACCGCTAAGAACTCTAGGAACACGGAGGTAGGAAAAATCACACCGGAGGAAAATGAGAACGTTTCGCTACCTCGCGACTCACCCTCTCAACCCTCTTTAATCTTAAGTAGTCTAACCCTATAGGAGTTGTCACACCTACAAAGGGTAACCTAAACGATTCTCAAACCTAGTGTCATGTGATGAGTCGCCGCGCGACACGCTAAAGAGCGAGCACGCGACTCCCCGGCCGCAAGTGCACGGGTCGTCAAGTAATAAACCTCACGAGGAGGGTCGTATTCCCAAGGGCCCGAGATCTACTATTACTTCCTTTTGGGGGTCACTATCTAGTCGATCGAAACAGGGTTGAAGCAATATTAAAATAATAAAAACAAGTAAAGTAATGCAAATAAGATAAAACTCAATCCGGAATAAAATAGAGATGAAGAATCCAATAATTATGGAAGGCCTCGGGCGAGAATTCCCCCGGGAGAAGACTAAATACGAATGACCAAGATAATTATAAAACTAGGGTTGGCTTGGTTTTGGTCCGCTAGACTCGGATGTCGACTACCCCGGAACCTCCGTAGTGTAGCCCTAATCCAGTACGGGTTTCTCTATCCAGAAAATACCCCTACGATGTCAATGAGAACAAGGAGTCTTGATTAGGGTTAATCTAATGCACGCTCTCGGCTAAATTAACCCTAATCGCGCGGGAGGCTATTAACACCCGGAACCTCCGGTGTATTAATACATGTTACCCTCTTTAACTCATCAAAGGACCTAATACAAGCTAGCATCCCGCCAAACAAGTATCATTCAAAATCAATTCTACGGAATCCATCCATTGTAGAATGAACAACAAGATGATGAATTAAAACCAAACAATCAAACTAACACATTCATTTAAAGCAAAATATAGGTCATTCATACAAAGTCTCCTCCCAAGGTTCACCGGGAGCCCGGCGGCCTTGGGAGGTTTAGTTCAACATCACAAAACTAAGGAGCTCATCATACAACAATTCCATCCAATAAAAACAGGAAAAACTCCCTCGAAGATGTCGACTAGGGTTGATGGCGTAGCTCGTCGGATCCGCGCCGGCGAGCCCTTTGAAGCTTCTCAACGTCTTCCCCTTCTTCTCTCCTTCAAATCTAGCCGAAAATCCTTCCAAAATCCCTCAAGAAATGGTGAAATGAAGTCTAGGGCAAGTGGAGGCCGGATGAGAACCAAAAACTCTCTCAAAAACTCTTCAGAACAAGCATATATAGCCCGAAGGTGTGCGGGCACTGTGCGGGCCGCACAGTGCCCGCACAGCCTTCTGGCTGTGCTGTGCGGCCAGTGTGCGGCCCGCACACTGGCCGCACACCTCTCTGTCTCCCTTGTGCGGCCACTGTGCGGGCCGCACAGTGGCCGCACACCCTTCTGGCCAGGGTGTGCGGCCACTGCGCAGCCCGCACAGTGGCCGCACACGGCCGAGAAAAAATGTGTCCGTGTGCGGCGCGTCGGCTTCCAGGGTGCTCCAACTCTTCGTTCCTTCTTCAATCATCCCCGGAATGACACGAATATGGTCAAAACTTGCGCACTTGGTCCTTGAAACCCTGAAATGAAAAATAAAACATCAAGTGCGCAAAAACTCATCGAAAATACACATAAGTTGCATGAATGTACAAGAACATCATAGCTATAACATGATGTATTTAGGCACTTATCAAATACCCCCTACTTAAGCATTTGCTTGTCCCCAAGCAAACGGACATGGAAAACCAGGGATACTGATAAGTGACTAAATACACAACCTCGGGCAAGAGATGAAAGTATCATAGCCAAAGCGAAACTCAAAAAACTAAGCAAAGACCACTTGAGATCATTCACGCATTCATTGGCCGTGTCGTGTTGTGTGTGTGCAAATCCCCTAGTTCGAAGCCCTGTAGTCTAAACAAGGTAGACAGGACCCCGAGGACCACTTCTTGAAACAATTCACGCCACATAGTGGAATACGGCCTTGAGGTGGTAGA
Source organism: Dioscorea alata (assembly GCA_020875875.1). Lineage (NCBI taxonomy): Eukaryota > Viridiplantae > Streptophyta > Magnoliopsida > Dioscoreales > Dioscoreaceae > Dioscorea > Dioscorea alata. The sequence goes on along the minus strand of CM037025.1, from coordinate 12,069,797 downwards.
AATACTTCTAGTAGAGTCGTAAGGATCCTTCCTCTTATTATCGAACAATAACCGGTCAAAATTTATTTTTCTGTACGCAAAATGTTTATCTTTTTCTTTTCCGGGACTAACATGAACTGCAAATCCACATTACCTGGAGCTTTGCACATTCATGTAAACGCGCTCATGTCCTTATAGCTTTTGGCGAGAGGAACACTCTGGTTAGGAGCCAGAACCCCAGGTTACTTCGCTATTAGGACAGAGGAGCACTGTCCACGTTTTTATTCACTTTGCCTCTTTTTTTTTTTTTTTTTTTTTTTTTTTTTTTTTTTTTTTTTTGACCGTATTGCAAAAAAAGAACAAGAAGAAGGTCCTTAAAACCCTATTAGAAGGTATTCTAACACGTCAAGGCGCGAAACCACTAGTATGGGTTAGCAACTAAGAGGGTCACGAAAGTGCTGTGGTTCCTCGCCTAGATGTCCAGGGTTCTTCCTAAGGGAACAGTGCGAGAATTGCCTAGAATGACATGAAAATCTCAAGTGTGCAGGGTCATAAAAAGCTTAGCATTTATCATGATTTCGAGCTATAATACAATCACAATTAAGTACGCCATCCTAGGTTTACAATCATGCAACAAGTCAAGAATTACCAAAAGTTTTCATACAAGTTCACGAAACAAGTAACGAAGATCAGACATGCATAGCCACCCCCCACTTAAAGCAGTACATTGCCCTCAATGTACATTGATCAGCAGTACAGAAAAATTTATGCATGGAAAATAAAGAGGGTGGTGTCATGAACTTCCCCGAGAAATTGGTAATGAGCTTTGCAAGGCACGAGCTCGGGGTGACCATCACCATGGCTACAAGCGAAGTGGAGAGGAAGAAAAATGGACGTCTTGTTCTACCTACAAGGAGAAAAGACGTCGAGTCAAGCATCCATCAACCACACAAAAAATAAAGAAAAGAAACAAGGAATGAAAGAGAAAGTGAGCTCTCGGAGTGAAAGGACTGATGAAGCCGCTCAAGGTCTTCTGTGTCTCCTCCAACGGTGACCTACGTCTCGAAAAATAAAGATCAAGCCATGGCAACACGCTAAGACGCGCGAACACGAGTTTAGAAAAAATGAGTGAAGTGGAAACAACGCGATCGCGATCAAAATCGAAAGCCATCGATAATCCCCCGAAGATCCAATTCGGATAGGAAATTAAAAACCAAGAAATCACCTCGAAGGTATGCAAATAAATTGAGTTTTGAAAATATTTTTAACGTTGAAATGATGCGAGGGATGTGGTATGATCAAAACAAGCGCGAAAATGTGGAGAAAAGCCGGAAAGAAGAGCATTACAGCAGCAAAACTGGGGCCAGTGTGCGGGTGGTGTGCGGGCGGCACACCAGCCGCACACCCTTCTGCCAGGGGTGTGCGGCCTCTGTGCGGCCGCACAGTGGCCGCACAGAGCCCTGTAAATTTTCAGAAAATGGCTTTCTTCAAACCAAAGCAAGTCTCCGACATTAAAAACGTTACAAAACTCATCTCGGACAAAGGATACACATATATAAACACAAAACAAATGGGAATTCACCGAGATGGGGAGGAAACAATGTCATACACGATAAACGCATACCAAGAACGAATGAAGTGAAGAGCTCACAACCCAAACATAGCATAACCAAAATACGAAAATTGAAAAGTACAGAATTGTAAAAATTTATGGGTTGCCTCCCATAAGCGCTTGTTTAGCGTCACGAGCCTGACGTTCAAGTTTCTCAACTCATGGTGGTTTAAAAGAAGAAGTTTTACCTGAGGTCCCAATGGATGCAAATGATGATCCAACCGGCAAATTCAAGGAGAGGAGGGAATCGATGTTGTGCATACCTAGGTCGACGAAGCATGCCGTGTGTACCTCGTCATGAGAATTCTTGCTTGCTTTGTTGACCTTGGGGGTTATCTTTTTCCATGCTCGCTTCCACGAGCGCTCTCCTTTGCTTCGCCCTTGTGACTTGACCGGGGATATAGGAGGAGGGTCTTCTTGTCCCTTCTTTGGTGCCTCTTCCTCCTCAAGAACAACATCTTGTAAGAATTCATCAAGGGGGTTCATCATAAGGACTTCATGCACACAATCTTGAACTAGTAATTCTGTATCATCAAGTGCATAAGAAGTGTCATCAAGCTCCTTAGGGTGTTTCATTGCCTCGGGAATTTTAAAAGTGGCTTCTTCATTCCCGGCCCGCAAGGTCATTTTCCCATCTTGAATATCCAGCAGGGCACGGGATGTGGCAAGGAAAGGCCGGCCAAGAATGATGGGGACCTCAGTAGCATCATCAACATCAAGAATGACAAAATCAGCCGGAAAAACTAGACCACCAACTTTCACAATCACATCGCTCACAATGCCACGCGGGCGTCTAACAGTTCGGTCCGCAAGTTGTATGGTGATCCGCGTCGGCTCTAAGTCTTGAAGGCCCAGTTTTAAGAAAAGCTTGTAGGGCATAACATTTATGCTTGCACCGGAATCGGCAAGGGCTTTCTCTACAAGCGAGTCCCCGAAATGACACTCCACAATTAGACCACCCGGGTCTTTGATTTTTTTGGGCAATTTGCTTTGGAGAATTGCCGAACAGCTCTCCCCTAGAGACACTGTAGATGCTTCTTCAAGTTTCTTCCTGTTTGTAAGCAATTCCTTCATAAACTTGGCATATTTTGGCATTTGAGAAAAGGCTTCTACAAGTGGAAGATTGATGTGAAGTTGCTTGATCATCTCCAAAAATTTTTTGAATTGAGTGTCCTCCTTGTCCCGATTGAGTCTTGCCGGATAGGGGACCTTCGGTTGGTGCTCTAGCAATTTTTTTTCTTTGTTTTGAGGTTCAATTGAATTGTCATGGTTGTCATTAGCTTCATCCCCACCTACGGAGGAAGTGCCTCTCACCACGTTCTTTTCCTTGTTATCAATTGGCCTAGGAGTCGGCCGAACCTCAACCTCTCTACCACTCCTCAAAGTGATAGCTTGCACATGTTCTCGTGGGTTAGTCTCAGTGTTGCTAGGGAGACTACCCGGTGTCCTTTCCGCCATGGATGCCGCGATCTGTCCCAAGTGTTTTTCGATGCCCTGGATTGAAGCTTGCATATTCCTCACTGTTGTCTCAAGTGTGTTCAACCTTGCATCGGTGATTTGCATGTATTTAGCTAGGACATCCTCAGTAGTGAATTTCCTTTCCGTTGGAGGTGCTTGTGATGATTGTGCCTGAAACCCTGGTGGTTGCGTAAATTTTTGTTGGCCTTGATTTCCCCAATTGAAATTTGGGTGATTTCTCCACCCGGGGTTGTATGTTCCACCATAGGGGTTTCCTTGAAATTTTTGCCCCTGATTCACATAGTCAACATGTTCGAGTGGGGTGACATCGGGGACTGAAATGGGGCAACTAGCAACATCATGCCCCCCTCCACAAGTTCCACAATTCATCACTTGCTTGACACTTGTGCTCGAACGCTCGGTTCTTTCGGACATAAGCAAGCTCACTTGCTTCGCTAGTGCTTCGAGCTTCGCATCTTGAGCGGTTTTACTATCGATTTCATGAACCCCTCGAGCTTGAGTCAATTTTGCCCTTGAACCCCAATGTGATTCATTTCGTGCCATGTTCTCAATTAATTCTTCGGCATCTTCGGGGTATTTGCTACTCAAGGATCCACCGGCTGCGGCATCAATGAGTTGACGATTCTGGTAGCTCAAGCCATTATACAGTATCTGTACTCGCATCCAAGCTTCGAAACCATGATGTGGGCATTTTCTCAAGAGGTCTTTAAATCTCTCATGAGCTTCAAAGAGGGTTTCGGAATCTCTTTGACTGAAGGCCGAGATCTCTTGCCTTAATCTAGCAGCCTTGCTTGGAGGAAAATAGCGGCCCATAAACTTGTTTACCATCTCCTCCCATGTCGTTATGGAACCCGGGGCGAGTGATGTGAGCCACCTGTAAGCGGCGCCCCGCAAACTGAATGGGAAAAGACGGAGTCTAGCTGCATCATCAGATAGGCCATTGACTTTGAAAGTTGAGCACATTTGGAGGAATCGGGATAGGTGCTCATTCGGGTCCTCATCGGCCAAGCCATCGAACTGCACTGAATTCTGTATCATGCCGATTGGTCTAGCCAAATCAAAATTACTTGCACTGGCAGCCGGAGCTTGCACACTAAACCCTCCCCCAGTAAACTGTGGCCTCTCATAGTCAGACAAAGTTCTTCTCTCTTCGGCCATAGCTATAGGAACTGATTCAGGTGCAGCAACTGATCCCGAGGAGGAACCCACTTGAGTTTCTCTCAACCGTTGGTGTATGACGCGTTCAATTTCTTCGTTCGGCTCTACAAACCCAGTGGGGTTTGCACGAGTCATGCACAGGACGCCTGAGAAAACAAAAGACAAAAGAGATATTAGTGAATATATAAAAATGACGAAAACAAAAACAATAAAAGATGGATAATTACAAATGAAAGCGAAAAGACTAGAGCAATGATCCAAAAGTTTTCCTAGTATTCTCGGATGTTCCCCGGCAACGGCGCCAAAAACTTGATGAGTCGCCACGCGACACGCTAAAGAGCGAGCACGCGACTCCCCGGCCGCAAGTGCACGGGTCGTCAAGTAATAAACCTCACGAGGAGGGTCGTATTCCCAAGGGCCCGAGATCTACTATTACTTCCTTTTGGGGGTCACTATCTAGTCGATCGAAACAGGGTTGAAGCAATATTAAAATAATAAAAACAAGTAAAGTAATGCAAATAAGATAAAACTCAATCCGGAATAAAATAGAGATGAAGAATCCAATAATTATGGAAGGCCTCGGGCGAGGATTCCCCCGGGAGAAGACTAAATACGAATGACCAAGATAATTATAAAACTAGGGTTGGCTTGGTTTTGGTCCGCTAGACTCGGATGTCGACTACCCCGGAACCTCCGTAGTGTAGCCCTAATCCAGTACGGGTTTCTCTATCCAGAAAATACCCCTACGATGTCAATGAGAACAAGGAGTCTTGATTAGGGTTAATCTAATGCACGCTCTCGGCTAAATTAACCCTAATCGCGCGGGAGGCTATTAACACCCGGAACCTCCGGTGTATTAATACATGTTACCCTCTTTAACTCATCAAAGGACCTAATACAAGCTAGCATCCCGCCAAACAAGTATCATTCAAAATCAATTCTACGGAATCCATCCATTGTAGAATGAACAACAAGATGATGAATTAAAACCAAACAATCAAACTAACACATTCATTTAAAGCAAAATATAGGTCATTCATACAAAGTCTCCTCCCAAGGTTCACCGGGAGCCCGGCGGCCTTGGGAGGTTTAGTTCAACATCACAAAACTAAGGAGCTCATCATACAACAATTCCATCCAATAAAAACAGGAAAAACTCCCTCGAAGATGTCGACTAGGGTTGATGGCGTAGCTCGTCGGATCCGCGCCGGCGAGCCCTATGAAGCTTCTCAACGTCTTCCCCTTCTTCTCTCCTTCAAATCTAGCCGAAAATCCTTCCAAAATCCCTCAAGAAATGGTGAAATAAAGTCTAGGGCAAGTGGAGGCCGGATGAGAACCAAAAACTCTCTCAAAAACTCTTCAGAACAAGCATATATAGCCCGAAGGTGTGCGGGCACTGTGCGGGCCGCACAGTGCCCGCACAGCCTTCTGGCTGTGCTGTGCGGCCAGTGTGCGGCCCGCACACTGGCCGCACACCTCTCTGTCTCCCTTGTGCGGCCACTGTGCGGGCCGCACAGTGGCCGCACACCCTTCTGGCCAGGGTGTGCGGCCACTGCGCAGCCCGCACAGTGGCCGCACACGGCCGAGAAAAAATGTGTCCGTGTGCGGCGCGTCGGCTTCCAGGGTGCTCCAACTCTTCGTTCCTTCTTCAATCATCCCCGGAATGACACGAATATGGTCAAAACTTGCGCACTTGGTCCTTGAAACCCTGAAATGAAAAATAAAACATCAAGTGCGCAAAAACTCATCGAAAATACACATAAGTTGCATGAATGTACAAGAACATCATAGCTATAACATGATGTATTTAGGCACTTATCATCATGGCTAAGGGAAAAGCAATACAAGATGCAATTAAGATTGAATCTCAATTTTATTCATCAATAAAGAAAGCATAATAACATGTCATAGAAACATAATCATCATAGGGTTTAGAAGTCTGAATACCCATAAGGGGTTTAGCTCCTCATGGAGCTATACAAATTCATAAAACTAAGAGAATAAACATAAATCAAAAGCATAAATAAAAACCCCCTTGTGTAAAGTGTGGCCATGGTCTTGTGGGGCCGCCGGACGTTGATGTCGATGTTGTTGACGCGCTTTGATCCTTCACAAGGTCCTCTCCAAACCCTAGCCGCAACCTTGCAGAAGTTAGGCAAAAATATATGCCAAAAAGATCCCAAAAAAATCTCAAAAACACCTTTAAATAGTGTTGAGTCGCGACTTTAAATCGCTGAAATAGGGATTTCACACAGCCGTCTGGAATTTGCACACAGCCGTGTGAAGTCTCTATTTTGCTGAATTTCGGCAAATAGTAAACAGTAACTTGCTACAGTTCTGCTACATTACTTTTGCCGAAAAGCTTCCGAATTCATCGTTCTTCATCGAGGCCGTTGAATTGGGCACACAATCTACGGTAGACCGTGCCGATTGCTTGAATTCTCCTCATTGGTAAAGTTCTCCTATGCTACACGAGTTAAACTTATTGTGAATGTGACTGCTTTTGTGCCCCTCCAATGGAGGTTGGCACACACCCACAAGTCTAGACTCATGCCATGTTCCTTGCTCGTTCCGAAAACTCCCCAACAACGGTAAACACGATCTAACTTTGCTCTTTTTCTCCAAATTAGCTTCACAACCCTATAATTCCCAAATCACACAAATGCAGACTATTAAATGAAAAAATCTGATGAAAGTAATGCTCATTGCAAGATAACAACACTTCGCATTATTATAACACGAGCACTTATCAAACTACCCCACACTTAACTTTTGCTTGTCCTCAAGCAAAGATAAAACATTAAAGTACCTGTAAAGAACAATTGAAAGTGCTCGGCCTTAGGTTCACCAAAAGTGTGCAAAAGAAGCATTCTACAAGTAAGGGGAAGTCAAAACATTGCATAAGGTTATCATTGCTCTAGCTAAAAACTTGAATAAAAAAGGACAACAACTCGAAAATGTGTAAGTGTGTGCGAATTCACTCAAGAGAACCTAAAGAGTACTCCTCAAACTCTTGTTACAATGACTTATTTATATACAAAGTATGGAGGTAGTAGCTTCACACAACCTCTAAGATAGCTGATAAACGCCTAACTGTACGTATTATTTATGTATGTGAGCGTATTTATCGAGTATTTTTATATGTGTCGATGCCTGTTTTTGGTTTAAATTGGTTTATTTCGTGTTACAGGTACAAAAGTCACCGTGGGGAGCTCGACAACGAGATTTTAGAAGAAATCGGCAAGGAAAACACTATTTTCGAGCCCTGGTACTGTAGCGACTATAGCAACAACTGTGGCACGAAAACTTTGGCGAAACGGCTAAGTCTGGAGGTTCATGCGGGCTACCATGCGGGCACTGCAGAGGCCGCATACGGTACTGCAGCAGATATACTGCAACAATTTACTGTAGCGCCACTGTAGCAACTCACATGATTTTCGGGATTTCTCGGAAACTTTCTCTCCCCGCATGCTGGGCCGCATAGGAGGCCGCATAGCATCCCGAAAGTTGTTTTTAAAGGGGATTAGGGCACTTTTCTTTGGGTCTTTGGCCACCTCTTCTCCTCCATCATCACCTAGGACATCAAGGCTGCGGGAGAAGGCATTTTTGAGGAGCAAATCAAAGGGAGAAGGAGATCATACTCGAGGGAGAGCATCTAGGAGCTTGCCGGCGCGGATCCGACAAGTTCTCATCACCACCTTCTAGTCTTCATTTGAGGGGAGTTGTTATGAGCTTCATCTTGTATTTCTTGTTTTGTATACATTCTCCTTTGTTGATGATGAACTAGACTCTCAAGGTCACCGGGCATCCGGTGAACCTTGGGATGAACTTGCTTGTATTGATATTTTGATTGCATTTATGGCATTTGTGTGGTTTGTGTCTAAGCCTTGTGATCTTTGATGTGTTGATTTGCATGAGAACTCTGTATTTCAACTTCTAGGTTGTACTTGGTAGCGTGACCATCGCCCTTGTACTAGACACACTAGGCTTAGAAGGGATACATGTATGTATACATCGTGACCATCGGGTATTTCATACCCCTCCAACCATTAGGGCTTGACCTAGGTTGTGTTCGGCCCTAATTTGAGGTTTCCTTATTCTGAATGCAATCGTGTGAGGATTTGGGCGGAAGTGATTCCGTATTCCAATACTCATACCGGACTAGGGATTTTCACCGTGACCATCGGGTTAATCTATCTTAGGATATCTCTTGGCTCAAAACCACCGTTGCCTGTGTCATTCAAGCATCTTTCTGGCTTTAGTAGTCCCGAGGGGATCCTAGCTCGGGGACCTCGAACTTTCATTGCTACTTGTTTCCTTAATGTGCTATTATGGTGTGCCTTAGTCCAAGTGTTTATAGCTTTTCTTTTGTTTGTTTTCTTTATCTTGTTTTAAATCTATATCTGGTAGACTAGACAGTGTCATCTAGAGGGGAGTAATAGCAGCTCTTGGGACCCCAGGGAATACGACCCCCTCGCGCGTGCGTGAGGGGTATTACTTGGCGACCCGTGCGCTTGCGGTTAAGTCATCAAGTTTTTGGCGCCGTTGCCGGGGATTTCCAAGGATGCTAGGAAAACCTTTAGTTCACTGATTTAGTCATTTTTATTTCCTTTTGTAAATTTTGGTCTTTGTATGTGTCCTCTACCATTTTGTGCATATTTATTTATTTTACATCTTTCTTGTTTTCTTTGATAGCTTATTGATTTCAATTTTGTTTGCTTATACAGGGCCATGGACCACAGAGAAAGATTATTGGCCACAAGAAACTATGCATTTGAGAAAGCGATGGAAGAATATTCTGCCATGAGAGCAGGCCAGTGCAATCCACACCCTAATGACTACTATCCATATTGGCAAGGGCACCAAAATTTTTCGACAGCTCATTATACTCAAGAATGGGAGCACCCTTACCAAGGATTGCCACAAGAACCCTCCTTTCAAGAGCCATGGCATTACCACTCTCCAGTCATTCAAATTAGGCCACTTAATCAATGGGGCTTCAATACACAAGATGTGCTTGAAAAATTTATTATGAATTCGGATGCTGAACTTGAAGCCTTGAATTCCAAAAATTTTAGTGCCCATCTGTCTTTTCCAAGCATGGAAAACAAGATAGGAGTGTCTTCCAATATATCGACAGAGTTGCCACGCACTAGAGAAGACCTACCTCAGATTGACACTAGTTTCGAAGAGAACATAGGTGAAATTGAGGTGGAAATTGATGTTGAGGTGTGGGAGATTGAAGAAGCGGTTGAGGTATCATCTATACCTTGTGAGCAAATGATAGATGTTCCAATTCATGGTGTAGTTGAAGAAGAGAGAGAGGAGGATGACATCATGGCCATGGAAGAATGTGAGGAAGTGGAAGAAGCTCCATCGACAACATTTGAAGACGCTACTTGCCTCAACATTGATCATTCAACAAGACAATCAATAATTTTCAAGTGCAAAGAGAAAATTCCGGGAATTGTATTTGAAGATGTGGGGGAGAGGCTAAGGTCATCCTTGAACCCACCAATGCCGGGCTTGGACAATTCCCAACCAAAAATTTTTCCTTGGCGGCCAAAGCAAACTTTATGGGCAATTGAAGTTCATTATGACTTGGTTGAGAAAAAAATTGTGGAAAGGATGTTAAAGCCACCAATTGATCCACCTATGCAAAGATTGACAAGTTCTCAACCCAATTTGTTCCCTTGGAAACCCAAACAACACTTATGGGTAGGTCAAGGGCATCTCAAAGGAATTCTTGCCGGGACAAAAGAAGAAGCGGGGAGGAGGTTCAAGCCGTCTAAGGATCCGCCCAAGTTTAAATTGCACAACTCCCGGCCCAAGCTTTTTCCATGGAGGCCAAAAGGTACCTCAAGCATTGCCTCCAAATTTACATCACCCCGGAAGGTATGTTTCGTATTTCTTGGTAGTTCTTATGCAACCTCTTGCCGGGATGAACACACCGTTTTCAAGCCTCCTTAGGTAAGAAAAAGGTACGTCGAGCTAATGACGTTAAACAAGCGCTTCTTGGGAGGCAACCCAAGCATTACAATTCATAACATGTGTGTTTTCATATTTTGGTGTGTTCGTTTGCTTGAGTGTTCTTTGTTTTCAAGTATGTGATTGTGGTTAGTTAGTCATTTTTCATAATTTGTTTACTTGTGTTCATTCATGGTGCTTGTGATTCCTTTATGTTATCATTCATCTTCATGCATCAAATATCATGTTTTGGTTGTTGTGGGTGAATTCGGCTTTGTTTTCATGTGAGTTTTGAGTGCTAGGATGAGTACGAGGTTTTGTCTGGTTGGTTTTTGAGCATTTTTAGTGCATGGGGCTCTCCAGCCATCCATGCGGCCTGTTATACGCCCGCATAGCAGGCTGCATGCCCCATCCAGAGACTGGTGCGCCCTGCTATGCGGCCGCACAAGAAACCACATGAAAAATCCCGAGACTGGTGCGGCCTGCTATGCGGCCGCACAAGACCCCGCATGACCCTCGGGCAGAACTTTATATTGGGTACCCCTTCACCATTTCTTTCATAACTTTCTCATTTCTCATCCGTTTCCCCTTATTCTTTCACCGTTTTTCTCCATTTTTCTTCCTCTACACGGATCTACTACTTCCATGGACTTAATTTGCATGATTTATTGGGATATTTTCCATCATCTTCACCGACTTTCCTAGGAACCCCTTTCTAAACCCTAGTTGTTGAGCATGAATGTATCTTCTTCCTTTCTCCTATTTTTCAAGTTGAATGGATGCAAATGTTGTGGGAGATTGGTTGTTTGTTGTTTTTGTGGGTTTTTGGAGAAATTTGAAAGCTTTGTAAAAATTTTTAGGCTCCATGTCCAAGGGAATCTCTTGCAAATTTTTTTTGGGAGTTACTGTAGCATTTCCTGAATTCTTTCACACTCCATCATGAGATGCCCTTGATTTTCTTGTATGTTGGACTGATCTTGTATCATCTATGTCACCCCTTGGCAACACTTGAAATAAAAAGAATTGGACTTCATGATCTTGATTGCACAAAGAACTTGCTTGGATGATGTTTTGTTCCATTGTTTCTCTTTTGTTAGTTGTTTGTTAGTTGTTTGTTGTGTTTGTTTTTGTTCTTGTTTCTTTTTGTATTTTCTTTTTGGGTGTGTGATCAGATGCCTTGAGTTGATGTTCGTTTCTACCTTGCAGGGTGGAATTTGGACATCGGGCACCCTTTCTTTCTCCATTTTCTACAGGAAGCGTCGGTGGTCACCCCGATCTCATGGACTTCAAGACTCACGCTTTGAGACACGGGGAAGTTCACGAAACCCTCCTACTATGTTTTTATTGTCTATATTGTTGTATTTTATTGCTTAGGCACATTGAGGGCAATGTGCATCTTTAAGTGGGGGGTGGAGTTGGATTTTCGTGAACTTTGAAAATTTTTGCAATTGCATGCTTGAATTGCCTATGATAGCTATGATTTTATTGTTAAGGACTTCCTAGCTTGGTAGAATGATAGTTGTGAGCTGTACTTTACCTGTGCTTGAATGTAGTTCTCTTTCACCTTAATTGCACCTTTATACCTGTTCACGATCACTTCCACCTTGTACATTCCAACCAACCCATTGCAATGTTTTTGGCATTAAATTGTTAAAGTCTATTTTCAATGCACTTTTAAGAGCCTTTGAGGTCCTTCGTTGTTTTCTTTGGCCTCAAGTGAGATTGTTTAACAGGTTCTATTTCAGGGGATACGAGATACTTGTTTGTGAAAAAAAAAAAGAGAGAAAGAGAAAAAAAAAAGTGGAGTCTAAGACAGTATTCCTCTGCTAGTACAGCATGAATGCTTCTATGTGGACTGTAATCAAGTAGGATGGGTGGCTCTTGTGCCTAGCCAGCATCTGCATCCGTCTGAAAGATTTTTGTGCAGTCTACGTTAGTCGTACTTAGAGGAAAAAAAATAATAAGTAAAGTAAAAGAATGTATATATGCAAGTAAGGAATAAAAGCATCTCGTATGTGTCCCCTGAAACCTGTTGCATGATCACTTAAGAGCCAGAGTTTTATTTAGGACCCGAAGGACTCTTAACTGGGTATTGAGGGTGCCTTTAACACTTTAATGCCGTATTCATTGTACGTGGGGTGAATGGTCATCCTGGGGTAATCCAGGGTGTGGAGGTCAAGGTGGGAGTTAGCACACACTCATGGGGACACTTGAGGAGAAACAGAACTAATATTACCTAACTATTCATTGAACAGCTCACTTCTTAATTTCTGTCCATTTGTGCTTGTGAAGTTCTTTACTATTGAGCTTGAGGTATGTTTGCGTATTTATCGAGTATTTTTATATGTGCCGATGCCCGTTTTCGGTTTAAATTGATTTATTTCGTGTTACAGGTACAAAAGTCATCGTGGGGAGCTCGACAACGAGATTTTAGAAGAAATCGGCAAGGCAAACACTATTTTCGAGCCTTGGTACTGTAGCGACTGTAGCAACCACTGTAGCACGAAAACTTTGGCGAAACGGCTAAGTCTGGAGGTTCATGCGGGCTACCATGCGGGCACTGCAGAGGCCGCATACGGCACTGTAGCAGATATACCATAACAATTTACTGTAGCGGCACTGTAGCAACTTACACAATTTTCGGGATTTCTCGGAAACTTCCTCTCCCCGCATGCGGGGCCGCATAGGAGGCCGTATAGCATCCCGAAAGTTGTTTTTAAAGGGGATTAGGGCACTTTTCTTTTGGTCTTTGGCAACCTCTTCTCTTCCATCATCACCTAGGACATCAAGGCCGCGGGAGAAGGCATTTTTGAGGAGCAAATCAAAGGGAGAAGGAGATCATACTCGAGGGAGAGCATCTAGGAGCTTGCCGGCGCGGATCCGACAAGTTCTCATCACCACCTTCTAGTCTTCATTTGAGGGGAGTTGTTATGAGCTTCATCTTGTATTTCTTGTTTTGTATACATTCTCCTTTGTTGATGATGAACTAGACTCTCAAGGTCACCGGGCATCCGGTGAACCTTGGGATGAACTTGCTTGTATTGACGTTTTGATTGCATTTATGGCATTTGTGTGGTTTGTGTCTAAGCCTTATGATCTTTGATGTGTTGATTTGCATGAGAACTCTGTATTTCAACTTCTAGGTTGTACTTGGTAGCGTGACCATCGCCCTTGTACTAGACACACTAGGCTTAGAAGGGATACATGTATGTATACATCGTGACCATCGGGTATTTCATACCCCTCCAACCATTAGGGCTAGACCTAGGTTGTGTTCGGCCCTAATTTGAGGTTTCCCTATTCTTAATGCAATCGTGTGAGGATTTGGGCGGAAGTGATTCCGTATTCCAATACTCATACCGGATTAGGGGTTTTCACCGTGAACATCGGGTTAATCTATCTTAGGATATCTCTTGGCTCAAAACCACCGTTGCCTGTGTCATTCAAGCATCTTTCTGGCTTTAGTAGTCCCGAGGGGATCCTATCTCGGGGACCTCGAACTTTCATTGCTACTTGTTTCCTTAATGTGCTATTATGGTGTGCCTTAGTCCAAGTGTTTATAGCTTTTCTTTTGTTTGTTTTCTTTATCTTGTTTTAAATCTATATCTGGTAGACTAGACAGTGTCATCTAGAGGGGAGTAATAGCAGCTCTTGGGACCCCAGGGAATACGACCCCCTCATGCGTGCGTGAGGGGTATTACTTGGCGACCTGTGCGCTTGCGGATCGATTCATATCAATAGCCTTTTCCTAGGCGGTCGCCAAAGGTGGCTTTCACACTTTTGAGGAAGTAGCTCTTTCTACCGGGATAGTAGCTTTTATGCTTCCCATGAGATAGCTCTTTCCACCCCAAATGCATAATTAAAAACTAAACAAATATTCACAAGCTCACAAGTTTTTTTTCAGCAATATAGAACTTAAAAACTCACTAAAGACAATGCTAAACTAGTCCTTAAAACTTCAAGCTTGAGTTTCCAAAAGAGTTCAAGAGTGAGTAATGCAATAAGAGATAATCGAGCAAAAATTCTCTAAAATTCAAGTAAAACTAGAGCATGATATGATGCAATGCTAAACATTCTCCTAACTCTAAGAATACAACCATTGCAACTAAGGTGAACCGCCACGGGCTACATGAGCATTAACAATTGAACGCACAAGTAAAGGTGTGTGCAATTGATAAGTGCTCGTGTTATAGTAACGCGAAGCTTTATTATCTTACAATGAACATATCTTTTATCAGATTTTATCACTAAATTGTGTGCATTTGTGTATTCTTATACATTGTAGGTTTGTGGAGCTAATTTGGAGAAAAAGAAATAAGTTAGATCGTGCTCGCCGTTGTTGGGAAGTTTTCAGACCAAGCAAGGAACAAGGCACGAGCCTAGACTTGTGAGTGTGTGCCAACCTCTTTTGGAGGGGCACAAAGGCAGTCACACACACAATAAGTCTAACTTGTGTTGCGTAGGAGAACTTTACCAAGGAGGAGACTTGAAGCAATTGGCACAATCAACCATTGATTGTGTGCCCAAATCAATGACCTCGATGAAGAATAACGGACTCGGGAGCGTTTCTGCGAGTACTGTAGCAAAACACTGTATCAAGATACTGTTCACTTTCTGCCAAAATTCAGAATTCCAGAGAGTTCACACGGGCATGTGGAAATTCCACATGGCCATGTGAAGTCCTAATAAGTACAAATTTAAAGCCGCACTCAACATTATAAAAGCCCGATTTGGAGACTTTCAAAGGATCTTTTTGACCTAACTTTCTCCCCAACTTTTGGAGAGTGCGGCTAGGGTTTCAGAGAGAACTTCGTGGAGGTTTGGGGCGCGTCATCGGCATCGTCACCGACGTCCGGCGGCCGCAGAAGACCACGGCCACACCATACGCAAGGGGGTTTTCATCAATGTTTTTAATTTGTACTTTATTTTATACTTTGATGAACATGTATAGCTCCATGAGGAGCTAAACCCCTCGTGGGTATTCGGACTTGTAAAACCCTAGGATTATTATGTTTCTTATTAGAACTACACATAGGAACAGGTTTTACCACTAGGAATCCCTAGAGCTTAAAGCAATCCCACGTAGTGTGAGGTTTAGGTAGATATACTCCCCTAGGGCTTAGTCATGCGAGCGACAGAGTGAAGGGTGACGTGAATCCTAATACCGGGGCATAATGATGGGATTAGTCACGGTTGTCCTTAGGTTTGGGATCGTGAGTCTAAGGATTTCATCGACTCAATTAACATCAATAGGGAAGTATAATAGCATAGTCCTGCACTAGAAGCATAGATCCTAGAGGTAGCTTGTCCGGATATCCTATTTCATTCATTGCTAGTCCTCTCTATTCTCTTTTACTTGCACTTTCTGATCTTCCATCTTTCTATTTAATTTCTTGTCTTTTATTCTGTTTACTTCTACATTCATTCATTGATCCAGATATTGCTTTTCCATACACCACATAGCTTAATTAGTGAAATCTCGTATTCTAAATCCCTATTCCCTGTGGATTCGACTACCTTCTCACCAGGGTAACTTTTATTATTTCGACAACCAGTGCACTTGTAGGATACACGCAAGGGGTCGTGTCACCTTCCTTCTGAGTTTAGATTTTAATTGGCTTTTATTTTTCTCGAGTTGTATTTCATTTCTCTATCTTTATATACTCGAGTTTTACTTTGTTATTGTTGAGCTACACTGAACCCCTTGTGTGTGTGCAGATGGTCTTCGATGTAATGAATTTGAGGGATAGTAATAGGCACGGTCATGGGACCGTGTGTGCTTGACAACCCATTAAGACTCAACTCTTAATGAACCTAGCTCCATCAAACGCAACACTTGGAGTTCAGGGGAGTAATATTTCAATTTCTCACCTCCACACTAATCGTATTAGTTGTTTTACTTTTCATTGTGCTTGCTTGTGTACATTGGGGACAATGTAGATCTTAACTGTGGGGTGGAGTTAAAATTGCTGACACGACCCCTTGCGTGTATCCCACAAGTGCACTGGCTTGTCGAAGTAATAAAATTACCCTGGTGAGTGGGTAGTCGAATCCAGAGGGAATAGGGATTTAAAACACAAGATTTCGCTATTTAGTTGTGCGGTGTACGAAAAGTGATAATCGAATTGATGAGTGGATTATGGAATCAATTATAATAAAAGGTAAGAAATTAAATAGAAAGATGGAAGACAAGAAAGTGCAAGTAGAAGTGAAAAGAGAAAAACTAGTAATGGGTGAAATAGGGTATCCGGACAAGCTACCTCTAGGACTTATGCTTCTAGTGCAAGACTATGCTATTATACTTTTCTATTGATGTTAATTGAGTGGAGGATATCCTTAGACTCACGGTCCCAAACATAAGGTCAACCATGACTAACCCCAATACTATGCCACGGCATTAGGATTCACGTCAACCCTTCAATCTGTCTCTCTCGCAACTAAGCCCCAGGGGAGTTTATCTACCTAAACCTAACTCTACGGATTCCTAGTGATAAAACATGTTCCTATGTGTAGTTCTAACACTTTGGTCCAGGTGAAAGAACCCTAGTCTAGATTAAGCCTCTAACTACGACGCCTCATCTCGACTGTTAATATATCAAAGAAAACGGAGGTAGGAAGAAATCATACCAGAAGGGAAAGGGGACGCTTCGCTACCTCACGACTCACCCTCTCAACCCTCTTCAATCCTAAGTAGTCTAACCCTATAGGAGTTGTCACACCTTCGAAGGGTAACCTAGATTGCTCTCAACCCTAGTGTTAAGGCTAAGGGAAAACAATAGCAAAAGATAATTAAAATTAAAACTCAAATTTATTCATTAGTAATGGAAAAGCATAATAGCAATGTCATAGAGACATAATAATCTTAGGGTTTTACAAGTCCGAATACCCACGAGGGGTTTAGCTCCTCATGGAGTTATACATGTTCATCAAAGTATAAAATAAAGTATAAATTAAAAACATTGATGAAAACCCCCTTACATATGGTGTGGCCGTGGTCATGTGCGGCCGCCGGACATCGGTGATGATGCCGATGACGCGCTCCAAACCTCTGATAAGTGCCTAAATACATCATATTTCAGCGATAAAATTTATTTACTTTCATGCAACTTGCATTTATTTCGACGATATTTGGTGTGCTTGATGCATTTATTTTCATTTCAGGGCTTCGTGGACGGTTTTCACGATAAAGATACGTATTTGAATCTTTCCAGAAGGAAATGAGGAAGAAAGAAGATCGTTACATGCTCCGGATGCCAAGGAACGCGTGCGAGGCTCATTTTGAAGCATCTGTGCGGCCATTGTGCAGCCCCGCACACTAGCCGCATGCACCAGATAGAAGCTTGTGCGGTCTGTGCGCAGGGCCGCATACTGGCCGCACAGCACAGCCAGAAGGGTGTGCGGCTTGTGTGCAGTCCCGCACATGAGCCGCACAGCACAGCTAGAAGGCTGTGTGGCTTGTGTGCAGCCCCGCACACGAGCCGCACAGCACAACCAGAAGGCTGTGCAGTCACTGCGCAGACCTGCACAGCAGCCACACAGCTTCGGGGTATTTAAGCCGCTCTTCAAGGGCTTTGGAGGGCATTCTTGGGCTGTTGGCTCTCATCCGGTTCCCTTACTCCATCAGGCCAATTCTCTATCATTCCGGAGGCAAATTCGGTGGGAATTGAAGGAGAGAAGAAGGGCAGAATGTTGGCAAGCATCAAAGAGCTCGGCCGCTCGAATCCGACGAGCTACATCATCAACCCTTAGTCGACATTTCGAGGAGAGTTTTCTTGTTGTTTGTTTGATGAACCTTATGTATTGTGAACTCTTCTATTTTGTAATGCCGAACTAAACTCCCAAGGCCACCGGGCTCCCGGTGAACCTTGGGAGGAGACTTTGTATGGATGACTCTTTTACTTATTGAATGAATGTGTGGCTTGTTTGTTTGGTTTTAATTCATCACTATCTTGTTCATTCTACAATGGATGGTTTCCGTAGAATTGATTATGAATGATACTTGTTTGGCAGGATGCTAGCTTGTATAAGGTCTTTTGATGGTTAAAGAGGGACCCATTGTACTAGTATACTGGAGGTTCCGTGTATTAGTAGCCTTCCGCATGTTTAGGGTTAATTTAGCCACAAGTGTGCATTAGATTAACCCTAATCGAGACTCCTCGCTCTCCTTGACATCGTAGGAGTATCTTCTGGGTAGAAGAACTCATACTGGATTAGGGCTATACTACGGAGGTTCCGGGGTAGTCGATATCCGAGTCTAGCGGACCAGAACCAAGTCAACCGTATTGTTTTGATTGTCATTGTCACCCGTACTTATTCTCCTCCTGGGGGAATCCTCGCCCGAGGGCTTTCTAAACTCTTGGATTCTTCACCACAATCATTTCTCGGATCGAGCTTTGTCCTACTTTTATTTTCTTATTTGTTTTATCGTTCTTAACCTTTACAATTGCAAAAACCATGTTTCGATCGACTAGACAGTGAACCCCAAAAGGAAGTAATAGTAGATCTCGGGGCCCTTGGGAATACACCCTCTCGTGTTCGCGCGAGAGGTTATTACTTGGCGACTCGTG
Source organism: Dioscorea alata (assembly GCA_020875875.1). NCBI lineage: Eukaryota > Viridiplantae > Streptophyta > Magnoliopsida > Dioscoreales > Dioscoreaceae > Dioscorea > Dioscorea alata. Next base: position 12,051,035 of record CM037025.1, on the reverse strand, counting down.
AACTTGCGGCCGGGTAGTCATGTGCTAGCTTTTTAGCTTGTCGCGCGACACTCATCAACCTCCACGAAGTCCTCTCCGAAACCCTAGCCACACTCTCCAAAAAATGGGGAGAAAGTTAGGTCAAAAGGCTCCTTTGAAACTCTCCAAATCAAGCTTTTATAATGTTGAGTGCGGCTTTAAATTCGAACTTATCGGGACATCACACGGCCGTGTGGAATTTCCACACGTCCGTGTGAAGTTTCTGGCTTGCTGAAAAATTAATTAACACGGCCATGTGGAATTGCCACACGCCCGTGTTTACTCTCTGGAATTCTGAATTTCGGCAGAAAGTGAACATTGCTGCTATAGTAACTTGCCGAAACGCTCCCGAATCCATTGTTCTTCATTGAGGCCATTGAATTGGGCACACAATCAATGGTTGATCGTGCCGATTGCTTCAAGTCTCCTCCTTGCTGAAGTTCTCCTACGCAACACGAGTTAGACTAATTGTGAGTGTGACTGCCTTTGTGCCCCTCCAAAGGAGGTTGGTACACACTCACAAGTCTAGTTTCTTGCCTTGTTAATTGCTTGATCCAAAAACTTCCCAATAACGGCGAACACGATCTAACTTCGTTCTTTTTCTCCAAATTAGGTCCACAAACCTACAATGCATAAGAAAACACAAATGCACACAATTTAGTGATAAAATCTGATAAAAGATATATTCATTATAAGATAATAACGCTTCGCGTTACTATAACACGAGCACTTATGAAATCCCTCGACACTTAAGCTTTTGCATGTCCTCAAGTGAAATACAACGTGGAAGTACATGGGAGAAGCAATTGAAAGTGCTCAGCCTTAGGTTTACCAAAAGTATGCAAAATAAGCATTCTACAAGTAAGGGGAAATCAAAACATTGCATACGGTTATCATTGCTCTAGCTAAAAACATGAATAAAAAAGGATAACAACTCGAAAACGTGTTAGTGTGTGCGAATTCACTCAAGAGAACCAACGAGTACTCCTCAAACTCTTGTTACAAGGACTTATTTATATACGCAAAGTAAGGAAGTAGTAGCTTCACTCAACCTCTAAGGTAGCCCTTTCCTAGGCGGCTGCCAAAGGTGGCTTTCACACTTTCGAGGAGGTAGCTCTTTCTACCGGGGTGGTAGCTTTCACGCTTCCCATGAGATAGCTCTTTCTCTCATTAGGGCATAACTTGTGTCCGACTTATGAGGGTAGCTTCATACTCATAGGAGGTAGCTCTTTCCACCCCAAATGTAAAGCTTAAACTAATATTCACAAGCTCACAAGTTTTTTTTTCACAGCTACATAGTACTTCACAACTTACTAAAGTAATACTAAACTAGTCCTTAAAACTTCGAGTTTGATTTTCCAAAAATCCCCTAAAATTCAAGTAAAACTAAAGCATGATAGGATACAATGTTAAAAATTCTCCTAAACTCTAAGAATACAACCGTTGCAACTAAGGTGAACCGCCATAAGCTACATAAGCATAAACAATTGAACGCACAAGTAAAGGTGTGTGTAATGTGAATCCCCTCCCACACACTTAAGATGTACATTGTCCATAATGTACGCATGTAAGCACGATAAAAATAAAGCAATAAAAGACAATTAGTGTGGAAGTTGGCAATTGAAACATTACTCCCCCGAACTCCAAGTGTTGCATTTAATGGAGCTAGGTTCATTGAGCGTTGAGTCTCAATGGTTTGTGGAGCACACACGGTCCTATGACCATGACTATGACTATTCCTCAAATTCCTTAAATCCAAGATCATCTGCACATATACACCAGGGTTCAGTATAGCTCAAGAGAAATCAAAATAAAGCTCGAGTATATAAAGATATCAAAATGAAATACAACTCGAGACAAAAATATAGAAAATAAAAGCAACCCCAGAAGGAGAGTCCTTTCTGGGTAACACAAGTCCAACAGAATACGAAAATAAAAAGTACAACTGCAATAAAATAAAACTATAACACCTCAGTGTCGGTGTC